>JAVJGI010000050.1:61674237-61763144 GCA_035590275.1 Ibycter americanus
CTAATGAAATTACTTCCTTAACTGGGAGTTTTGGTGAGCTTCTCTGAAGCTGTTTCTTTTTCCTTTCTTTTCTGTGGCAGAATAGCGTTTGAGGAAGCTGAGGTTTACCTGTAGGATGTAAACATGTAGGCAACTAGCTCAGAAAACTCTATAGGTCATGTCAATATTCATTTGTCAGCAAGGTCAGGTATGACTGCCATTTCTTCCTGACTTCTTAGATACTTACTGAATTCCTAAATAAGAATGCACAGGCTATAACAGAAATTTATTGAAGTCAAAGAACTTGAAGCTAGACATATTTGAAGGAATCAGATGGTTATGAAGCTTATACGCAGAGTCAGTGATACAATGACTTTTGTGACTTTTATCGTCAAATCCCCAGGCTTCAGTTGAAGGACATATGCTAAATAGCCTATTACAGAAGGACCCAGAAGAAAAGAGTAAGTTTGATAAGCTTGCACAGACGTAACTCAGGCCAGGATTAGGCTAAATATATCTAATATTGGTTTAAAAAGTATCTACCATCAAATCTTGATTTGCATCAGTCTTCACTAACTGGCTTACATGAATCCAGATTCCTCTGTGCATTGTAAGTAACTGTCCTCAACTGCTGAATTTATTATGTTTTCCATTAAAAAAATTACTCCTGGCACAAGTGGTGGCAGTGACCCTCCATATTTTTGTTACTGGTTGCAGAAGGGTACTAGCTGGAGAGCAGCAAGGAAAGCAGGGTCTGGCCATTGCACTGGCTTGGGGTTGTAGTGTTTTCCATCGCCAGTCCCTCCTCCTCCTACCCACCAGGTCCGTCCTTTGCTCTCCGCTACGGACTTCACACCTTCCCGGTTTTGCTGATTCTTGACTGCTCAAGGCTTCCCCTTTTCCTACTAAAACCTCAAGAGCTGAAAGTTAATTATCAACCAATTATCTCTGTGACATCAGGTGTTTTTTATGTATGCATCTAAATATGGCTGTATGACACTCCAGGATCAAGGATGATCTCTGTGTCCCTCCCCCCTACCCTTTCAAACACAAAAATAATCAATGCAAATACTTTAATAGTAATGCCATAGCAATTCACCATTCCTGATCTTAAAACTAAGATCTCTGCTTTGAAGTGAGGATAGGCTAAATGACAGTACCAGCCCCTTCAGTAATTATGTCCCTTTTATGGCACGTTTTCTGGTATACAACAGCTGGTTTTATTATTATTAATGCTGCACACTGACTACAAAAAATCTGACCTGAATGGGATAAAACCAAACCAGCTGTTTCATCTCCTTTCATCTACCCACATCTCAAAGGGGGCTTTGTGCACTATCAGTTTCCACCGAAGAGCTGAAAAATCACATCACAACAGGGGCCCGATGTATGTGGGTCATCTAATAACCAGCAACCCAGAGCCCCGCCGACAGAAATCTCTGCCCAGCCCATCCTCCCCCACTTAATCTCACCAGGCTGAATTGGCATGGAGGAAAACAACAAGCACTCGCTCCACTTAATTTCTCCAGTGAATAAATAAATAAACAAGACAGCCAGCATGTGCAGTTGTAGAACCTGCCCTGGAAGTCCAGATGAGCAGTAGGACTTGGTGGGGGGGGAAGGGTTTTAGTACGCAAAATTAGAAAACCAAAACTCAAATGCTAACTTAGATCCATTATGTTGCTTCTGCACACAATACAGAAATCACTTTTTACATTGCAGAAAATTAGTTCTCCCAGCCCTCTCCCGCACAGCCTCCTTAGCTACCCTGGTTTTGCATACCATACTTCTGTCACCAAAGGAGATACATCAGTACTGCCCATCAACTCAAAATGATAAAAACTCAGAAATAGAACATTTTAATTACAAACCTCTTTTAATTTCACTTGCGAAGAATAATTAGAGAGCAAAGGAAGCCCACACAAATCCCAAAGAATTCCCATAGCCACTCCGTGGACTTCACTGAGGTTCACCCCTAGCTCCCATCTAATGATCCCAGATATGATTCCTGGTAAAGCCTGAAACCAGAACAACTCAATTTTACAGAAAGACGTTAAGTACAAACTTAGCTCACCAAGATACTGCAACAGTTAATTAGTGCAGCTTTGACTTGAGATGACATTGCTAGTACCAGAAGATTACACATGTAAAGTACATTTTAAGGTATTATTTAGCCATGGCTCTGACATGGCTGACTCTTTTCAGGCGTCTTCCCAAACACCAGTAATTACATTTTAACAAAAAGTCATTCAATGCATCACTTTTTGTAGCCTGAAAAAAATGAATCATTCAAATAGATGTTTATTTCCAGCGGCAATAATTACTGAAACAGGATGCAAAGAACACGCATGAGCAGTTATTATACACACTGCTGTGTTTCCTATATTTTAAGTTGTCGCTGTAACAATTAACAATACAGTACCTCACATGTCCTTTAGTGAGTTAAGGAATCAGTCAACTTTATAATGAAGCACACCTATTAATTGAACATATTTGGTGTGCCAGTAGTTGCATGACGCACGGAGGGCATCCCTGACTTCAGGACTACACTGAGAACCCCGCAGCCCACCCGAGCCTGGGGCTGCCGGGGCAAATCCAGAGCACAGTGTCACCAGGTGGATCTCCGCTCCTTCACCAGCTCCAGCGGAACTGGCCAGATTTCACTAGCCTTTTGCCCATGGGAGCTTCTGGAGCATGAGTGCCACAGAGCCTGGGAGAAACAAGGTGCCTTTAATCCGGGAGCACCCCGGCACAGGTTCTGTGTCCCCTGAAACTAGGAGAAAGTGAAGAGCCTCGAGGGAAACAGTGGGATACTGAAGCACAAACACCCTGAAGAAGGTGAGGAATTAGCCTCAAGAGCAAATTCTGAACCAAAATCCTCCCTCCCCTTCAGCCCAAGACACACAACACCAGGGAACCGTTCCAATGCTGCAACGCAGCGCTTCCCTCTGCATGGAAAAGTGCCTGGTGAAAAATATTCCTGTAAAACTTCTACTGTGCTGGTCCAAGCCTCGACACCAGGGGTGCTCCAAGTTTTATTTGGATCAGAGGGCTGAATTTTCCTCCCTCCTCTCTATACCAAAGAGCCACGGCACAAAAGCTTTCCTCAGAGTAACAATGGGACATGCTTGCCCGTAAATGAAGAAAACTGCATTCACACCACTATACCCATGAGAGAACCTCATGTCTTTGTTAATTAGCATTATTGACGTAAAATGCGATTTCAGTAGCAAGTCAGCTTCCCACAACTGGCCTTCAACTAACAGGCGCGCCACAGCGCAATGCAGAACTTCACGCTGCTCGAGATCTCCAGATCTCTGCGTTTCAGGACCGAAACTATCAGAAGGCTGGCTCACACTGCACGTGGCGTCAGCATCAAACGTGTCCTTAATGGGACAGAGCTGGAGCACAACAGTATTCAGACTTTCAATTAAAATATTTAACGTGCAAGTTATTGTGCATTTTTATCAGCTGAAGCAGTTCTGCACAGTCTCTCATCTCAAGTTTATTGTTCATGGTTCAAACAATAATTACAAAAAATAACTGATTTGGAGAAAAGACATAATAAGACATTATGAGTAACTTCTTTGGGCTACTTCTAATACAATAATAGCTACAATAATACCAAAGATTAATCACCAAGTAGGGAAAAAACAAAGCAAAGCAAACCACTTGCACAGCCCCGCTGGGGTAATTCCTCTGCAGTAACCATTCTTTGCAGCATCAAGGATTTAGTGTTATATCTCATGATGTTCTACCGAAGCCTTGGAGACAGCAGAAACTCTCTAAAATATGTGCTATTATAAAAATTTCAATACTGCAACTAAAAAGAACAAACAAAAACTAGTTGTGAGGAACTAGCCATAAATTTGCATCTGACTATTCAAAACCTCCTTGTTTTTAGCATTACGTAGACAATGAAGGTGCACGATAAACTGCAATCATATCAGAATACACAATTAGAAGCAAAAATATTTAAAAGTATCATGAAGAGCCACTGAAGTTTTGATGATGGATATAAAGATAACAGTAAACAATTTCCAACTTGGCAGAACAACTCAACTCAATCTGTTACGGGGTTTAAACACTTGGAAGCATATCTGCACCTACCCGTATTGCCACATAACAAAAATAAAAACAGAGATAAAAACTTCTAACATCCAATGTTTTCACTAGCTGCTTTTATCTTACATGTGTAATATGTAAAAGCACCAGGGATAAAATACACAGTCCCTCTTCTGAAGGCAGTACCGTTCAAAAGTCAGATTTTCATAGCTCTAATACAGTCTTAAAGAGGTACATAATCCAGCCAGCTATGTGCACATTTCCCTCTCTAACCTTCTCAAATCCAAGCTACAGCCATAGGAAACAGGGATTAAAGACCAAGGCAGGCTCCAGCTTCTGCTGCGAAGAGGTGGGCAGAGGCAATGGGTGAACCCCAGGCTCCAGCCCAAGGTGGCCCCTGACAACGTGCAGCTGCCACTTTCTTCCGCAGTCCTCTATGCAAATATAACGAGTCGGGGGAAAGTGAGCCTTGGGATGTCTGCACAGTCAGAAGCACACTTGCCTTGGCTACTGCTGGCCATCCACGCCGGAGCTGTACACCCTGCTGCAACGGGGCCAGCCGCGGAGGAGCCAGGTCTGCTCCTGGTGCCACCCCCAGCCCCACGGCGCAGGCTGAGGCAGAGGTGAGTCACCCTTGGCAGGCGCCTGCTTCCCTCCAGTGACCATAAATACAGCCAGAACGACCGGTTCAGTCGGGGGCATCTCAAAGCTGGACATCTGAGTGAAGGTAGATGCATCCTACTCATCACCTCCGAGCCATGGTTCCTCCCCGCTTTTCCACCTGAGGCTGCACAACTATGCAACGCCCACAGGCAGGACTTAATATCACATCCTGGCCAAGAGCGATCTGTAAAACGGAGGATACAAAATTTGACAGTTCTATCATAAACAGCCCTTAGGCCTTCTAAAAGAAGTCATGCAGGGAAAACAATTACTGCCTGATAACCGTATGTTTTAACGGGAGTGCAGATCTCCTCTGAAAATTAACTTCAAAATGCTATTGTAGGGATATGTTTATTGCTCTTCAATGATAAAAATAAAACTATCATTTAATTTGACCGCCAGGGCTGAAACCTCCATCAAAGCACCAAAGCTGCAATCTCCCTGGTTTGCACAGCACCGCCAGACCCACCGCTAACGCCGCATTAGCTTCGCAATCCTGAGAGAAGTAAAACTCATGCTACAAATTGCTTTGGTGACCAAAATAAGTAGATGATCCATGAAGCTGCACAGAGAAAGCACTTCTGTTGTAGCAATTTTATGCTGTCATTTTAACAGGCTATAAATAGATTTAAAAATATTTACCGAAGGCCAAATTCTGCAGGGCTGAATTTATCCGGCAGCATTACATAAGAAAGGACCGCAGAACAGAGCACTAAATGGGGCTGGTAATACAGGCCTAGAAACAATATATTCCATTTTCATGCCTTCCACCTTTTTTTTCCAGTTTCTTCAACTGATAAATTTGCACTGATATTTTTCTCTTCAGATGGTACCCGCAAATCTCTAGTATTTGATCACATCAACTCAACCAAAAATTACGGTAGGGCAGATTTAACTGAAATATTCTTCCAAGATGATGAATTAAAATCTCACTGAAATACTTATATCATTGTCATTTAATTTCACTGAAAAGATTTAAAGTACTTGCAATATTTTGCTAAGTATAATGGATTAGCGATCTGCCGACATGAAACGGAAACGATCTGGGTCAGGCATCTCTGCCAGCTGCCCGTCCTGCTGCCTGCCTGCCTGGGGTCCCGCACTCCCAGCTCCCCAGGCTGCAAAAAAAACCAACCAACTCTTGAATTTATCCTGTGTATTTGGGTGCAGTAAAGTCAGCAGCACTGACAATGAAACAGCAGGTTGCCCTTGTGTACCACATTCTATTTTTAAATGAAGACAGCCCTCGCTTTTAGGACTACAACCAAGCATACTGTAATTTCTTTAAGAAGTTAGCAATAGCAACTCCATGGCACAATTCATTTTTCTCAGGGCACAGGGAAGTTTATCCTCACCCACACAGTTTCCCACCAGTACAGAAAACATGTTCAATGGCACAGGTGGAAAGCGTCTCCAAAGCCAGAGGAGAACAGAAACAAGACCCCTCACCATTAACTCCCCCCTTCACTTCTACCTCCACACAGGAAGGGAGCAGGGCAAGCAGCCAGGCAAGGGCTTACAGCAGCAAAACCTCCCTAAGGCACAGGATCCAAGACCCTGTTCCTGGGAGCTCCGTAGGGACCCACACGGTTTGCTGGCCACATCCACCTCCCCCTGCAAAGCCACAGATGCTCCCAACAGAGGGGGGATGCTCCCAGCCTCAACTCTAAGAGTAGTTCTAATTCTCATCCAAAAAAATCTCTTTTAAACCTCAGTGGTGGTGCTGAACCACCATGATTTCCTTGCCTACAAGACAGAACTTCCAGGCTGCTCTCCATGACCTACCATACATGAGGATGTGTATGCCCAAAGCCTCTGGTTTCTGCCTTCAGGTGGAACAGGGTTTGACTGAGAGGGATGGAATACCCATCCTACCCTCAGCACTGGTAAGAGTAAGCGAAATGCTGAAGTGCAAACGCCCATCCTGAGACACTCCAGTTTTGGGGTTTTGCCTTGCACAGATGAACATCTAGCCTTTGGTATGGCATTTCAACTAGTGGTGTATCACGGTCAGATGATGCCAGGGAATATAATAAAAACCAGAACGTATTTCTAAATCACCATTTCACACAACAGCCTATTGAAAGAGGATATAAAGTCTGACTCACTGTAATCTTCATATATTTAATGGATTTTTCCACACTCCAGTTGGGCTCCATACCAACAGGAAGAAGGTTATTTTCCTCAGTGAAGATCATTAACAATTCATATGCCGCAGTTTCTACCATATGTGGCTCGTCAGCTGACTGCCTTGATCTGTTCACCAGTCTGGTGGTGTGGTTCTTCTAGCTTATATAAGGATCACATTATTTTATACTTTTAATAGTATTACAGCGAATGATACTAAAGTCATTTGCTGTGAAAGAAATGTTGCTTTTATTCAGAAACACGGTTGTTTAATCATCCTCTACCTAAACATGTTACTCACTTCTCTCCCTTTCTCCTGTATGCTTGCGGGGGAAGAAAGAGATGTGGGAGGACATTTGCAAGACATAAAAAGCTTCAGAAGTTTCCAATTGGTACCATGCACTGATAAAACCTTGTTTCAATTGGCTAGAAAACAAGACAAGAGAGAAAAGGGGGAAAATTCATAGTAAAGAACAGTTTTCTCACTTCCTTCCAATCACTGCTTAGTTCACCGAGAAAGGGGTGAAAAAGTCTCTTTCCTTAAACCAAGAAAAGGCTGGGTTTTAATCAAATACTTTAGAACATTTACAGATTTCAAAGCATTTTTCTACAAATCTCAGCACTATCTCTACTGCACTTCCTTCCCTGCACTGAATCACCATTTTTTAAGTATCCAATCTTTCGTTAAATATGAGCAATTAGAGGAAACACAGCACACACAGCAAAAGAGGAAATCATGATTCCACATCAGCCTTATGCAAAGTTATAGTTACCAAAATCAATGAAATTATTATTGTGTGGAATGAGAAAAAAATGTGCAATACATTTCTCCAAGCTACTTACATTCTGTGCCCAATATGAGACGAAGATACTCTCACCGGTATACAAGACTCTGATCAACAGTCCAGCAAATTTATATATTAATGATGGCACCCCTACTCCCACAGTCAAACACAACATGCTAAAGTATCTGCTGCATTCTGGCCCTTTTGTTGATATAATACCGACTTAATCTTTTTCCATAAATATAAATTATCGTCACCTATTCAATGAAATTATATTTTAAATGTGCACTTCAAATCTGTTCAGAGTCCCAGAGCAGACTATATGTATCACACAAGCAAAATTTACTTTGTCAAGGAAACAGAAACCTCTGCAAAAGAAAGCGCCAAGAGCAACCAGTGCATTCATGCAATCGGATGGTTTAGCCCAGAACAGATCTGTTTTCAAAAAACAGTGACAGATCAAATATGACTTTCAATTATTATGTTTACCCTCCAGATTCCTAATCCTATTCTAAGAAACCTACATCTACTTCACAAAGAAGGTAAGCTGAATTATTTCAAACCTGGTATTTAATGGTTTCTGCACTAACAGGAGAACACAGGAGTTCCTAAGCTGTATAAAGATACTGCCAGAAAATAAGTAAAGGAATTTTGGCCCTTTTCCTATAGCATTCATACAGCCAGAAATACGTATTTTACAAACACAGCAAAGGGCCATAAAGAACCATTCCAGTTGTGTTTGTTATGAAAAGAAAGTTGTTTTAAAAAAAACTTAATCTTGCACTCACAACCAGAAAGACAGGGGAAGGTCTAGCACAGGCAACTCACCTCTCCTGCAGTTTGGGGCAAACTATTAACCTCCACAGCATGCCTAACACCCCTCGCTTTTCATTTGCCTCTGGGGATTTGAAATGCAGCTGCAGAGCTGAGATGTAATAGGCAGCATTTTTAGTTCAATGCTCCTCTAAGAGGTATGAAGTATTTTTTCTGCCTTAGATACCAATAGAGATTGGGGTATACCAGAAATCTGTGTGGTGGTGTTCTAACACTTCATTGGCATAGAAAGTTGAATTAAGTACCTGCATTTTTCAGGTTTTGTTCTTAGATGGCACCAACAATAAGCTTCCTGTATTACCAAACGTCTGTCTTCATAATAAAGAAATAAATTCTGACAGTCTGGGGAAGCTGCATGTCACTATTATAGCAAGACTTAAGGAATTTGTTTTATGGTACAGTAATAACATGGCAAATCGTTAGCAAGATGCGATCAGCTTAGTGGACACAGGAACAGAGGTGAAATCAATTAAGATTCTTTCTCTGAAAGGAAAAGATGACTTGACAAAGACAGTAATTAAGAGTTATTTTGTGAATGGATTGGGTGATGGTTCCAAAGGCACCAAAAAGGCTTAAGTTATTTAAGATAAAAGATCCTAGTAAATAAAAATTATACTGTTTCATTTATAAATCCTTTCTCAATTTCATTTGTAACTAAAGCGGATATTATAATATACACATAAAATATAAGAAAATATCTTCTGGTCTTATTTGTGGAAAATTTAAAACCTGTTCCTCTTTCTAACAAATTAAAGGAAGATTTCTGTTCCAATAAAACAGTATTGATCTGTAAAAAGGGTAGGAGTTTTGTGTATGTGTGTGTGTTTTTTGGTTTTTTTTAAATCTCTTAGCACTGAGATTTATTTTCACTTTGACTGAATATTCAGAAAACACCGAAGAAATTATTTCAGTGGGACTGAGGGAAGGAAATTAGCCAAGAACTGGGGGCCAGCTTCTACAAATGTTTCATGGATTTGAGTTTTCTTTTCTGATGGATGGATGCTGATACACTTTGAACCCATTTAGAACTGAGTCTTCTTTTGTCCTTACACAGCTGAGCAGCTTCAGCTACAGTAGCCATCAGCTTCTGAGCCGGAATGAACAGCAGAGCAGGCAAAGGCAGAAGACTATCCTGCTCATGCAAACAGCAGCATGTTTAAATAAGGTATGATCAGTACTGTAAAAATAGAAAAATGTGAGCTAGAGGCGGCAGTATTTTTACAGGTAGCCAACCTCCAGAAGGGAAATGCCACCCTGAGGTCTCATATTAGACAATGTGCCTGATAACAAAACGCTGCTTACGAGTTGCCTAAAATTACAAAGCCTCCAAACCTTTATGCGATATTGTTGCAGTATTTGCAAGATGTGATTCACTGATTCCAAGTGCAACCCCCTTCTGCTTCAGCTCACCAGCTGAAAACATATCCCCATGACAACCCGGGAGGCGCGGAGGAGAGCACAACACCCAACCTACTGCGATGCAAGGCTGAAGCCCTCCGAAGTAAAAATGCGCCAACACAAAACAGCATGTTTTATCTCACTGCTCTGGGGCCCATATATGTGTGTGTCACCCTGGTTTGGAAAATTAAAACGAGAATGGCATTAGGTGCATGCCAACAACCTTAACACTCAGCTAACTTTTTAAGTTCAACAGTGACAATACCATTTCTGCAATCTAATATATTGCTCATGTGTGTGCAGGCTGGGGAAAAAGGTTATTTAGCAGCTCAAATGTCTGTCTGCTGCTTGAGCAGGACCAATGACCAACCCAAACCTGCAGTATAAATCTATTATATCTCAGACCAGGGAAGCTGGTTTTCCTCCTCAACAATATGCAAAAGAAGTCTGCTAATGGTAAGGTTTTGGTTGAACAAAACATTAGTTCTACAACTGCATTTGTCTCGACCAACACTGCAGACAGATTATATTAATTTCACCACTAAAAGCAAAATAATTAGCTACATTTATCACAAATGACATCAAACACTGTGTATCTCAGCAGTTGTACT
The DNA here is from genome assembly GCA_035590275.1 of Ibycter americanus. Classification (NCBI taxonomy): domain Eukaryota; kingdom Metazoa; phylum Chordata; class Aves; order Falconiformes; family Falconidae; genus Ibycter; species Ibycter americanus. Next base: position 61,684,700 of record JAVJGI010000050.1, read on the forward strand.
GCTGGTTCAATTATTCTGCCTCTGTTACATAAGCTCTACTTTGCAGCTCCAGGTGATACAGGGAAAACCCACATTCATGCCACTTTTGTAGTCTACATTATAGCACAGAGATAGAGAAAAGTATGTTGGGAAAAATCAGGAGAATCGCCTGCTACATTATTTTGCAATAGTTCCACTTCAGTCATTTCACAAACGTAAGTCCGGTCAGCTACTTTGGGCAAGGAATAAATGGGTTTGGCAATCAGAGTTACCAAACATTGAAATGATCCCCAGTTAAAATAAAGTATGATTGTAACAAGCTCAAGGTAGTTGGCACTTGTGTGCGCTATTTCATCCTCACCAAATACAATTAACTCCCGTGGTGAAATCCCAGCTGAAAAGAAACCAAGAGCAATACCTCATTACCTTGAGGCCACGGTGACCTTTAATTCTCCTAAAAAGACTCCACAAATCCTGTTAAAACAGAGTCCCTTTATTACAAAATTATGATGAGCACATACGACGTGCTACATTTTTTTCCTGACTATTGTTTCCAGAAATTGGTTCTGGAAAACAAATCCGACCAACATAGCCTTCAGGGGCTGGCAGGCTCACAGCGCAGCTCTTCCCAGAGAGCATAAAATCACAATCAACAGTGTTCAGCTGGCATTTAGTGTCAGCTACGCAAAGACAAAGCTGTTGTTCAAGGATTGCATAGCTATCGCTGCTTAGCGCTTAAAAATTTCTTGTGTTTATAACTAAAATACAAGAGTGAAACCTGGTACGTTTTAATCATCTGTCCTGGCAATTTGTTCCGGTTTGCGTGCATCGTACTTCTTATTATTTCTTAATTTGGTAATCTGTTGCCGAATAAGTTCACAGCATTCATACATTCATTGCAATTATACACTGTAATCAATGGCAACAATAGCTCTCACTGGGAAATCAGGCTCTAGCTCTTCAGATTCTTCCATATCCCTTATCCTTTCCTTGTCCGCATCCACATTCACCACCTGTCGCGTGAGCCAAGCAAGGAACAAGGATGCTTGGTGGGCCAAAGCCACTTGCGAGAACAGGCTGCCAAAGCTGGTTATTGCAATTTAGACCTACATCCCTATACATGTGCTCTTCACAGGCCTTATAGGACACACCAGCTTAAAAGGTGACAGGCACCTCGGGGCACCTGGCAGGAGCAGCATGGGGCCGGCACCCGCAGCATACCTGCCACCTCTGGGAGCGTCCCCGCTCAGGGAGAGCCCACGTGCTACCTGCGCCCAGCAGCCTGCGAAGCCCATCTGTCTCCTTCACAAGCGATTTCACATTCTTTCTAGGAAGGATTTTAGGACAGCTGCCAAAACACACTTCTTCCAGTGTTTCTGCCTCGTGCTGTCACCACGAGGACACGTGGGATGGCTTGAGATGGGGACCTACCACAGAGCAAACGCACGTACCTGGGATTTCCCAGTGGACATACAACTGGTGCTGTTTGACACGGCAGTACACGCAGGGAAAAACAGGACAAGAAGCCACCCAGGGACCAAGTACTGCTCCACACAACAGCAGGGAATCGGTGCCACCATCTCGCATGGCGTGTTCATCCTGTCCCATCTAGTGCCGCAGCCTGCACGGGCTGTCTTGAGTGCGGCACCAAGTGCATTCTGGGGTGAAAGCCTAATTTTTCAAGGCAGATTAGACACACAAGGACTCACATTAATTACAGGTTCTGGGCAGTAATCCATGAAGACAGGTGCAGAAACCACAAGTTTACTGCTGCTTCAAGAGTTTTGTGACAGCAAGCCAGGATCAGTACACACTCCCATCCCAAGGATACAAGCTCTTCTGTGTCTAAACAAAAAGAGCAAAGCAGCACAAAATAGCAAACATTCACATGTGAGTGCTGTTCAGACCTTAACTCTGAGAAACACTGCTGGCCCCGTTACCAAGCCCTCTTCTGGGCTTCTTCATACTTTGCATTACTTCATACAGTCATTCTATCACAGAAATAAGAGATAAGCTTTCCCATTGAAATGCCCAGTCCAAACACAAGCTTTTTTTGGAGAAACTTTCTATTAACTCCTTTTAAAGAGCCAGAACAGGCTAAAATGGCATTCCTACTGATGGGCTGCACTGGTGCGCTGCTTACCATTACACTCTACTGGATAAAGCCAATACCCAGTATTGCCCTTGTTCTGGTTGAGTAAACGCAACTCCCTCCGAGGCCACAAACTCTAATTTGGATCAATAGGCACAGGTATTGTTACTGAAGAAAGTAAGATGTTTCTCTCCTCCAGCAGCTGAGCTCAATGCCATGTTCCCAGCCTTTGCCAGCTCAGAAAATACCACCCGTTTCAGGTCTCCAACTGACTGGCAAGACAGACACACAACGCAGTCTCTATTTTGAAGGTAAGGCATGCATGAAGGTCCCACTCCCCCAGCATCCATTCCTGCTGCTTAAACACATCCAAGATGGAGAACAACAGGCATCTCCATGGAAACGTATGTAGCTAAGGTTGAATAATGCCTATGTTTACACTACACCAAAGCAACAAATGCCAAACTCAACAGTGTATCTTCAGAGTAAATCTCTCTCTTCCTCCATCGTAATAAGTTCATTAATCCTAGACACGTACATCCTAGAATCCTACCTTATAACTCAATGGGATCTAACTCTTCCTCACCAGACCTTTATGGGTGCTATTAACCAGTTACTAGGCACTTGAATGAATTCCCACAGGTATCTGAAGGAGAAAAAACAGTTACCAGTGGAAGAACATATTTCAGAATCACTGAATCCCTTTTCTCTCCCTCCTGACCCACAAGCAAGACCTTAGAAGTATCTTCAAAACAAAACAGTATCAGCACAAAACCTAAAATGAATGATTTTTCAACATTATAACTTCCCATACACCCTTCCCTCAACCAGCCCCTTCACATGTTTTCAATTATGTAAATAATTTACATAATTAAATTAAATTCAGTACAGCTTTTTCAACTTGACAGAATTAGCATTAACTTAAGAAGTTCTGCTGTCACGATGATTTCATTTCTGTACTAGCAATTAAGGCAACCCCCTAAGCCTCTCTGGTTTCAATAGCTTAGTTCGATTCATCTAGGGCACATCTAGGGCAAATTTTATTGTAATTTGGAACCTAAAAGGCATTCTCAACCCAGCACTTTCGCTAGTATTTCAACCGCATGGTTGGAAAGTGCAAACATAGAAGACAAATACAAGGTCAAGTCCAAAAAGTCTAAACCGTATACAACCACTACAATTCAGGCATAAACAATCCACTGTGCTGCAGCATCTCTGATTCGAACCCTTCCTTGGCAGGGAATTATATAACATTTCTTAATCCAAAATGTATTCTTCTACTCCTTTTCCACCTGACCATGCCCAGCCCACTGCGGCTGTAGAGTTTACACAAACCTCGCAAGTGTTCATAAAGTACCAATTATAACTTGGTCTTTTTGACTTCCCCTGTTCCAGTCCTCCCCATCTCATTTTTTAGGATACGGGCCAGAAGCTCTTAAAAAGGATCTAGTTACTTTACAACAGTTCCGTTCAAGTCAGGAAGAGATACAGATGGCCTTCAGTGATTTCTTGTGTTCAAGGGATGCCAGCTCAGGGAACAATTGTGAATGGTCGAAAGACTGACTTAAAAACATCTTGATAAACAAATACACCAATAACCCTTAAATGACTTTGTTTGCCAATAAGTGAATGCTTTTAGCTTTCCAAAGCTGAAATGCCAAAGATACAAATGTTCATTAAAATCTAAAGGCTCTATAATCAATACAATACACAACACTTGTTAAATTAGCATACTCTAGAGCTCAAGACGACAAACGGATCTAAGATTCTGCATTTTTGTTTAAATTGCATAGCATCTTAGATTCAGCTGCTTACAAGCCAAACAGTGTGCCTCATTGATACAGAATTGTCCCAATGAAGTCAATAAAAATATCTCTGTAATAAAATAAAAATAATTTAGCTCTATGTTAACAGATAACTTTGCTACGTCTAGGGGAAAATGTTTTTTCTTTAAATATCACATCAAAATGTAAATTAAGCAGTGGGTCGGTGCCTGCCATGTACTTTAAATGAAGACAACTAAGGCAGATTTCATTTTGAATGCAAAGAAGCCAGGACGCCTTTTGTAGATTTGAGAAAATACAATACCAAAGCACCACTACAACTTACCCAGTGAGTAACTGGGTAGATACTGTAGGCAGTGCTGATGCTACGGCAGTGTTCGGGAACATCCTTACAAGCACCTATCCAAAACAGTACCTTTTCTTTCAATGGCAGCATCAGCATCAAGGTCTTACACGTTCTCTGGGTCTCCTCCATCCCCCGAAGGAGGTTTGGAAGGTGAAATGTGTGTGACCCTCCCTCAGCTCCGCACTACACGCTGCTGTGACAGTGGGGGTCTCCAAAAAACTGCAACAGATGCCAGCTCTCAGAATAAACAAACAGGATCTGTGGGAAGTACAGCTACTGCAGGGCAAATAGCCATCTTTTTCCCTTCCAGTCCCTGTCAGCATGTTTCACCCCTGCAGTGACAGGCCAATGGTACCCTTTAGGATGACAGGGATAAAGAGTTTCTGCTATATTTATGGAGTATTGATTACAGGGTTGCTCTCCCAAATTAGTCATTGAAATCAGCAGCTAAGAGCAGGGCAGCATGCTGGACAAAGGTCTGTGGGCTCCCGCTATATTGGTACTTTACAAATCTGTGATCCTGTGCCAATACTGAAGCAGACAGAGAATACTGTTTGCACCACGGTGAAAACAACCTTGATGTCCAGTGGGAAAGCTGTTAATTTGGTCAGTGGCACTCTGCTATTCTTTTCAGTATCTTTTGTGTTGAGATCTCTTGACTGACTACAGCTGAAAGCAGTGATGGTACAGTGTGGTCCATGTAGTAAAATAAAGTAAAATCTTGGCTATATCCAGGAATGCCTGTTTTTTCTGAGGGACAAGTGTGCCCCCAGAAAGTGGAGGGGCAGGCCAATTACCTTGTACACAGCAATGAACTCTAGCCGTATCTCAGACCTTATCCCTGTACAGGGATGTTTAACTCAGTGCCTCAAGTTTCATACATTTCTGGGCACCATGCAGAACTGGTACAGAGCAGGTCTTTTGAGTTTCAGGGCAAGTGCACTGAGGTCCAGGCAAGGATGGTCTCTCTGTCCAGCATATAAGTACGTAAATAACTTGTAAGAAGCTTCCATTCTTACAACAACAAAATACAACCCCGCAAACTGAAAGGGCTGTGAAATGGAACTTTAATTGCAAAGACTGTCCTCTTAACTTCAATAAGCAGTCAAAGACCTGTGGATGTGGGACTGGAATGGACATCAGATGGGAGCCCCTTTGGGTGGAGGAAGAGTTCCCCAGATGCCCTTGCTGTGGGCGCCTAGGTGGTGGCCCACGGAGCCCTCCCAGCCCACGGCACTCACGCTGCCAACCCTGCCAGCGTGTGGGCAGTATCCCGACCTGGCGCACCTTGGGTAACATCCCAGATGCTTTCTAGCTGTACGCTGACCAAAACAGCTCCCAGCAAGTTTGGAAGTGGGAATATGCTGGTTCTTTTCTTTTCCTTTCTGGGCATGTTAAGAAACCCAGGACTAGAAGAACATACCTGGCAATGATCCCAGATGCAGGCCAGCCATGAAGAAATACTCTGGTTTTTGTTATTTTCGCTTCTAGTAAGTGAGTCTTGCAAGAGAATCAGCTGTAATGCATCCCTGCATCATAACTGCCTGTGATACATCTATCCACAGACTACCAGTCTGAAGTTGGACAGCTGTAAAATCTGTAAAGCAGCTTTTGGAATTAAAAGGCCCCTGAAGTCTGAAGTAAAAGGACTTATTCTGACTATAACAAACAAATCTTATTCCTGCTGTAACAAAGGAATTCATTCTTACTTACATGAAAAGGCATATATTTAAAAAAAAAAAATCCTTCTTTTCTACTTTGCTGGTTGTATATGCAGTACTTAAAATAACTTCTACTAATATCCACTTATCAAGTTACTTGGATTTCTAGAATACATAAAAGTTCCAGTCAGAATTCATGTCCCATTTTTCCATTGTTTGGCAATAGAAAGAATCACTGAGTCAATCCATCTGGGGCATGATCAGAAACCTTATTAAAATCAATAGTGAGATTCTCTGGTTAGGATGTCTCAGGTTTGTCAAATGAATCCATGTCATTAATCTGGTTTCCACTCCTAGACAATGGATAGAGACAGGCACTCCTGGCCTACAATTCACTTGACCCTCAGATGTCTAAAAGAGGGATCAGAGGAATTGTGTCCAACAAAAAACCCCTATACTTCTCCCTTGATTACATATGGATTCTAGTACGATTTGATCAGAGGCAGACACCTAAACTGCTATCTGATGTTATACAAGATGATTCACAGTTTCAGCAGCTTTGACAGAATTTACATCAAGACCTCTGTGCAGCCATTAGCCAAAATATACCAATACCTTCAAGTGCCAGGACCCATCGTGGCTGATCACACTGCTGGCTGGTAGAATAAGAAGTAAATGTACTCTTACAGTTCTACTGCTACCTTGGGGCCGAGTTACAACAGCCAGATAGGAACCACAGCCTTTTGTCCTATGGTAAGTCTCTTATGTTCTATATTAAAATAACATTTCAAAATGTTACACAAAAGAGAAATGCCAAAACAGAAACATCTTGTTTCAAATACCATTTTTTGAAATTAAATTCTACATGGAATCCAAGCTCTAATGTCCTGGAGTGAAAATTTCTGGCTGAGTAGCAGGAATGCATGGAAATCCCAGCTCATAACAAACCACACTGTGGTCCCTTCATTCATGTGATCTGGGTGATTCTATTGCACAGCAGCACACAGGCCGGCTGCCTTCCACAAGACAGGCAAACGGGTACCTCCGAACTTAAAGCAGCCTGCCTACATCTTGCTCAGAGACTCATCAGAACCTATGCAACAAGGTCTCCTGGTTAGATCCGGGGTGTTTCTACCTTTCCGAAAAAGTCACCCTTCTTCTGTTTGGTTGGTAAGAGTCCTATGGCAAAGTACTCTCATCTCATTCTGAAATAAAAGGGCACCACTGGCCCTGGGCAAAACTGTGCAGGATTAAACTGACACACAGCGCTAGTACAGCAGGCAGGAATACACATGAGGAGCGCTGAGGGAACTGGGGTTGTTTAGCCTGGAGGAAAGGAGGCTCAGGGGGTACCTTATTGCTCCCTATGGCTGCCTGAAAGGAGGGTGTAGCGAGGTGGGGTCGGTCTCTTCTCCCAAGGAACAAGCGATTGGACAAGAGTAAATGGCCTCAAGTTGTGCCAGGGGAGGTTTAGATTGGATATTAGGAAACATTTCTTCACAACAAAGGGTTGTCAAGCATTGGAACAGGCTGCCCAGGGAAGTGGTTGAGTCACCCTCTCTGGAGGTATTAAAAGATGTGTAGATGCAGCACTGAGGGACATGGTTTAGTAGTGGACTTGGTAGTGCCTAGGTTAATGGCTGGACTCAATTATCTTAAAGGTCTTTTCCCACTTAAATTATTCTATGATTCTAAGAGACAGGAGACACAGAGCCAGTGAAATAAATACAGGATACAGTGATGAACTCAGATCAGATTTGGCATGATACTGATTAATGGGACCAACCTGGGGCTAGCAGAATCCTAAACACTAGGTTCATTTCAACAGCAGCATTAATAAACATATCTCACTTTTCTTATCAATTCTTTATACAGTGTTACCATGAGCTTTTACCAACTTTCAAAGTCTAAATGCAAAATGATTTCATAATTGATGCAGTTTGCTTTCACACAGATAACTTCACACAGAAGCACTAGCTATTCTTATCAGGCAGTGCTTCTGGACGTATGTGTATGGAGAATATTCCCTTCAGAAGCTTTGGCAATTATGCTTCTACAATGTCACAACAGCCAATAGGATAGTCAGTATAAGGCATATACGTACTTTTCAGAAACAGGTGAAAGGATGCACACAGGTTAGATAAACTAAACAGTTCAACAAAAATCATAGGCATAAATCTCTGTTTCATTCTTTCTGAATTAATACTTGAAAGATGCTAAGCATCTGCATTTCTTATCAACAGCAGCAGAGCTAGAGTGCACTCAAAAGACATTTATCACCTGGTGGAATAAGGAGCATATTCTTTGCATGATGACCTGAAGAGGCCTTATCCTGCAAGATGCCAAGTGCTTCCTGTGGTTTGAAAGTGACTTTTGCATAGCCATGAGGCCTGTCAGCACCGTGATACACACACCTTCTCTTCCCTGCTTCCCCCTCTTGCAACATCTGCTTGCTAGGACTTCCTCTGAAGCTGGAATGTAAAGTCTTCGGGGTAGAAATTGTTTCTTTTTATACATTTGTATAGTAAACTGGAGAAACTGAGCCTGATGCTGACTGTATTAAGCATAAATATCAGCACTACACACTTATATGGCTCCTCCAGGAGACATTAATTAGAACAATTCATATTATGACAGGGCTCTGAATGTCTCCTTCTGTCTCACCTCAAATGTCACTAAGGTGGTTCAAACTAGATAGATCATTTTACTTTTTACCCTGTGAGTTCATACCTGGGGGAGACAATAATGCATTTCATGTACCAGCTTTCATTTCTCATGTCTATTTATATTGTCAACTCCTCTGACAGCTATTGCCTCTTACTTTCCACAACACACAACAGCAATGGTTTGAACTACACATTACTGTAATGAATTAAGAATCTACACCATTTATTATCTCCGGACCAGAAAAATGCCCCCAAGATGGCTCAGCAAGACTAGGTGTCTTACACAACTATGGCAGTATACTCCAACAGAGTAAAGAACCGAGATAAAACCATAAAAGATATACCAAAAAGCTGGGGGGGGGGGGGCGGAGAAGGAGTATGACAATGTAATAGCCAGTCAACCTGAAAGTCCCCTGAAGAAAACTGTTGACACTGGTGATGACAAATATCACTCTGCTCCAGAAGTCCTGGCAGAGGTCAAAGGAAGTCAACACATATTTTTTTTCATTTAAATTCTCAGATTGCACATAAAACTTCAGGACATTGGAAGATTTCTCCTGCTGGCTAGGAACACAGCCATCACCATGCACCAGGATTTGATAGCATTAAAACAACGGGTCTTGCACTGGCTTGAATACATTATAAAAGTAACAGCTCCACTTAAATAATGAAGTGTCATAATACCCCTGGCGAAACACTAATCTATGCAGTGAAAGTCAGGCAAGAAGAAAAATGTGTCTTACCACATAGTAAATAAATTTCAAGTGTTTAGTAAACCTTTATAAACAACAGGATTCGAATGCCAGGACAAACCCGTAACAATGAATCGGCACCAAGGAACGGCAGGCTGAGGAAGCACATCCCACCTGGGAGCCTGAGGGCTCACCCTGTGCAGGGACACCACCCTCAGGGGAGCCAGGACTGATGACTGGGATGCAAACAGCACAGGAGGAACTGAACCTCCTCTGCTCTTGCCGGCCCTAGGCCCTTGGCCTGACATAAGGAGAAGTGGATGGAGCTGAGGCCACGTTCTCCTGTATGGGTATAAAGTCCTGAAACCCCCTGCCATGGGTGGGGTGGGGTGGGGTAGGGTAGGCAAGGCAAGGCAAGGCAAGGCAAGCCAAGGCAAGCCAAGGCAAGCCAAGGCAAGCTAAGCTTTTTAGGTGGTCCAAAGGAAAGGAGAAGAGGCCGGGTCACTTGCATCAAGGCCTACTGCTCAGCAACCCTTAAATTCAAAAGACATTGTATTTCATGACAAGGACACAGCCAAACAAACTAGCTAAAACACAAGAGCCCCTTGCAACTATCAACATAATACAGATAGTAAAAATTGCACAGTTAACTATACATAATTGTAAAATCTGGGATCTAATTGCCCAAATGATCAAAGAGGTAAATATTACTCTTTGTGAAATATGTTTCAAGTTCTATTACCTGGCTCCAGACAGCTCTTACCTGGGAAAACCTGTAACATCTCAATTACTAATGCCACAGAGACCAGACCAGCTTCTCAGCTGTAAAGTCTGGCCCGAGACCGTACCCATGGTGCCAATATGCAAATCGCCTGTCCCATCACTAATGTTATATAAATGCTAAAAGGCAAGTTAACAATAAAGATAATTTGAACTATATACGTTAATGCACTGGCACGGTATGCACTGTAACCCCACAGGCACACTGGCAACTGTATATTAGATTTTTGAGATACTTCTTTTTGCATGGTTGAAAGGTCTGAAAAAATATACTGGGACACAAGCTATGATCTGTCTTACATGAAAATGAGGTTATTCGGACTCCTCAAATACAGTTCTTATTAAAATAGATTTTCATAGAAACATACATAGTGACAATTCTCGGTTGTATTTACATAAAATACAGCTACAACCAAACTGTGTAGTGGAGGTTCTGTGAAGAGCTTTTACCACCATTTATGGTATTGTTTCTGCATCTCACAACTACAACATCCACGAGAAAAAAGACATATCTAGGTCCTACTACTAAAATTATCTATCAGGATAAAGCAGCTCTGATCTCAGGGTGTATTTTCTGATTTGTTGATCATTCGAATGCTTTCTGACTTGCCTTTAGCTAAAATATTCTTTCCTGAGCTACAGAAACTCGACCTAAAACTGCATGTGAAGTTGTGAGCTGTGCTGCCCCAGCTGTTTCCTTCAGACATCAATCAGGAAGAGAAGCAGCCACCCTAGCCACATTTCCATGCAGTTTGACTCAATTGCTGTAATACAAATTTTCATGCCTCTGCTTGAGGAGCTCTGACCATTCTGGCCTTTCTTAATTACCACCTATTTTCCAGGCCACTAATTAGGTTTTGCAACACTCAGTTCTTAGAAAAAGCATTGCCAAGATCAATAACTTTACAGATCTCCTGCTTCTTTCATATTTGAGCTTTACTTAATCAAGGTTTTCCAAGCTTTCTTTTGAAACCATTTCCCTGAGAATGCAACCGGAATGTTATTACTAAATTCTGAATTATTCCTATAGTTTAGCAAAATAAAGTACACCAACTCTCTTTCTTTAAATAGTGTGAAATCAAAAGAGGACAAGCATACCTCCTGATACACAGAGTCCAAAACATTTAATTTATGCCCAGCATAAAGTAAAAGATGGGAGATTAAAATATACACACTTCTAAATTAAATATATATACATGCAACCAGAAACTTCATGACTATTTAAAACAAAGGACTCCAAATAATTATCAAATGCCCCATTCTAAAAATGCAGCTTTTAATCTGATGTGTGCAATGGTTACAGTTTTACAGTTTGTGTCATAAGTTGTTGCAATCAACTTAAACATACAGTATTGCTTGATCAAGACAGTTTATGTTCACCCTAAAATTAAATATACTGCAGTTAGTACACTGGTTACATTTTTGAGAGACCATACTCCCCTTTTAAGCATAAAACAATAAATGCAGGAGGGCACTTTCCATTGTATTCCAGCCCTGCATCCTCCAATGCCTACATTTCACTTAAGCATGGGCAGTCTCATTTCAGCCAGCGGGAATACTCTCATGTTTAAATGTAAGCAGGCTCATGGCTTAGCTGTTCACATGTAATAGTCAGAACATAAATCAGATCACACTAAACAACTTCTGTTAAATTTTTTTCCTTTTGCCAAAATTGGCTATCATTGCAGCCTGCTGACCACAGCCTTGAACTTACCCCACACTAGACACCATCGCTTTCAGGCCCAAGATTTGTTTCAGATGCACAAAGTGATTCCAACGTGTCGAAAGGCAATGTCTGCCTTCCAAACATTGTTATATAAGCCCTATGGTGAACATATTCTTAAGGATTATTACATAGACCCACTCTGTCAACAAATGTAATTAAGAGAAAGAAAACAGAGGTCAACTAGCCAAGGAACTTAAGAAGTGCTTAAAAACTGGCGTAGAAGAGATGGAGCGTAACACACCACCCCACTGGGAACACACTAGCACTTGTGACTGAATGGACACCTCAGTTTCTAACCCAGCTACCACCGCATTTATTAACAGCAGATACGCAACACATGTAAGGAAAGACTTGCTCAAGCCCTGATCCACAGCCATGCAATATGCAAAAAAACCCCTGTCCCATTAAGAAGCACCTGAAAGTCCCCTGTTCTGGAGAACCACCTGTCCTGAGGAAAGCAGAACCACAGAGAACCCCCCAGAGAACACCGAGTGAGCAGGAGTTATAAACTGAATTAAGGGAAAATACATTTTTCCTTCAATTCTGGACTGCTGGGGAAGCGCCCCTGTGAACACTATGGGCATCCCATTCTTGAGGTAACTTGTATAAAACAAAAATGCTAGATGCATTTGAATCAAGCTTGTCTTTTACATTCTTGCCATAAACTGTTCTTGTTTTGTTTTTAAATAAAATAACTCTTCAGTGCGTAGTTACACAGTAATACTTAAAACCCAGATAAAATTTTGAGCTGGAATACATTATCACTCAATAAGAACTACACTAATCACTGTAATTAAGACTGTATTTAAACAATTATTTTGGTATTAAAACTATTTTCCACAGCCTTAGTTTCAATGTTATTAATCCACCGTGAAGCTCTTTTTACTGAGCAAGAACAAAACTTTTGTTGAGAAACTTCTAAATCGCACAGTAAATATTTTAATTCTAATGTTGATGTTTTAAGTACTTAACAAGAAAATCCGTTTCATTTACTCTGGATAACAAGGAGACTTTTGACACCATTACGTTGCACCATACCAACTATTCTGCTTTGCAAAACACAGAGAATTCAACTCTCATTACAGTCAGCTACACTTGAATCCCAAGTAAAAGTGTGGTCCTGTACTTAAGTAAATATGGAAAGAATGGCCACAATGTTTAATTTCTCCATAGAAAAGACTGTATGGCTCTGCTTTGGCCACAATGATGCATCACACACCAGGCAATGCTGAAAATATAAGATCAAGTTTGCCCATCAGTCTGCCATCAGCAGCATGTGAGGTCTATCTAAAATCATCGCCATACATCTTTCCTTGTTTTCCTGTCATTAATCTAAATTAAAACTGATACTGTAATTTCCAAAGTGTAACTAATATCAAAAAGGAGGCAGAAATCAGAAAGCATTTTGCTGTCTGAGTTACTGACTGTTGCTTTTCCAACCCACTCTCATTTTTTCAATGCATTTCAGTGCATTAAAAGGATATATTCCTTAAATACTGATGGGTCCTGTCAGTAGTTATGTTCCTATTAAAAGATTACTGCAATAAGCTTTTCCACATTGAATTTTGCCTTCACTGAAAAAAACCCAATTAGCCACACACTAAACAGCATCCAAAATTCAGAGGATATGAAGATTTAAATGCTGTGTAAATACCTCTACCGCCTTTCAGACCCCATTGAAGTCTTCTAGTTAACTAATTCCTTTCTTTTGCAGTGCATGCCACATGCTTTAGCCACATTATCGTCAGTAAATTTTTCCATTTCCAGTGAGCAGTAGTAGAGGCTATATTCAAAAGATTAAAATGTTTATGCCACCATAAATTATGACCTTAAAATGCAAGAACTACTAAGTTACATTACCTTTGGTTTCAGCTTCCCATTGTTGTCTTGTTACTTCTATTATGATCAAAAAGTAAGAAGGCAGCAATATTCTTAATACAGCTTTCATACACAATTCTTTACATCCCCAGTCTATTGAAAAGGTCTTTTATTAAGTGTGAAATGCCATTCAGAAAAAATTAGAAAATAATTTTCTAGTGAGAGTGCAATATGTGCAAGGGTAATGGAAAGCAGAACGAACATTTGCTTTATCACAGCTGCCATTAACATTCAGATGTAGTTGCAACCTACTTCATTGTGTGTTGTGAGTAAACTAACCCCTGAGGAGTCCTATTACAGTCAGGCTTATACAGAGCAAAGCAGAGGGCTCAAAGAATTTTAGACATTAGGCAAAAGTGAGTTTGACAGACACCCAGCACTTCAACAAAATCCAAGATGGAAAAAGAAGAGACATTCCTCCTGTGGGAACACTATACAGAATTTGCTTGTATGTACAGACTACATTTGTAACACTTGGGAAAAAATAAATAATTAAACTATGGCAACCCAATGCTAATCTAAAATCTAAGTTAGTTCAAGGCAAAAACTGGTTAGCAATATCTTTCACTACAGCTACAGAAGAGGAAAAATAGAGTAGAGAGGAGGGAGTAGAGAGGAGGGAGTAGAGAGGAGGGAGTAGAGAGGAGGGAGTAGAGAGGAGGGAGTAGAAAGTAGAGTAGAGCAGAGCAGAATAGAACAGAGTAGAGCAGAACAGAACAGAGTACAGTAGAGTAGAGTAGAATAGAGTAGAAGTTCATTTGGAAGGAACCTACAATGATCATCTAGGCCAACTGCAATATGCCAGTTTTTCCAGCAGACCTGGAAACTGAAGGTGTTTGGTAGATGATGCATCAGTCATTAAACCTTGCACACCACAAAAAAGACAGCGCTGCTTTCCATTAATAAAAACTCTTATTCATCATGGTGAGTAATTTTAGGCTTCAGCAACCTGCACCCTCACTTTCAACACATCTAGTAATATGTCCAATTTTACTTTCCAAAAACACTACAATGCGATGAACCTGCACAGAAAAGTTATTTGAAACAGAAATCTTTAGTTGCATTAGTACCATCACCACTTCCATAAAGGAATGATCCTCGCAGAGACACACGCAGTAGGGGTTGGTGCTCTCACACCGCGCAGGAGCCTAGAACAGCAACTTCCAGGCTTCGGACTGCTCCTGTTGTATTGGCAGTATTTAATTCATAAAGTTTTAACACCTCTAATGAAAAGTGTTAATAAGGGGTAGGAAGAGAGAGAGAAAAAACTTTGAGAAAATGGTATTGTTCAGGTGTTACTGAGTGGGAAAGCGATCACATGTATGACGCATGAAGTCATGGCAGGGGGGGTGACAGCAAAACTGTTACTCCTATATTCGGATGTTTACAATGCTACCAAACCCAGATCTGTAAATCCCAAAATAGAGTCACGGATCTACTGAGTTTTGCTTTGCCAACACGGGGAATGACATCAGCGTGACTCACAGCGCACAAGCTGAAGAGTCAGCGAGACAGCTCAGAAAGGGAGAGCGCAGCCACTCAGTTATCCTCCAGCTCCACATCACAGAAATCATTTACACATTTATGTTTCTGTGTCTTCATTTTCAAATGAAGAGGACACGCTATATTTAGCTCAAATCTTTCTTGTGAGACGTTTTAAAGTCTTGGTGGCAAGCTGTGTGGAAAAGCAGTGCAATTAGATGTTAAAACTCTAAATGTAAAAGGTCTGTGAATACACACAAGCCTGAAATTGCATGTTATGGATAAATAAATCTGTTTTGGAAAACCCAGTTGGCTCATGTTAACCTTGTGAACTGATTCTATACAGAATCAATCTTGCTGCTTAATCCCATGCTTCAAAACACTCCTGAAAACATAACAGTTCATTTTCTAGATACCATATTCCCATACTAAATGGAAGCTGTAACCAAAACTATCTCAGAAAAAGGGTTCTCCAGCTTGTTCATACATCGACATGATCAAACTTTTCTCACACTATTTTTACCCTAGTAATAATAGTGTAGTTCCATCTCTGGCAATCACCTTATGAAGCATGCTTTTCCTTTCAGTCTTCCGTTGTGCCATTTAGATTCTCTGGAGTCAATACAAAAATCTTACAATTAATTATACAGGAAAAAGCTGCAGCATAAACACTGGTTATTCTTTTGGAGAAAGCAGCAGCAGTGTTAAACGAAAAAAAAAGTAAGATCCATTGACTACAGGGATAACGTACCTATTACAATGCACACATCACTAAAAATGTGTATATTGCAACAGCTGAGCCATATGAAGTCCAGCACCAACTAAAATCTCTTAGCGTTAGGAGAATGCTATTTTAAACATCCATCTGTACCACAGCTGTAAATAACTTCACATGTAGTCTTTATGAAAAAACTGGCTAGCTGAATGAAATTACAAAGTATAATTTCATTTGAAAAGACAACAGATACAGTTTAAATACCCTGTATTTCTTTCTCCCACCGTTCGAGAGTAAGGTAAATGCACACACTACACAAACTGATATACTCAACTAACCCTGACAAAATCATACTTGGGGGGAGGAGGTTCTGGGTGGGAGGATGATGAGAGGCTGGAAGAGGAGAGCTGTGTTTCCTCTCCCAGACTTTCATCAGTTTTTCCATCCCCAAGTGAAAACCAAAAACTAGGACAGTTATATTTGTTTATGATCAGATAACCATAAACTAAGACTTTTTTGGTATAACAGAGATATTCCATCAAATGTGAAGTTTCTTTGTTTTGTCAAGACTGTGAATAGATTTTCAACTTTTTCAAACCCTTACCACCAAACCATCCTTCTCCAAATAAGCCCAGGTATTTTTTAATAAGAAACAAAATCACCTGCTTGAAAACAGGTTGCAGTAGGACCCAGACGAATTCCCTTCCTGCTGTCACTGCTGCTGAACTGCACCTGGTATCTGGTTATTAAAGCTTGTTCTGACTGTGACACTCTAAAAGATCTCATCAGTTTTAATACAACAATTTTATTCTTAAATCTGCAAGACCTCTTTAAAAGTAAGTAATAAAATACCTGTTAAAACTATGGGGAAGGGGAATGCATATTCTCTGCTAAAACACATCCCAAAGAAGAGAAAGCAAACTGCAAAATTTTCAGCTCCCCTTTTCAGATGAGTCTGCTCTTAAATGCCTTTTCCTGATCTCCTGGTCTCATTTTATTCAGCCATTCTGGAGTTAGAACGGAAGGACCTAAAGAGCACACATCTCGATTTTTTTTAACCTTTGACATCTTTTGTAACTGCATTAATTTCTCACTCCACCTCTTCACATCTTAAAGTCACTGTAGAAACCTAAAGAGAGAAACAATATAGAGAAAAATGAAACATTTTAATTCTCTGTTTTTCAAATGAAGCTTGAATACTTCAGATACATGTACCCAGTTTCTCAAAACATATAGCTCTCCTAGCTATGTGCTGATTTTTCTATACTCCTAGATACTGTTGCCTACTGAGATACTTCATTTGACTGCTGAAGAGTAGCTAAGGCAAAAAAACAGTGAATATGAACATGCTCTCAGAAGAATAGAAAGTCAACGCGAACACTGGAGCTGCCCAGTTGTCTGGAGTATCGCTTTCCTTAAGAACTACTTATAGGACGTTACAGGAATTTCACCTAATCATTTACAGGAACACATGAACTGTCATACTGGATGAAGCCAAAGGTCCATCTGATTGAGAATATTTCCTCTAGCAGCTTCGTATTTTATCTAACTTTCGGAATTATTATTCCCTCTCTTGTAAACACAGAAAGCTCATGGGGACTCACAGAAATTATCATTCGGCAGGTTTTAAAAAAAAAAAAAAATCTAACTAAAACAATAGGAAGGACGTTTCCACACAAACAAAACCATTAGATTGTGAAACTCTATGCTGCAGAGGCCAAAAGTATAAACGGTTTTATGGAAAAAATTCAGGGGAAGTTCATCGCCGACTATTGAACAAGATGACCAAGCTAACAGTGTAGCTCGGAAAGTCTCCGGCTGGCCAACTGTGGGAAATTCAAGGGATTCACCAGGGAAAGAGCTGCCCTGTGCTTGCCCCTTCCTGATACTGTCTGTTACTGGCCAGGAACACGCTGGGCTTGTCGGATCCGATATAGCTGTTCCTATGACTGAAAACAGCAACAAGGAGCCTGCCTCTCAAAGGACTGAAAACCGATTTCATTTTGTACAGTCCTGGGCCATGATTTTTTGCCCCTTGTTCTTAATAGATAATGTTAGCCTGTGTGGTAATGTGTGGGCAACCAAAAGGGTTAGAAAGGCCTAACTGGTCTTTCACAAGGCTCTTCATTCTACCCATTTGTCTAAGTACAAAAGCACCTAATGGATATATATTCAGAAGTATTTCTATGGGTGCAGCATCTCCCTAACTTTGGGCAGTGAAATATAATTCAACATCCTGAAACACATGAAAGAATTTTCCCATACCTGCTTAAGTTGACTTTATACTATGGACACCTCTCAAAGTAATGGACAGTAAGTAAAATACTTTTAGGGGTGTCCATACAAATAATCTGTATTAACCTAAGCTGCCAACAGACTTACTGATAGCCTTGCAACTGTTTTGGTCAGACAAGATCTAAGTGAATGCTACATTCACATGCACAGTGTCTAGTACCCTCCACATCAGCTCTCACCACTTCACAGAATCACAAAGTAGTTGGGGTCAGCAGGGACCTCTGGGGATCATCTAGTCCAAACGCATGCCCAAAGCTGAGTCACCTAGAGCAGACTGCTCAGTGCCATGACCAGGTGGGTTTTGAATACCCCTAATGATGGAGAGTTCTCAGCCTTTTTAGTTGTAATTTAGCAGAGTTTTCAGTATTTCAGTTTCTGTCCATTGTTTCTTGTCCTGTGACTGGACACTCTGAGAAGAGCCTGCCTCCAGCTTCTTTACTCCCCCCATCAGGTACTGATACATACTGATTAGATCCCCCTGAACCCCAGCTCTCTCCACCCCTCCTTATATGACAGATGCTCCAAATTACTTAATCATCGTCATGGTCCTTCATGCATGCCTATATCCTTTTTGAACTGGGGAACCCAGCCCTCAACCTGCTTGTGATGCTCTTCAGGCAGCCCAGGACGCTGTGCACATGCTCTTCCTAATACAGCCCCACCTTCCTCATTTCACGGACAGAATCCAAAATGCAGGAAACATAAAAGAATGTAAAAATACAGCTTCACTGCCTGATCCTGGGCTGAAAAGACAGCGGTCTTACGTGCCTGCCTCAGGTGTCTTACCACCGCGTTTTGTATGGCCACCTCATTGAACAGCAAATACTACAGAGGTTGACCAGCTGCAAAGCAGTGCAGTTGTACAGGAGGAAAGGAGCAGCAAACTCCTTCTCAAGCAGAAAGCATACAGTAAATCTCATAAGATATTTAAAACTCCAGGCTATCTATTAAGGTAAAAAAATCAAACACCAGCAAGAACTTTTTAACATTCCCAGAAGACAGACCATTCAACACAGAAAGATGAAATTACTGCTGTATGATATTTTACTCCTCCCATAAACTATTTATAATGTAGTCCTACAATACCACACAATATAAAAATACACCCGGCTCTTTCACAAAAGCAATCAAATAAATAAAATATAAAGCAACTCAGTACCCTCCAGGCACTCACAACAGAAGGCCCAGATTCTCCCCATCATGGTCCTTTACCAAGGCATGCTCACACAACCACAAGCACACCACCTTTTCTTGCTCATGGAGAGACCCTCTCTCAGCCATCTGCCTCTTGCACGGACACTTAACCAAGACCCATTTGTGTCCCAGTGCCTTCCTGCACCTTTTTTGCTTTATTTCTAATGACGAATGGCAATTGGTAGTGAAATATTAATGCTGTCAAACAGATCTATCACTTTCTTGAAGCTGGACTGGGAAAGATGTTTTCCAGCTGTTTCAGTGCAAATAAGTTTTTTAAAAACGAATTCCCTTAACCACTCAGCTCAGCAGTCAAACATACCCGTTCTGTACCAAAGAGCAACCCTGCATCTCAGAGGTACAAAAGGTGGCTGAAAGAAGCCAGGTGGCAAAAAAACCTAATCCAAGCCCACTAAAGAACCCACTTTAAACTAAGAAGTTGGCCCAGAAACACAGGGCATAAACCAAATTGGAGGAAAAACTCTAAAGTTTTTCATTTGTGCTCCCTCTTCCAAATTATGCACCATAAAACCAGGAATTCATACTGAAAACAGGAAATTGAATACAGAGGAAGGATGGTGCAAAAATTAAAGAGGAACATGCCTGCAAATTAGCACACTGACAAACCTATGTAGCTAAGACAAAGTACAAAGAAAATGTGGTGGAGGCTCCAGTGCACTCCTCTGTACCATTAGACAGCCTCCACTGTAAATTGTCATGTGGTGTCAAAAATTGTCATAACTTCTGAGCAATGAGTTATGCTAGCATAAGCTTTTTTATTCAGAAATAATCTTCCACTGAGCAACTTCCAATCTATAAAACTATTTTTCCTCTTTGTTCACAGGATATTGACCTATAAATTGAACAAACTAGATTAGGAAGGGGTTTTTTGCTACAAACCCAAATTTCTGCATGGCATTCAAGGCAACTCTTCAGGGCACTCCCAGTTCTCCGTCCTCCCTGGCAGACAGGACAGGCCTCTGTCTGTGTGGGAAGGAGTGGGTGCTCGGTTTTGCTGCTCCCCTGCCATCAGAATAGCTCCCACATGCAAAGAGTTTGTCAATCAATGACCAATTATAAAAAAGACGTGAAATGTCACATTCCTGCAAACACATGGGGACAAGGAGCTTATCTAGAAAACTGGCATAAGCACAGCTACTGGCATGTTAAGCCAACAAGGTCAGAAAAAATACAAGTCCCTTTGCCTACAGGCAGACTTTGAACAGTTTCGTGCTTCCCCTTGGCATTTCCAGGCATGACCCCATGGGTAACACTTAGGTGAGAGGGACACAGAAGAGGGCGATTTATTCTCAGATAACCTTGACCCTCTCCTTCAGAGTAAATGAAGTCTCTGTATCATGCAGTGCAGTGCTAGACCTGGATGGGACACAGGAAGGACACTAGCCAAATAACTTTATTCAGTTACAAAGAATTTTAAAGCATTATTTTTAATAACCACAAATTTTCAAATAGCACTCCGGCCGTCAGCAACTGGAATGTGAATGGAAGGTATGGAAGCAGCTGAAGTAACACGAGTTGCCGAGTAATCTGACTTGGACAGGATTCAAGGCACCTAAAATTGGTCTCACTGATTTTACATTCTTGGCAGGAGAAACTTGATTAAGAAAACCATTTTCACTAGCTACTGCTTTTAATAAATAGCCTACCACTTGTAGCCTACAGAAACCAGTATAGTGACTAAGAGTGGGTGAAGCAGAAGACAGCAAATGACTTGCTAGGAAGTTATTATTAGATATCTGATGTCAGAGCGCTGATGGATACCCTCTGTGCAAACGCTGCTCCCAAATGCTACAAGGTTCTTCTGAAAGTTCATCTCTCAGTCACTCCAGCGAGGGACAAGCGCAGATGAAGACATCAGCAGACCACCCTGCTGTCCCCTGGGGAATATTAATCCACTCTCCCCATTTTAAAACAATATTCAAATAATACAAGGCATCGTGCCCCTCTATGGTACCTACAAAACCACAAAGGTAGGATGGTCTGCCCAAGAACGCTGTGATCATCTGCTCTGACGTGGCTGCAGGTGATCCAAGCCACTGTTGCAGGATAGCCTGGACATATCCTCCTGTTTGCAAAAAAACTTCACCTTTGACAAGGGAGTGAATGCATCTTCTCACATTTGACACCATCTGCTGACACTTGTCAAATTACAAAAAAACCCACCAAACAAACAAAAAAATACCAACCTGACCACAGGAAAGATAATTCCGGTTCTAGAAAGAGCTTGATCCTCTCAGACACTTGAAAAGCATACTGAAAATCCAAGAGCAGCAGGATGGAGAGTTTGTTAGACAACCATTATGCTGATAGAGACCATCTGAATTTCAAGAACAGCACATAAAGCCTAAACTCAGGTACTCTGTTAGAAATGAGAAACCTTCTGAAAATGGAACCCAGACAGATCACAACATACTCATTTTTCTTCCACACAGAGCACAGAAAAAGTAAATCTTGGCAATCATTACCTCTGTACAGAATCTATACTTTTCAAGGGAAAAAATACAACATATTCAAAGAACTGAAGGCAACAACACCCCAGGCTTTAGCCAGACAGACGCCCACTTCCCGAGCACCATCCTGGTCCATGCACCTCAGCCACCCATCAGGCACAGCCTGCAGTGCCCACGTCCCCCAGAGCCGCCTGCCTGCACAACTGCCAACAGCTTCCCTCTTCCTATTGCTTCTCCAGCTTCCCCCCACTCCCCTCCTCCCCCAAATTATGAACAAGGTCCATCTGTCAGCATGTACTGAATTAAGCACTCAGTCTGGTATCTCATCTTCCACACATAATCACGCATTTGTCTTCAGCTGGAGACATGGGGTGAAGTCAAAGTCAGGAGACTGGTCTCCACGGTCAAGTAATCAAGATAATTTTAGCTCATAAACTGATGTTCAGCTCTACTCCAGCCGACTGAAGAAAATTTTTAAGCTTTTGCATCAGTCGGAAGGCTGGGGAATGTCCGTGTCCTCATTTCTGCACTGGAAAGTCACCCCTGGACCAAGTAGCTGGGACTGGCTGTGGCAACACAGGGATGTCAGCACCCAGCCAGCACGCCCTCTACATCAGGTAGTTTCTTAACTGTCCCTTGACACTTTAAGCAGAGTTTGGTCCCTGGCTTACTTTTACAAGTTACCCAATACTTCAATAGCTTAAATTCTACTAATCTGCTGGAGTCATTTTTGGCAAGTAGCAGAAACAGTGAATCATTCTACATTATCCCAGAGCGACTTCATAAATAAATCCTCCTATCCGACGAGAACTTGCTGAAGGCTTTTTACATGAAGGAAACTATTTTCATCCTGTAAATAAGTAACAATGATTCAGTCCAATAAATGAGCCATTTGCTTTTTCATGTTGATCTTTACTAGAGAATGACAGGGCTGGTATACTGCTGTACACCTCCAGATTTCATTCATTTCCCTCCAGCAACCTACCAAAAGAGAGAGAAAAACGGATATAAATTCTTCTCCTACATGTTTTTAACCCAGTCCTATGTATCCCTCATTTTTATTTTAAGCCTCCCAAAGCAGAGGTGACTCAGCAGTCATTACCTCAGACTTCAACATAAAATTAGAGATGTTACAACAATTATGTCAATTAAATTAGCCAGACATCTTTAGCAATTCTGATTATAACCAGATATTAAATTTCAGACTAATTTGAATTGCAATCATAGCCCATATTTACATCTTAGATGAATGCCAGACAGAAATGTCAATTAATTTGTATATATTGTTTGAAAGACCAACTATGATCGTCAGGCACAGTGCTAGACAGTATCGGTACAAGTGGTAAACAATCTGATTTCTTTTCAAAGGATGAATTCGCCAATTTCCCTCTTTCTGATGGATTTTGAATTATTTTTGCTTATTATTCTGAAGGCAAAAAAAAGGAAAATACATCTATTTCAATAAAAGGCCTTGGTTTTGTTAAGAATGTTAGAGAAACTCTCAAATCCAGTAAGCCTATAATGTGCATTGCTGACAGCATATAACTCTAATAATTAGTCTTTATTAGCAAAGTAAGCTGTACGAATTTTGCTGAAGTATAAAAGTCATTAAACAATGAGCATCTGTCATACAACGGTACAATACATCATGTGCAAAATCTCAGTCTGCTCAGCCAACGGTAAAGATCTTCTCCGTCTGTGATAGGATTTCTGAGTAATGAATGGGGCTTTCTTTTCAGCATAATCCTTTCCTAATTTAGTGTCAGGATTTTATTATGTAATTCTTCTATTCTGGAACCGAAACAATTTCCAGTCTCTCTTAGCAAAAATAAAACATTAATAACTGTCTCATTGACATGCGAGTTTTGTAAACACTGAATTGCTTTTCTTTCCAGAAGACAATACCAACACTTTCTCTTTGCCATCTAATGTCCTTATATACTTACAGAGGTAAAGACTATCTATAAAATTGCAGCTGACATACAAATACTACGTTGGAAGAGCTCACACTCACTCGGAGCTCGTGGAGAACTAAACAGCCTGTCAAGCTGTTTAGCGGCAAATTGGATATCTTATTGTTCTGAACAGGATTGAAACAGGACCTGTATTGTTGTACAGAATTAGGAGCGACAATGCACATTACTCAACTGAAAAAGGAAGAGAAAGAAATAACTGGACCTGAAACAAAAAGAGGGGTTACAGTCTCTCACCTAAAAACCTTCCATGAGCAGAGGGGGATTTTTTTCCGTATAAATACATATTTTCTTTTCATATATAAAGGTAGATTTTCTTTACACAGGTAAGGACACAATTATGTCTGTAATATTTTTGTAAGAAATTCATTGTTGGAGAACAACTGGGTTGAAATATTCTCTCTCTGGTCAGAACTCACTGGCGTACAAGCTCACTCCTACAAACTCACAACACGTCACTGATCTCTCCAGTGTGCACAACACCTCAGTCACTGATCAGGAAAATCAAGGATTTACACACAGGGTTGCAGTTCTGCACCGAATGGGAGGATGGGGGACAATCAACCTTCCACATACACACCACAAATCACCACCACCAGCAACACCATGGAAGTTTTCAAAACTTCCATGTATGAAATAACCATAAGTAAAACAAAAAAAACCCCTAAAATATCACTAGTTCTAAGTTTGCCAGCTTTGCTCCTATTTCTGTCCCTAGCATTACGCAGATAACCACTGCTCAGAGTGCAACATCACCTCACAAGGTAGCAGCCCTTACTAACTGGCAAAGCAGGTGACCAGAGCTAAGCAATGCCCTGTGTATAGATTTCACTGTACAAACCTGTTTTTCATGGTTTTTTACATAAGTTCAAGTGCACAGCTTTATGTGCATAGCTACACATGAACATAGTTTTGGATAGTGAAAATATTGCTTTGTTACATGCAGTTTTAAAGGGAAAGAAATCTATTTTGACAACAGGTCTCAAGAGTGGTATTTTTAGAATTCACATACGCTACAGCATCTCAGCAAAAAAAGAAAGCAGCAAAATATTTCTAAGCTGAAATATCAGTGTATTTCTACTCTGTACTCCTGACTCATTAAAATCTCAAATCGCTTAACTTCAATCTTCCACACAGTTAAACAATGCTTTTTTTGCTTTATGCATTTTCTTATCTGCAATAAAAATGCTTCATTCCATGTTCTTCCTGTATGAGCCCTAAATAAGTTTTTCATTAAAAGCAATTCTCTGCTATCACAATTTACACTGCACTATCTTTCAACTCAGCCCTTTTTTTTTTTTTTTAATAGATCTGGAATATCAGATCAGACCAGTCAGCTATTTGGTTCAATATCCTATCCCTGACAATGGGGACTTACAAATGCTGTAATGAAGGTTCAGGAAACCACTACACAATAATCTGCTCTTGTGGAAATTTCTCCATACTAGTCATTCATTTACAACTGCTCTTAGCCCCTGGGCATGACAGTTTATATCCATAATCCCCACCACTTACTTTACTTGCTATAATTGAAGCCTCTTTTTGCTTACTTCACCTAAGTGTTATTTCCACTATGTTCAGTATGCATATTTTCTTGGAATAACTTCACAAAACTCACAATGTCATTTCAGTGCAGTTTTTGCTGCTTTTTCGTTGAGGTAATACACACCTCAGTGATCCCTGTGTGATGCTCCCGCTGGTCACAACTGTCACCTCTATGAGCATGTTCTCAGGACTTGCATGCTCAGGCAGATCTAAGGGATGCTTTTGAACGAAGGTCTGGCAGGATCCAAGACTGTATGCAAGCAGATGGCGCATTTGCCACCAGATTTAACCAACGGCTGAACTACGTACTGCTAATGAGGTCTTGTCACAGATGAACTGCAAAACCACCCATCAGCCCTTGGCTGGATTAGCTGGCCTGCCCACATTTCTTAGATGCATACAACACAACTGCTGCTTGTAACATTTCAAACACAACAGTAAGAAATCCAATGACTCCTAGCTCTTGGCCCTTCCCAAAATCATTTTAAACACTCAACTGTCCAACCATGTATAAAATGGCCTTGAGGCTGCAAAACAATTGATGACATGTAAGTCATATGAGTGAACAATATTGAACGTGATCCTTTAACTGCACGGGGTTTTCTGAATAAGATACAACACTCTTCCAATCAGGTGGAAAGCATACCTCTAGTTCAGAAATGTCCAAAACACATTTTCCTAACTTCTACCCAGTGTAAACAATACGCTATAAAAAGATTTTCACACACCAACTGTGAAAGTCAGATATGCTGGTGCTTCTTTCATTAAACAAAACAAGATAATAACTAAAATACCTAGAGAGTGTGACTCTACTTTGCTTACTTGTGAACTGAGCCTCTAAAAGCAAGAGAAAACAAATTAGAATAATACCAAAAATCACAATAAGGTATTTTATAATTTCCAGAATAAACTATTAAAATGTCAACCCATGATCCGTGCTGTGGCATTAGATAGGAAAGAGAAACTCCACGTAAGGGGAGAATTCAGTGTTTCAGTAAATTTCACCTCACCACTGAAGGCATGCAGATGGAAGTAATTAACCAGATCTCATTATCAAGATTCACTCTAATTTATGGTCTTTGCTTTCAGTTTTTACCTGAATCTGTTGAAGATATAGATTAAAAAAGGTGGTCAAAGATTCTAGCCTTTTATCCACGATCCATTTTTCAGTAAAATTAAAATGGGATAAAAGTGCCATAGCTGATGACAGCCATTCCAAGACAGCCCAAGCTTCCACTGACTCAGTCTAAAGCCATTTTCTAATCCCAGTTCCTCCCTGAATACAGTATAATCCATCACCAGTTCATTTTCCAAAATAGAGTATGATTCCTCCTCAACAAAATGCCTGAATGTTTTCATTTCAGCTTTCACTTTTTCTATTAGGGCCAGTAACTAATGTAACTGGGGAAAAAAACTCTCAAGTGCTTTAAAATGTAACAGTTTTATTCAGGCTTTGATGACAAAGCTCTTGAGAACAGGATGTATTGGGTTATTTTTTGCTTTATAAAGTTATACATCAAGTATAAACGGATTATAAAAATTTCACTGTAATTCTGAACCACTTGAACAGATCCTTTTTACAAAATTGCTTCAACAGATCCTACTTCCCCACACAATGGCCAGGACTAAGAACAACACGTTGGGCATTGCACGGGAAAGCAACCAGCATGATGCACTAGACATGAAGTACTCCACAACAGATTAACCAACTCCTTCTTTCTATGGCACTCTTAATTATTCAGTGCCAAGAGACAATATCTCTGCAGTCTCTGCACTACTGTTTATCCTTTCTCACCTCATTACCGCTTTCCAACTAAATACATTGAAACTTTTGCAAGTCTACATCTAACTTATTTTGCTGTTTCCAAAGGCAACGTCTCACTATGACACCCGCTACAGAAAGCGAGCGTGCAGCTGCTGCTTGGCAAAGCCTGGGACGGACACTAGAATATCTGCATCGGCCATGCTTTCACATTTCAATTTTCCTTCCACTCTGCTGTACCTTTCCTACTAAAAAAAAGGCCAAAACCAAAATCACAACCTCAGAGCCTTTTAATCAGGGAAGAAATAAAAGCTTAGTTCATTCACTTGATTAAACTCAGTATGATTCTCCCTTTACAATCTTGAAGGTGATACTAGGAATGAAATTTTTTCTGAATTTGGTTCAAATCCACAGAAAACCTGAAGAAGATCTCTAGGAATCATCCAAGACTGGTTGTTGAAACCAACATTTTCCATCAGAAATACATGTTGACAAGGGGCTTTTGCTGGTCGATTCTTGCTCTTTGCATTACTTGATTCTATCCATTACTTCTGCAGTACAGAAGGGCACAAAAATTATCAGAGAGAAATGCTGTGGTCTTTATAATCCAATGGCAATGTCAACGAACATCAAGCAAGTAGAGATTCTGCACACAGCAATCTGTGTGTTTGAAGCTCAAATGTTCCAGTTCTTATTTGGAATCATTACAGGCTTGTTCCTTATGCAATTATTTGCTGTTAGGCCCAAATTTTCCGATGGCTTTCTCAGCCATTACAGCCAGCATTCCCTTGAAATAAATGGCAACATTGCCTAAGTAATGAACACAGAAATTCCCTCTTAAAGTAGGTGGCATTGGCACACATTATACACTCAAAACCTGTTCGATGTTTTCAGTGATCCAGAAACAGCCAGTGTGAATCTCTGGACTCAATCTTCTCCTTTCCAGCAAGGAAGTGCTACCGTGACATTTTAGACCTTTCAACCTTTGCCAAAGGCTTGCCATCCCCTTGACCTCAGTCCACTTTTCTTATGTTTGGCCAGTTCAATCATGCTCCAGACAGCTGCTCCCAGTACACAGTGAGCTTGGTTTATACCTGTCCTTTCTCCAAAACACAGGCATCTAACTTTCTTCCTCACAACTGAACTCTTTCACGCTTCCCTGATACACTCCACTATTCCCTACATTTTTAACACTTGTTTTTCAGCTAGTCCCTGCCGTGTGACCATGGAGCTCATCCAGCGGTCCCTACCTCATGCAGACAAGTGCCATAGCTCTGAACCTCACTCCACCATCCAGCACATCAGACACAGCGAGCCCGCCTGTGCTGAGAAAGAATAGCTATGACCCCAAAAGTCCTCTCCTAGGAGAGATTTACACGGCGAGACCTAGCCCTTTAGCAGTACCACTGAGTCAAGGATCCTTTTAGCGTGACCTGTCCCAGCATGAAAGAGTATAGCCTCATGACCTGGAGTCCCTCAAATCAGTCTGCTGAATTCTGAGCATGCAGCTCTCAGGTTTGGAGTGACTTGTGGAAGGAAGCATCCCTCACTCCCTTCTCCTTTAATTCTGGATCTCTGTTCAAAAACATGAAAGGCCAGAGCCAGACATGCTATTGAGAAGCCCTGAATTCAATTCCAGGGTTGTAAAAGAAAGCCTTCATACCATTATGTAGGAAAACAAAAGAAAAAACACTTGAAAGTATTCCTCCACTTTCCCTGGACAGAAAAAAGTAACTCACTTTGTCCCCAGGCTCCATTGAATTCTGTCAGGCGCTTTCTGAAAACACAGCCACTCCATACTACACATGAACTACTGACAGAACAGGCTGCAGTTAAGAAAGGAAAAACAAAGAAAAAACTTACTCCTGTTTTTTAGTAGGTTTTGAAATCATAGTCAGTCATTTTAGCTTGCAGACTCAGGTTTAAACCTGGATATCCAAACAGAAGTACAGCCCTAAAATTGGAGAGACACTTGTGCAGCTGGCCGCTGGATGAATGTGAAGAAAGGAAAACATGCAAACCCAAAGTCTGCTTCTCTGAAAACAAATCCTTTATTATTTCTTTGCAAACTAACCTCCAATTGGGTTCTGGCTAGCACGTTAAGCAGCACACCCTGCATCTGCCAGCTCCAGTCAAATTAACACAGAGCCTCATGACAGTGACTAAGAGCAAGCATGGAAACTGGCCCGAATACAGAAGTGCTCACAGTTTTTAAAGAAAGGGATAATGGGTAATTTGTAGGAGTTGGTTGTCAAATTATATATTTAATTTTTTTTTTTTTTTTTACAAGCTAATAATAGGCTTAAGCTTGTAACTTGCACTTGGAATAATGATTAAAGTAGCAAGCTTCAGCAGTTTTTGTCTGTAGGACTCTCTCAGTTGAATTTCTCCAATAGTCACAGCAAATCCAAAGAGATATCTTAGGAGTGGATAATATGAATCACTGCTTTTTTAAAGCAAGAAGGATAATGCAGATTGGCAACAATTTATTTATATTTTTAAGAGCTAAAACCTGTCATGATATAAAATCACTGCTGACCCACAGGAAGTCACCAGCACAGCCACTGATTAAAAGAATCTCATAAAACACATCCAGTGATGTTACATCCTTAATTCTGAATGATTTTTTTACCATTTTAGATGATAAACTACAGGTTAAATTCCCTAACTT
This sequence comes from Ibycter americanus, assembly GCA_035590275.1. NCBI lineage: Eukaryota > Metazoa > Chordata > Aves > Falconiformes > Falconidae > Ibycter > Ibycter americanus. The sequence continues at coordinate 61,714,412 of JAVJGI010000050.1, forward strand.
CTACAAAGAATTTTTGAAAGTGCCTGAAAACATAAAGATCTTTTTAGTGATCAATACCACTATATTACACAACAGAAAATGCAGTAGATTTATTGATGAGGTTAATACAGAGCTATTTGTGAGTCTAAAATGGTGACTTGCCTGGATCTATCTAAAAAGGAAATTAATATTAAGAGGTGATGTGGCAAGCTGAGGACCAGTCAGGTAGTAAAAATTAACACCCTTACGGAAAACAATTTTCACTTTCATAAACCCTTGATTGATAAAGCACTGTCTGAACATCTAAACCATGGGGTGAGAGAGGCAAAAACTCAGTCCTGAACCTAATTTGAGCCTTGTACACACATCAAAGTTGCATCATGGTAATAGGATTGGTTTAGAAAGAGCAACCAACAGTGAACATGCTGAAATTATTTCAAGAGATCTTTATAGCAAATTACCTTCACTGTATTCTTCCAGCAATTCAGTGGTCATGCAAGAGCTTTTTTCCCTGTTTTAAAGATGCTGGGGTTTAACATCAATTAAAGGCTCATGTTCTGTCAGAGCTGTATAGAATCAGAATGCTGTGTACCGGGGCTCCCCGGTAACCTCCATCTGTCTTTTACCCATTTCTAGTACAGTAGAGAGTCACAGGGACTAGCTGATTTTTTTCCAATGATTTTTCCATAAACACAGTATTCAAAGCACACGAGAAAAGGAATCTTAAGAGAAACAACCACAGTGGATAACAACAGTTTTCTCTAAAAGGAATCCTCTTCCAGAGGCAACAACCAGGCTTTAGACAAATGTTATCATCAGATTAAGCTTTTGTTACTTTGCATAAATGAATCTATTCATCACAAAAAATCCAAACCGTAATACTTAGCATCAGAAACAAAGTGTGAACCTTAGTGTGGAACTAAGCCGTTATCTCTTTCAAAACACTTTTTCCATTCAGTAAAATACCTGCTGCCATTGTAAGTTGCTAAAGTGGAAAAAGGAGTCAGAAATGAATGCACACAAGTTTTAGTTTTTCGTTTTGTTGCCATTAAGTACAAACATTTTCAGCCTGCAACCAATAAAATAACTTATGTCAGAGGAAAAGAAAATAGTAAGAAGAAAAACAAATTAGGCCTCTGTTCTTTAAAGAAGGTAACTTTCATAACTTTGATATTTAATTTTTATCTATAATAAAACATTTTAGACCATTGCAACAATACCCCTACTTAAGTGATTTATTTCAACTAAATGAAAAGGTTAATTGTAAGGTTTGCATAATTATGCAAAATGAAAACATATATAAAATCCCATTGTGAATCATTAAGATGATGTCTTCATTGCAGACTAAGAAATGAACATTGTTGTTTACATCTTACAAACAGGTATGTGTTTATTTTATGAGATTGGTCCAAAAAGTTCATGATTATAGCAGTAAGGAACCACTAACAGTAGTTAGATTCTATTTCATTCACATCAGAAAGAAAAAATGAATGTAAACTAACTTCATCCTTCAAGCATAGAAGTTACTTCAAGGACATTAAACATGAAAGAAGTGCACGTTTTCATCAGAAACTTGCTGAGTAAAATGCACTCAAGTCTGTCACATGCAGAATCAAACTTATGACTGCTTGACACCATTATGAATCAAGTAGCTATTTTATTATTCCCCAGTGCAACATTTTTCATCTCAATCTGAAAATCAAAAGCAAGCAAACCAGGTAGGTAACTCAGATCCTTCATTTAAATGGGTATTTGTCTTTACTTATTCATGAGCTCACTTTTGTTTACCTTGCCATGCTTATCTTTTGTCCCAAATGGGGACAGTCCCAAATGTCCCAAACACGGCTAGTCCTGCCACACCAATTCCAAAGGGGTTTCTTGCCAGATGGTAAAAGCACAGGGCTCTGATTCTGTGGGGTCAGAGGAAAGCAGCTCAGGACTCAAAAAAGGGCAACCTTGCTTAAGCCTTACACCTCAGGAACACTGCCTGTCCGCTTGCTACAGTGGATGCTCAGTCAAAGGACATCCATAAGAAATTCCAGTCTCCAAGTCTGGAACCACAGTAAGCCAAATGGTTACAACTGGCCTATGAAGGAGGATTGGCTTATGCAGGAAACGAAGCAGGATGAGTAAGTATTGGAAGTTTCACCGCTTTGTCACTTGGCTACAAAAGCCCCAGCCATGTGCAGCAACGAGCCCTCAGCAAGGATCATGGCAGTTTAACACAAGCAGCCCTCCAAGATGCAGTGATTGTGTTCCTTAGAACATACCTACAGCTGTCATCGTTAACACAACTTCACACTGCCTCTAATCACATTTTAATTTTAAAATAACACATTTTCAATGGTGAATTTCTACTCCTTCCCATCTTACATGGAATTTGCATTTCTTAGAAGCAACTGCCTTCTTTGGGCTCACACACTTCATTTGAGTCATACATTAAAACCTGTTCTGCTGTTAAACAGCCGTTCCCTTTTAATAAGATCCAACAAGAACCAGAAATGCGAACGCACCAAAATAAAAAGAGTAGGTTTGCATCTAATTTGATGCAGACATAAAATAAAGAGCAAATATAAATGCATCAAAAAGTAGCATTGAAAGCCACTTCTCTTCTAAGTCCAAGCTCTTATTCCACCGCACTTGATTGCCTAGAAACTATGATAAATGAAGCTCTATGAATACAATACCTAGAAAAATAATTGCAGCACAGAACAGGTAATTTGCATTCTATATTTAGCATGTATGCGTTATTGTTAATGCTGACATGAAAAGCTATTAGAAATGCCTGAAAACACCTCAATCTGAGCTTTTGCAAATAAGTTTTTCATGGTAAACACAAGATGAACTATTTAATACTTGAATTTTCTATTTTGGAGGGGCTTACATCTCAGACTGTTCATCACAGCTTATCACAAGTGCGCTACAGGTTTTATCTAGCCAGTGGATGGAAATATCTTGAAGCTACCAGCTTTAGAGAAATGCATAAATAACTATTTGTTTGTATTTAAGGAACAAATGGAGATATATTCCTAGACTGGTAGATTAAAGATACAAGATTAGAACTTGCCTTTCCTCCCTCTGGAGTGGGGAACACAAGACAACTTGCTAAGGGACAGACAAATCAATATTACTTTTAGGAGAAAAGCACCAAGCTTACACTAGTAAGGAAGAAGCTAGAAAATAAATGTAATTAAGTCTACGGAGTGTTTTTTTCATCTAGCATGCAACTAAGATGGAAAGGTACTGGATTTCCACAAACTTGGAAAGATGCTTGCTTTCTGTGGCAGGGGAGAGAGCCCTGTCACATTTCTTCTCCTTGCCACATCTCAGACAAAGTGGGGAGCGGGACAGCCTGCAACTCCAAGCCTGGGCTGGGCTTCCCAAGAACTTGTGCCGAAGACATGGAGGTGAGGATACTGATCTCGGCAGCAGTCATCCCCTGAGACAAGTGCTCTTCCCGTAAGAACCTTATAGCTGGGGTGAAACTGCCTCACTGCAAAATATCATGGCCTCTTAGCACAGGAATAAAAATCCAATGTTATTAATAATCACCTTAAAAGCAGTCCTGAAAGATCAGCCAATGAGTCTTCTCAGCTGAGAGAAATACCAAGAAGACACGAGCCTACATAATTATCATCGTACTAATTCCTTCAACTGTGTTCCGGGCATTTCAGGAGAAAGCAGAGAAGCAGCACAGCACTGTTTGGAGGGCAGAATCCAGCAGAGCAAGCTGCCAACGCTGCAGCCTGGTCCCCTGCCATGCCTTGGAGGGCATGAATCAAAGCAGCATCTCACCAGTAAGATACCCTGCCGCGGACCCCCCGCCGCAGGAAGCCTCCCCGCAGAGGCAGAGCACCAGCTCACTGCGCTGGGCAAGCGCTACAGATGCCCCACAAACAGGGAAGATTTCCAGAAGGGCCTAATGTTTTACGAGCTCAATCACCACAGCAAATCAATGAGCCCTGTCTTTCCAAGCCATTCATACAATTAAATATAATATGGTGTCAAGTACATAACGAGAACAAACAGAGGAGGAAAAACAAAAACTGAATCATTTTCTCCCAATCTCTTGAGCTAAAATAACCTAAGATACTGCCTAGAACACACATGCTGTAGGCTGAATTTAGGCAGACATTGCTGAGATTTAGAATGATGCTATTCTTCCCATAGGCCCTTCAACAAAGATTTTCTGACGTATTTTTCTTGTTAGGTAACCAATTTGCATTGCTATTAGCTAGCCACACAGATCAGAAAACTTCACGTCACGTTTCAAATTCATGCATCCTGCCAAAATGTATTTGAAGTGTAGGTGTAAGGAGAGAAAAATACAGCCTTTTTAATTTTTAAAAGAAAGAAAAGAAGAAACAGGGAAAATATGACTTAAAACTGTGGAACATAATTAATCAGGTTCATAAAAAAGGTGAAAAGATACAATATAAACAATTCTCCACATAAATCAATTTTACTTTATATAAAATCACTGCCAGATATGCTCTTCCCATTTGCCTTCAGATTTGCTACCAGCTATGGCTCCTAAAACTAATGAAATGAGGAGGAGAAGGAGATGTTGTCACCTTACTACTTTTTATGGAGGAAATAATACACAACATCAATCAATGCCCTCTCAAAGAAGCCCCAAGGAGCTTCCAACCCTCTATCAGCCTGGTTTGAGTGTCCCATTGACACAGCAAGAAGTGTCTCTTCGGAGTGCATGTGAGCACGTACCTGAACCACAACAGTCCTTTGAGCACTGGAGATGACCATGCCTCTGTCAGGGTGGTTTTGCTATAATGTGGTGATCTGGCATTCCTCTTGTGCTACCAAGCAGAGAGCACAGCTGCTGTCAAAAGACTTTTTCTGGACTACTACAAACAGCTTTCTAAGTGCAGTAAGTGGAAATACTTAAACGCTTGTGACTGGTGTCTGATTTAGAGTAACTGAAACTAACTTTCTGCATCCACAGATGAGGCAGAGCAACAACTGAATCACCTTGGTTCCACCCAATCCAACTACTTGGATTATATGATTCAGAAACCGTGCTTTTTCAGGCTTTTGATTTCTGCTGACTAGAAAGGTTTCCAACAGTAACACACATCATGATACAGACCCTAACAACTTAACAAAGAAATACGCAATTGACATTGCCCACATCTTACTTCAATCACTTTGCCTTCACTTAGAACATCTGGATGTGAATATATGAGCACCTACGAAATACGGACAAGATTCTTCCCACTCTGACAGGCAAAGCTTCCATTTAAAATTTCCATAAGGAGTTTCTTACCGCACCGCGATCCTGAATATACATCTCTTAGAGCATTCCACTGCTAACTTCAGAAAGTATCATAAATACTTCACCAATGAACTAGTTACCAAATCTTCACCACCACAGTATCAGAGAAGAGTAGTCATTAGTGGAATTTCTACTTGGAAGATTATACTGAGCTAGCAACTGGAAAAAAATACCACAAAGAAAACAAGTCCTGCTCATGAAGGAAGTCTATGGCTCAGGCAAGAATTGAGAACATGTTTATGAAGGCTCTCTATCCACGTACCTTTCCAGAAATGTAATCTTTTTTATGAAATATGTGATTCCCATTTATGCTCTACATTCAATGAGGACGCCATCTTCAGAAAGAAATGGTAGCTTTGGTAAGGTACAGAAAGAGAAATCCAAGAGCTCATCCTGACTACCTGTTTTGATCTGCTTAGAGTTCCTAAGATGCAGGGCATTTTGTCATCCTGAAGCTATTTTTAAGCAGAAGCTGTGTGCATTTTCCATAGGAAAAAAAGAACAATAAAGAAAAAAAAATGTATCATGTATTTAATGACTAATTAAGGTAAAAACCTGAAGGAATTTTCACACCTCATTGGGCTAAGGACCTCTTACAGAATGATCCCTGAAAGTTTTATTTGGAACAATTACAGAATTGTATTACCCTTCTAGAAAGTCTGTAACTGGGAATCTGCATGTAATTGGTAATGGCCTCAATGCCTATTCATAAGTAACGGACTTACAGTTTTTCCTAAATACTATACCTCATGCTATAAGGAAACACCCTGTTCATTTCTGAATGATTTGAGTAGTCATTGAACATCCATCCTTTGGTAGCATTTGTACCAACAAAAACGGTATGTTAACAGCATACACAACAGTGCCTCGCTGATGTTAGGGGGGGGAAAAGATTATTACAGACCCAAGTTATTATTACAGTCTCCTATTTAAAGGAAAGGAAAGTGAACCATTTCAGAGCTGCAGCCTGGTGAAACAGCCTAATCACCCTTATTATTAGCTACACACACAGATTTGTCTTGGAGTATTTCCATTCTCTCCAGTAACACTCAGACTGCCAGAGACTGAACTCACATTAGCACAGTTGGTGTTGCTAGGAACTACCAGGATCATGCCAGTTCTTAGCAGTACGATTCAAATGGCATTAAGACTTTACATATTTCTCCTGGTTTAATATTTACTGTCAGGTGACAAGAGAATGGACTGAATTTTCAAATAAAACATTAGTAAAGACAGCACCATTGAGCTGCAGACACTGAAATTCTATATACATACTAACAGCACTGTATATAGCTGGAAAAAGACTGTACGTTCTCAAGCCTTCTCCTCTTGTTCTGCATAAAAAGTAAAATATCTATGGAATGTACAACTGCGTAGTTAACTTATTTTAGGACAATTGAATTCAAGGTCTTATGTTTCAAGTAATATATTTTGGAGGGAGAAAACTAGAATTGCATAGTAGGCTAACTCATCACTGCACAATGTACAGAAGATAATAGAAGGAGGCAAACTGCTCCGCAAGCTATTCTCTGCCCTCTTTGTTCTAGCATGCCTACGCTGTCTGTATAGCCCATTACAGAGTGTTTTACTCCCATATACACTAGGCTGGACTGGGAATTCATCAAGCCACAGACCAGAACTCCAAAGCTATCAAGGCAGTGGAAACCTGCAGTGTCAACTGTGGATAGTAGAGGAAAGTGAATGCAAAAGATATGGAGGATCACCACCTGCTACTTTTACTGTACACCTTCAGAGAGCAAGGCCAAACACCTCTTGGAAGTAAGAGCTGCAGACAACTCAAGAAGGAAATTAAGATGTTGATCCAGTAGGAGTGAGGCATCTTTGTATCCCCAGCAGAAAAAAGCACTACAGAAGAGCTGGAATTTCAGACATACTGTTTTGTTTAACCAGTAACAAACACTATTTATTGTTTAGTCAATAAAGAACACTATCTGCGGGGTAAGATAAAACCCAAGTAAGCAGCATATAGGATTTCTGCATTTCTTTTTAGGTCACATGTAAAGGCAACTTTGTCTCATGCATGACCCAGTTGCATGTGAAGGGAGATAGCTCTGGTTCTGCACTCGACTACGGAGGTCAAGCACCCACAAATGACGTGCTGTCATGCCCACAGACCTCCAGAGGTTTCTCTCTTGATTTGTTCATAAGGCTATGTCCCCCAGTGAAGCAAAGACACTGGCATTTCCCTACAAGAGAGAACACTACAAGGGCATACACAGGTAACAATGCTATGGGAACTGGGCCAGGTAAATGAATTGCTTAATTTTTAACTGGACAAAACGGTATTTTGCAGAAGATACTCTACAGGTTATCAGGTTTTCGTTATGTTCAAATTGAAGTATCTGTTACACTCTTTGTAATCACACACTAGAGTCATTTGTTCGCTTGACTGCACAAACAGCAAAGCTGTTAACTAGATTAAGAAGTTGCAAAAACAGTATAAAATGCAATGGGAAGAGTATGAAAGAGTAGTTTTACCATCTCTGAACTATCAATGCATCTTGTGGTTTTTACCATAAACAAAAATTAAATTCAGCCTAAAATCTACCCTTCATTTATTGACTGATTTCTTGAGTTATTTACAAAAGGTACTGTGCTTAAGTAGAGCATGCTTTCAGAGTCAGCACAGATAATCAAACTAGCTATAGGGCTGTGGCTTCAAGGCACTAGTCTCTGCAAATTACATATAAATTCTGCTAAGAAGTAAAGTTTCATTAATAATCCACAGTAACATCACACACAAACCCAAGGCCACAAAAATGAAGTAATCGAGAACTGCAATGTATTTTCTAAACACAAGCCAGAGGATTCTTATAGTAAACTTAAAATCAACTAAAATAGCGCCAATCTCACTCATCTTAGTTGAGAACAGCCTCTTGGGAAAAGAAATCACCATAGAATCATAGAATGGTTTGGGTGGGAAGGGACCTTAAAGATCATCTGGTTCCAACCCCCCTGCCATGGGCAGGGACACCTTCCCCACTAGACCAGGTTGCCCAAAGCCTCATCCAGCCTGGCCTTGGACACTGCCAGGGATGGGGCATCCACAGCTTCTCCAGGCAACCTGTGCCAGTGCCTCACCAACCTCACAGTAAAGAACTTTTTCCTCATATCTAGTCACGTTACATTCTTTGCTCTTTTATGAAAGCACCAAGGTGGGAAAATGGAGCTCAAACCTCAAGAAGGCTTCACTAGTAATAATACTTTTAAGCATTAAAGTGCAACTCCCAGATCTTTCATTCTGTCAGATAAGAAGTCAATATTAAATATTACCAGTTATCTCTGTAGGAAATGCTAGAGAGTAAGCTAGTAACTCAGGCCCAATCTGAAAATAAGAAAAGGAATCAGAAAGCAGTAATTCTAATGCCTGATTTCTCCTTAAAGTATAAACAGACATCAAAGCTGAGATTTGTGAAGAGTTAGGAGGAAAATTAAGCTCCACAATGAAGATAAGATACTCCCATGCATTCAATCAGCAACTGACCCATTTCTTATCCAAGATCCTCATATTCTGAGATGTTCCTCTCTTCTCAATGCACAAGTCACTCCATTACTGCAAACACCTGGCAACACTGCTAAGGCCAGAGAGGTACCCTCATTCCCGTTCTGCACACAAGGAACTCGTGTCAGAGGTGTCCGCAAGAGAAACCCGGCCTGAGGCTTTCTACAGCCTCGGCTAACTTACTGTGCACAGAAAATCCCGCCTTGCTAAGGAGACCTGCTACAACAGCACACACAGCTTCTTGCATCACATTACCTGAGGGTTAGGATCTCTAGGTAATACAGGTCACTTCAGTCTGCGATCCAACCCCTTTGCCAGGACAGATTTATTTTCTAGCTAACACCAATTAACCCAGTTAAACAGAATGAATGCATTGGGAGGCGTTGGGGGGGTAGGGGAGTGGAATGTAAAAAGAAAACAAAATACCCTCAAGTGTTTTCTTCTGGGATGAAGTCTTTCAAGGCGAAAACATAGGATGCACCAGAGCGTGACAGCATCACAGGAAAGGAGGCCAAAACATTAGGCATGGCATACTGATTTAGAAAGACAGACTATGATAATTGCTTTTATACAGACACTTTGGCATAATACTATTTGAGATTAATGAATAGAGGTAAGATTTGACAATATCAGTTCCACCTGTTGCCCTGCCGTGGCTCAAACACACATTTAGAAGAAGCTGCCTGCGAATGTAGTGAGCACTGAGGGGAAAAAGGACCCCTGCAGTCCTAAACCTGCCAGAAACTAGATCCAGATGGAAAATTGATCTTCTGTCCTTCATCCATTTGACTGAAGGTAGAAACTGACTTCCTGCAAGTTATTAATCAAACTTACCGAGCAAAAATTAATCCTTTGTGTGTGGCTACCACATTATCTTTCATTATTCAGAAGACTGAAATCATACTGTTCTAACTCACTTCACCTTCATTTCCTCAGCCCTGGCAGAGGGAGTACTGAAATGCTACCCACATCAGGCTAAGTCATTAACAGTGGCATCAATTATTGCTACTATTCTTGCTTCTGGGTTAATTCCTCTCAGACCTAAGGTCCAGCTTTCTTAAAAGCAGCCATTCATTACAGAAGTTCAGACAAAGCAAAAGGGACTTCATTCACGAGGTAAATACAAATGAAGCATAGACCAGCCTTCGGACCATGTTGTCTGTAGTGAATTAAGTAACAGAAGGAGCTCCAAAAATAGGAGTGCTGTAGATGACTACTAAGGACTCACCCTGGAAGCAGTTGTTGACCGCGTTGGAAAACGCCAAGTGCAGCTTGCTGCCTCCACCTCGGATGCAGCTGGGGCAGCTGCCATTGCAGAGGGAACAGTGCGTGGCCAAGCACTGGTCCCACACTTGGGCTGGAGGGGAAGGCTTGGACTGGAGCTGCTGCTCCAAAAGCTCTTCCCCAGCAAGAGGTTTCACAGCCCATGACATCTGTACAGTGCAGAAGGATGGGAAAGTCACCACCACAGACTACAAGAGACGTCTAGAAAAAAAATGCCCACATTTTTCAGAGATGAAAATCATGACAACCAGTCAGTCCATCCTACACTACCTATGAAGATGTTCTCAAGTACCACGAGAAACACTAGTTTAAAACTACAACAGGCACAGGAACTTGCACATTATAAGAACTGCTTTATACAGCCTCGCTGTTGGAAAAGGTTGTTGTTACCATCCCACTTCTCAAGGAGATAATTACACTCATTACTACCAGCCACCGGAAATGACTCACTCGCTTGGGCACAAGAAAGACAAATTGTTATTACAATTTCAGTAAAAAGAATCCTCTCCCTGGACATTTCCAAGTGACCAAAGACTCTACAGGCTCAGCTCTGCTCCGTATTTCATGAGGAGTGAAATATCTGAGAGGACAGTTTTCACGTGTTCCCCATTTGTCCATACATAGCTTCACACATGCACCCTACAAATGATGGCATGCCAATCATTCGTGCTTGCAAATACATTTCTTTTAGGCTGGCCCAAGCAGGCTACATGCAGCTGCCTTTTCTGTGCATTGGTGACCAGTACAGAAAATTTAACACCATAAAAACATATCCCTCACATTAGAAAACAGATTGCAATAAAGTAAGAATTGAATTGGCCGATTATCTAAGTATGTGGTTTTAATTACCTCTAACTCGTGGCAGTCTGTTCATTTGCATCTTTCAGATGAGACCTTAAATATCCATACCCTGTGTGCCTGTCTTGGACAAAGAAGATAGCTTGGGGCTTTTTGGAAAAAAAACAGTTCCTGCCTCCTTGTCCTTGGCTGCTACAGTCCTCTGAGGTGACGGCAATTCAGCAAAGAAATAGGCTTGCAGCCTGAGAATTAGGATGGAAATTGTTATATGAATGCAAACATTGTTCTAGGTCTTTTCTTAAAATATTAGCAAAAAAAATCATGGAATCCTACCAAAAAGCACCTGTCTATTCAGCAGCCTTTAAAAATTAAAAAAAGTGTAATAAAGGACCAATAAGCCACCAAGAAAAAACAAAACCTGACAAGAGTATCCAAAACCACCTAATTTAAGATTAAATATATCAAATGACTAAGTTATCATTTAAAACAAAGTTAATTAAAAAGAACCAAAGGAATAAAGGGAAGATAGTATCATTTAAAAGAGGTTTAGGGTGAATCAAGAGAAAAGCAGAGAAAATGGAAGACAAGGTATAAGACCCTAGCCACAGGAGCTGATTAGAGTTTATCATTGACTGAAATCCCACTTAGTTTTAACAAAAATGCATAGTTACAGTGCCTGTACATGTGCCTGACTCTTTGTAGGGCATCCAGAGAAGATTAATCTTCTGCCCCCACCTCCTTTTACACAGTAGCCACAATCTGGCCCTTGAAGTCTGACTACAGCAAAAGGCCAATCGATTTTTATGGGAAGTGTCACCTTCCAAATTATATTTCATGGCATCTTCTTACTTTAAATACAACAAACAGACAGTTTAAATACCAAAAATCAGACATACTACACTGTTGTTTTTAAGCACATGAATTAAATGTTTGAAGTTACTGGTAAGGCACTGCTGCAGCTTACAGCCGAAGCATGGTATGGAACCAAACACTGTTTCTGAAATCCCGTAATTTTAACCAAGTTGTCATTTCATCCTACAGCTAATCAGCCTCCTCAAACGTATCCCAACTGTCTATCACATTTGCAGAAGTCTCAGTCCTTTGCCTTTACTTGTTCTTACAAGAACGCACTCCCAAGCCACAAGCCTGACGATGAGGACAGGTGCAAAGTAAGCCAAATACTTAAGAAAGCAAAATCACTTTTAATTACCAGGCCTGTAATTTTGATCTTTGCCTGAAGATATGCTTGGCACTAGGGCAGTCTTTAGTGACACCAGACTGTTTTGGACTGCAGGGTGGCAGGAGGCTGATAACTGCAGTTTTGCAAGTGGGGAGGACAGGAGCAGGCTGCAGCCCCCAGCTGGGTCAGCCCGCAGCCCCTGCAGAGAGCAGCTCTGCCCAGGGAGGCAGAGGCGTTCCATCCTTATAGGAGAGCGCACGTCTGAAAAAGTTAAAATCACCTGAAGATCTGCCCAATAAAATCAGCTCCAACTCAGAGGAAATAAATCTTAAATTCAATACTAAAAGCCAACTCTATTTCCTTCTTGATGGGAGAAGGATTTTTGAGCTATTTCATTTGAACTGGTCAGTCACACACCAGGAGGTAACACCGGAGACGGTTAAAAAAATAAATAAATGGATACAAGCAACAATGAATAGTTTTAAATAAATCCGGGTGGTTCCATAAAATGCTAGCAGCCAGTGAGGGAATTCAGAGGATAAAAGCAGCAGGTGAAGTCAGGGGTTCCAGACTCCAGGCTCAGCTTTACCCTAAGTAAAATGTTTATTTAGGAACAAACCCGCAAATGCATGCTTGCCATCATATGTTTATTATGTTTTGACTAAAAGGTTGTTTTCAAAGGATGAGCAAGTTTTCAGCACAAGCTCATTAAACCCTCTGCCATTGTTTTCATGAAAAAAGTGCACAAAGGACACATCCTACAAATTCCATTTCTTTGTAGTAAGTACATTACAGAAATAGTGTCTTCATATTAAATATTGGCAGGGCAGGTCTAATAGAATCAATAGCCAAACACTGTACTTAACATCTGCCATTTTAATATCTATATTCCACTGAACAGGCTATTTGATTTAATAGACAGTTGTAAAATCCTAATAAATCTTGAGACTGGCATCCATCTCTATTTTTTTCTAATTTTACGTTTCTTGTTTACTATAATTTTGCAGAAATGGTAGCTTTAGTTTTCAAAAAAACAAAAGACTGTTAGAACTTGAAAAAAAAAAGATACGCACCCCACAGTTTCAAGACAAGATAACAAGCACCTCCATTCACAACTGTAACTGACTGTTCCTACTCTGCAGGACACTTCCATAGCTCAACACCCACACTCTCCTCTTTTTAAATAAGGCTGCAGTTGGTCTCCAAGAGGTTCTAAATTAATGCAGGAATGCAATACAAAATGCACGTGCATGAATTCAGATTTCTCCACACCCACTGAAATGCATCTCCAGAGAAACAAAAGGACAGTACAGCAAGGGATGGAGAAATCAGCGCTTGCACTATGTGATACTAATCTTACAACACAAGTGCTAAATGTGTTTCAGGACTTAACTAGTTTACCTTGATAACTCTTAATCATCTTCGATCGGTAAGAAACCTGGAATACTAAATAATAAGTACTTTATTACAGCTTGTGTTCTTTCATAGAGCAATAAGGTACAAAAATTCAAGAGAATACAAAGCTGGAGATTGAAAATGATGTTGATAAACATATTTGTAAATAACATGAAATAAAATAAATAAAAATAAGATCAGAAAATAAAATAGTCTTTTAAAAGACTGTGGTCTCAAAGTAAAGAAGAGTGGAACAATGTTCAGAAATAGACAATATTTATCTTAGAGCACCTTGGCATGTTGGAAGTTAAAAGATCAGATCAATGCATGTGCACTCCACAGAAGCCCAAACCCAGCAACCAACATCCAGTTTCTCTACTACCCGTGTGCTCTGTTTTTGACTTCTTAATTCCAGGAGTAAAACAAAGCCTCCTGAAAGTGAAGTGAAAAGGCTTTGCACCTCCTGTGCATACTTTCATATATACAGTAGCTGTCTCTGTGTTTCTCACACTTCCAGTCCAACCAGGCATAGAAGACAGACAAGTACATGATGAAAGACGGCGCAAGGTATTTCACTACCATTCACCAACTGATCATGTATATTAACCTCACAGTCTGAGCCTATGATCCCATTTACCTCCCCCAGATGCTAAACGCCTTTTTCACTTCTGTCTTGTGTTCACCATAGGCTTCCATTTCTCCTCTCTTCTTCCCCCTCTTGCTGCTAACGTGTCCCCTGTTTCACCAGTAGCTCGTGGTTTTGCATTTGCGGTCAGCCACGGTTCTACAGGGACCTCCCACCTCGGCCACTCCTGTGGCTCACCCTCCGCCTTTCTGCATTGGCACTCTGTAGAGTTGTGCTGCTAACTGCATCGAGAACTGGATCCAGCTACAAAATACCTTTGCAAAGTTTTCAAGCCCGACCAATACCCTGGTATAGAGAGGCAGGGATGGCAGAACAGTGAGTGCTTGGGAAAAGAGAACAGGCGGAATCACTGCAGCAAGAAAGCCTACCATCCCACCGCAGCCGCAGGCTGGCCTCTCCCTGCGCCCAGCCTCCCAGTGTTCTTGCTGTGACCATCACCCCCACCTGGCAGCACTGGCAGCTCTTACCAGGAGTTCCTCATCCTCCATGGTCTAAAACAAGCTTCGCTCAGCACTTTCCCACCAGCGACACGTGCAGGCCACCCCAGCTCAAATCTCTGTCCCAAGAACTTCCATCGAAATGCTGTGGCTCAAATACCAGATTTTAAAGCTTTTTAACTCATACGTTACATTCATCAAAGAGATGGATTGAAAATACACTTTGATGAAATCCGCAGGCATACTCTCGTGTTATTCATACCAGCATGTGTCTAAATCATCATTTATTTCCGTGCATATATAAACTGATGAAAGATGAGAAAAATGTGGTGATTTTTTTAAAAAACTTCCTATTAAAAATGAACTAGTGAAAAATTTCCAACTTACTAAGCCATTATACAGTCTGACTCAGTAATTTTGAGCTATATTGATTTAATGATATTACTTGGAATTAAAACTAACTTATATGTTATTAAGTATTTATAGAAAATAAAGTAACTAGAAATCTAGTAGTACAGGTTAATCAAACTGTCAACAAACCTTCACTTGCTGCAGAGCATAAATCACACAGCAATCTCAGAATACATTATAGAGCATTTTATAAACCAAACAAACTTTGCAAGTTTTATTTTATAAATAAAACACTGTCACCTCTAAGGCACTACACAATGAGGACAAACGAGAAGAAAAAAGCCTCAATATTAACATCAGAGTTGGAATTTTGACTTGGGATGCTGCTGTACATGTTCCAATGTGGGCAGAGTTTGGAGAGATCCCAGGCGTTAACAGAAAAGCCCAAAGCCCCTTTTGTGAGACGAGGTGACCAGGAGCTCAGCTAAAACTTCACTGTTGGACCCACATCTTCAGTGCAAAGCTGCTACAGATCATTGCTGTGCCACAACGTACAGGCAATGGGACCAATCAGACATGGGTGGAGATCTCAAAAGCTCATTTTATTTGCAATCTCCTGATGAATTTATCTAGAAAAAATCCAATTCCATTCAAAGCAAGAGGTAGCAGGAACTCCACCAGGTTAAACATGGCCTCGGTCATACCACTGCCCTAACGCTTACACTGGCCCCACAGGTCTTACACCAGAATTTACAGCTGAAGAGTAAGAAAACAAGAAACAAGAGAGACCCTGGTGTCCAAAGGTACCAAAACCGCCTCAGCCTGCTCCAAGGCATTTCAAAGATGTACAAATCTTTGCAGCCATTAGTACTCTAATGGTTGCACTGTAATGTAATGTAAGGAGAATGTAATGTAATCTAAGGAGAAATAAAACATAGCAATTTATTCACACATAAATTCAACTGAAATGGGGTCTGACCACAGCAAAGCCTTCTCCAGAGGGGGGAAGCTGAGAGCCTCTAAATAGGTGGTTGCAAATACCTTGCTGCAGTCTATGGAGGCTGCTTTTATAACCTCCTCAGTCTCGTTCACGCTGCCTAATGACAAAACTGCGATGCTAAGCATTGCATGGGCCATGAATCATAGTGTGGCAGCACTTACTCACACAGAAAATGCATGACATACTGATTCAACATGCTGAACGGAGTAGATCCCTGTACTATAAGGTAACTTAAATTATTCATTTAAATTAAACTTCGTCCTCAAGGCAGTGGGCTTGCGTTCAAATTTCAGGTAATAACATAGACACTGGTTTCAAGTGCCATTGAAATCAGTGGAAAGATTCAGGAACGCTTCCAAAGGCTTTGGATTGAGTTCATGGAATGCAGGATCCCATTTGAGCCTACTCATCACCCACCAGCAGTCCCAGGGGAAGAAAAGGAGAAAAAAGGGACTACAAAGGACTCACATTACATAGCATGGCTTCAGGCCCCAGCAGCTAGTCATCCAGGCTACGTAACACCGAGTATTTGACCATTTCTGCAATCCTTACTTGGAATTACTAAGACTAGAAAAGGTACTGCCATCTAATTTCAATCACTTCGACCCACAATATCAAAACACCTAGACAGATTCATACCTCCCGTCATACAACTCTAATTCCATTTCCAAAGTTCACCTCCACAGAAGCGGTGCAACTCTTACGTCTCCCAAAAGTCAGTGATGCCTGGCAACATCAGATCACAGGAAATCTTGTCCCAAAATCACTAAATATGCATAAAATTCTGCTGATACTCTACACAAATTGGAATTAAATTTCTTCTATAGGATAAAGTGCAATATCTTAAGATTTAATATTTGTAACATTGTAGCACTCTCACTTTAAAGAAGCCTAAACATCAAAGTGGAAGGTACCATCTTAGCCACATATTTTGTCATTAAAATTATCTAATCCTCCTACAATAGTATCACCCAGAGACCTCAACTGACACGCTGCATTCTGTACCTTCTGCAGCAAAAGTAAGGCAGAACGGAAAATAACAAAACTTGAAAATGTGTTGCTAGGATAAGACACCATGGAAACCAAATGCAGTCCACTTAAATAGTGTGCCATTCTGTATGTGTTCTAACACAGAAATACTTAATTTTCTCCAAAGTTTAATCTTTTCCCTTTGATGGCTTTACATTCTATTTTTCTTTGTTTTATAGCTCACCTGAATTTAAATCTGAAACGTGTTAACCAAATATTGTCTCAGATCTTAATCTGTAACACTCAGTAAGGATGATGGGATAGAATGGATCCAATTCGGGCAGATTTTCTCTGCTAGAGTCTTGCAGAACTGTATTGCTAAACGTCATGGAATTATCGCTTTATATCAGATGCATCTCTCTTCCCTCATCCTGTAAGTTTGCAAAGCCCCAAGGACACTCTGAAGGAGAACAAATGGAAATGAAAAATTAGTTGCTGTGCAGAGCCTCGGGGGGGGTTCTATTGATGTCTCTGGAGAGCAGTGAGCTAAGGTGGGGAAAAGTTTTCAAGAAATAGAATTTTTCAGCAACGCACTTCAGGCACAGCCTATGGTTTTCTTGCTTCTGTAAAAAAATCCATTAAAGGTTCAAAAAACTTCCAGTCTTTCAAAGATTAAATTCTCTCTGCACACTTGAAATTACAATATCACGGGTTTCTAAACAGTAAGCCACTGTTTGCTAGCTACATCAACAGAATATAAAAAAGGCACATTGCCACTTTGTAAAAGTACATCCCACTATGAAGCCACATACGCTGTATACAGTATTTTCGGGATGCTTGCCCATTTTGAGAGCAACCCACAACATGAAGTTATATGACCTCGGAATACCTGAGCACAGTCTCCAGAATGTCACGCTGTCACTTACCAGCTAGGGTACTGTATTTTTAACATTAACTAAATACATTTCATCACTGCAAAAGTGCAATGAGGACAGTTAGAGCATTTTCTCATAGTGTGATCAGTATAATAGTTTCCTCTTGTCATAATAATAACAATAATAATAATAGTAGTAGTACAAGTGATTGCGCTTGTTAGAATTTGGATGGCAGGCACTTCATAATGTCAAAAAGATCCCTATTCCTTCACCTGCTGCTATCTGATGAAGAGCAAAGGTGTCACTACGATGCAACCTAAAGACTTCCTCTAAGAATTCAGGCTTTGATTAGGAAAAAAAATGTTGGGCTGTGTTAAAAAATATCTAGATTGTTCCATTCCATGCATTGCAAAACAGGCCTTTTACTTTGCCAGAATACTGGGTAAAACTGTCCTTGTGCAGAATGTGTATCTTTTGAAAAACAAACACATCTTCCAGACAGGACAAGATATTATTTCACAGAAGTATACCATAGGAATCAAGAGATTTGCATGTGACTTTGGGAACAGGATAAGGTCTCACCAGTCACAGGCTTGCAGCTTGCAGAATTAAATGTACTAGGTCAGACATGAGACTGAAAAGGATTTCATGGTAAGTCCTTCATTAGTCCTGGCAGTACCTTAGAATTGGTCTAAACATTTAGCAAGCTTTGTGATCTATTAGTATGCATTTACATGGCTTAAATATATCCAAGAGTGGCATTTTCATGACCTCTTCTAATCAAGCTCATTTTGGGAAACATTCAAAACAGGAGTGGAAACAAATGAGCTGGAGTTAAAGCATACCATAAGACAACTACAATCTACCCCAGAATGCAAAAACTCCGTGGAAGTTTGAGAGATTTTCCTTTGGAGTAATTTTCAGATATTATCACCTTTTTAAATGGAAAGATGACTGCAAGTCTGACTATTTGCTATCAGAATTTCAGTGTTTCTGCAGCATCCAAGAGCTCGGAAGGGCATTCTTTGATCTGGTTTATATGGAAATAAGGGTACAGAGAGTGCTTTCTTCAAAGAAAAACAGCTGTATCAATAAAAACTATTTGTGAAAGAGTTGAACAATTTTCTCAACAGAATTATATTTAAGCTCTTTAAGCTGAAAAGGGAGAAAACCCTCTAGTTTAACAGATACTGCCAAATCCTCCTTACGATGAGCAATCACTTACAGTTATGGAAGTACTTTGCCCCCACTTTCAATCTACTACCCTCACACAGAGCCCTGCTAGATCTCCTGGGGGAGATCTCTGACTAACATCAAATGACAGCAGAATAGCTTATGTGGCACTAACGTCACTGTGCAAGATCAGTCAGGAAAAAAAGGGATAAATACCCTTATACTGGCACAAGCTGGGAAGAAGAACCCTTCAGGATAAAGTCCGGCAGTAAGTGTGAAGCAGCATTTGCTTTCTTACTAAATGATGTCCAGGGAGATTTCTAAGCAGTTCTTTCATTCCCCACAGCTGTAGCCTGGGTCTGTTGCTACTAAGTGCCTTCTCAACACCTAACCCATAGCACTTCCGTGCAGGCTGCCAGATGAAAACAAGAGGAATGTGGGAAGCGGAGGGATGTTAGCTCACTACCACCGCTAGCTGAATCCTAGGTAGGATGTGCATTACAAATGTGTGATTCCTGCAAGAAAGCCTCTGAGCTGTGACAATGGATCAGCAGAGAAACTGGCAACCAACAAGTGCTTCCAAGGCACCAGCGTCAATAAGGAAATCGGTCTTTGATTTTGGTTTCTGCTCCCCAGCGCAGCACCCCTCCGCTGTCTGCCCGTTTGCTCTGGAGCCCTTCAAAGCAGGGGTTATGTACTTGTGCAATCCTTGCACAACAGCACCCTGATTGTAGCTGCTCTCCACACCTTACTGTAGCAACGATAAATCAGTCTTTGTCAAGTTCAATGATGACAATGAAGCAGAGAGTGAGAATGCTCTGATGTTAGAATTAGTTAATTTGTTAAGTAGCTATAGCAAGGCCCTTGTTACTAACAAGGATCTTAGAGTATTTCTTAAACAGCTTTGCTTTGTTTAAAGTTCTGTTTCCTGCATGTGAATAACTAACAAATAAAAAAAGGCCATAAATAACTGTTCAAGACATTAACTCTTTTCTCCCCTGCTGTTTTTAAAAGCACTGCAAGCTATAAACTACCCTATAAATGTATCTTGAGCTTCCTGTGATAATGCAATAGTATGTTTCCCATTCTCATTCTGACTACGGATACACTTTTAGTCTCAACTAGAGCCTATTTTACAAGTCTGCTCTTTTATTAGGTCTCTGCTCCGATTATCTTAATATGATTCATTTTATATTGGTTATATTTATTGTACAATATTGTGTTGTACTGTTCACATACTTTTACGGCACACAGTATGTGAAACACTGCTCTATGCAACCCAGCATTTCCACTTGCTTTTGCGATTATAGATAGAAAACACTACCAGGCTACACCATTACTCTGAAGCAGCGTACTTTCTTGCATAGACCATGTAACAGATACAAGCTTATGGCATGTCAATTATAATTTTACCTTTTATTTTACTTAATGTCTCCCTTCTCTCTATAAAAGATTCTGCACTCATGATTAATTGACTACATGTATTTATGCAGCACATACATACATTATACCTACCGCCACTTCACAGGTTACTGCTAAAAACCCACAGTATTAAAAAAAGTAGTCACACAACACGAAAAAGAGCTATGTATTACTTAACAAACACTAAGCTCACAAACCTCCATCTGGCCAAAAAGCATGTCATAACAAAAAAATAACAGCTGGAACTTCTACTGTGAAGTTCTGCTTTGCCTTTTTTTGTTTTTCCGTATATATGTAATTTAGCACTTTCCAAAATCATCTTAGCAAGAATTTTTACGATTAATAACAACATC
Organism: Ibycter americanus; assembly: GCA_035590275.1. NCBI lineage: Eukaryota > Metazoa > Chordata > Aves > Falconiformes > Falconidae > Ibycter > Ibycter americanus. The sequence continues at coordinate 61,735,090 of JAVJGI010000050.1, forward strand.
ATCACTATCAAACACACATTGTTTAACTACTTTCATTGCATATTTCAAGTGCTTTTATTGTACCTTTCAGCATTGTTTTATTCACATCAGTCAATCTGCCTACAAAAAGCCACTCATCAGGAATCCTTAAGCTACTGATCAGCCAAGGCACAAGCTACCAGCTGATACCATTCCAGTCCTCTCTTACAGAGAAGACCACACCAGCAACCATGCAGCCAATCTGGATAGGAAGATTTTTATAGATCTAGTAATTTTAAGCAAAGAAAAAACAGAAAAACCAATTTGCAAGACTTGGTCTTCAACCAAGCTTGTTTAGTGGCAGACGTTTACTGTAACTGATGTTTAGAGACTGAGATCTACAAAATGCTCGCAATGATACTGCCTTAAATCTCCCCTGCAGTCCAAACCCTGGAGTAAAAATACAGAATGAGCAAACAGAGAGAGACATACCGATGGTGTTAATGTATTCATCTTCAAAAACAAATCCATTATAATTCTGTCTGTTTGACAAGGCAACAAGAAAAACATCTCTAGAATAATAAGCCATTCAGGGATATTCTTACACTGACATGCTTCTGTGATTTTGACTATTTTTTTAGTTGATTAAAAAACTGATACTAAAACAAGCAACTATTTGCTTTGAGTTTTCAAGTGTCAAAAAAATTTGAATTTTGTTAAATGAACATTCACTTTTCTAGACTATTCAGTTAAGATTTAGTAATACACACATTCTAGCATGAGAAAACACTTTTGCATTTGAAACACACTTCTGCTGTATACATCACGGTGCATATGGTACCCTGCATGGCTCCCAGGCTGCTAGCAAGAAACGCCTGTGCAAGCAGCAGTAAACCTGACGAGGTTCACATCAATTCCTCTCTGCTGTTACCCACCAAACCACTGGGATTAAACCCTAGCTCCACAGGAATGGATGAAAGCTTTGCCTTGGCTCTGTCTGGGCTAAGAATCACTCAATAGTGTCAGCTGGGGAAAAATGTGGTCTATAAATCTTGCCTGGAAGGGAGACAGGATATTTACATAATTCCGTACTACTACTGACTGATCCTTGCACTCACCAAAAGCAAGGATGCTCCCAACAACAATAATGAAAGAAAAATACCTCAGTCTCCATTTCACAAATTTTGAAATCATGTTGCGCTATCACCCAAAGAATGAGAAAAGAGCATCCACACCATCTCCCCACGCATCCAGAGGTAATACCCTAGGAATATGACACGTCTGCCTCTTGGTTCACACTGGACAAAACCAGTATCTTCTTAAGCTTCCTGTTGATACAAGCTATTTACAAAACTGGACACATTCACCTTTAAGTGTCGTTTCTCAAGTCATCAGACCATAACATTTTTGCAGTAAGACTGAAAACACACACTGATGTTCAATCTACTTAGAGGTAGTTTGCATAAGAAGCACATCACTGCTATACAGTATGCAATAAGTTACCATTTTTCTACAATACTACTTTCTTAGTGTCCAACAGAGCTGGACCAAAAATAGAAATACAATATAATTTAAAAATACAATTAAAATTTCCCCATACTACTCTATTCTTTTAGCAAAATCCACAACTGTGAACTAGATACAATATCTGAAGGTCAAACACATTTTTACAATACATTTTAAGCCAACAGTCATAGAAGGCTTATAAAATCAATAAGCCACATACAGCTGATTGCAACCTTATAAAAAGCCTCAAATCTTTAGCCGGGGTGACACAAATACAGCATTTCACACTGTAAGCATTTCTGAGCAATGTAGGCCAGTTTACCTTTACACTGTGAAGTGGTTTTTGCATCTCTAGATTACGAGTAACTGCAGTGGTTATTTCAGATGCAGACAACTCCATAAGGCACCACGCAAGATCAAGAGTAACAGCTCATCGCTGCTAATGGGCAATGTCAAAAATGGGTCCTCCCACACCTTGTGCAGAAAACTGCCTGGCTTGGCTTTGAGGATGGGATTAAATTATTCTAGTGTTGTCACATAAAGCATCTGTGAAGCCAGTTAAGAGACATACTAAAAATAAATAAATAAATAAATCAGCCAGCAACAGAATATATGACTAGGAAAAATAAGAGTGTATGTGAAATATTCTCCAAGAAACATGGTAAGAGTCAGAATTTTCCAGTTAGGTCCTCAGCATTTCTTGGTATTTCTCTCCTAGGTAAAAGCAAATAAAATGAAACTGAAAGAATTGTCTTGAGGAAAAGGATGCAGGGAACAATAACTTAGCAGAAGTTTTTGGTTTTATATATAGCATTTGATGGAAATATTCAATCTCAAACCCTTGCTCCCCAAGTCAACCACTTCTGAAGACCTTTCCAATATTCCAGATAAAATGGCAAACAAGTACAGGTGTTCCAATTTCTCTATACCTAACTGCCCTCAATGTATGGCCAAGGTGTACTTCTACCGCAGCAGGCTTTCACAACAAGGACAGTCAAGTAAGATCCACGACAAATGGTCTAGAGTTAGTGTCAGAACATTCTCATGCCTTCAGCAAACCTCTGCTCATGCTCGGAGGTGCAGTCATGCACCCAGGGTATCACTCTTCTGACTGGTCTCAGCCAGGTGACGCCAAAACCCTTAGGGACCTCTCATACTCAGTTTGCAGAGTCTACACTACATCCAAAATGTTCAAATCACATTAAATTTCTAGATTGTTTTTTGAGATTAAACTGATAAAATGGACATGTATGCTGTTAAAAAACTTTAATAACTTTTTTTTTCTATAAACAGGCAGATTAACACTTTCCACAAGTCAATCATCTTTGACTAGTAAAGATTTAGAGGAAACTCCAATGAATGCCAGCTAAACCTAAATCTTTAAGGACTGTTCCTTTAAAACTTGCGGTTAAAACATGAGCAAGCAGATGCAGCTGGTATGGAAATTCTCACATTAGTGCTGGGGGTGCAGGCAGAATGCTCTTTCAAAGAATTCAAGAATATCTTTGGTACTTTCTGCATCACAACACCAAAGTTAGAACACAGATATTTAATCCTGTGGCTGTCAGCGAAGCTAGGACACAGCTAGATTTGCTTTGTGGATATGCCCCAATCAGTAATCTATATAGGAAGGGAAAATAGTAACATAGAAGGTATATATATAACACCATTAAGATTTCGAAGATGTACTGAAATAGGAAGGGGATGATATTAAATCTTGTCACATCAGATCTTTATATAGCTAACCCAACAGAAGATAATGTTGCCCAGAACAAGTGCGGAAAACATGAATGTTGATAAGAATTTTTTTCCATCTATATTTCTGCCTGATACTGTATGGCACTGTTTTCTGCAACACAATGCACTATTTCATACACAAAAAGAAACACTGTCCACTGAAACTTAACATGTGGTAGGAACATTCCTCTGCAAGACGTAAATGATTTAACAACGAGATTTGGGATTATGTCATCTGACCATATTGTTTCTACGGTCTTTAAGACAAATTAACTAACTTGCGTTTCCAGCACCACAGTCAGGCCTACAATTTTTATTCCAGGTTGACATGCACACACAGATGCACTAAGAATTAATGAGAAACACTAAACAAATATCACTGTTGTTAAAGGTGCCACTGCTTCAAAAGATGTTTCGTGATGTTGCATTTTTGTACACCTGGAATAAATTTTTGCCAGTTCATGCAAACAGATGTGGCATAAGGATGTTCACAGATGTGGCATGATACCACTGAAATTCATGAGAGGCAACCTCACCCATCCAGGGCTGAGAACATTAAAAGAAAATTCAGCGATATACTTATGGGCTGCTTAGTCTGTCACTCAACCAAAATCAAAAAACAAATGGAATTCTTGGCAGAACATGGTTAACTGTTAACTTTATTTATCATTTTACAAAGCAAACTGTAACAATTCATAAAAACAAATATCCAGAATATCTGAAACCACACATTAATAATAATAAAACCCCAAAACTGCAGATCACAGAATTAGATTCCATTAGGCACATTGTTGCAGTAAGTGGAACCCATTTAGAAGACTCAAGAGAGCCAAAAAGTCTTCTATGCAGAGATCAAACATGAACAAATGGAGCTAGATTAATACAGCAAATTCATATAAATCTGGGATAAGAATGGAAACCAAGCATGTTTTTCCATTGTTGTTTTTTTTCCTTTTGCTAAGACAGAAAATATTCTGTTTGTGAAAACAGAAAAGATTTATGAATCTAAACACAAACAAGTAAATAACAACACTGAACAATTCTGCGCTGTTACCCGTGCTCCTCAAAACACCCTGGCCTCCACCCTGACAATCACTGCCCTACAGTGAACAGAGTCCAACCTGTGCTGGATGGGACAGAAATTATTTTCATTAAGAAAAAGCATCAATATACGGGGTAACTTTTAAATATGCTTAAATAGTGTCCTTCTTATGGGATAATGTAAGCTTATAATGGAGCATTTTTTTAAATCATGTCACAGTCAAGGGACAGAAGAAATTATGTGTGGTAATACTAATACCCTCTCTCACAGGAGAACTGACATATCTTGCCTTTGTCACCTCCTTTTTTGGTCTTACTGAAAATAGAGCAAAAATCAAAATGCTAGCCCCAGAGTAGTTTCAGATATTACAAATTCTCTTTGCCACCAACAGCTGGAGTCCAGTTATTCTGAGTGGCAGTCAACCTCACTTCTTTTAATTTAAAGATGAGACACAAACTAAAACAGAAGAATGTATCAGCGTTATGAGGCAAGTGAAATATTTTCAATACCCACAAATGTTAACGTTATTACTTTTTAGATTAAAAGACTACAATAAATCATTTCTCTAATCTGAATGCTGCACCTTCCTATGACAGTCATTACTGTCATTTACTGGTAACTCTGTTTATGATTATTTCATTTAAAACAGTAGGAAATTAAGACTTCACATTTTCTTGATGGCAAACCTACATGGTTAGGCACATATCTGAGAGAATCCCTTCCCTCTGAGCATAATTGCACCCTCTTAGAAATAAGTGTACAAGCAGTCTAATATCCAGCTGGTGAAGGGTCTGAAGCACAAGTCTTACAAGGAGCAGCTGAGGGAACTGGGATGGTTTAGTCTGGAGAAGAGGAGGCTGAGGGGAGACCTCATCGCTCTCTACAACTACCTGAAAGGAGGCTGTAGCGAGGTGCGGTCGGTCTCTTCCCCCAAGTAACAAGCGATCAGACAACAGTAAATGGCCTCAAGATGCACCAAGGGCGGTTTAGATTGGATATTAGAAAAATCTTATTCACCAAAACAGTTATCAAGCATTGCAACAGGCTGCCCTGGGAAGTGGTTGAGTCACCATCCCTGGAGGTATTGGAAAGACATGTAGCTGTGCTGCTTAGGGACATGGTTTGGTGGTGGACGTGGCAGTGCTATGTTAACAGTTGGACTTGATGATCTCAAAGAACTTTTCCAACCCAAACGATTCCATGATTCTATGACAATTTCAAACCACCTACAAGCACTTGGCTGGCTCTTAATTTTTACTATAAGCTGTCCTTGTGTTTTAATAATACATTCTAAATCCTAATCAAATTGAAAAATACATCAATAACATGCAACAATATGGAGTGAAGGGTCTTATTGTATGTATTTTCAGAGATGTGACAAGGGGGCGGAGGGAAATGGGAGATAAAAAACAAGAGGAGGAGACAGCATTTTTTAATCAATGCTCTTCCATACCCACCTCTTTCCCACCATATTCCCAAACCTTTCGAAACACTCACACTAAATACAAGCAGAAAATTGCAGTTTCCAAAAAAAGTACCCACTGAAGTCACAAACAGCTTGATTCCAGCTTGCTTTTGTTTCTACAGTTTGCATTGCTTAAAACTGATGTGATTTGGTTAAAATGGGATATCTGCTTACTGTCCTAAGACAGGCATTCTGGGTTAAAACTGAAAAGTTTTAACACTGTGATGCAATCTAAAGCAATATTTCTGAAACTGCATGGTGGATCCAGTAATGACATCAGCTCATGGAAAAAAAATGGGAGGGAGGAAGAACTGACCAAAATACAGGATGTCAAAACTTAGAAAAAGTATTTATTAGTATCTCTGATTAAAAGCAAATGCTTTCAATTCGGAAACTATTTTTCTGTCAGTTTTATTTTCTTCTTCCTGCTTCTCACTAATGACCTCTCCTCACAAGGAAGGCAAGTAGTCACCTTCATGCCAAGTCACCAACTACGGGCTCATAAATTCTGAATTGACACCACACAGTGCTCAGCCCAGACTGCAGTAACCCTCTATGTGATGTTCCCTCTTTTTCTTTCAAGAAAAGGTGTGCGTGCCAATGCCAATACCTGAAATCTCCACATCTCAAGGCAAGGCTATTTCATCACTGTCTTATCCTTCTGTTAAATAAAAAATTTCTAGGAAATGAAAGTTCTCTACTTACCCCCTTAAGGAAGAAGCAAGGCAAATGCGATGGCAAAAGCCCCACACAGGGCTGCCGTGGGACAGTATTCAGGCTGGCTTGCATTCTTCCACTGACTTTCTTTTCTTTGGGAAGAGCTTCAGTTTTGAGGTTGTTTTCATGTTATCTTCTTAAAAACAAAGGTTTTCATTCATGGTTGAGAAACCCAGGAAATACAGCTGGGCCAGGGCACAGGGTCAAGCACAGACCCACACTTCTTTTTAGTAGTTAGTGTTCTCACTGACACAGTTGTGGCCCATGACAGCCAGCACTGTCCCAGATAATGCCCAGACACAGTTCAGGGAATATCACAGACTGTTCACAGTAGGCAGTTTGGATATGACCATATGCTGCAAAAAGATTTAGACATTTACATGTGAGCCAGGCTGAGCCACTCAATCACAGGACCAGAGAACCGGTCCTCGCCCTGCAAGATTTGCAGTGCTGGTATTGGCAGATCAGGGCTTAGGCTTTCAGGTGTTAGTTTTACAACACACACACACCCCAAAATAATATTCTACATAGGAAAGACAACAGACTGATTGAACTCTTACGTTACATATCAAATCTTCACTATAAGAAATTGTGCAGCAAGTGGTCTAAGGAATTATTTACTCACGTATATATTGCACTTATGAAGCTCATGCAAACCCGAACTCTGGAACAGAAACAAAATGCTGTTTGGGTAAACTGTTGCCTGATTTTCAGATACTAATCTTTCACAGCTGAATGATGTGGATACCTCACTTAAAAGAAGACAACAGAGTGCTCTGAGTTTCTACCTAAACTGGCTTCCTCCAGAGGTCTGAACTATCCTTCATCATCCTCTTCAGTATGCTACAAACTCCCTATGTTTTTTTTATCAACCGAAGAAATTCTAAAAGCTTCAAGAACACTAAATGGTTTTGAGCCATGATAAAAGCTTGTGATAAACTGCCATGATTAAGTCTGAAAAACTGACCTTTTTTTTTTTCCAGTACTATACCCAGCATGAAAAATAACACCCATAATTATATTCAAACTAGAGATGGGCTTTAAAATTCATGAAGAACAGAGTACGAGAGTCAAATAAGTCTCTTGGAACACCAACCTAAACATTTCCAATCCTGCTGCATCTTTTTTGGTAAAGTTAATTGCAGAGACATGCTCTCATTCTTCCTGGGATTCAGCTGCCACGATTTCCCTCTGAATGCAGCCACAAAACCCACGGTAAATGTGGCAGAAGTGAATATGTGCCACCAGGTCCTTCAATCCACAGTCCAGCATATTAATCACGATATTAGTGAATGTATAGAACTAAGCAGTAGCACAGCTGGGTACCAGAACACATCTGGTACCTGCCTCAAACTTCACTCACAAGCAAAGGGACAGTGCAGACAGTCAGGGGCAATGCCACCTTGAGGGATCCTCACCTCAACAAAAGAGCATGTCTGAAGGTAAACTAAGCCTTGGTGCTGAAGAACAGATGCTTGTTGCTTCACTGCTAAAATGTTCCAATGTTGTATTTTTCCTGTTGTCCACTGGACGCTATTACTGTTTTTCCTTCACTGCCTGTGCCAGATATAAAAAAGGGCAAGAGAGAATAAGAAGAACCATGTGTTTCCAGGACTACAGTTCCTGCCTATTAAAAGAACATTTTTAAGAAATTACAGCTACATCCAGAATACTATTTATCCAGCCTTAAAAGTGGGAGCATCTAGTCCAGTAAAAGAAAAAATTTAAAGGACCTTCAGGCTTACTCCTTCTTTAGGATTTCTCTTGCAGTGTACAGTATTACAGTATTATAATCAAATATTGTTTAGATGATTAAAAAAATATGAATAAAACTATTCCAGATGTGAAAGTCTTTGAGGTTGAAGAGCTCCATATTGCATCAATACTGGAAACATCATGGGGCTTAAAAATAGTTGTAGAAGCAGGTTTTGTGTCCACTACAGTACTACTGAAACTAAAAATGCTGGACACAGTGTAGTCTCCCAAAACAGCTGACATGCCTCATATAGTCTTGGGTCTTCCTTGTACTGAATCCCTTACATCACCAGTTGAACGCTTCCAGGATTTTCCAGGTATCCTTTCTTTTTACATGCCCTTGTGGATGCTTTCTTCTTCTAGCTCCAGTTCTGTAATCAATCCCGAGACAGCAGAGTCCTTAACCATGCATGCCCTAAGTATATGCCCACTTTTAATCATGTGTTTCAGTTTTAGTTGGTTTCAATATGACTTAAGCCCATAATAAAAACAGTATGTCCCACGCAACTATGTTTGCACCTATACACTTCCATGAACAAATAAAATAATCCCTAGCTGCACAACTTCACAGCGCTATTCCCATATAAATTTCTTCTATGTGAATGTCATACTGCAATTTCCAATCCAGTCAACTTTTCACAGGACAGTCCACAATAAAATGCCCCACAGCCTTTTACAATACACTGTAAAGAAAGACGTAAGTACTTGCTCTTGGCTTTAAGTGGTAGCACAGTGTTCCCACAGCTGCAATTCCATTTGTTAAAGTATAATGGAAACCAACTTCAATATAATAAGTTATATCCGCCTCAGGTTTGTCAATAATACATAACTTCACCACCAAAACTAATACTTTTTTAAGAAGCCATATACAGTACTGGTTTCCTAAACATAAGAGCCTTTTCTAAGACCTCAGGATGAATCACTGCTGGTGAGCTTCAAGCTGGAAACAAAGCACAGTTTTTCCCCCAGCAAAGGAAAGAATGGTCACCTAACAAGAACTGTAGTTCATCCACAGGATATTAGACCCAAGGTATGAATTAGTGGGACAACCTTTGTGCATGCGTGCGTGTGTGTGTGTGATCTGCAGACATACGAATTTCTTCTGACCTGACAGAAAAACTAAACGAAACAGCTATCAACTTACGAATCCCTGAAATATCACAGAAAAAAAAAAAAAAGAAAGAAAAGAAAAATTTAAAAATCCCTGCTCATGTCTTGAGCTACTGATACGTCATTATTTATATGCTGGAGCACTTACTGACGTGTTGGCTGGAGACATAAATGGAAGGGCACATGTTCATCCAGAGACATTTCAGAAGAACTAGTCCTGGACACTGGTAAATTAAACTGCTGTCGGTGCAGCCACTGCTTCACAATGTGAAACCACTGAAGCTTTGCTGCCTATTCTGCCTATGCAAACACTGCTTCTGTCACTGACAGGGACGTGTCAGCACGTACGTTTAGCCACCATCCCAAGGACAGAGGAAGGGCTCCTGTTCAGTAGCTGCACTCACCTCTCCTATGGTTCAATTCTGCCTAATGCTGCTGAGAAGTCTTTGAGCCAGCTTTGGACATCAAAGCTCTTTTGCTTCCATCCAAAGACTTTCTGTATGTCTGTGTCCCCGTCTGCCAAATTGATCTTTCCTCTCTCATTATTTTCCCAACCAATTATAAGGGTCTGAATTTGCTCCAGTTTTAAATTTGGTTCAGTGGGAGCCAAAGTATTTTGTAACAAAATGCTCCTACAGAGATCACCAGATACAGCAAGTGGAAAGGCGCAATGTGTTAAAATAAGCCTCAAGATACATACAATAAGGTTTTACTTTATTCACTGTGTATCTCGAGGTACCAAGGGTTATTATGGTTAATTGTTCTGAGCCAAAAGACGTTGTTGTAAATTCAGCAACAGCAGCGTGTAATTCATTTCATGTGACCAACAGAAACATACACATCACAAAACTAACTGGAATAAAGATATTTGTTAAGTCAGTTTAACAACAAAAGCATCGGTGACTCATTAGAAAGGGTGTGAGTCAGTATAAAACCCAAAACACTACTGAGACATGATAAATAAAATAGGATTAAAATTATCTTCTTGTACCAGACAGTTGAGACTGAGCATCAAGAAACCCCACATACCCTGGTGTGATTTAGAAGGCTGCCTAGTGACAGGGATCTGTCCCTTGTCCTTCTTGACCTCAGCCGTTATTTAAGGAATTGGGAGTGTGGTGGGGAAGGGGCTTGCACATCTGAGCCACAAAGCTGAGGAAAAATCCATGACTCAGAAGGGGGGTAACTTGTACATGCCTATGCCTAAGGGAGTTGCTGCTTCCCATAACATTCCCTTAAGTGGGAAGATTTGTTCATCTGAGGAGTCAGTGTGTGAGGTTTTTCTTTCCCCATCTTCTCTGCACATATATTCTTTTACATCTTTAAATATGCCTGCACACATACACAGAGCATGTAAAAATAATGACGTCTGTGTACCGATTTTTACAATTTAAAAAGCTACTTCCTTAAATATCACTGAAAATAAATCATTGCCTCAAGAGACATTTCCACAGCTAAATTCTTAGGTTCTCTGATGTGTCACATTTAACCTTTAACAGAATACACAGTCCTTGCCCAAGTAAGTTTTCATGCCTAAATTTTAGTTATTCCATCACAGTGACAGAGTAACTCCTCACCTTCCTCACCCCATAGCTGTGGATACAAACAAGAATTCTGTACTAGGCTTTGCAAACCATTCCTTTTACTGCACAATCAAAAGCTTCCTTCATTACTCATATCTTACAAAACACAGTTAACAGAGGACTAAACCACCATAAATGCAGGATGTTACAGGAGGACCAAGCACCTTGCAGCCCCTTTGTTTTCATACAGCTTAATGAAGCAAAACAAACTCAGTGGGAAACAATGATCCCTCAGACCAAGTTCAGTAGATCCCAGGTACACTGAGGAAAACACCATGATGGATGGTAAAAGGAAGGTGAAAATAAAAATGCAAAACAAGTCATAACCGTATTCCGTGATCCTGAACAGAACCTTTTCTTTCATGCCCTGATCACAGTAATAGGCTATCAAATTCCTAAAACTGATACAATTTATGCTGCTTTTGCCATAAAATGTCAAAGGATGGAGATACCTATCGCTTGGCCTCTCCCATTCTTTTCTTGACATTTTGAAAATCCAGCAAAATAAAAGAAAAAAAATCTTCTCACCCATCCCTCAACTGCCTCTTTTTCCCATAAAAGAATGCCTTGAATACAGTCTTTGGGAAAGCTACCTGCTTGGATCTAGATTTTCCATATGCCTGAGCTGCTAACTCAGCCCTGGAAAACAGAAGATAGGCATTTTCGTCTTCGGCTGGTGATGACAGTAATTGGCCTATGAACCACTTTTGTTAAGGCAATACTAGAAGAAAAATAACAGCTCCACCCTCGCTCTTTCTTCCTTGTTTCTTCCCTCCTCCTGCCTTGCAGCAAAAGGTAAAGAGAAACACACTCAGAACATTTTTCCAGAAAACAGGTGCCTAGATCTCCTTGTATTTACGAGGAAAGGCAATTGCTGTGAGCCCTCATTTGCTCACCGTCACTCAAAGGCACCAGGTTTACTGAATGCAAGGACGTGCCTTGGGCTTTGAAGGTGACTGCACTCATATGGCTGCAGACGGAAAGCCCCTCTCCATGACACTTGGCTTCTGACAACTCACTGCAAGCATACGGAATGTATTCTTCACCAAAACACTTATTATACTATATGCCTTTGCTGACATGCACTATCTCATGGAAATAAAAGTAGATTTTCTCCTTGTTATCTGGTTAGTCTGATTTTTAAAGCAGGTTCTCAAATATCACAAGACTTCACACTTTCCTCTCCTGCCCGTCTCAGAACTGGGGCTACCACCGTACCCTGCAGTGCAGAGTTTTGACTTACTTTCATCAACCTGATTTCAGGTCTTGAAATCCAATACTGCCACACTGACACCTGCAATCACTATCTTTACCCTGAAGGCAATCAAAGACACTTCTTGAGACAGAACGTGGGTGAAACAATTCTGTTTCTGAGGCTGTGGCACAGAAGCAAGCTAAGTTTGAGGACCTCCAACCTCATACTGTAGAAATGAAGAATGTCATCATCCAAAATCTTTTAAATCTATGATTCGAGAAAGCATACAAAATGAGAACCAGATATGGGCAGTTCTATTGCTCTTCATCTAATGACCTGACAATGTTAAATACACAGTGGAGCATCATTTAAAAAAAAAAAAAAAAAAATATTTTAAGACCCCTAACCTTTCACACAGTAATCCCACAGAAAGGCTGCTGATCCTTTAATTAACACTGACCCTCCTTTTTAAGCAAGCAATGAAGATGCAAAGATTTGGAAAAAACAAAATTTGTTTTTTCCGTGCAGGAGACAGATACGCTCACTCTGTGTGTGACAATTTGGTTTAAGTTAAACTGGCAATACCAATGAGACTGAAGCACATGCTTAAAATGCTTTGCTGAATTGGGACCATACTCTACATAACTTTCTCTTGCAAAAGCTATGTCCAGCTGCTCACTGAATAGTCAGGAGACGATGTGGATATGAAGATCTTCCATATTTAAAACCCGTGTTCATACTCAAAAAAATACAGTCCAGCTTCCCTTTTTATAGACAGGAAAAGAAAGCCTGGTGGCTGGGAAAGAATTAACAGCGTGAGGCCAAACTTTCAACAGAGGACCACAGCCACCAAACAGCTTTCAGAACAAGATCTTACTGTGGGTGGTTCTACAATGCCAAGGTATCTGGTGACTGCTTTCTAGCTCAGTCAGGAGGATTCATTATTGCATTACTGACATGAAATGCTGAAAAAATACGTGATATTTAAATGCATTATTACAGCTGCATGCAATTCTCAAAACAGTTTTCAATAAAAGATCTCATCAACATTCTAGATATTGTCATCTCTAAAATTGGCATTAATATGTAATCAAACTGATTTTCAAAGCCATTCAGTTCTGTTCATTTCCCTGCTCCCGACAGAACCAAAGAAATTACTTTTTCACAGATATAAACAGGCATATACTTCTATTGCACAGAAAAAAACCCTAGGAATTGTTTAATTGACAGTCATATACCTGAGTGATGATCATAATGACAGTATTAAAATCATCACAAGCAACCTTACCCACGCTTGAATTCTAGATCATTTACATAAGATGTAAATTTATTGCCATTATGAAGTTTTGCATACAAAAAACAGTAACATTATTTTAAGTGAAACTGTTTCAAAATGAAGTATCTGTTTAGTACATTATGCTTCACCTCCCCTGTTGCATATTTTTGTTGACTATCATTAATATGCACATGGCGTAATTACAACTGAAATTTAAAAATGCGGTTGTAGCAGTCTCAGCTAGGGAGCCACTGATATAGCAGGTATGAACATACTGCAGGAGAGGCTCAGCACGTCATTCCAAGAACCACATACACTGTGAAATCCAGGAGAAATGTACTGGGAAGCACAGAATTATTTATCAGTGAAAGGGTGGAAATTTAAGGGTGTATGACAGAACGGCTGAGGCTGGAAGGAGTCTCTAGAGGACATCTTGTCCAACTCCCCATCTCAAGCAGGGCCACCTAGAACAGGTTGGCCAGAACCATGTCTGGAAAGCTTCTGAGCATCTCCAAGGATAAAGAGTCCACAATCTCCATGGGCAACCTGTCCTAGTGCCTCACAGTAAGAAAAAATTTTCCTATTCAGACAGTGTAGTTATAGAAAACATTTTATTCAGCAGCAAAACTGGATTAACATGTTTCTATACACACATCCCTCCCCAATGCATTCATCTTTTCCTCCATCCATGCTGTTGAGATCACTGCTCTCAGTAGGATGCAGTTACTTACAAAGCTGCACTACATAGCAGATTGCTGAATTGATACAACTTTTAAAAAGCTGCAAAAGGAAATTTCCTTGGGGTGAGGGGAACCACCCACAAGACCTTCTTCCTCTTCTTGTTTTCTTCTTTCTTTTGGTTTTGCTTTTTTGTTTGTAAACGAAGGCATCACTGGAATCACGACCCACCTGCAAAGAGCAGCACGGCAGCAGCGACACTGGATAGGACTTTCAACAGGCAGCTTCATCCCACAACATGCAGCACCCTCAGTATTGTTGTTGCAAGTTGAGCTCCCTAGGGGAGTATTTTGTGGGTACTCAAATTAACACCAAAGTCTAAACCGAGCGTAACACTTGCACTGAGCAGAGAAGAGGTGCAGGATATAGCAATCACACACTCCCTGACTCTTCCCCTGAATATAGGCTGTGCTTGAAAATATATGCAAGTAACATGACTCTGCTTCAGCTGGCGCTGAACCCAACAGAGCTAGGAAGTTAATGTAAGCCAAGAAGATGGTTCTTTATGTGTTTCTTCTTTTCCATATACAAGTGTGAAAGGAGACACACTTGATTATTTCAGGGATGTTTTATAGCCATACTGCACGCTGAACATTGTGCTAAATGACAGTGCCGGGGAGGGGCAGGGTGGGAGCAGGAATCTTTATATAGAACGGAGAGCAGTAATCCAGCCACTGGCAGTCACATGAATGCAACCCTGCTGAACACAAACCTATCTTTCTCTGGTATTAGGCTATTGGGCAGATAAGGCTCCACTTTGGATTTAAATGACTAAAACTGACAAACGATCTTGTTTTTCTTCACCCTGCTCACCATGGCACAGGGCAGGGAGAATCTCAGCACATCCCACTCCTTATGTAACAGGTGTACTCATACATATGCAAAGATGGTTTGAAGATACGGTCTCTAATCCATGATTTATGCCTGAACAATTTAAATGCATTTTATGCCTTCATCATGTAGACAGCATTGCTGACTCTTGCAAGTAGTTCCTTTATAATTTCGGGCTCTATAAACTGTATATTTTTGTTCAGTGTGGGTTTCATGTGAATTTGAAAAAAACAAAACACAAACCACACTGGGGGTATTATTAAGAGAAATGTATTTTTAGATGGAAAATAAATGTCATGACTTATCTCCAGACCAGACTGCAAGAAATGTAAGATGCACGTTGCTCCATAAATGCCTCACACTGCATGGAGAAAAGCCTAATCTAGCTCTAAGCAAATATAACAAAGTAGAAGTAAACAGCAATAACCAAAAAAGCAAACATCAAGCATGATTAGCAGAACACATATACCTCACCTAGTATCTCTACAGTCTTTGAGTTTCAGTAGTTAACAAGTTCGTTACTCCAAGACAAGAATTTGTTTTAAATCAGCTTAAGAATAAAAGATTTCTGTTTTCAGCATGTTGGTCCTGACATACCTCATGAGCACTTTGACATGTGAAAAAAAGCAGCTAATGCAAAAGCACGCATGAATTATCTACTTTGTGATCCTGCACACAAGTCTGCTGTTTAATAGGACTGGTGGAAAGACAGATGACCAAGGAATGGGAAATACATGGGGCAGGACAGTGGACTGACCCTGACCAGCCATACAAGGGTCACATGCTTTTGGAGAGAGGCCCCGAAGGTCAGTTTATGGGGGGAAATGAGAGATGAGAAGAAGGAAAAACTGAAAAGGAAAATATTCTGGCTTGCTCTCTCTGTCACATATGAGGAGGTAATTAACGACCTTTCACGAAGGACCAGAAACACTACAGACCTTTTGTGATCACTGGTTGCATCCTGCAAGCTGGTAACAACTTCTCTAAACATGGACTGGTTTCCCAGTCCTGAGTGAGGTCCCCATCTTTCCACTGAGAGTACATCCTGGCCTGTTGTTCCATACATATAAATGCTCTGTCTGAAATGCAAAATGTTCTCTTAGTACCAGCAATGACCAGACACAAAGAGAAGAGGAGAAGAAAAAGTATCTGTTTCTTCTTACCATGCACCCTGGCACAGACCCTTAAGTATCACAGATTGTTTCTGACTATTCACAGACATAGCTTTAAGTGGAAGTACACCCAGTAGTGCAGTCCTGATGCCAACATAGTTTTTGCCATTTATTTTTAGGTGAACTGGACTTGATTCTGTCTGAGTGAAAAAATAAATACAAATATATATTTTGGCAAAACTTGCACTCCCACCTTCTTTAAGCCCCTGGAAATGAAGCTTCAGCTTTTAAACTGAGAGCACTCCCATACTTCTAGTTTGGGGAGACTTCAATCACCCCCTTGACTGTAATTCCTACTGTAATTTTATTGTAATTCCTACTGTACACTCAAAGGAGCCCAGCTCCAGGAGGCACGGCTGCTTTATCACCCTTGCTGGGCTCAGGGGCGGATTGCAGAAACCAATGAGGGGGGTGACCCAGTCCATGACAACAGTCATACAGTAGTTTCAAATGGAGCCTGGAGAAAAACAGATGCCATGGTATTTCAGAAGGATATGGTTACTTAGATGCTTTATTCTCTCCCTCTTAACCCTAACATATCCATGTGAGCAATTTCTGATGAAGAAGCATACATAACATGTTTTATTATTACTTAAATAAGACATTTAGATAGCATCTATTAGCTGCCATTTTCAAACTATTACTTTTCACAAGGCCCCCACCAGCAAAATAACCTTGTATCTAGGAAGAAGTCAGGAAAGACTTCTTTGGACAGCTGAGTTAGACCAGATTTATGACAGAAGTAAAAAGACCATGTAAAATTCAGATCACTAAGCTGTTCATGTTAAAAAAACCCAACTCTTCTTTAGAGTTGGCTTCTTTCTTCCTAATTCTAGTCTACCATAGTCCTAGACACTCAATTTGCTTCAGTCCTAAAAAAGTACAGAAGAACAAGCTGGCAGATGAGGCCTGGAGTTATTTCTAGTATATCCTGAAGCAGAATGGCTCATAAAGGAAGTTAAATCTGAAACTACATTTATTATTTACCAGAATTAACCAATTACAGTCACGAACAGCCAAAGTGCATCTGAAGCAACCTACATATGCAATTTGACATTTTTAATGATGTGCAACGGACCTAACACTGCAGGTAATATTTTCCTATCAAAATACACAGAAAAGCATTTTGCAGGTCAGCCAAAGCCAGACCACCATCCAGGAATGACAAACAGCATTATAAAATACCAGGACTTCAGACTGAAATTCTTCAAGCTTCAGAGATGCTGTGGCCTTTGCATGATCTTTGGGACAGAAGAAAGCACAGCCTATTTCTTGAATAGTACAAAAAGCCGGTGCATGAACCAGCCTAGATTCCTCCCAGAAGGACAGAGAAACTGGCACTGATGAGAAAGAGCCCAGGCTTCACATACTTGTTCTAAAAGTATACTATGGAGGGAAAACTGTTACAGACTAGGTTACCAGAAGTTACCAAATGTCTCTAAAAGGTCCAGCAGTCAAAGATGGCATTTAACACCACTGTGCCTATTTCTGCCTCAAGGCATCCCACACACAGCTTCTTCACTTTTCCACAAGGTGACCCTCATCACCTCGCTCGGCCACACAGCATCCATTGTGGAACAAAAAACAGATAGGAGGCTGCCTTCAAAGCTGAAGAAGAAATATCGGACTTGCCAGGAGCCCTCATCTTCCTCAGAAGTACCATCAGCAGACAATACCAGCCAAGGCATCATTGTGCTCAAGAAGAAAAACGGTGTCTGGGCTAAGCCAAAAGGAAATACATTACTTCTCCCACTGCACACAAAGGAGTATGTTCTCTCCATGTTTCACCGTGCTCCAGAAGTAGTTGCCTCTGGAGGTCGAAGATACCAGCTTTGTGAAACTCCCAGTAAACAAAACAGTTTTCACAGACCTTCCAACGGCAGCAGAAAAGCACAAAGACACTTTCACTGCTCCTACACCTTTCACCTCTCACCACGACACAGAGTGAAAATCAAAGTTACCATGACTGGCCAGTGAGGCACAGGCAAAGATATAAGAGCAAAGAGCAGCCATCCTGATGAAATCCTCCAGTGACAGCTGGGTTTGCCTTCAAAGTAGGAAGGGGCTTCTCATTAGCCACAACTTAGTATGCTGGAAAAACATGGATTCAAGGTGCATTAAAATCAAATACAGAATTACAAATAATAATAAAAAATTCAAGAAAAATTAAAGGGGAATGAAAGAAACAATATTCACAAATCTATTAACTGAAAATATACACCTTAATATATACCTATGGTAGGAAAGCTAAAAGGAAATATACAACTAAAGCAGGAAAATAATAATACTGTCTTACTGTGACTCATTCCGTTGTTAAGTACAGACCTCAACTCCCTGAAATATTGGGGAATAGGATGCAGGAAGGATTAATCTTCAGAGGAAGTGAGCTCTTTCTTACTCTCTATCCAAATGATTAAAAAGGACAATACCTTTACATAAAATCCAATGATCAAGCTACATCTAAAAAATTTTAATGGAGCTTTTAAGAATGTTATTGTTCTGCCACTTCATGCTTATACAGAAGTCCCCTGAGCTACAGGTAAATATATAGGGAGTCACTATTTAAGCAAGTATTATCAGAGCAGCTGCATTTGATATCCTCTCAAACTGTGATGTATGCACATCCTTACAGTGTTCAACATTGATTTAAAGCAAATTACTACTGCAAGTAAATGTCAAGTCATTGTAAACTATCAAAAACATACTAAAACTGAAATTTTCAACTGTTGCAGTGGTTTTTGAAGTTACCAGGAAAATACATATATACATCACAATATTGGACTAAAACGTTTATAAAATGCCACTACAAAAGCACTTATCATACTTAAAGCGGTATATTTCTGGTCAAGGATGGATTCAGTGGTTTACATATCTATCTATACATACAAACTTCTTACATTCAGTATTTCTTAGAAAGGAGCCTTCTATCAAGTCTAGTAGTGGGTAGATTTTTTTTAGAAAGCTCCTGAGTCTTCTTCTATACACAAGTGTTTCAGTGCTTATCTAGCTGTATTAATATTTTCTGTCCTATCTCCAATCTGAATTTGTCTCATTTCCATTCCTAGGAGTTGGATCTTCTCATGGTTTTGAACACTAACATTGCACTAACTTAGCACTATGAGGAACAAAGTATTCCTCCTTCCCCAACACAAGGTTTGTCAAATAACCAAAATAAACTCCCCAATGTCCATGTCTCTACTCTTGGCCACTCTTCAAGATCTCTTCTAAACTGTTTTGTCAAATTCTCCTCAGCCTATGGCATGGATATTTGTATAATTAAAGGCTGAGTTTATAAGAGACACAGATAAAACGTTATGACTGGAATGTGTCAAATGCTTTAGCAGCATAAATTCTTAAATATAAAATGCAAGACTTTTGTTTCATCATCATAAAAAAAAATCATTAAATTTAATTCCTGCTAGTCCACTGTTGCTGCTCAACACAGTAAACCAACTTTGTCCATTACAACATGAAGCTGACTGAAAGTAGAGCCAACTAAAAATATTGTCAATCTGTTATTTTCCCTCTAAGAAGTAAAACTCACTCCACAGTCCAACAGTACTTTTTCATTTTTTCCTTAAAAAAGTTAAACCCTCACTTCACAACACTTAGAAAAACTATGCCATCTTCTAAACAATGTATTCAATTTTTTTAGACTAAAAAATATGGCAAATGAAGCTGGGCTGTTCCAGGGATTTCAGCAGAGGGGTCTGACGTTGTCATCATTTAGGAAAGAATAGGGAGGTTTCTGCATTTTACTGTTTTGCTAGATAACTGTTGTTTGTTCATCCTCAGGCATCTGTCAAAGTCTTCTAGCATTTGAAATGCAATTTCCATTTTAAGAGTCTTTACCAAAGTTGAACTGTTTGCATGTCACCGCAATGCCATCATTTTATTTGTTCAGGCATTCATCAAAAATATTATCCCATTATTTGAATAACATTTCTTTCAACAAGGGTAAGAGAGGCATGGCACACAAAATCCTAGATTTTGCTCATTCAAAACAATGAAAAATATGAGTTAATATAACTAAGGGTATACCCTAAAAAAAAAAAAAAAAAAAAGTGAAGTTTCATTATTTGTTATGACCTTGAGGCATGTAGCCGTATTGAGACTGTAGTTATAGAGTACATGGATGTCAGAATGAAATTTTCTGTACGTTTTCAGAACTGTTCCGTAATGAGAGACTAGAATCCCCAAGACCAATTTGGCCTGTTTTCTCATTAAATGGTAATAGATGCAATAGCCTTGTAATCATTCCGCCAATACCGTGTACCTCTATCTGGAGGGGCCACACAAAGGGGATAACACAGGCCTGCCTTCTGCGAAGAGATTGTTGCTAGGGTCTCTTTTATTTTGCCAGGCTGTTTATGGACATCCACATGCCAGGAAAGAGAGTGCCAGCAAACTTGGTTTGGGTGCCTAAGCCAACCAAAAGTCTCTAAACTTATGCTAGTCTAGGCAGACTTTCAACCACCAGTCTACCAGCGAAAAAGCAGGCTCCATTGCTTACACTTCAGTATTTGTCACAGATTTCATTAAGAAACTTTTTCCTGGCTTCTGTTCCTGGCTTCTGAACAGCTCCTATCAGACCAGACTTACAAGATCTTTTTCTGATATTTTAATCTTACAGATAGATCAAGCTAAGAGTCGAATGAAGAAACTGCAGATGTCATGGTTAGTGTGGAGGTATGGTTTCTGGATCCAGAGAGAAATGGGACCAAACACAGGTCCTAACATCCATTCTTACTTCCATATAAGCAGACAACATTTGAAGAATCCCTTCTTCCCCTCAACTGCCACCATTCTGCAGGCCCAGCTGTACATGTAAAAGCAACCACCACTTCAAGCATCCTAAAGATGGCCTATTCATGGTCCAGTTCACTCTTTGGAAATCAAACAGCCCCTTTCAAAGTCACAGGAAACACCTTCCCTTCCAAGTTATCAAGATACTTTATAAGAATTCTTTCCTTCTCTCGTCACCCAACCATTTAACACGATACTCTTTTTAAGAGGTCATTGAGACCAGACATCATACACTTTTCAATGTTAACTTCTGCTGTAAAATAACGTGACAATTATCCGCACCCCAGCACTTAACGCTGCTCTAAGCACTGCAGGTTATGTGTCAAACAGCCTACACCTATCAAACTGCCAAGAACAAGCAACCGAACCTGTTCCCAGAAAAGGGACTACAAGAAGCACCATGGCATGCCTTCGTCCATCCTGCGAGAGCCATGCACTGGCTGCCCTGGTAGGACTCCACAAGGCTTTTGGGCAAAAGCCTCTTCTGTGGCCAGAGGCTCCAGCTAAAGCCACGGTTTTCCCAGCATCTGTCTCAAGCAGAATTGCTTTGAGTATTTCTATTCCTGTATGTGCTTTTTTATTGCAGAAGATCATGATGTCCCCAGGATGTTTTATACATGTTTCGAAGTTATACTTAACCCTAGTGTTAAATAATACTGGCTAGCAATTAGAAGCCCTAGCTAATATTACTTGGGAAAACAAAAAAAACCTGATTGATTTACACAGGCCCCAAATGAGCAACTCCCTGATGCATTCCACCCAGTGGAGTTAAATGAAACCAGTTCCAGTTTTTAAGTGTATGTTTACCCTAGTAATACAAGGAAAGACCAGAAATAACCCTGCAGAGAGCAATCATGTTTTGGAAATGCCCCCCACACCACCACAGTCAAGAAGAGAATCAGGGGCTGTTAACAATCTGGAAAGGCTCTGAACAAGCCAGGAAAAGACTGGTGCTTCCAGACCCCGCGGCTGGAGCTACTGACAGCAAGGAGGTTCTCAAGAAGAAAGGGGTAAAAAAAAGGAGGCGGGGGAGGAGAGAAGGCAGAATGGGATCGTCAGGATTTTGGCAAAAATGAAGCTCACCCACCAGGAAAGTAGGGGAATATACATGCATAATTTTACACGGATTAAGAGTTTGTGTCAAATCTGTGATGTGCTGTGGTGAATTCTTATACTGCAGTGAGTCATCTTGTCTGACAGTTGCTGGGGAATTAAAGCAGTTATTTTTAAAAAATTATATGTCCTGCTTGACGCGTTATACAAATAGCCTCTTAAAAAATTAAAATGCAGTCAATGCATTTTTAAGCATAGAAGAGCTATGGTACATTTAGGATTCTCTGTACCACACCACAAACATCCATTCTGAGCTATGAAAACCTAAAGGAGCCTATTGATGTCCCTTCAGAGAAACATTGATCTTTCTGCTGCTCCCAATCCAAATCCTGCATCAAAAATTAGTTTGTTACATCTGCCTTTTATACAGCATGAAAATATTTTTCCCTGAGAAAAATTAAACACAAAAGAAAGAGTTGTGCTAAATCTGTATTCCTTCGATACCAAAGGATATTTAGTTTGCTAGAATAAAGACTATTCAAATCAAAATGACAGCATTCCCCTTATAATGGAGTAACGAAGGCAGGTCAATACCCTTCTAGAGAAAAGCCGCACGTTGACTCACAGCCATAGGTGTACGTGGTGCTGCTGGTCTGGCAAGGGGAAGCGCTGCTGGCTTCTGCTCCTGCACTGTGCAGCCGAATCATGCAGACGTACCCTGAAGCAGCTCCTTACAGTGCATGTTCTCGTTATAAATACGTTGCTTACTGCCTGTTTTGCCTATAAAACTGACACCCCATCAGCAATTTTCACACATCCTTGGGAAAAGTTTTTCCAAGTATGTCTGTTGTGTAATACAGTGAAGATCATCTGAATGATCTATTAAGTGTAACCCTTGGGCATCAACGCTGCTCAACATCAGCTGGCAATAAAGGTATATTTACAGCATGCCTTCAGGACAGCTGCTCTGGGAGCATCCTGGAGATTTGCATAGTCTGTTTCACAAGGCATTACAATGTACTTCAAGTGAATGAGTGACAGAGAATGCTTTCAACACACCACCACCCATTAAAAGTCCTTAAGTCAGCACAGTAAAGTGAAGTAGGTAGATAATAATAACAATAATAAAAAAAAACCCACCACACACAAAACAACCAACAAATGGAACAAAACCTTCAAATTTCAGTGCCTTAAAATGCAAATGGTTAGTAACTCACAAGTGAATTTAATCTGTTTTTAAAAAAATCAAGTACTGTCCCTCTCCAACTTGAGCACCAATCCAGAGACAAAACAGCTAATGAGAGGAGCTTCATCTTACAAAGAAAGAAAAGTTGCTGTTGCCAGCACCCTTGATTTCATCATAATTCCCATGGTATTTGGTAAATTTTCTCAAAGTCTTAGATCTTGTACATAACTTACATGTAAATTTCAGCTTCATGTATTTTGAGTAAATTAGTCCTCTTGTTGCCAGAAAAAGAACTGAAAACTTGAGCCAACTGCACCCTAACAGCTCAAAAAGCAAGAAGCAAATGTGACTACATAATTTCTTAGTCCATTTCTCACCTAAACTCAGAAAGTATTAACACTTTGTCACTGCACAGGTGATACCCACTTGCTAAGCAGAGCACTATCTCTCAAGGAGTGAATTAAAAGGATGATTTTGTGTCCCAAATCACAGAGGTGTGCTAGTTATTGAAATTTTCACACTCTGAAACCTCCCCACAAGTGAAGAGTCAGCTGGCAAATGTTATGGAGAAATAATAACTAGAGGAGCTAATCACCATTCTCTGGCCCCAACCCAGTGACTACAAGCAGACAACAGAAGACAGAACTTATACCTAATAAAATAATAAACCTGGCTAGACAATGACCCAATCAACCCAAATACTATTATGGAATATAATCAAGCCACTCAATACAACAAAAGCTGAGGACCAAATTAATTAGCTGAGTGGACACCCAGTGCCTTTGGGAATAAGTAACCGCTCATTAATGATCTGCTGACACTTTTTTTAAAGTGCTCTTTGGAGAAAAGTCCAGACTTCCAAAAAAAACCCAAAACCTGCTATGCCTCATCTGTTTAAAATGGAAGAGGACTGGAAGTACAGTATGGAATATAAGGAGAATAGTTTCTGAACAGGATAGTTTTCACATTTTCCATGTGGCCTCTATGGTTCTGTAAGTGTTTCTGCTATGTTATCTGACTCTTGGATAAAACACTGGAAGAACTATAGAAAGAGCATCTTTTCCCAATTAATTTTGGTTCAGGAAGTAATTGGAAGGGCAATATAACCTTGTATACCCTTAAATTGAGGGGAAAATGAGAAAAGTATTTGGGGGGCTTTTTTTTTTTTTAATTCTTAAGTGTTTTTAAGAATGAAAGGGTTGTAGAATTAATTTTTTTTCATAAAACAACACAAATCAGGACTCCTGGTTTTATTAAATCAGTTCATCAGTTAACAACCCCCAAGCTATTCTAAAAAACAAGATGATTCATCTATTTCCACCCAGTACAATTTTATACATCGTTAGAAAACTACAGCCTCGTAAAATTCTAAGCAGCCCTAAAGAACAACTACTGCAGAGTGACACGTTGATTGCATCAGCCTAGAAGGGCTACAGTTTTGAACAATGCAAGCTTTAGTATGCTCAATGGAAACTTACTAGAGTGTCAAAGAACACGTATGTAACATACCAGCATCAGGCACATTCACTCACACACAGCAAAACAAGCGTCTTCAGAATATTTGGTGGGATAGGGAGATAGGGGTGATTCCACAACTTCTAATATTCATAAAATTTAAACTGCTGCTGCACCCCTATGTTCTGAGAAACACAGAAGCAATTTCTCCCTCCCAAAATTACGTCAAAACACTGTCAAGAAGTGTGCTGGTGATGCCTTAAGCCAAACATGCCAACACATCAACGTGAAAGTCACTCTCAGCACTCATCAGAGCACTAGGCTACCTCCGTCACTCACTCCTTGCGGGAGGCAGGCTCCCAGCATGCAAGCACAGAGGATGCTGGTAAACACTTCTGATTCTGACTAATCTTCACCTTCAAAATCATAATAATGAAACTAACAAAATCTAAAATGGTTTTTCTCATTTGCATCCATAGTACCTTTTAAATAGCTATGCTTAAAACAAAAAAGCCTATTCAGACCACAACAAAGGGGAGGTAAAAGGCATGTGGCTTGCCCACAATAACCAATGGGTTAGGATTGCCACAGAGACAATCTTAGCAGAACACCAAGTAAACACCTTCCTGACGAACTGCTCCTCCCTCTCAACAAACAAGCAGTGCAGAACTGCCTAAACACTCCC
The DNA here is from genome assembly GCA_035590275.1 of Ibycter americanus. Lineage (NCBI taxonomy): Eukaryota > Metazoa > Chordata > Aves > Falconiformes > Falconidae > Ibycter > Ibycter americanus. The sequence continues at coordinate 61,760,360 of JAVJGI010000050.1, forward strand.
TCCCCCCCCAAAAAAATAGGCACTTTGCCCTATCATCTAAAAAGCACATGCTACCTGTCCAGCAGCCACTTCCTGAGGTCCTCCTGCCAGCATCCCTGCCGGGAGCGAGGCTATGCCTAGCGCACAGCTGAACAAGGAACTCAGAATTTGGCTATAAGGCAGGGGGGAAACGCCACGGCCAAATGTAAATGTATGCTGACTACCAGTGAAGACTGTAATTACAACATCTGCACAGTGCCCGCTGTGCTAGTGACACAGTAACTAGCGGTCTGGTCACAGAGACATCAGCTATTTTATGTTCAGTTTCGAGATGCATTGCGTGGGCAGGACCCACGCTATCACACAAGGAACTTCCAAGAGCTAGGAAGGAGACAGCTTTAGGTCACAGCCAAGAAATGATCTTGCAATAATCATGCTGGTGGTTCCTCTCTTTGCCACAAAGCAGCAGCTTCTTTCAGAAGCTGTTCCTAAAGTTGCACTGTCTGTAACAGGTTTTGGCACCGGAGAACCAGGTTGCTTGGGTACCAGCCACAGCTGTAAGACCCACAGCATTCAGCAGCACCAGAACTGAAAAACTCACGCTCACGAACAATACAAACCAACTCAGGCATCCAGCATTTGAAAAACATTTTCCCAGCAAGCCTGGCTCAGGGAAGCACTTTAAAAAGGGACAGAATTTGCAGCAGTCACTCAGCTCCCAATGTTATCAATGCCACTCAAATACATGTTTAAGCATGCAGCTGCCCGTCTATTGCCTTCACCAGTTTCCTGCTTCACGAAGGGAGCAGAGACACCCTGACACACCACAAGCATAACACGTGGCAAAACCTCAGTCTTGTGAACTTTTATGTACATGCCTAAGCGTACCTCAGCGAATGCACACAGCTGAAGCCAATGGACTGGCTCCTTATGGTCAAGTTAAGCACATACACAAAGTGCTGCATGTTCAGGGCATAAAGATGCACAAAGTTGCTTTGAAAACCATTTAGCTCAGAGTCAGCATGGCCAGAGTATGACCAGTCTTCTACAGCGCAACAAAACTGTACAAATTACTGATCCCACTATTTGTAGTGATTAGTTTTGGGAACAGGCCAGGAGTTGCAACATGGGTGCCTAAAGGTAGGAGCTTTAAGCAGTGAATTATTTCATTTTCTTAGGCACTGAGCACTGTCATGTACTTGACTAAGAGCACATCAAGAGCGGCTTGGAGGAAGACACTGAAACAAGGATGCTGACCCTTTCTCCACCGCTTCCCAGTTCCAAACGATCTTCGTTTAGGCTGCCACAGTCAGAAAACACAAGCCATCCCATCTGCTGGGTGTAACGTCAGTGGCACAGAAGGAAAGATATTGTCAGTGGGCTAAATTCATTCCAGCTCTAGCTGCAGGGAAGTTACAGCAGTGCAAATACAGATGTCCAATTGCAAACCACATCCCACTTCCTCAGAGCCTTCTTGGATGATGCTTACAGCAACAGAAACTGCACCGTAAAACTGTATTACAACTTCAGTGCACTGAATTAGCATATTTCTTATGGAAGGTCTATGCCACTTTGATTTTGGTCTGCTGCAAGCATTTACTAACAGCTGTTTTAAATAGTATGTCATTGGTGTGTAGTGAACGATGTGATACAGACCAAGAAGCATTTTCTGCATAAAGCAAGACCGTTACATATACCGTGATATAAACAGTCCTTCCTCCCACCCTCACTACCACAGAGAAGGGCCAATCGACTGGCAGTGCATCACAGAAAAGCAATATTGCATTTAACTCCTCTTATTTCAGGTTTTCAGGGCACCCTCAGGGAGGGGGAGGCACAGAAATGAGAGCCACAAGCCATCCAAGCAGCTCGTTCTCCTCTTCACCCTCAAAGCGTTAAAAGGAAAATACAATGTCAACATCAGCTCCTCCCTGCTGATGAAACCGACTGGAGCGCATTTTACTTTCTGGCTTGGAGCCCTTACAAACCGTTACAAAAAGACAGAAAGACAGACAGACAGCTCAATATATCGACCATTTCCAATAACTAATTTGGGACACCCTGGGTCATTTGCCCCTCTGTTAAGCGCTGTAGCCTCTTGGTGGTGAACGTACCCTGATATTTGGGGGGAGGGTATTTCAAAAAAAGGGGGCAGCTAACAGCAGATTTGCATTTCAGGAAAGAGCCAACCCTAGCATCGGTATATATAAATATTCCCCAGCCTCTTTCACCAGGAGGAACAGATTACATCTGATACACTGAAATCGTCTCCAAGACTGATGGCACCCTGGGCGCTCAATCCCCATCAGCGAGGGATCCTGACAGGCACTAATCGCTGCCTGCCTCTCGCTCCTTAACCGGAGCTGACACACATGGAAACGGGGAGCTGGAGCCAGGCTGTGGAGAGGAGGGCGGGCTGGAGCTCCTGCTCATCCTTCCCAGCCACGGCAGCAGCAGTATGCGGGCTGCAGGAGAGCCTTCCCAGCCCGGGAGCCGGCCAAGCATCAAAACCAACCACGCCAAGAACACCACCACAGGCTTCCAGTTATACATAAAAACAAATAAATAAATAAAATCCCGCAGTTGGGGGCGGGGGGGGTGGGGAGATGTTTCCTCTAAGCCACCGAACTTGTATTGTCCAAAACGACCTCATCGCGGGGTGCTCTGCTGCAGCCGGCAGCCGACACACACATGGCGCGGACTTGGCGGCGAGTCTCCCGGTACGGTCAAGGAGGGGCTTTTGCAGCAGGTACACGGCGGTTCCCCGCGGGGCAGGAGCCCCTCCGAGCCGGCCCCACGGACCCTC
>JAVJGI010000050.1:61767168-61777542 GCA_035590275.1 Ibycter americanus
GATGGAGCTGGTTGGAGGAGGAGTAGTGTGGACTTGCTCCTGAAGAGATGAGTTGCAGTTTGGACAGTGAGGGCTGGATATTGCCTACTAACCTGCCCGTGCTTGCAACAGGGGATGGGGAAAGTTCCTGCAGAGTAGTTAGTACTTGTGAGAAGAGCTGAGAAGATCAGAATTTGGAGGTGGCACCAGGTCACACACACGCAAGGCTCCCACCAGCCTCGCGCAGGGTTACCCTGACGGGGCACACGCCCGCATCTCCCGGCCTGCCACCTTCCCCAGTGACATTCTGAGGGAGTGTCGGCTGATTTAACCCACCACCAAACCTCGGAAGACCCGTTTTGTGTGTCTTTCACAAGTAAAGCGTGTTGTACACTACTTCCTCGCGACTTTTGGTGGGATTGGGGTTGGCACAGGCCACAGGTTTCAAGTGAACGGGGGATGAAACTCTGTGATCTGCGGGCAGCTCTACTGACTTGTTTGTATTGCTTTGGCACATGCACGGACCAGTGTGTGAGGAACACAGAAATAGAGGGGGGGAAAAAATAATGCTATGCCTTTGAAAGCACTGAAGCGTGTGTTCAGCTCCTATGGACTTCAATGGGCTGTAAGGACCCACTGAATAGGGCTTCTGACTGGAGTAAATACACTCGGATTAAACTTGGACTGAGAAATAACAAGCTCTTTCAGATTCAAAAAATACATCTTGTGGCTCATTAAAAATGGTCTTCCACAAGGCTCCTCTGAACATCTGCAGTCGGTGCTGCCCCTTTCTCCCACACAAACTCTGATTACAGTCTGTCTGAATCCTTTCCTTGAATATAAATGTGTTTTTATCTAGGAGACGGTCCACTTTACCACAGAGGGCCCCTCTCAGCAGGACTTCACATCCCTCCTTGGCAGCAACCTCCCTCCCCAGGGCACGGAGCCTCTGGCTTCCAGGATGAACAGCCTCACACCTCTTGGCAGGCCCTAAACATCAGGCACCCCATCACCAGTTCCCACAAGCCAGACACCATTGTCACAGGTAGAGCGGAAATTTATGAGTATTTAAAAGCAGAAGTCCTATTATTTTTTTCTTTGTATCCTTTGTGTCTGGAGAAGACATAAGGGAAGTGGATAAAAGCTTTCAGAAAGACTGGTGGCAATAGATTCCCTGCTTGAAATACCTTGGCAGTGGCACGTCTTTTGTTTTCTGGTTTTCAGGTTTTTTTTTCAGAAAGTACTGAGCACCCCCAGTTTTCAAATCAGGCTTCTCTGAAGACTTCTCAAATTGGCTGTCCAGACATACCAATCATTTTTTTTGAGCATTTAGGATGTGAAACTCAGGCAGCCTGTTCCTTCTCTATATAAAACTAAAAGAACATGAGGAATAGGGGTAAAAAAGAAACTGTTTTGCATAGAAAAATGGCAGTTAGCAGCTATGCTTAAGAAAATTGCAGAATATAAAAAGAAGTAAGAATTTCTTCACAAAGAAAAGCACTTCTACTGTACCTACTAAGACATCCAAATTGCTGCACAGGCAATTAACAAAGACAAGGTTATTAAAACAGGTGTAATTCTGGGTTTAATACTATATAGGTTTGGCATGAATAAAGAACAGTGACCAATGGTCAGAAAATGTTAACTCTAAAAATATTTGGGGTTCGGTCTATTTTGAGAAAACATTATTTTGAGGCACTTCTATTTTCAAGAGGGCTTTGAGTGAGCCATGTCAGATATAGGAAGGGAGCACTGAACATGTAAAGACTTTCTTTACTAAATTATTTAGTGCTCATGAAAGGTGCCAGATGGAGTGCCTTGGGGACTCAAGTCTTCTTCTTATCTGCAAAACTGCCATAGAATAAAAAGTGACAAATTCACCTAGCTCCTCTTACGGGCAGCTTCTGTGGCTGCCTGAGCCCTGACCCAGAGCTCGTGCCCCCCAGGGGGACGGGTTTGCTTTGCCCCCCTGCCCGTGCCGCCCCGGGTGCTGCTGCTGCAACATGTGCTGCGAGAGGCAAGGCAGAGCCCCAGCCCCGCTCCGGCACAAGGGCTGGTGCCGGCTCACCCTTCCCGTGTTCTGCTGGCAGGTTGCTGATAAACCCGGCGGTGGATCAGCTTTGGGTTTGAATTGGTTCAACAAGGTGAAATGTCATGCGGTCAGTAAAAACAGAGATTGCCTTTTGCCAAGGGTGGGGCTGGATGATTTAATGGGCTGTTTATTATCTGTCCCCCAGCTTTCATGATCCTGTAAGTAATGAGCCATCCAGTCTTCTGAAACACTTCAGATTTGTAAAGCCCAGTCAGTGTGTATGTATAGTGCTTTGCAGCTAAATAAACTGATGAATCTCTGTCCATATGGTCAGAGTCAAGCATGTAACAAAAAATGATGCAGTAAACAAGAGAAGGGCTAAGGAAATCCATGGTTACCATATGCCAAGGCACAAACTGGTACAAATTTTCTTCATGCATTTTTGTTACACAGGACCAAGACAGAAAGCAAACCTGTTCAATTGAGGCAAATTCCTTAGCATAAGCGCAGCAAAAGTCTGAACTGTGACTGTGTTATCCTTAGTCCAGGGATAACCCATCACTGCTGCTTAATTCAGCGATGCAAATGGCAATCTGAAATCTCAAAAGTGATCTGAGTCCACCTAAAAGAAAGGTTGCTCCCTTCAAGCCAGAGTGGGATCACACTGCCCATTAAACAACTGGCTGTACAAATAGGAAAAAAGGACAAAAGGTAGAAGTGCTGACAAAGCTCTCATCATAGCCTAGTAGTGTGTGAAAGGAATCAGAGATAAGGAGCCTCCAGCTCACAAAAAGGTGTGTCCATGACTGATACATGGGATTATGCCCTCGGGGCTTGAGAGGAATGTTTCCTTCTCCAGCAGAAGAAACCTGACTACAGAAACAAGCTTCAGGTGCTGAGAGGTCCTTGTAGGAAACCACATCAGCTGTCCAGTGATGTCTGATGGTAGACCTGTCAGATGGAGACAAAAGCATTGCCCGTTGTCTTCAGAGCCCACAGAAGAGGCGGGAGGTTGTGTGTGCCAGCAGGTTCCATGCCAGACTGCAAGCAATAAAAGGAGTTTCTTCAGCCCCTGGAGAGGGAATGTGTATAGGATCTGGCTCTGATGCTGTCCAGAACTTGTCTGTTTACTTCCAGTAGGAGTCTCAGGACACCTGCAAAGGCAAGTAGTCTTGCTGAACTGTAACTCCAGACCATACCTCTGGAGACTGGCTAGTGTACCTGGGGCTGGCTTTTAGCACTGAACTAGTGCCAGAACACAGATGAGTGTGACCAGCTCTATTCTCAAAGATGAGGTGAGGGAGAGGCAAGAGGTATGGCTGTCCTGTCTCCAAGCATGGGAAGAGCCAACTGTAAAGAAGTAAACACCAAGAGAAGATGGTATGAGGGACAGAGTGACATCTTCCAGATGTTCACACACTTGATCTTGTGGAAACACCAGCTAGCTCCAAGGAGGCAAGCCCCAGAGGGGTCTTTTCTCGGAGCATCTCTGAATCAATGGTCTCAAAGTGACCCAGGCAGCTGGATACATTATTTTGTGGATCTGAGCCATGGTGTCCTACATAATCAAATCACACACTGAGGCCTGAGAATTAAAAAAAAAAAAAAAAGTCTCCCTGAATGTCTTGGTAGCTTTCCATTCCAGTCTGCCACTGCCTTGTCCTGGGGAGCCCCAGGTTGGACACTGGGGCAGTTCACAAGTCCTGCATGTGAAAACTTGTGAAAACCACCTCCCTCAACCTGCTAGCTGCACTCTCAGGATGCAACCCAAATGCAACCCAGTAATACCAGCCTGTTTCCACCTTCTTTGCAGTCCCTTGCTGCTTTGGGGCTCAGTCAGGAGTTCCTGCCCAAACCAGCAGCCCTTCCTTTCACATAGATCACACAGTGCAGGAGGTGCCAGGACTGGTGCTACTTCATTATGGGGCAGGTGAGAAATAAAGGCCATTTTCATTTACAGAATTAACATTCATAGCTACAGCAAATACTGAGTTTTCCGAGGAGCAGCTGGAGTCAGGAAACCCCAGCACCCATCGGAGACAAAGCTGTGTCAGCCTGCACGTGGGTCTCAGAGATCCCGGTCTCTGCTGTGTGACATCTTGTCTTGACCAAAACTTGGTCAGCGGAAACTCCGTACAAAGTAGAAGAAGCAACAATCCAACAGAACCAGGATGATGAAGAGGTTAGGGGTTGTTGCACTGCCGTGAAGAGCGCTGCAGAAGCTCAGATGCCGTTTCAAGAGTCTGGGAAGCATTTCCCATGGGAAGCTGGAAGGTGTAAAAGAAAAAGCACCTCTACTGTAGAAACAGCCCAGCTACAGTGCTCAGAGTCCAACAGCACAGGCAGGCAATCACGTATCACAGCGAGAGGCAAGCTGCCAGAGCACAACTTTGACGGAGTATCAAAATCTTCATCACAAAGATTCCTAGCAAATACAAAGGAACAGGGTAGGTAATCTCCTATCACAGAAACATCTGAGATTTGAATTAACTTCCCTAGGCCTCAAATTTCATTGCTTCACATGGGGCTACTGTGTCTCAGGTTAATTGTGCGGACCTCTGGTAATTGGCCCAAATATAGCACAAGGAGATTTTCATGCTAAGCCAACATCAATACTGTGCATCAAAGGCTGCCCTGAATTCTCCCCCTCGGTTGCTCAGTCATCTTTGATCTAAAAAATGAAAAGAGTAAGGGATTTTGTTGTTATTTTTATTCCTTCTCCCCCACCCCAAGATTGAGGTTACTGAAAACGCAAACAGGGAAAAGGTGGCAAAACATTAAAAAAAAATTTTAAAGAGAAGTGGGGATGATGGAGTGAAGTAGACAGGAAGAAATAGCCTTAGAAAAGAAAAAAAGAATTGCTGATGTGAGGAAGAGAGATGCTTTCTCTCTCTTTCACGGGAAGAGACACAGGTAATGACACTGAATGGGGTAGTGAAAAAAAGCCCAGGTGTAGCATTATGAACGAGGCAAAGGGATCAGTCCATGCCTTCGGTAGGGTATGAGAGTCAGGTCCTGTCTTCTTCAGCCATCTGCATGCTGGCCACCTGACCTCACTGTGGTCTGCTTCAGAAACCATCAGGAAGCCACTAAGACCTGCAGCACATATGCAAAAAAGCCTTATACATTTGAGCCTCATTGGGAATAATAATCTGGGAAACAGATGTTCCTATGTGACCCTCATACTATTCATATCAAAAGTGAAGGGGGCCCAAGCCACCCCCATTGCTGCCTGCGGAGGAGACAAGGAGCTGCTCCATCCACACCGAGCTTGAGGGAATAAACCAAGACTCTCATGGGCAAAAGAAGGAAACCAGAAAAGCCAGAGAGGGGAACGTGTAGAGGGAGGTAGGAAGCTGAAAGGAGAGGACATGTGGAATTCAGGGAATCTGAGCATTTGGGGATTCAGAGTCTTTGTTCTAGGATTGCACTGGGGACTCAGTTCTCCCAGCGGTCCTGAGTGCTTCCTCTTGGCAGCTCCACAGAAAGAACAACTTGCTTTTAGCAACACTGAGACCAAGTAGAGTCAAGACCCAGGGTTATGAAAGTTTGGCTTCATGAAGGGTTGTTCACAAGCTTCCCATTCAGACTTGAGGTTCAGGCCCATTAATTACAGAAGGACAGGTCCCCAACATGGATATTTGGATGAACTCATAAAACGCACGAGGACACTCAGACCTCAATCCTTCAGTCTGGCCTCACTCCTAATTTACAGTCCCAGAAAATCTGTTTCCAAGAAAGCGTCTTCTTCCTTATCCTGTGCTATTATCATCTCTCCTCCCAGGATTCACCTCCACAGAGCTCAGTTCTGGGGAACAAAGCCCAGGAAAGTGTTTCAGAGAACAACAAAAAGTCAGGAGAGATGGATTCATGACCTTGCAAAATGAAATGTTTGCTCTTGTTTGATGCCAAGCTGATTTTTTAAAGGGGGTAAAAATTAGCTCCTGATGAAATATTGCATTTCAAATCAGCTCCAAATACATGTAGTTCACTGACCCTTCATTTTCCAGCTTGGCCACTACACTGGAAAACTTGCTGTTTGCACAGCTCAAATTGTGAGTCATTTGTGTTCTTGGCTATAAAAATGATTTAAAAAATATGCAAAAAAAGGACAAAGAGAAGTAAAAAATCAGGAACATGTAACAAATAAAGAACCAAGAAAAGAGAGAAAGAGGAAATTAATTCCTGAAGCTGTTTGAGCTAGTTTGATAAAAATGTCACCAGAATTTTTTGCTGTATTCAAATAAAACCTCCCAAAAAATTCTTCCTGTTCTGTAACTAAACCAAATACTGATCCGAAATACCTTTCAAAAAGTTGCCAGTGTGAATCAAAACCAAAAGAGACTCCATGTGTTTTATCAAAAATTAAAGTTATAAAGCAAAAGGACAAAATCTTCTTAGGAGTGAAAATGTGTTTGTCTGGGCATCTGATGCGAGGGAGCATCAGGCACCATCACCAAGGTAAACAGCTGAAAGACGAAGCCCCCATCTACATTCCTGCCAGAAAAACAGTAGGTATGTTTGACATGCTAAACGTGCCTACCGTTATGTTGACTTTTAATTGGAATCCGTAGAAAAAATTACCTCAGCAAACATGGCTTTACCTCCCCACCTTTTGTTGCTGCATTTTTCCCAGCCCCATCGGTGTGCTCCTGCACTGCAGGCTGACACCTGAGCCTTGCCCTTGCTGCGTGCTGGGGCTCTCACCAGTGTGCCATCTGGTATGAGCAGCACGCTCATACGGAAACCACCGTCAATTCCCCTGCAAAGCCAGCTAACGGGATCTACTCTCCCTTCTTCCCGTTACAGGCTTCTAAGGGCCAAATCCTCCCTCCACTTACAGTCCAGAAAGCCCCACCCACCCAGTGATGCTATGCTGCATTTACACTAATGCAACTGAAGGCTAATTTTGGTCCTAAGTTATTTGTGTACTTGGATATTAACTTAATGTAGGCCATTTTCTGAGCTTAGTTCCTCTCTGCAACATATATCAATTTACTGAAAGGGAGAGCATCCCTCTTAGCTTCCCATATCACAGGTACACATTCAGGGCATAGGCAGGAGGAGACTTTTCATTTTGCCAATTATGGCTGTGGTGGCAGTAGGATGAGATTGACTCGCATTTACATCCATTACTGTGTTGCAAGTTTTGTTCGGCGCAGAATATTTTATATGATGGGTTCCTTCTGTATCATTTGGCAATCAATCCTTCATAATTTGAAGTTCCCTTTCCTCATTGAACTGCTCTCCTCCCAGTGGAGCTGGTTTGCATGTTGATTTGGAATCGAATGAAAACTCAGTGAACTACAAAAGCCTGTTGCAGAGATTTTTGGCGATGTATGACCAACGTCCTCTTTATTCCCAGCCCATTATTTCCTTCAGCATCTGCTCAGCTGATTAGTTTTAATGAGCAGTAGCTCCACCGGTGCATAAGGGAATTCACAGCTCAGTAGGTAGGGGAAAAGAAAATCAGCAGTGGAAAATGGCTGCATGCAGGTGGCTGTCCCCAGAACATGTACCTTCATAGGCACATCTGATGGGCAACGGGAGGAAACATCCTGCTCGTACGCTGCAGCCACTGAGAAACTCTCCTGTACCGAGTAGTGGTTCCCATTGGAAGAGGCTCTTTGAGATCCAAAACTGCAGGTAGCTACTACAGACATGCAGGGAAAAGCAAATTCTTGGAACAGTTGTGTCTCAAGGTACATGTAAGCCATGATAGGTTATTTCCCTAAAAAGTCCCAAGTCATGTTATTTTGGAGGAGGAAGCCTCCATGCTTGGATTTTAAATTTTGCAATTTCTCGCTGCCTCGCATGTTTGTCCTGTGGTTTCCCCCAGGACCAGGTTTCCCCTCCTGCCCTGGGCCTGCCAATGCAGGAAGGCAGCTCTGTGCTGAGCAACGAGTGCAGCAAGCAAACCAAACAGCAGCGGTGGGAGAACCAGGCCTGCAAAGCTGCACGCTTCAGTCCCAGTGTTTGCTCCAGTTTCCATGCCTGGAACATGCAAAAACCTTCAGGACATTGGGTTTCTGGTCATTCACAGGACTCAGAAGCTGGAGAGCACCTTTCCCTAGGTCTACTTGCTGGTTGCATATCTGAGGTAGAGAAAGGTCAAGGTAAAACAAGTCAAAACAGGAGCAAAGCTGTCTCACTCCTGGCGTGGTGTCCGTCATTCCCTGGAACCATCTTCCTCTCTCCATCACTGTGGAAATCACTTCAGCAGGAAACTGAAGATGCTGAAGACTGTTGAAAAAACGTTGCAGTGGAAATGGTAACAGTCAGGTGGGAATTGTTTATTTTCTGTAACCAGACAGTACTAATGACATAAGCCCTGCTAACAGAACCACGTCCGTGAAAACACATGAAAGCGATCTCTTTGGTTTTCTTTTGGCTTTTCAAACTGGGATGAGAGCTACTCAGCAATCCCCACGTTCACGTCCCCACAGAGGAAGCCCTGCACTTCCATCACATGGTGACTGGGTGGTTTCAGGTGAGCAGTCCCCAAAATGGGTAAGGCAGGGGCTGTGGTGGATGAACACGAGCCACCCCACTGGATATCGCAGCCCTCAGCAGCAGCGTGGTCCCCCTCCCATGCAGGGATGCTGTGAGCTGCAAGTTTCCAGCGCATGGACCTGGGGGACTGTGCTTGTGCGGACAGCTGTGGCGCGGTACCGCAGGAGAGGCAGGGCAGTGGTGCTGAGCACCGGTGTCACCTTCTCGTATCTCCCCCATGTAGGGCTAACTGAAGATCAGACCTTAGGGTCCCCTTCCCCACCCATGAACCCCATACCTCCCTCAGCTTTGGCTGTCTCCTCCTGAATAATCATAATAATAATGGCAATAATAATAATAATAATAATAGCAATAATAACAATACTAATAATAGCAATAATAACAATAATCATAATAATAATTAAAAAATATAAAGAAGAGGAAGAGGAGGAAGACGAAAAAGAGGAAGAAGAACAAAAGAAGAAGAAGAAGAAGAAGAAGAAGAAGAAGAAGAAGGAGAAGAAGAAGAAGAGGAGGAAGAGGAGGAAAAGGAAGAAGAGGAAAGAAGCTGGTTGTGCTCCTGCATTGTGCAAGAGGTTGGGGCTGTCTGAGTGAGCCCAGCCACATCCTGCTGGGTAGCTGGACTGGTTTTGACATCCTTCCCTGCATCCATCCCAGGTGCTGTAGGGAACAAACCCTTCCTGCTTTCCCTTCCTGTGTGCATCTCTCCTCCCTAGACTGGTGACAATTTGCAGTATCGGGTCATATTTGTAAGGTATAGTTGACAGAATGAAAGTGTGTCTATTGTCATGACCTGAGTGAAAGCCATCTGATGCACTCATTGTCAAGGCTGTTGGAGGAGTAGATCCACCACTGGGATACCTCTCACCATAGGTCTACTGCTGCCTGAAAAAAGGCCGAGAGAAAAGATCCATGGTATATGTGGTCAGACCACACTGAGCACAGCCCATATGGAGTCTATCTTTAGGCTTAAAAAAAAAAACAGTGATGGTTGCTCAGAGATACAGATTTTCTCCCCTTGCCGTCTTGCACAGAAGGAGCCCCCAAAATAATGGTGCTGAGCTACATCATGTAGAGGAACTGATCTGGTCCACCAGCACCCAGCTGCTCCACCGACAGCCATGCCAGTCTCTGAAGTGCATGAAGGTGATGAACACCTGTAAAGGTTTCTTAGCGTCTCCTCAAGCCTGTGTGATTGAGCTGTCAGCTGCGGTGGGGCCAGGCTGGGTCAGGCTGCTGAGATCTGTGTCTCCTCTCCGGGGAATATACCACCATTGGCACTGCCAGTACGCAGGGATTGCAGCTGACCCCTAAGTCTCATCAGTCCATTTAAGCCCTTCCTTAACTGCAATATTTTCAGCAGAGGCTGTAACAGGTGGGCTTTGGGAGCAGAATGGGCAGGTGAAGTGGTGGCATGTACACCTGTAGAGGTGGACCACATGGAGGGGACCATCTGCCTCAATGGTGGGAGGGAAGTGGTGGGACAGGGGAAGGGCCTCCTGTGCCCTGGGGTAGCTGCAGCCAGGCCAATAATCCCTCCATGCCCCCAGGTGCCATTGTGAATGACACTGGAAATGTTCCTCTCACTTCCTAAAAATCGGTCAGAACAACAGAGCTGTGGTATCACACCCCACATGAGGCAAACTCACAGAAATCCTCTTTGCTCTCCTTTTTTCCTTTTCCCCAGCAAACAGAATTACAGAAGCATGGAATGGTTTGGGTGGGAAGGGACAGTAAAGGTCATCTAGTCCCAACCCCCCTGCCATGGGCAGCGACACCTTCCACTAGACCAGGTTGCTCCAAGCCCCATCCAGCCTGGCCTTGGACACTGCCAGGGATGGGGCACCCAC
>JAVJGI010000050.1:61777642-61855884 GCA_035590275.1 Ibycter americanus
CCGGGCCATTGCCGCCATGCTCAAGGGGCCGGATGGAGGAGGAGCAGTGTGGTCTGGCCTCTGGAGGAAGGCGAAACAGCACAGACAGTAGAAGCTGACTGATGGTAAAAGCCCTGTTACAGCCCGCTAACTTGCCTGTGCTGCGACAAATACCTAACCTACATCTACCCTCTTTCAGTTTAAAGCCATTCCCCCTTGCCTTATCGCTACACGCCCTTGTAAACAGTCCCTCTCCAGCTTTCTCACACACACCCTTTAGGTACTGGAAGGCTGCTGGAAGGTCTCCCTGGAGCCTTCTCTTCTCCAAGCTGAACAACCCCAGGTCTCTCAGCCTGTCTCCATAGGAGAGGTGCTCCAACCCACCCTCTGATCATCCTTGTGGCCCTCCTCTGGACTCACTCCAACAGGTCCGTGTCCTTCTTTTGTTGGAGGCTCCAGAGCTGAATGCAGCAGGCGGGGTCTCACGAGAGTGGAGTAGAGGGGGAAAATCACCTCCCTCGACCTACTGGTCGCACTTCTTTTGATGCAGCCCAGGATTCAGTTGGCTTTCTGGGCTGCAAATACACATTGTCAGGCCATGTTGAGTTTTTCATCCACCAGCACCCCCAAGCCCTTCTCAGGGCTGTTCTCAATCCATTCTCTGTCCAGCCTGTATTGATACTGGGTGTTGCCCTGACCCGGGTGCAGGGCCTTGCACTTGGCCTTGTTGAACTTCATGAGGTTTGCAGGGGCCCACCTCTCAAGCCTGTCAAGGTCCCTCTGGATGGCATCCCTTCCCTCCAGAGTGCTGACTGCACCACACTGCCTGGGGTCATCAGCAAACTTGCTGAGGGTGCACTTGATCCCACTGTCCATGTCGCCGACAAAGATGTTGAACAGCACTGGTCCCAGTATGGACCCCTGAGGAGCAACACTTGTCACCAGTCTCCACTTGGACATTGACCACATCTCCTTGAGTGCGACCATCCAGCCGATTCCTTATCCACCAAGTGGTCCACCCATCAAATCCATGTCTCTCCAGTTTAGAGACAAGGATGTTATGTGGGACAGTGTCAAAAGCTTTGCACAAGTCCAGGTAGATGATGTCAGTTACTTTTCCCTGATCCGCCAGTGCTGTAACCCCGTCGCAGAAGGCCACCACATTTGTCAGGCGTGATTTGCCCTTAGTGAAGCCATGTTGGCTGTCACCAATCACCTCCTTCCTTTCCATGTGCCTTAGCATAGTTTCCAGGAGGATCTGTTCCATGATCTAGCCGAGCACCAAGGTGAGACTGACCAGCCTGTAGTTTCCCAGGTCTTCTTTATTTCCTTTTTTAAAACATGGGGGTTATGTTTCCCCTTTTCCAGTCAGTGGGAATTTCACCAGACTGCCACGACTTCTCAGATATGACAGACAGTGGCTTAGCAACTTATCTGCCTGTTCCCTCAGGACCATAGACTCGTTAACCACACACTGGCTAACATACACCAGTTATTTCTCTAGCTGTCTTGAGTGCACTGTTGTGCTACAAACCACAACGATGGCTTTTATGTGCTAGAGATGCCTCAGCTGGGTTAGACAGAGCCCTAGGCTAACATCTAGAGCCGGAGGAAGCCCTGGCTGGCAAGGGATATGCTCATTCTTTGGCATCGTTCCCGTGAAACACTTGCATTGCTCCACAAAATGGTTTGGGGAGCCACCAGTTCCATAGGCAACACAAATCAAAGCAGCCTGTGCCATCCTCCTGCATGTTTCCGCCTTATTAGGAGCTCCCTGAGCTGAGGATGAAGGAGTAAATAAATAACGTCTCTGTCCTAAAGAGCATCCAGCTGAAGGAAAAAGATAGGGCAGAAATGTGCAAATGTTCTATTAACCAAAACATTTCCTGGAGCAGTTTATGGCCAGCCAAGCCCTGGTTTATTCTGACAAACAGTAAGAGATCCTGCCGACTCTCGGACTCCAGAAATTTTAGGAAGGATGTGCATCTGTCCCATAGAGTGATCTCTGTTAGCTTTTTCCCTGCAGTGATTTTGAGTTGGTTGGTACTTTTTGTGGTATATAAAAATATTATCAGAGGTAAAATTGAATATTAACAGAGGTAAAAGTTTCCTGTCCACGGGCCCCATAGGTCTAACATAATTGCTAAGGAACAGAGTAAAGGTAAAATGGTGGTTTAAGGCCAACAGGACTGAACACAAACACCTTCTGCCTGAAATTGGTTATTTCCACTGGAGAAAGAATAAGTCTCATTCCATGTGAATGAGGATCATTTCCTATGCCTGTCCCACATCTCTTTGTTTATGTTCACATATTCCCGACATCTTCCAGGTATTATCCTGGGTAAAACACTTGATGACTTATTCTGCCTCCTGAATGTTTGCTGACATTACACAGAAGCCCCAGCCTGGATGCCCCTTGCACACGTTATGCTTTGGATTGTGGAATTACTCTTTATTCATGACTTATTCATTTATTCATGGCAAGCGTATTTTCTTTGTACATGTTATTTGAGACATAATCCTAATTCCCATCAAGGTATGCATTATTTGCTGAATAACTCCTACAAATCCATTTCAGCCAATGGATTACTTGGTCACCTGAAAACCTGTGTATGAGTGTGTATCATTTGTTAACCACTTTCGGAGGTTTTCTTTCAGAAAGACAGTAGTCTTTGAGTTAAGCAAAGTCTAAGTCAACAAACATCAAGAAGAGTTCAGGTACAACACATACTTCTTCCTTGATACTGTCCTTCCATTCATCTCCCCTAGGGCCAGGAGAAGGAGCTGGGCATCACAGCAGCTCCTGAGGACCAGCAGCATGAGCCCTTCCATTCCAGGAACGGAGCACTGTGCGTCAGACCATGAAACCGAGCTGCTAAATTAGCTTCAGGATGCAATTATCAGCATACTGACCTTGCAAGATACTTCAGGGAAAGACCACCATTGTGGTAGGTCTGTACAGAGCTTTAGCACAGCTGGGACCTAGGACATCGCTCCTTCCCAGGTGCTGCTGCAGTGCGTGGTGCGATGAGGGAGCGCTGGATTCGGTCCCAGCTTCCCTCAGCATTCTGTGCTCCTTTGGTAGGATGTGGTCAGGAGTTCTGACAGTCCTTTTGTCCAGGCAGGAAATGCTGATCAGTTGAAACCAAAATTTTGCTTGAAAAAATAGTGCTTTTGAAAAACTGTGTATAAGAGGTCAAAATGAGTAGACAACAAACCCAGTATCAGCTCTTCCACGAATTAAGTGTCCTGACCAGGGGACTACTTACTAGCTCTTTCGGTGTCCTTTTTACTGTCAGCATATGAAATATTCCTTTTCCTCTGTGGAAAACAGAATAAAACTCATAATCTCAAAAAGTGTGGCAGACTGTGAAAACCCTTTTCAGCACAGTTTCATTTGAATGTAAGAAATTTAGTTTCTCTCCACTACCCACAACTGTCAGATCATTTTATCCTAGTAAGTGATACACGGAAGAGATGAACCAAATGAAAAATTAAAAAGGAAGAATATCTTTAGTTGTATTTGTTGATTAAATAACTACTTATATCATGCATGTTAATTACAGACGTTACAAAAAATCAGAAGAAAAATGAAATTAATTAGTTCAACAGGGGCGTAAAACCAGTGAGTTGCTATCGGCTGCCATCTGCCCCTTGCACTTCAGCCATCAAATAGCGGTGGCTGGACATGCAGAAGGAGCTGGTTCAGTTGGTTTCTGCTTCTCCTCATCCCAGAGAAGAGCTGGTGTTAAACCCACCGTGGCTTTCCCATGGTGACCCTTCCTTATCTACAGAAGGCAACAAACATCTCGGCGGCTGGGGGCCTCCTGACCAGGACACGCGGTGCTCAGCCTCCAGGGCTCACATGCTCTTTTCTCCTCCCGACAAAGGCAGTCTGGGAACTGGGGCACCACGGCGGGGTTTAATCCTTTGTGCCACAGCCTTGGTGGCTCTCAGACAGCGTTTCTCTGGCAGAGAGATGAAACATGTGATGAGGCATCCGGCTGTGCGCACCGTGAAAATGCCCCATCTTCACTGATTTTAATGAGAAATCCCTCGAGCCTGTGAAGAGCTGGTATTTCCTGGCTCATAACCTGGCTCCATCAGTGCCTCTGGACAAATCGCACCCTGCACATCCCACTTCCCTCCCCCTGCCCTGCTGTGGAGCTGCGAAATACCCTCTCACAGGCGCTGGGCTGGCAGGACAAGGCTTTCAAAGTAAAAGGATGCTAAGGGCAGGCAGGCAGCCTTGCCGCAGGGGAGAAAGCAAGTTCTCCGTGACACAAAGTCATTTCCCAAATTGCAGAAACCACAAATGCCCACTTTACGTCCAGAGCAAACCGGGGCGCCACTTCGGCACGATGCCTGCTGAGGAGCACGTAGGGTTGCTTTGCATTGCGTTACCTCTGAAATGCAACGTTGAACTATTAAACTTTAATAGCACTAAAGAGGCTGGGGCATGAAACCCTCGATGCACATTCGTAATGGGCAAAGGGAGGAGCCTTTCAAGCCAGATTTATTTCTGCACCTTCAGATAGCTGCTGAGAAGAGACAGGTCTGTGTTGCCAGGCTCCACCATCCTTCCTTCTGCCCTCTAGTGCCAGATAGAAAAATTAAATGTAAAGAGAAGAGACTGATTTTTTTTTTCTCACAATGCACTAGATAAATAGAAGAGGAAGGAGAAAACAGTATTTGTAGCTGCATACTTTGATACCAGTTAAGGTAAAACACTGCAGAAAAAGTAATGTCACGGAGGCCACTGTCAGGGAGAGTTTTTGTGCCGTTTTGGAGCCAGCCACGCTGCTGCGAAGGGCATGCTGGGGACAGGACACGGTGCTATTGCTTCTGTTGTTGAACCAGATCCAAGTCTGCCAAAGGCGATGGAGACTCCCAAGCAAGGCAGGTGCCCCCCACCTCATGCCGCAGGTCAGGACGGGTGTATCTCCATAACCACCCAAAGTTGTGTCTGTTCCTGTCTCACTGCTTCCTTTAGATTAAAACCCTGACAAAGCTGTGTGCCAAAATATTTACACTAGGGAAGTGCCTCCTGTTTAACACTTTGAACCTCATTTAATTCACACTTGTTCTTAATCTCTGCCTCTGAACACCACCTCACGGGGCTGAGTCAGACCTGTTACCCTGACTGCTCTCTTCCAAAAATGTGGTGGGAAAGGCAGCTGCGCCGGGGGAGCGCTCTCAGTGCCGGCGTTTGCTTTTGCGTGCTTCTGTACTTGACATCTTTTTGCTCGCCAAAGGCATAAGGGAAAAGCCACGCTGCTACAATTTCAGCAGCCTCTGTTAAAGAGGGGAGCTGTCACCTGCATATTCAGCTGCCAAAAGTAGATGAGAGCTCCAGGACATCCCAGGTACAAACATCAACAGCAGAAGATGCAAAAGGCAGATAAAGGACTGGCTCAGTCTGAGCAGCAGGGCTGACCGATGCAGCCCAAGGGTGATGCTGAGGACCTGGTAAGCCAGCGCGTGGGGCTGGAAATCAGTTGCCCCAAGGTGACCGATGCCAGGCAAACCTAATGAGGGCTAATGAGGCTAAGTATGTTTGGCCACCAAATGGACAAGGTGCCCACGGGAGGACAGGGAGCACTCCCCAAGCCATGGAGCAGTGCTGCACCAGCCTTGACTCCCATCAGGCTGCAGTTCTGCAGCTTTAACATCCTCCTGATGCTTAGGGCATCACACCAGATAGGGGTTTCTGATCAACCGTTTGTCCCTCTGAAGGGGCACTGCCCTGGGGCACGTGAACTCTTCCTCCTTGCATTTCTTCTAAACCCCACTATTTTTCTGCTGCCTTCCTCTCCTGCTGCTTTGCCTTTCACCTGGGCCAGTGAGGCGAGACCCTGACCCATCCTGTCCAGCCCCAGGGGCCGGTTGCCACTGATGGCTCTCTTGGAGCTGCCCTGGGCACCAACAATATCCCAAAAATGCTGTGTCCCCCCAGCCTTTCCCATCCTTTCCCTTTTCATCCTCTGTTGTGCACATCTTGCAGTCACAGAAGCAGCAATTAGAAGTGACCAGAACCGTCTTCCCTCCTGCCTTCGTTGCTTGACAAAAGAGCTTTAAGCCACATCCTCCATTTGAAAAACCAAGTTGTGATTATGTACATTTTGCCTAACTACTAAATTTCAATTTCAAAATGCTTATTCTTGGTCTTGATCTATTTCTTTTGTGTATCCTAATCAGGATGTTTTGAAACTTTGGCATGAACTCTCCAGTGTATTACCCTCTCGACTCCAAGCCCTGCAAGGTGACAAGCTGCTCGGTGTCACACAGTGAGGAGTTCAGGTTTGAATTTCTGCTTCTCTCAGTCTGTTTTATTTGTGCAGTTAGTTCCTCATGTCCTCCTACAAACAGGACTGCTGCCTGCACAGGGCATGGGAAGAGCAAGGTGCCGGGGAAGCTCTCCAGGGAAGTCCCTGCCAAACCCAGGATCTGCAGGGCTCTGCAACTGAGGGGATGCAGGGGAGGGCACAGCAGTGCAGCTTCAGCTAAGATGTAAGGAGTCAGCTATGATGATGCTAGTGAAGAAAAGATAACAGCACTAACCCCCTAGTTTAGTCTGGGGTCTGCTGAGGTCATTCCTCCAACATCAAAATTGGAGTTTCAGGAGGATGCTCATTTTCTGTCCTTTTTCTTCCGCTCGTTACTGTTCTCAGGGACTTACAATCTGATATACACTCTGTGGGAAGAAACTATGAAATATGGGAACTTCTTATGGCAACTGCTTCTGCAGGCTGGTACAGGAGGACATTTCAGGTAAGTTAGTGATGTCTTCAAATACCAGCCCCCACAAGCCATGCTGTAAGCACAGTACATGCTCATTGCCTTTTTTTCCAGCTGGTTGTGGGAAGCCCCAGTCTTCTCTTACAGTATCAGATTGTGGAAATAGTCACAATTCCACAGCAAAATGCCAAGACCTGAACTCCCCTGAAAACACAGCCCAGGCAAGGTATAGGGGGGTTCTCTGAAGGTTGTGAAACATGGGGGAACAGAAAAGCATCTTGTACAGGCAAGCCTGGATGGAAAAGCTGAGGAAGAGCACTTCTGAGGTCCATCTTTGCCCATCAGAGGTTAAAGTTTACCTTCACTTCAGTTAACTCCTGTGATGCAGGAAAACATTACGTGCTCTTTCTGAATAAACAGGGAAGCATCACAGAAAAAGAGCTTTCCAACATAATTTTCTTCTGTTTATGGAAACAGTACTCAGGCTGGGTTGGACAACTCTCAGGTCACATAAAGAATAAGACATGTACACACACGTGTGTGTTCCTTATGCTCACACCTGCACAAGAACATTTTCAGATGCAACTGAGGCATCGTGCCGCTGCCTTCCCCAGCAGCAGCCACAAGAGCACACTGGGCGATGCTGCGGGTTGGGTCAGCGGCCTGTTCCCTGCCCCACGAGATGGAGTGCCAACTCCACCAGCGCTATGCCAGGTCCACAGGCACGGCAGCCTGCCCACACTGGCCCTAGCCCAGCAGCGCCAGTTCTCACCCACCGTCAGCCTGCCCAGCCAGACGAGTGCCACAGCAGCCTGGGGTGGCTTCCTACCTGACACCGATGCCTTCTTCCTCAGCAAGTTGATACATTCTACCGCCTAATAATCTCAGCCTGAAACGATGTTAAAAACTCTGACCTGTTACTAGTTAAAGCCTTTTTGATTTTATTTTAAGAAAAACAATCTAAGCCTTTTCTAGTTATCTTTTTAAGGACAAACTCTGAGATAGGGCAGCTCAGGGAGAGCAGTGCTGGAAGCCACAAGCTTTGCCTTCATGTCACACAGGCAATTAAAGAGAAGTTCCTTTCTCCCTCACCTACCACTCAATCTCCCTCAGCCCAAAGATAACGTGCCACTTTATTGCACCCCAGTGAAGGTGAGGCATCCATCTCACCTGACACTGCTCAATAAGGGGAAGACCGAGGGGCTTCACAGGGAAAAAGACAACACCAGAAACAGCTTGCTGAAAGCTATGCATGGCTGTGCCAGCAGGTCAGAAGGCCAACAGGAGCTGGTGGAAGGATAAAGGAGCAGGACCACACAACCACACGTTGGCTGAGAACATCAGGGACCCCTCGAGATCATCCAGTCCAATGCCAGCTCAGGCAGGGTCAGCTGGAGCAGGTTGCTCAGGGCTGCAACCAGTCAGGTTTGAATATCTCCATGGACGGAGCTTCCACAACCTTTCTGGGCAACCTGTTCCAGTGCTTGACCATCCTCACCTTAAAAAAGAAAAGCTTTTTCTTATGTTTCAATGTAATTTCCTTTGTTTCAGTTTGCACCCGTTTTGTCTCATCCATTCCCTGGATACCCTGAGGAGATCCTGGCTGTCTTCTTGACTCCCCTCAGCAAGTATCTATACAGACACACAAGAACCCCCTTCAGTTTCTCTTCTCCAGGCTGAACAGTCCCAGCTCAGGACTGGAGAAAAGATGCAGCAGGAACCGTGTAGGTGATGGATAAAGAGCCAGTGACGACTCCACGAGGCAAGGTAATGAGGATCTCAGCAGCAGCAGGTCCCACGGAACAGCTGCTGCTCTCACTGATGGCATGAACACCATAGCCCAGATGCAGCTCTTCCCAGCCCAGCCCAACCCAGTAGTCACCTGTAGGCACCGGGGCTGGAGCACTCTGGCTGGCTGACACTCTGAGCCCAGCACTGAAATGCAAGGAAAGCAAGGGAGAAAGGGAGATGATGGTGCATGTGCTTTTCTTATAGCAGTAACACATGTGTTTTTCCTATGGCAACGTTATCCTCCTGGGTTTCATCTTCTGCTTTATTCTCTTTCCCTTCTTGTATTTGCATTTGCAGAATCCATCCTATGCCATGCGTCAACCATCCATGCTGTGTATATGAGTCACCTATCAAAGTGTTGCCCCTCCAGATAAGGTTTCCCGGCCCAAGCTGAACGTGTCAGACAGCCCAAGCCGTGCCCTCTGCCGCTGCACCCAGCGGGGAGGTGTTTAAGCAGCTGCACAGCAGGAGCCACGCTGCCTCAGCCCATGTCTACATGTGCTGGGAGCACCCAGTGGCCAGCACAGCAAGGACCTGGCAGCCCATGGAGGCAGCTGCCTTCCACCGCTTCCACCACCTCTGCTACCATCCTTGGCCAGGCCCTGCCTGGGACCTCCCCCTGCCCGAGCGACCTCAGCTGCGTGCGTGCCTGCAAAGATGCTCCCGGCATCCAGTGTGGTTTTGGTACCTGTGCCAGACGTGTTGGAATAAACTCACTCTACAGTGCGTTACCCCTGGTGCCAATCCGGACGGGGCCAAATCTCTGCTTCCCAGCTGGGCACCCAGAGGAGCTGCTTGCTGCAGGTGCCCTAGTCCCTGAAATTTTGGCAGTGGTGACCAGTGATGCCTCCGTGGCTGCTCTATGTCCCCTGCCATGCAAAACCATCCGATTCCCCATAGCCTGGTCCCTGGTGACTCAGACGCTTCAGAGGCAGCGCAGCGCATCAGCTGCTGCAGAGCAGCACTGACAGACACGCCGGGGAGAGGAACAGCCGAGAAGAGCCGAGGCACAGCCAGAGGCTCCCGACATGAGGTGGCATTTATTTTTAGAGTGCTGTAGCACTAAGGATATGGCATGAGCCGCTTCCCTCTCGTCACTCTGACGCCATCACCAGCCGCCCACGCGCCCGCTAAGTGGGTTATCGCAGCCCATCAGGCTCCCAGGGAGAGAGGAAGAAAGCAAAAAGGTCACTTCTCATGCCAATAAACAGCAGAATACATTCAGCACTGTGGTATTTATTAATGGACTTCGGTTTAAAGTGCTGAAGGTGTCTTGGGCCAGACATTACCTCTCTCAGCTTGGAGCTCCGGGACCAGCTATAAGTCACCACCCTCCCAAATCCATGAAAAATCCCAGAGCACTTAGAGGGCTTTCCTGTACCTCAGCTGATAAACCACTTTCTGTATCCTTGGTTTTTCCCTGACCTGTCAGCATCCTTTCCTCTCTGCTAGACATTGCAAAAATTACTGTGATCTCAGCTACCATCCCACTTCTCAGCTGCTTTCTCTGTCATTTTAATTTTCCCACCTGACACACCAAAATTCACACTTGCCTGAGATGTTTGTGTGTCCTTTGTGCCACAGTATTTAAAAGGACTCTCGGCTGGTATTATCCTCATCTAACACAGGGAAGCTGCGCAGACTCCCCATGCCCCATACCAGCAAGAGATAAGCAACACGCTCAACGCAGGAGAGATCATCCTAGCCCTTCACACCTCAGGGCCACGCTTTTCCCTCCTTTCCTATTTTCCCTTCAGTTAGAGTCAATCCACTGATCCACCACAGACCTCACTCCTCCCCAGACGCCATCCTGCATGTCCTTCCAGCACAGAGCTCGTCGCCGGGAAGTTTCAGCCCATTCTGTTGTACTTTTCTTGCACATTTTCCTTCCTCCAACTTGCTTTTTAAAATTTCTGGCAGCAACAAGGCGCTTGCTGAAGTAGCACATCTCTGGTCTTCATCTGCCTAACCATCTGCTTGAGAAAGCACGGGGCAGGGGGTGTTTCTGCAGAGATTTGTAGACTCAAGTCCAGAAGGAACCAGCATGATCTAGATCAGCTGCATGATAAATGCCATAGACAACCAGGCAGCAGCTCCCACAGCAAGTCCTTGATCCCTCAGTGCACTATCACTAACCAGTGAAGACAGCTTTCCTTTTTTTTTTTTTTTAATAGCATCAATTAAAATTTTTTTTCCTGCTATGAAAATATGTAAATTTACAGGGAGAGGAGAACTAAGGTTCAGAAATCTTAATGACTAGATTTGGGAAGACTGTAAAGTCTCGGGAGATCAACAGTTATTCAGGTACATGTACACACAGACCTAGCATTTTAAGCTTTTGCCATTTAATTAGAAAATAATTCTATCCCATAAAACATGTTGAAATTCCTAAATGTTTTGTTCCAGCGAATAATGATACCTGTCTCCTCAGGGAGAGCTACAACAGCCAGGAGCTGGTGCTGTGCTGGAGTGAGTCCCTTGCATAAACCCAAAGGAGCATAGCGGGAACCTCCTATCCACGCCAGCCCAAACGCTGCTGGGAGAAGCCCAACAGAGCCCACCGCAGCAGGAGCGCCCGTCACCCTGCCACCCAGCCCGTGGCTCACAAGCCCTTCAGGCCCCATGACTAAGGTCACCCCAAAGAGCTCTCTGCAGCTACATTGATCCTGGGTAGCTGTACCCCGCCACGCACAGACCTAGCTTTGCTCCCAGCCACCAAAAAGCTGCCTTTTCAGCTCACCTAACTGGGAAACACGATCACCATTCCTCAGCCTCAGGCGACTGAAGAACCTGAAACAGCCTAGATGGAAATCTGCTATGCTCCGTCCCCAGCCAAGGGGCACACGACAACACAGAGGTACCTGCCCAGTCCCAGCTCTACGAGGTGTCCTACATACCTCTATTTTAATCTTGCCTTCCCGTAACACTGCCAGACACAGGAAAGCCTAAAACCTCCTCACCCCACAGCCATAACCAGTAGACTCTCATTTGGCCCCGGCAATAAGCTAGTTCTTACTAGCTCAAGTCAGATCTTGCAGCAAGTCTTCTCAAAAGCCTAATTCTAGCCCAGATGACCAAAAATAACATTAGCCTGGAGAGGTCTGGAAATTCCCTCCTCGGTGTCAGAAAATATCCAAAGCTGAAGCCCAGCAGCACGGGTCTAGCCCCTACTCCAGGGCCCGAGGTGGACTTGGGGAGGATGATTTAATCAGCCAGTTGTCTCCCTAAATAAAGGGCAAGAGAAGCCAATAGACTCATTGAAAATGTGCATGAAATTATTGATTTTCTTTGTATTTATAAAAACACAACCAGTCTTTTAGTCAAAGAACTGGTGCTTCCTTCCTAAGATACCACTAAAGCTTCCCCAGTACAGGCTCAGTCTCTTTAACAAAAGACAGCATGATACATGGTGTTCATGTAGGTATCCACACACGAGAACATGCTGCAAGGCATCCCTGCGAAGTACTTCGTAAAATGACTTTTTGCATCACTAATGAAAACCAGCTTCGGCATCTCTCTGGGTAGAAGCTGACATCTTGTGGATAGTTCACTTGGACCTCCCACGGAGAAGAACATGGAGCAGCAACACACAGAGCTCTCCACTGCAAGCTGGTGGGAGAAGGCTGGTGTGCCAGGCTGCTATGCAATTTATGCCCAAGAACATTTGTGTAATTGGACAATCTCTTGGATACTATAAAATATAAAAAGGATCCTACAACTCTTTATCTGCAGATTTCTTGCTTACTAAAAACCACATTGCCCATGGTGAAAGACAATTGACAGTGGTAATTTAGTATTTAATGCCACGTTTTAGTAATTTTGAAAATCAATATACACTAAATAGCAAGGCGACCTGCTAGCTCTGGCAAATCCCATTTATTAAGGATGGACTCAAGTAAAAGTAAAGTGAATGAGAGATTTGATTTAGCAATACTGGTGGCTATTTCTTTCGAAGGACAATCTCTTAAAGGAATACTTTCTCTCCAGACCTCTGGGCTTTGACTCATGGTTACCAGCAGGGAATAGGCAATGTGCAGTAATCAACCCTGCGCGTGCTCTTTCTATCAAATACAAGCTTATCTGAGTTAGCTCAGCCCTCTTCTGTAAAGTCCTAGACTGGTCCTAAGAGCAAGAAACAGCAGCTGCATCCAGATGATTTCCTTTGAACAGAGCAGCTGAGCCACATCCAAATGACTAAGTTCAGATAAATTGAGTCATCAGATGCCCACTTAAGACAAATTAGTTTAGAATGGCTACACTGCATTTGTCAATGGTTTAATGCACTAGAAGTGTATTTATAAGACAGGGCTAATTTCCTAGTCCTTGAAGGAGAACACTCTTGAGAAAGCAACTGCTCCATCTAGCAAAGTATTCTCAGATGCAGTCAAAAAGGCATTGGGAGCATTAGTCTACTACAATACATCTTTGGCCAAGAGTTGCTCTTAAGGTTGAAGAGATACGGTCTTTGGTTTTTATAATACATACAGCCAAAGTAAGTGCCAAAACACTGAAGACATCATAAATCATGTAGTACAAGTTCTCTGCTTCTTCTCTTTGACCAGATCAAATAGCAGCTGAAATGCAGACCAGCACTGCTACTACACTGTTTTTTATAAACCGGATTTTAAAATTCCAGTGGGGGATGATCCTCTTACTTCAATGTCAGCAAAACATCTCACTTGAGCCAGCTCTGTCTGGGAGAGACATTCAAATAAACGCACCCATTTTTGCCCACGGCATGCCTGGCGGGGCCAGGTGGGGCAGCAGGTCAGCACGACCAGCCAGCCTGTGCAACCTCCCTCCATCGCTGGCTGGCACACAGCGGTGCACGGTCAGCTGGAACCCTCCTCACAGCAAGAGGAGCAACAAGTCTGATTCTTCAGGACTGTGATTTTCTTCAGCTTTTCCCTGTCTGTCCTTTCCTTTGCTCCTGCTCATGCCTGGTTCACATTCCTCCCTGTGTCTAACAGCAAATCCAAAAACACGCCGTGAGTTGCAGCCATTTCCAAAAAAAGGCTATCAATTAGGCCACTAAAAGTGCGCTTCGTATTTTTCTGTTAATGAAGAATTGTAGCACTTGGTCATCTTCATGTATGAAATTTGAGTTCACAGATCAAGATGCCCAGCTACAGGTGTCTGTACAAGCTGCGTGTACACGTGTCCTCGTGTTTCAGGGGAGCCTGAAGAGCCACTCAAGCGGATCAAGATGCAGATGAGCTGCTCTCCAGGCTCCACTGCCTATTGATCCCACCTCCACAGACTAAGGAGGCAATTCAATTTATCTACATCTGCAAGCTGAGTCCCAACCACTGCCTAGTAGTTTATAACTTAATTTCTGCATATTATATACACGTTTCTTGCTCTTTTATGCTGTATTAGCAGACAACAGCCTAACACAATTTCCCATTTAACTGCTTACAAGGCAATTCTAGTGTCATTTGCTTGGGAGTTTTTACCATGCTGAGCTCACCCACAGCTGCCAAGTCAGGCTACGGGATGGGAAGACACTGCAAGAAGCAGACACCAACAAAACTTTTTATACATCTCAACGGAGAAGTATCTTGCAGTCATGGTGCTCATGTCTCCATAGAGAACGAGAAGCCCCTACAGCCACCTGGCTAAGCCTGCCATTCTCTTCCTGGTGCAAAGTACATCATTTCCTCTGCTCTCGTTCTTTCTCTTTACTAGACAGTACCTTTTATTTATTTTTAAACCACCAGTTCACACAGAAACAGAATCAAGTCCGAAAACACTTAGATGTCCCTGGAAATGCTGCCAAACACCTGAAGGTAGTTGTGGAGCACACCATTAGTGCTGCAGGATTGCCCACAGCCTGAGGACCCACAGACAAACATATCCCAACTCAGGACATGCTTGGAGAACTTGGAAGGCACAGGGAGATCCCCATCTGCATCCAAGCATCACATCACACTAGCAAGACTCCACAACTACTTGGTATTTATTTGGCAGTGACAGTGGCAGGTCCCATGTGCTGCTATTTAACACCAGCATCTTGTGTTCATTCCTGGACCTACCTATCCAGGGCATTGCTTTGTTACCTTTGATCCTAAAAGGATAATAAAGGCAAATGTTGTGAAATGGTCAATAGTCAGAATTTGGACTAGTTACCCAAATAATGTGGCTTCCTTTTTGACATGCAGCTGGAAGAACTAGATGGAATTTGTTGAAATATTGGAAAATATTACCACTTTCTGTAGAGATTTAAGTTCTTACTCAGATTTGATCATTCAATTTAGATGCTTTAGAACAAGCTATTTAATAATATGTTCTGCAGAAGATTTCACCTTTACCATACACTTGTCGATGGCTTTGAAGCAGAGTTAGTAAAATGCATCAAATATGAACTGTTAATGCACAACACGGCAGAAAAAAACTGCAACAACCCACACTGAAAACTGCTGATAAGCCAGAGGAACGGAACCAAACGTCTCTGAAGGTCTCTGCGTGAAGAACTAACAGTGGCTCTCAGTCAGAATTAGATTACTCAAATGATCAGTATGATCTGAATTTTTCTATCAATAACTAAGCCAAAGCAAGACCATCTCCCTTCCCAGCTAGCAACTGGGAATCCCGAAATCCCGGAACAGTTTATGTTGGCAGGGGTCTCTGGAGATCATCCAGTCCAAACCCCTGCTCTAAGCAGAGGCAGGCAGAGCAGGTGGATCAGGGCTGTGTCTGGTGAGAATTTGAGTATCTCCATGGATGGAGACCCTACAACTTCTCTGGGCAACCTGCACCAGTGTTCAATCACTCTTACAGCAAAAAGAGGTGTTCCTTCTGCTTGAGCAGAATTCCACTTCTGTCTGTGCCCATTGTCTCTTGTCATGTCACGGGGCACCACCGGGAAGAGTCTTTACTCCCCCCATCAGATACTTGTACACGTGGGTAAGATCTCACCGAGCTGTCTCTTCTTCAGGTTGAGCAGTCCCAGCTCTCACAGACTCTTTATGGCAGATGCTCCAAATCCCTTAATCACCTTTACAGCCCATCACTGGACTCACTCCAGTTACGCCCACTTGTTGCCCACCTGGACCTCCCAGGTCCTTTTCTGCAGAGCCGCTCACCCCCTGGGTGCATGGGGTTATTTCCCTCACCAGGTGCAGGACTTTCCACGTCCCTTTGTTCAACCTCCTAAGATTTCTGTTGGCACATTTCTCCAGCCTGTCGAGATCACCAAGTCTGCAACATTCAGGTCAACAAAATAAATCTTTGATATATCATGGCCAGCAATACAATAAAACATCAGCAACTCACCCTCTCTTAAAGAGCAACCCTCAACAGAAACTACAGCTTGAAGTTACAGGAAAAACGGTTAGTACATCTGGTTTCAGACAATTTTGCATCATTTGATGCAGAAACAAAGTAGAGGCTTTTCACACCAAAACAATGCTAATGTCTGCTGGGTCCTGAGGTGTCAGAACCACTGGAACAGCAGCACCTGCTACAGCTGAACAGTGAAGCATGCAGTGAGCCATTTGCATGACTTGCTAAGTCCACCTCCGTTGCACTTCCCTACCTTCCCATTGTGGGACCACTTGTGGTACCCATATCCCCTTTTCCATGTCAGAACTAAAAACCAGTTCCAAAGAACATCTCTTTCTCGATTTTCAAGCTCAATGCACATTAAACCTTGCACCATACTTCCATGTATCCAGCCCAGTGCGGCTGCCTTCAGATTTTCTAGGCAAGGATGAAAGCATGCAGCAGCATGCGGGATGGCAGCCAGCATGGCTGAGCTTCGGTCTTCATGGGAAGAGCCAATTCAAAGGAAAAGTAAAATACAAAGGTTGAACTGAAACAGGATTTGCTACCTAGGAAGCATTTGGTTGCCAGTCCAAGCTATCAAAGCTATCTACTGTCTGAATCAACAGGTCTCTTCCAGCACTTATTTGCCATAGCATCAAGGCAGGCATCTTCCCTCAGCACCACCGTGAGTCACACCAGAGAAGAGGAGATAGTATTCGCCAGGATGTAGGAAGGACACAGATTCCAGCCAACAGAAATGGAGAACTTAGTATCAGACAAACACCATAAAACCAGCAACAGCTATAAATATTCAAAGACAGAACATACTTTTTAAAATTTTATTGTATACATTACACTCTGGGAACCTAGAGCCCAAGAATTAACACATATCCGGATAACTGACCTTTGAGTACCAAATCTTCTTTAACCAGTGGGACAAAAAAAAAACCAAAGTAAATTCAAACTGAAATGTTTCAAAATGCTGAGCCTATCATATTTCTGGAAGTAGGTGTAATTCTTAGGAGCAGGGATCAACAGCTGCCATCTTTCACAAGTGATGCAGCTCAAGAATGAGAGCACTGAATCACTAGAAAGGAAAAGGAGGAAAATACACCAAGAAAATGACTAAAAATCTTACCCATCCTATTTCTAAAGGGAAAGAAGATAGAAGTCACATTCCTCCTTGCAGAGGAGTAAGAGACCGTGTAGGCAAGGCTAGCCGCAGACACCATGGATCCCCAAGAAATTTCATTTAGAACAGTCCTTCTCCCCCACAGCGCCTATTTAACTGCCCATCTCCAAACCTCTGCTCCCCCCACAGAGCATGTCCTGGGGCCCTTCCATCCCAGCAAGGCTGGCAGCTGCCTCCCACACCACGCAGGGCTGGCTGGTGGGAGCTGCGAGCCACCGCAGCGCACAGAGCAGCTCCGCGGCACGAGCTGCACGGTGGCACCCTAAGCCCAAGCTACGTAAGTTGAAGTCTGAGACAAAAAAGTGGAGTGACGAAGGTTTCTCACATGCGCTACAGCCCATGAACTGTAGTTCCTGGAAAACACTGCCAGCCTTGGAGGCAAGAGCCAGATAGGCTAGACCTGCTGACTGGGCTGACATCTCAAGCTGCATGGAGAGCATACATATGACTTTGGCTCCAGTTTTGGAAGATATTAGACACATTTCATTAGGTATCAATAATTCCATCCATGTAGATTTCATAGATCTGTCCAGCTTCAGTATGTTTTACAACTCTAGATTCAGCCATTTATCCCTCCTGCCTCAGAGCATCCTTAGCCACGGTAGATTTACTACTCTGCAGACACTGTCTACAGTAAATGGGATGTAAAGCCATCAGACTGCAGGATGGTTTCCACACCGTATGTGCATAACACAAGCACACAAAGCAATTTGCTCTTCAAACTGATGAGAATTTAGGAGAGATTAGGGGGCAATTTTATCTTAAGTCTCCCTTCCCCCAGTACATACAGTGAACTGCTCCCAAACCAGTTGTGACAAGATGATGCATAAAGACTTCTAATAGCCTGTCACCGTAAGACAGATTTAAGATTTAGCACATTTACAGCTCGTACGTAATAATAACCAAAAAGGCTAAAACAAAGTCGTGACCTTTTCTCCTCCCCATTGTGAAAACAAGGCTCAAAAATGGCCAAGGTTGATGAGCTGAGCCATGTTCACCCGAGCAACCAAAGCTTAAACATATGCCAGGACCTTTTACTTTCCATTCACCATAAGCTAATCATAAAAATACTATGTTTGCTTCGGCTGATGTAAGGCACTGTCCCTGCCAGGACCATTACCACATCAGTCTCCTCTGGGCACCAACTGCATATTCCTGTCCCATCCTATATTCTGCTTATGGTGAAACACACAGCTTCTGATCTGTTAAAAAAAGAATGACCGAACTTGTTTCTTGGTTACTTTTCAGACAGGCCAGTGGGCTGATGTGGGGGAGCCAACAGGAGGGACACAGCACAGCCCAGAACAGTATTCCACACACCACTTCAACAGGAGCAAATATCTACTTGGTCAGCTTAGGTTGAACATTGAATTATGAGACGTGCACCCATGCTGAGAGTCGATGCTGCAGTAAC
This sequence comes from Ibycter americanus, assembly GCA_035590275.1. NCBI lineage: Eukaryota > Metazoa > Chordata > Aves > Falconiformes > Falconidae > Ibycter > Ibycter americanus. The sequence goes on from JAVJGI010000050.1 coordinate 61,796,023, forward strand.
GGAGCTACTGTATCCAGATAGCACTAAGGCTCTACACTGCTACGTAGTTTATTCTCTCAGAAGCAGAGATGAAGTGGGTAACGTTACATCCACCTATAAACCAGCAAAATCTGAAATTCAGTCACTCCCCTGCCTTAAGTGGTTGCACTCATAAAAGCCCAGCCATGATAATCAACAGAAGAGGAGGTTTTATCTTCCAGAGGTTTCTGAAGTAAAAGCCTATTAACAAACTCAAAATTTCATAAGCTTCTTTCTAAAGAAGCCTTAGGATCAAAATTCAATGAGTCACAGTTCCTGCGACAGTAAGTAATCTCTGGATACTCAACTGCATGTGATCTTACATATTCACTTTTTCTCCTCATGCCCAAGAGGAAACGAAGTAATTTTTTCAACATGAAGATTGGTGCAGCCATCACTGAACATCACTTTGTACTAGGGAAAACTAGCACAAAGGCACACTGCCCAGTTTGGCTGTGTGAACAAATAAATACCCGATTTCTGCCAAAGCTGGGTTGGTCCTGAAAAGCCACACTGGGATCACGGCAACATTACTGACAAATTTCCATGCATTTTTACACATTAAAAGTAATAGAAAACTGATTTCCAAGGGCAAAACAGGACACACTGTGCTGAAGTGAAAACTGGTTGTCTTTAACTACTTGTAGTCCCATATCACCACCAAAGCCTAATGTTTAACTCACTACTCTAACGTGCAGTGCCCGGTGTACACTGGTATTCCTGCGCTGCCCTACTCATTTGAGCACACAGTAGTGGGGAAATAAAGCAGCAAGCAGCCTAATCTGTCCAGAAGCTTACAGAATATCCAGCCTAAAGAATAATACTGCAATACTTCCCAAGATACTTATAAAAGCCAGTAACTGTTAATACTTCCATGCTCATGTCCATTGTTAAAACCTGGTCAGATGTAGCTGAGGCAAACCTAAAAAAAAAAAGGTTTCAAGTATTTCCAATATAGATCTTTTACTTAGAGAGAGGATATCCCAGCAGCAGTTCTTTCCTAGCAGCATGACCAGGATAAGCACTGAAACCAGCCAAAGCCAAAAATAATCCCAGGACTTCTCTGGATTCATGAGCCATACAAGCAAAGCACTAACCCAAATGTTAAAATCCATGTTTAAGACTGAGCCAACACCTTATCTAATAATTTGAGGAAACCATTAACAAAGACGATATCCTCTAGTAACCAAAACACCACATCAGCTTTTTTGTTTGTTTTAAAAAGTTAACCACAGTTACCTAAAGATAGATGTTGCTGCCTTCAGAGGTATATTATAGCCATTCCTGCTGCTGCTACATAGCCTTAGGTGATGGTTACAACAGCTGTGCTGAAGAGTAAAGCAAGCAAAGATTTTTCCCAAAATTAGAAATATACAATTTCCAAAAATGGGAGCAGAAGACAAAAGGTAATAAAAAATACTACTGAAGAAAGGTTTAATTAAAAAAATCAGGAATTCAACAGTGCCTAAATCTTTATTTTTCATAACCTACATATTTTTTTTCAAATTAGACAGTTTTACATTTTTATGACACAAAAGGAAACTTAAATTACTGATAGTTTACATGTAAGCTTGATTCCAGTCTTAATGGAAGAAGAACAAAAACAAAAACCCTCAAGAAGGCTCCCATATTACACTTCTATTTCGTGAATTGGCAGCTGTTAGGTCTCCTTAGAAATCTTCGATTGTCTGCTGCTATTAGTGTAATAGGTTACAAAGCACATAAAAATCCCTAACTGTAGCTAGCTGAAGGAGATACAGAGATAGGTATGCACCATTACAGTCAGCTGTTGCTCATGATACACTGCACCACACTCAAACAAGGGCCTTTCTGCCAGCTGCTGAAGTCTTTGAAGGATAATGCAGCAACGTAAACAATTTGTCACTGTTTGTAAGATTTCTAAGTGGCAAACGACAGGGTCATGGTGAGGGACTGATCTGAAACAACATCAAGTTTTAAAAGCAACCTTTTTTTTTTTTAACTAGAAGTCAAGTCTCAGATTTCATTTTGACTTGTTTTCACAATTAAAAGCATCACCGGAGTCCTACAAGGTAAAATGCCAATTTCAATTACTGTATCCCTGAACCTTTAACTCAGCTACTGCTTTTGGGAGGGTTTTAATTTTAAAAGCCACATTTTAATCCTTCTACGTATCGTAGCAACAGTCTGCATGCAACTTCACAACTCTACTCCGAAAACTCCGTTTTGTCACTGAGTGGAAAAAAAGAAAAATCTCAAAGTAAAATGCAGTAAGGATAAGTTGTATATTACACAGCTATTTGGTGTGTCACTTTTTTTCTTTTTAAGAAAAAAGCTATAAAAACCACATCAGAGGAAGGTTTAAACTTTCGATGCAACAGACTGTTGCTGGGTAAGCAGTAATTACAGTGTATTGACCTAGCACAAATGGCAGCAGAATACATTAGAACAGCACAACACATCCCGCTGGTGTCAATATATTACCTTAGGTACCAGTTGAGCATTATGACTAGCTGTACACAGTCGCTGTAAGGAACCACTTGTGATTGTTTGCAGCTGGTAAGCCTTTCACTTGCAGCAGACAAACAAAATGAATCATACAGCTGGCCTAAACCATACACAAATCTAGCTACCATTTTCACTGCCACTGGGGAAAGGAGAAGCGTATTCAAAATCCAATGACGCAACTAGTTGAGTGGTTTTGGTGATGTTGTCAGAGTCCTATCTCCTCCCACAGCATTCACAAAGTGCGCTTTTTAAACAAGAAAAATCAGATCCCAGCATGCCCTACTTTGACCAATTCTGCAGCATACAACAGGCTGGATTTAAACGGTCAACTAGTTACCAATTGATGCTTGTAATAGGAAATTTATCAGGAGTCAACTTCTATAGTTACTTTACAGTTCTACGAATCATACACTAAGGAAAGCACTGATATTCTTGAAAGCAGACAAGTAAGCTTCAGTGTGTATTTCTGTAGCAGTCTAAAGTTCTTTCCAATTAAATTTGATTTTATGACTTAAAATTACAGTTTGACTGCTGAAATTGACTATTTACACTTTTGAATTGGTTACATCACTTATTTTCAGAAGGACACAGGAAAGTATTTGAGGGCTTTCAAATAAGACTTCTATTCCATTTCCCTTTTGCAGTGAAGAGGCAGAGTCAGTTCAGCACACCAGAATAAAATAAGAAAAAGAAAAAACAACAAATTAAAGTAATATTCAAACCACAACATTTAGTTTATCTACATCCAGCTCAACAGCAACATTTATAATATCAATAATTTTTATCAGATTTTTTTCTTTAGGGTACCTTTTTATATGTTCTGATTATTTACAACTGTACAAGCAAAGCACACACTTCCAAGTGCACATATTTAATACAGTATTGACTATTTGCATTTACAGGTTTTTCAACAATCTGAAAAAGATCAACTGTTTAAGATCTTTAAGGTATATTACAAAAACTGCTGCTAGTTCCTGTACTACAGTATGTTTACCCAGTAAGACCAGTGACAATAGATACATACTGTAACTGAGTAATTCTGTATTCCACTCACGCTAACCCTCCACGGGGTCAGACCTCATTAACTCTAAGCTGTCTTGTACAAAAGTTAAGGCAAAGTCATTTTCAAGTTTAAATAAAATTCAAGTCTTTAAATATTGGATGGAAATAATTCTTTAAAAAAATCAGTTGTTTAAATAAACATTTTTGTGGAATAAACTGTACTGTCATAGTCAGCAGGAATGAGTTTTGTCTGAACTTCCTGCAGTTTAAACACTTAAAGAAAAACTTTAGGCATTTTAAAACAAAAATAATTTATATTCAACTTTATTAGAAACTCGCTAATTTAGTGCATCCTTGTCCTTCAGAAAGCGCATCACTTCTAAAGTAAATAAGTGTGAGAAACCTCATCCCAGAGGTAAATATCAGGGATCTCTTCCTCTACCACACAAAACAAACACCATTATCTCACGTCTTGAAAAATTTAAATCCATATGCCAATGCTTGTAGTTACAGGAAGACGTCAACACAAAGCTGACTAAGATATGGACTCTTTCAAAGAGCACTTGGGGCAGAGTTTAAAAAAAAAAAAGTCTACACAGAGCACAGGGGTAACCAGAACATACAGCGCTGACTCAGTTAACTCCCTTACAAGCACAGGGAAGCTAAGGTTATCACAAGAAGGCTACAGTGCTTTCTCCTGATAACATCCACTAACAGGCTTCACCACCATAGAAGCTCACAGACTTAATTCTTTCTATTCACAATGTGCTTTGTATTTGCAAATTATAACATCAGTTTTATTCTGGAGTGAGAAGATGGTTACTTGCTTGCAGTAAGTCAAAAAAGGAAGTATTTTAGAAAGACTGCTATGGTGCTCCGTAGGATTCATTTTGTGTGTGCAAAACATCAAAAGAAGATTAAATTTTTAAAAACGCTAGAAACAACTACTCATTTAACCTAAAAGTGCAAGTTCATTTGCTGACACTTAGTACAGCAGCCCAATAAAAAAAATCTTCAAGGTCACATACTAATTAATAAAATATATCTACTTCCTTGCACTCTACACACTAGCTGCCGTTATCAGTCTTTTGGACACTTTAGATATGTACTTGCAGACCAGTTTATTAAAAATATTGCAGCAGCACGTTTCTGCTTAACAGTTTAGAAAAAACTCACTGTACAGAGCTTGCACTCACACAGCCACAGAGAGGCTTAATAAAAAGTTGATTTTTTTAAAGACGAATATTTTACATCTCGAAAAAAAATAATCACACTAAGCTTCACCTCCAATTAAGCACCAACCTAAATGTAAGGTTTAGAACAACTATCCAGAAATATCCAGAAAAATAGAATGTTTGTTCAAGAGGGGAAAAAGTATTTCACAGGAAAAATAACTTGCAGGCATTGTTATATGCCTAGTATCACTGCAAGCTCCTAACCAGCAACTCATTCTCAGGTATCTTAGTGGGAACATGGGTTTAATTTGTGGGAAGCAGACCTCTTTTCAAATCCCTCCCAGGTGTTAGTTTCACTGAGGAGATTTTGGAGGGGTACTCTGTTCTTTATTTAAGCGTTTGCCAACGGCTGGAGGTGATGATCTGCGTCCTGACTGTCTCCTCTGGTCTTTGGGTTGTCCAGGATGTGACTTTGCAGGAGGAGGTTCTCTGTTTTTCTCTATTGTTTCTGTGGGCTTTCTTTCATCTTTTCCACATGCTACAGTGTTTGGCTTCTGTTCCTTCTGGGGTTGCAACGTAGGAGGATCTTTAGTTGTTCTCTGGCAAATTTCTGCATAACTAGGTTTTCGCAGTTCCTGTGAAATCAAAAGCAAACAGGACAGCAAAGTTAAAGTATCCTGAGGAAAAATAAAAATCATTTACTTTTATGAACAAAAAAGGTAAAATCTTTGCCCCAAAAGACTGCTGCAGTAAAATATGCAGATGAGGGCTTGAGCATGAATTTTACAGAAGTTGTACAGACAATAAGGTTCAAGACAAGGTAAAATGCAAAACAGTATGCCAGAAAAATGGGTACTGTGATAGGGCAAAATATTTCCGATTCAAGCAAATTAAAACAGCTGAAAGACAACGAATACTCTCCTTTAAATACCAACTTATGTATTAATGCTTCTACCTCAAGGATACTACTAAGAAGAGAATTCAGTCAGAGATATCATTCACCAAGTTATCTTCAACACTTTTGCAGCATTATTTGCATAATTGTATCATGCAAGTAATCATAAGGCCACCGACACACAAACTTAAGAATGCTAGGCTCACATGATTAAGCAACACTGCGTAGCAATGGAAGCAATATTCTGTTAAATGCATCAAACTGGATCATTAAGAGAAAGTGAAGTAATAAGGTCACTTACTATGGCAGCCCCATTGACTTGTACCGATTTACATGCAGTACTGAGTGTGGAAGAAGAAAGCCTTTCTGTACTCTGTGTCTCTCTCTGCTGTTTATCCACAACCTTGGAGTCCCTGTAAGCATCCAGCAAGAAGCAAGGCTCATGAAAAGCAAAACTTCAGGATAGGTGAATAATCTAATAATGGATCTAAAGCTTTTGAGTATGACTATAAGAAGTTACAGCTGTAATTTGCCTAGCACATGACTAGCACTGCATTTAAAAATGCTATCAAATATTTTAAAAAAAGATATTCCTGTGGAACTTGACACTACTTGTAATTTGTGACATTGATAGCATTTGGTTGTTCAGTTATCTTACTCAACACCTCGATTTGATTTGCAGGTTCTAAATAAGGTCTTACTGAAAGCTTTATTTATTGTATGGGCAATGATACTGCCCACAGGATCATGGGTTTACTCTCTATGCTTCAAAGCTATCTAAATACAAGACAGTAAGGTATTCATTAAACTTCTAAATACTTGCAGAGACTGAAACACAGCACAAAATTTTTGTCTGCTGAATGACTATTATGACTGAATCACTATCATGATATTGTTCAGAAATGAAGCTTTATTGTCTTTACTACAGTATGCAACAAAATATTATTCCTTCCACTGATCAAGATTTTAATAGCCATTTACAGTGTTCCACCAATCCTTCTGATGAGAGAAAATGCAAATGTGATTCAGAGCAGAATAATTATAGCTATGTAATTAAGTGCTTACTCAGAAGACGGGGATGGTGAAGGAGACCTTTCAAACGTCCTGGGCAATGTAGAAGAAACTGGCAACAATGGCTCTCGAGGAATTCCCGATGGAATAGTGTTTGTACTTGCATCCACATTAATGTTCTGAAAGAGGGGAAAAAAAGAAGGGCAATCATAACATCCAATTTATATGGTTTACCTGAAGATTAACACAATCAGGAAACAATTTACAAGTTGATTTATAAGGGTGAATTAACCATAGGAAGATACAGAGGGATCCAATGTATCTATTGTAACAAATGAGATTTTTCCTTTACAATTATTTGGAAACACAGACAAACAAAATCACATATTGTGGCTCTTCCCCAAAAAATTGGAAACTTAGTTCCCTTTGGGACGTATCTGGATGACAAAAATCACTTCCTTGAACCTGGCAAATTTGGACCTGCTGGTGACAAAGTAGGCTTTGTGCCTCCTCACATAACCATAGGTAGCCTATTAAGATGTAAGTCTCCTAGAGTTATGCACTAAGAACTGTCATCTTCAAAGCTCTAGCTCTGCATCATTCCAAATAGCTGATGCTAAAAAACACCAACCTTAAAAAAAACAAAAATAAAGCTTTTGCAAACTAGGATATGACCATAATTTAAAAGTCCTTTTTCTTATGCTATAGGGTGATTTGCTACCAAGCACAAGAGGCTTTCTTCATAGCCCTCAAAAGATTCTGGTAGTGCCAAGTGATATTGTGCTTCTAGGTAAAAGCCAAATAGGTTCAAGATGCATACATGAATATACATTGTCACAAAATAAGAGAAGAGAAAGACGATCTTGAAAAATGGATTTCTGACATTTATAACCATTTTGGTGGTGGTGGGTTGTTTGCTGTTTGTTTGTTTGTTTTTTAAATGAAGTGCTGTGTTCTTCGTATTGCTTCTGACCTGTGTGACTAGAACCAGAACAGATTCTGGTAGCAGAAAAAGAGAGCAATGGGAGAACACAAGCACAGAAGGAACAAGATAGCCATCCCTTTCCCCCAGCCCAGCCACCATTCAAAGGTCATAAAACAAGAGACTCCTGCGGTCACTGTTAGAAAGGGAAAATGGTATTTGATGACACTGTTTCATATCTGGCAGCATAGATTATTGCAGTAGATCTAAGCCTAGTTTTACTCGAAGTAAAACCATAAAAGGTGGATGTTCAGAAATAAAAGAATAGCTTCTATAGTTTTACTCACTATAGTAGTGTGTGCAAAGGCTTGACATTGCAAGTTGCTGAGTATTCCAGCCAAGTTCAAAACTTGTAGGTACCTGGTTACATATGAACAGCTGCAAGTCAAGCACACATGCAAGTGCTGTTCCTAGGCCAAAACACTCCGCCCCTGACCTGTCAGCACTGCAGTTTCCTAGTTAGAAAATGTGGGATTATTAACACCTGCCATTGCCCAGATCTACATCTAGAAGAGCACCATAAAGCAAAGCACATAAAGATAATGATGTGTGGATAACAACTGTTGGAAATATACAACTTAAGTTCACTCAGCTTTTGTACATTGGACTTGCCCATCTATAAAGCAAGATTAGAACTGTGTAACCCTACATCAGCTGACATGAAAAAATTTTGAGATCAGAGTGAAAAGCAGCCTGTATACATTGGCAAGATTCTAATGTAAACGCAAACACCTTTGTAGTAGAACACAATCACTCTGATATCAGTTGCTATTATCTTATTCCTTATTAACACCAACAAGGAAAGACGGCACAATGCCCTTCTTCCACACAGTGGTATAGACTAACTCATGCAAGCTGGAGAAAGAAATTGGGAAATCAAAAGGAAGCTTTTTAATGTGTCAGTGCATTGCACACATCATAAAACCTCAGTGCCTGACTGATACTAAGACTGCCTCGACAGAGGAGAAGTGTAAGTTCTTTACATTAAGTACAGTGCAAAGCAAGTGCTAGATTTTTCAGGGGAGGAGCAATGGGTTTTCAGCTACAGGATCAATAGCAAGTCCTGGAATTATATTTAAAACCTGAAACAAGATAATAAAAACCACTTCAGAAACAGAGGTAAAATACTTTAAATATAGATCTTGGCCAAGAACAGACTACAGTCTAGAGTACTTACTGACAGTAAGTTAAACACTGCTTTTATCATGGCACCGTCCTGCGTATTCCCCCTAAATGCAATCCTGGACATAGCTGTCCCTGTTACCAGCTGCAGGAGACAGAATAGATGGCCTGTCTGTGCAATCACTGCTTCAGGTGCAGGCTGCCCTGCCGCTTCCTTTCTTTACCAACAAATACCCTCCCTACCCACCCTTGATACGTGGGCACCAAAGAAAACACTTCTGCAATAGACTGCTTTTAGAGACAAGACAGGAGAGATACTGGTGTTTCATCATGTTGCTTTGCACTGCTATATTCAGGGGTTAACTTCTTCAGTTGTGATACAGCTAGAAAAACACAAATTAAATTAGAGCTAGCAAAAAACAGCCAATATAGACTTCCATAGCCTAGACTGTTCCATAGTGCACAGGGTTATATGAGTCTTGAGGGAGGAGAACAACTGTCACTCACAAGTGGCATGGCAGAGACAGTTCTAAATGAAATCTATGAACAGCTACTGAACATTAATTTTCAACTGCATGTCTACTACATCTAGAAAGCAGCGGTTGCCAAGTCATTCTGGTATATTTTTATCTTTCCAAGCAATATGACAAGACAATGGTGGGATCCAGCTGGTTTTGGTAACAGTTCTTGTTCCAGCTATGATGCTTAGTGTACTGAGACTGTGTAGGCAGCTTCTTTATATATTTCAGTGCTTAAAAGTTTGTCTCTGTCACTTTAAAGTGTTTTATATACATCTCAGAAGTCTAACTTTCGAACAGGAGGAAAATTTTTATCACATTTTTCACCTGAGTCTATCAAAAAGCCTGAGGCAATTATGAACAGCAAAGAGCATATTTTCTAATCTCTGCTATTAACATCTACTTATACTGGTGCTCATACTCCCAAACTATTTCAAAGAGAACACTCAACACATTTTAAGATATCAGTGAAGAAGGCAGCAGTACATCACTTGACCGCTGTTTTTTAAAAACATTTCTTAGGATCCATGCAAAACCACAAGTCTTTTCCATGCATAAGCCACCAGATCTGAAAACAAGAGATATGCAATTCTTTGTTTTCCCAACAAAAATGAACACTGGCTACTCACTCTTTCTTTTGACGTTCCTATTACCACACTGGACAGTCTGTTTTCAAAAAGGTCTTCGGTCTTTAAATTGCCAGCAGCTCCAGGTAATGGAGGAAAGCTAGATAAACCCAATTCAAAGCTAGGAGACGGAGGTTTTGGGGGTGGTGGAGACTGTGTTTGGCCTCTCTGGAACAGAAATAACACGTTGGAGGTTACTGCACTGGATGACAAAAAGACAGACATGGGACTTTAAACTGTATTTTGCATTTGATTTATACCTGTGAAGTCCTAGAGAGGCCTCCCCCATCCCACCTCCCAAGAAAAACACACAGTACTGATGAATAGATTACTTTCATTTTTTCACTGCTGCCCTTAAAATATCTAACTATTATTTAAATGTGATGGCATAAGCATCCTTACAAATTTCATATGCGTAAGTTTTAGTGATACTGGTAGAATAAGAAAAGTCTTCCTGCCGACCCTTCCTTCAGGATGGACACTTACACTGACATAGAAAGGAAAACAAACTGGTTTAGATATCATGATATAGTGAAAATACAAAGTGCATTTATGTGCAGTTGGTAACATTCTAAATGAAAGGCAGGAGTCAACAAGAATCTTGTATCATGTTCAGATAAATTAAGAAGTGGCAAGACCCCATGCTTTGCATGTAGTGTAGACAACAGCAATTAATATGAATTTACATGGTCACTTCATAAAAATGCAAAGATAAATGTCAAAACTATTTCTGAAACGGGGAATTTTTCTAACTGAATCAAGAAGAAAACCAATATCCCAGCCAAAAAAAAATATCAGTCTGCTAAAAGCAACTATTTTGCACTACAGACAGCAGGCAGTTCAGGAGTTGAGTACCACAGTTAAAGATCACTTGCAAGGACCAGTTGTAAGGATTTTTAAAGCTAAATTCTATTTACACTGAAAAAATAAAATCCCTTCTGTAATATGCTGTAACTGAAGTTAATTGTTAACTTCATCTACATCATGTAAACAAAGTAGTAACTGTTTCATGACTGCTCAGGCCTGCACTAAGATGATCTCATCTGCAGAATACCAAATGCAAAGCATTTTGAGACAATTCCTATTTTGAAAAGGAAAATATGACTATTAGTCAAGATGGTCTAAAGGCAAGAACCATGCTTCTGGACAGAAACGTGCTGCACCACTTACTGTCCCCCCCCTTCCTTCTCATGAAGAGCAACAGATACAAGAATACCCTCCAGGTCTTTTCACAAACTACAGTTCATGTCAAAAGAAGCATGTGTCAAGAGGGAAGTAGGGAAAGAATAAATACAGAGGCAAAAACAACTGCAACTCCTAGGACTGCTACTGACCCAGCATTACCCCCCAGAACACAGTTTAAGAGTGCTACAGCAATGGAGGCTGCAAACCTCCAAAAATAGAAGTCAGATGACTTGTCAAAGGGTCACAGGGAGAGACTACACTTAATTCAGCTCAAACTGCAAGAGGAACAAGCTTTTTTTTTTTTTCCCCTGCTTGTTTTAAGAACTATTCTTCAAATCACAGCACTTAGTTTTCTTAAAGGGGACTGAAGTCCTCAATAGATAATACTTCTGTATTTGCTACAAACATTTTAAGTTAGTTTAAATTATGCAGAATGGTCCTAAAAAGCCCAACATATTAAGAGACAAGTAGTATGAACATATTAAATTAGTGAGACTAGGGAGTTAAATGGATTTTAAGCTGCCAACTGCATAAAATTTCTCAAATCAACTTATGGTAAATTGAGTAATCTGCTTATGTCTTTATGTCTACAGACTCAGTTACAATCCAATCAAAGAGGTTCATGCTCTCTCATGCAAGTATGCATACTCTAATTTTTCCTTAAAAAAAATAAAATCAAGTCACCACTATTGAAATACAACTGGTTGTAGCTGTGTCTTATGTACACTATCTAGTCACTACAGCATCATACAAGAAATAGAATCCTGGATTCAATTATTTCCCCAGCTTAAAGGGGTCAAATTTTAATCCCTCATTTCAGAGTACGCTCCTTCCCAGTGTACACAGTTGTGGGTGTGCAGCAGGTCTCATCTCTGTTCAAGTTACATTACTGGACAGTACAGACTAAAGATTCATGGGTCTGAAGAGACTAGAAGAAACCTGGCTGCACAGGCTGCAATTAAAGCTTGGAGCTGCAAGAAAGGAACTGTGGATCTCCAAAGAAATCATGTCTACCAGTTTACATTCAAAGTTAACATAACTTTTACAGTGAGCTGAGTCAGAAGAACATCTCTGCTCAGTAAGAGCGTCCAAGGAACCCTTTCACTCCAGCCACTCACTTATGTACCTGTACCACTATCTTGTTCTTTCAAAGACGAAAAAAAAATGTTGACAGGAAAACATCAATCTAAAAATTCAAGCAGCTTTGAATGGGCCAGAGAAAGCAGTACTGAGACTCCTACATGCAACCTGATCTCACTGAGCTTTGAGAAGTTTGACAAGAACTAAAAGCAAGCAAAGGGAAGGAACCACTTGCCACTTCATGCTTTCCAAACCTTGATGCTCCTGTATCCAAGTCCCCCAAGGCTACTCAACAGCAGGAGCCACAAATACACAAATGCAATGATTCCAGACCTTTGAGAAAGTGTTATGGCTAATGCACTGGGGTTACTTCGCAACTGTAACATGGAATAAGGGAATAATCCGGTTCAAATTCAGGAACATGCCGTGTGTGGCAAAAATAAAACCAGACGCTTCCCGCAATTCATCAAATCAAATCTTAACAAAAAAATTACTTTTTTTTTTTCTTCTACACAATATCTAGTCAAGCCTTTTCAAGTATCAAGGCTATTTAGGTATTCACTTTGAATATCAGTTTACCAAAACTAATACTTCAATAGTGTTAGTACACCCTTACCAAGTGGTACTTGGAGAGGCATTTAAGAATCAGAACTGACCATTTAATAACTATCATTCTTGCTATACATTATGTCACACGAATCTCTAAGATGTCCTTCAACATCTACATGAATGATAATCAAAGATTAAGTGTTTTGAACTTTACTTAGTTATTTAGCTCTCCCTGAACATGTCAGCTGGCATGCTGACAAAGTAACACTAAGATGGAAATTTTTTGCTACTATAGAGCAAAAGGTAATTTTAACTTTTTCCTGACTTCTGCATTAATAATCTTCTCTGACACCCAAATGCAGTAAACTCACATGACTGCTGTCTTCAGTCAACTGTGACATACAATTGCTTGTGCAAAAAGTCATCTCACCTGCTACTCCACATAATATCATACTATTACCTTGTTACCCTACTTTTATTATAGATTAATACAATCATGAATACTCACTGTAAACTTGTCCTCCCTTTTCTTTCGGTAGCCATATGAGTTTTTCCTAAGGGAAAGAAAGCAGTTATTAGAACCTTGCCTATAGATGAATGGAAGGCAGTTGGCAAAAACAGGAGAAATTAATTCAAATTTTTATTTCATCCATCTTCATTCTAGACAGGTTATTTATAAAATGTTTTAGGGAAAAATTTCTAGCAAAATAAAGGTAAGAATCTTCTACAAGTCAGCATAAGAATACAGTGGTCACAAATAATTCCTGCATTTAAAGCATGTCAGTGCTGATTACATATAAGGCTTAGACAAAACCTTTCAATACCCAAAGTAAAGGGTTTGTCTTTTTTTGATGGCTGTATAACTTTTGAAATACAGCTATTTTCAGCTCCAGTAAAGCCCCTCCAAAGTATTTTCAGCACTTCTCCCCCAGCCCTGCTTCAGCTAAAGCCCCTCCAAGCAGCAGTTTGAAATCTACAATGCATTCTAATGTTTCAATATATTTTCTGTTTTCTGTTTGACTTTTAATATTCTAAATTTATTCAATACCAAAGCACAGAATATAAATCTAAGTACATTCCTGTACATTTTTGTACTCTACTTAAGCAATCTTGTCTTCTATAGTCTTAATCATACTCTCATCCACTAGTTTCTAAATCTGGTTTGCCAGATTGTAAAGCATTACAATCCTTGCACAAAATCCCCACTTAATTTTGCAGTGATACAACACAAGTCTAATATAGAATCATCTGCAAAAGACTTAAGTTATCTTCCAATTCAGTAAGTCACTCAATGTGATTTACTTGGAGACACAAACACAGCCATTATTAAACAAAGCTGCACAGTACTTTTATAAAGCACTTACTAGAACTGTACTGTATTGAATAAATTCCAGGATAAACCTGCTAAATTCTCACATTAATACTGGTGTCACCAATTTTCAGCTCCCCAGGTGAGTTTTCTGGGGGTTTTGTTTTGTTGGTTTTAACCTGCATAACAATAGTTTTCTTAGTTGCATGTAATCCTTTTTCCTTCGTCCATACCAATCCATGACCTTTGTTGTTGTAAATGTCTAATTTGGGCAAAATTCTGACCTTTCAACTGAAAAAATTAACAATGAGCACTGCTAGTACAGGTTAAGGTGCACAACCTACACTGCAACCTACACTGCTGAACAATGGAATGGGCAGAACTGCTTCATTAAATTCAAACAATATGTAAAAACTTTACAACAGACGAAGAAAGGACAGAGGATTAGATGTGATCTTATGGCTGTAAATTGTTCATCAGTTGCCATTAATGATTTTCATTCGGTAGGAAAGCATGCAAGTCCACTTTGCATATGTTCTGTCTTTAGCACTTTCTCTGAAGTACTTTAGAAGCAGCAACACCAGGTTGTTCAGAGGACAACCATCGAGTACACTCACCTTCCTCTACCTAATCCAGGAGACGAGTCAACGCTGGTCTGTTCCATCCGTCCAGTTCCCACTTCCCTCTTGGTGTAACTCGTAGTAGCATTCTGCATCCGTGTCCTGTTTTGTCCGGGCTGCCGCGTCTGTGGACTCCTGACGCCATTGATTAAACGATCAGCAGAAAAGTTGAATATTGTAGGACTGTCTAGAAGCCCAGGTCCCCTTTCTGCACTGGGTATTGTATGTCGTATATGAGACTTGCTAGGATTCCTACAAATTCAAAAGTCATTTCAACATACGTACTATGAGAGATCTTCTGAGGCCTAAGTCTATACATAGAATTGAGAAGAAGCAAGATCTTTAGTCCTTTATTGCAAATTTCATTTTTAAGAATGATACATATCCATTTTAATAGGTCATGTGAATTACCAAAATTAACCTTTACACTGTCTTTTTTCAACTATGGCTTTACTAAAAACTACTTGAAATTGAATATACTATACAAATAGTCCTGCTGATCACATGCCATCATTCAGTGTATTTCATCTGAATACCCTAAATCATGGAACAGACAAGCTCTCAGCTTTCAGACAGTCCATTTACATTTAGAAACAGTACATCCACTAACAGCAGCACCATCTGCCCTTTGGCCTCACTTAAGCTTGCACCACATTCAATTTCACAAGTACTTTCAAGTTAGCTGGTGTCACAAAAATAAGCAGATTAAAACCCCACGAGCCAAATATTAGAATAGTATGTATATTGTTAAAAGATTTTTGAACTTGCCTGTTCCTGGGAGGATACTGTCTGAGTGTAGTCAATGGAGAAGCAGCAGGCTTGAAGGTTGGAGATGTGAACCCATTGATAAAACCAGTATTTGGAAACGGTGTTACCTGAAGAATATATTGCATGCTCATAATTATATAAACTGAGTACTAACTACTTTTTCTTAACCCCGTACTTTATGTCATTCTATGCAGGGCAGTACTCAAAAGATTGGCTCAAACAGCAATAGAACACTTGTCCAGTGCCTTGTAACCAACTTACAAAAAGCTGTTTTTTGAGAAGACAGCCACCACACATATTCAAGTTCTGATAATTTGTTAAGAGGACTGAAAAACACTGAGCCAGAATTCCTGGCTGTAACACTGCTTCACACCATACTATGCATGACTTCAGAGTACAGAGATAGTTCATCGAAGAGTCTAACCTACACAGCCTGTAAGTTTTTCTTCTAATTTACATGTGACTCCCTCCCTAAAAAGAACAAAAATTTATTTTTAGTCCCTTATTCTACATATATTCCATGTGACACCTCAATAAAGTCTAGAGAATAAGTGGATGTTGAGAGGACCTCTGATTCTTTTCACATCTTACCACGTTATTCTACATGTGAATTACTGTCTTGTTGCCTGAAGAAGCAACATTAGCAAAAGATTTTTTGGGGTGGGTGCATATCCATGTCTTGTATTAATAAGACATCTACAAACTTGAAGCATGTTCATAGTAATTTCTCCAACCTCACTAGCACACTTTTTTTTTTTTTTAAAGTGTATGAATGAGTTTCATTTAGGAAGTGTTATCATTAGCAACAGCAAATGCTTGTCTTTGTGCCCTGAAAATAGGCAAAATGCAGAACAGTAAGACTTCTATGTAGCATTCCTTCTACACTTAATTAAATTATGAGAAACAGCTGGGATTAAGACCATTTGCTATAAAGGTATCTTTAAGCTTGTCAAACTTTCCTTGCAAAAGTTCAAGCAAATCACTAATCAATGAAAAAAAAAGTTTTACAACAAAGCTGTCATGCTGGAAGCCTAACCTAGCACACATGGCAGCAAATGCTATCTCAGACTCCAAAAATAGGCCATTAGAAGTTTAATAAAGTTATTTTAGGAACAAAGTTTCATCAAAATACTGCTTTAAAGTGCTTTCTGCTTTAACAGTTACAACTTGAACACTGTAAAATTCAATCAAAGCTAGTAACTAACTAGTGAACCTGAATGAGAAGACATTAAGCATACTAAAGGAAAACAAGTTCAACTCACTGCTTAAAGGAACATTAGCAATATTCACCCCTTCCTTCTTTAAGAATGACTGACCTTTTTGGAGACAAAAATGTCATTTTCATTTTCCAGTAACACAAAAAGCATCAATTCGCTTTCTCCACAGAAGTTATCTGGCTCATAAAAAGTAAACTACTTTTTTTTTTTTTTTTTTTTTTTTTTTTTACACAAGCAGGAGAAACCAGATCTTCTTAAATACTATTAAGTACTTGAGGAAGAAGTAGGCAGGTTTAGAATTTTCAGGACAAGTGTTGCCATATTCTAGTTTCAGAACTAAAACTGTATGTCCGCACAAACGGGTGTATTAAATCTCTAATAAATGAGACAAAGCACTGTTAGTGTTTATGCCAAGGCACAAAAGAAACTTCTGCTATATTTGCACACAAGTCTACACGCAAACTGCAACACTGTCTCATGGAAATTATTCCTGTGTGATTGTCTCTCGTGGTCCCTGTTCTCCTCAAGTAATTTCTATTCAAATATGGCCCTTCCTATAAAAGGTTCAAGAAACATATTACATTAATGTACATAGAATGCAGCTAACCAACACAATACGCTGCAGAACAGCAGGAGGCAGAGCTCCGCTAGCTGATTTTTTAAGAAGGGTATGAGATCTGTAATGCTGGCAAACTTGAATCATCTTCCCCCAAAGGCCAAGACTAGTAAGCTTTCTGGAATACAAAAAGTTCCAGGATGACATAAGGCAGATACACACTGTGCTGTGCTTGAACCTGTGGCCAATTAATCTATGTCTTCTACACCAATGCCACCCAACTACTTCACTACTGCACAACAAGTCTGTGCAGCGGTCAGTCTTATTTTATCTAGGGGCAGAACAGCATTCATTACTGCTTAATAAGGTGGCTTTTCTCCTGGAACACCACCATTCACTATACTACCTTGTCTCCTCCACATTCTTCATCTCCCTGAAAAAGCCTCCCCCTGCAAGGGTTCTGGCTACCTTCCCTGCGTGTGAAGTGTTTAGCACACCAACTTTTTTATTAGCTTGCTATTTGTTACACAAGAAGTTTGCTCAAGTTTGTTCAAGGACACTTTAATCCTCTGCCAAAAAAGCTCTAACAAAGCTTCTAGTTTTGAGCACTGCTACCCTAGTTTTTTAGCTGCAAGTAAAGAGGCATTTACAGAGGGGAGAAAGAGGTTCCACATAGAACAAAATTAGTCTCCTAGTCATTACAGAAAACTATATTCATATTAGTTTTTGTAGGGTAGCAGAGGCAGACTAAAAGGGCCAAGGTAATTCTGATGGGACTGTCAGAATGGAGGAGAAGATGAAAGCAGCATTCCAGCATGTATTGCACATCTCATTAGAGTATATATGGTCTTATTGCTATCACTCTAGCTCTAAGACTTACCAATAGCCCCTTTAAGAAAGTTTTCTAAAATTAAGCAATTGAAAAGTGTGTATTTTTTTAAAGTAATTTTATTTTTTATTGCCAAACAAGATGTTACTTTTGCACAGAAAACATTTTGCTTTTAAGAACATGCTGAATAGGGTAATTCAGCATGTTAACCTAGAACTTCATTTTCCTGGTTGAGATCAATGTACTAAGTTATCCTTCTTTATCTGATTCCATTCAGTTTATTCAGTACGTATCAGAATTGCTTTTTCTCGTATTCATGTACATTTTCTGAAGAACTCATTTCTAAAGAGGCTTTTAACCATTACTAAAAGAAGTCTTTAGTAAAGACATCTTTTGGTAATGGCTAATTAATAATCTTTACTAAAGATCTGCCTCAAAAATTAAAAGCTTAAGAGAATCACACTGCAGTCCAAGACCAGATACAATTTTCAAATAATTAATCTTGAACACCATGGGAAGAATTTTGAAGAACTTTTTCAAGAATCAGTATCTTAATAAACTCCCTCCTTCAGGACACATATGCTTCCTACACCCCAAAACTTGAAAAGAATGCACCTGTTTCATAATCAAGAGACTTACCAATGAAGGGTCAAGGTAGCTGTGTGTGGCTGACCAGGTCTGTGGGCCAATTAAGCTGTACAATGGAAACTGCTGATGGGGACTGTATACCGGAGGTAAGTAAAAGGATGTTGTGTAACGCTGCTGTGTGTAGAGGTTCATATCCAGAGGTCTATATCCATTCTTTGGCAAAAATGTGTTTATAGCTATTGCCTTTGCTTTTATCCTTGCCTGGAAAGGAGATTAGATTATTACAGCAGCCTTTCAAATTAAATCAAGATGGTTCAAACTAGCAGCTCTCAAACTTCTACTGGACACCTGTCAGTCACTGCATTCTCCTTCAAGTAGGGCAGAAACAGCTGAATGCTTCCCTGCTGGCCTGATGCTGGGATGGTATGTACCATTGCCAGAAGGGAGGAAAAGGAGAAGTATATGCATGTAGTCATTGCATGTGCTACATTTCAAAGCTCATCTTCAGGTCAAATGACTAGTGAAATTGGACCACTTAAATTTGTACTAGAAAACACAGTGAGCCCCAGAACGTATACACATATGCCCCAAACCTCCCCCCCATAAAGCTCTTTTTACCTTAATTGGTTTTCCTTGGAAAGTTTTCACTTCTTCTCTAAGGTATCTGTAAGCCTTTAAAAAAGTAATTATAAAATTTTTCAAATATAATTTAAACAAAGGAAACTTAAGTCTTGACAGCCTAAGCCTAACCTAAGGCTAATTCTTGAAGTGTCTGCTAACATTAGACTATAGAAACCCCTCATACGTAATCTGCATTTGGCAAGATTTAAGTTATTGCCATAGTGCTTCAGTATCATCAAAACAAGATTTTAATTCTTACGATCAAAGTATTTCAATGTGTCATACAAAGTATCAATATTCTTACTACAAAAAACCACATACAGCTTTGGCCAGGAAGCCAGGATATGTGAACAAGACAAAATTCCTACAGGGTTATGTTTAATAGTACCGATAACTGGATATTAACGAAGGGGAAGCACTACTATTTTTAGAGGTTTCTGTATTTTTCTTTTAAAATTGTTACACATTTGTAATACAGTTTAAAACCCATCAATCCACCCTCATCCCACCCTCGTTTACTGTTATACTCTAAAATGCTTCAAAATAGTGTTACCTGCTGTGCATCAGCTTCTGACTCAAACGTGATGAACCAATTGTCATTATAGGCAAACTCACAGTTGATAAACTTAGGCAAATTATCTCCTTTGAAAAGTGCTTCAACCTCCTAAAGAACGTGATTTTGATAAGAAGGGAGAGAAAAGAGTGGGAGAAAAAGAAAATGGATGGACAGAAGAAAATATCAATTTGAAGTGCAGAAATCTGGAACTCCAGGTAAGAAAGACAAAAATCCCTTTTGGGCTTACAAAATAGAACTGAGAACTTCAGACACTTGCAGTAACATTAGCTGTCTCCAGTCTCCCCGATAACTAGAAGGAATTCAAACAAGCATCATCTAAAGGCCATGTTGCAAGTAGAAGTTGTCTGTTCCCTTCAAATCCAGGAAGATAAGCGATTTAGGCTATAGAGACACACTTAAATTTGGTGTCAAGCGCGGAAAAATGTCTGTTTCTCCCCTGTCCCCAAAAGTACAGAGCCACATGAAAACCTGTGCATACTGCATGGGATAGAAACCTGCCTTTCCAGCAGAAACCTAAAGATACACTTTAACTGAATTGCCTACAGATTAACTTATTTGAAACAGGGTTTGTTACCTTGAAAACAATTGCCTAGTTAGTACAGAAAAAAAGACTTGGACTTTATATTCATTTTAATCCATTTGCATATTATTTGTCACAGAGCTGAGGCATGCATCATCAAAGAGTAATACAACTTGGGAGGCCTTACAAGCATTTTGAAATTTTGCTGCTTAAATAAAGCCTGATCATGCTATGCCAGAAAACTCATCCTATTAGATCTGGCCTGTTAAGTCTAGATTTTCCAGACTGGCAAATTTAAACACAATGTATAAAACACTTCAGTCCACCTCTTTTGAGAATAAAGACTCCTCAGAACTTTGCTGTCGTCAAGCATTTAAGAGCAATCACCCAGTAGTAATATATCCAACCTGACAAACTAATGACAGCAGAGAAAAAAAATAGTATCTGTAGTATTAAAAGCTAGGCGGTCTTTGAAAGGTTACATTTACAAAGCTAAAACCAGCTGATATTTTTAAGCTACATATTATGGCGTATCTAACTTCTCCCCTCCAATTCCTTTTAGCATTTTGTTTCATGCTCCTGTTTATTAATTAAGGCCACTTTTTTATAGTTAAACTGCAGTACTTTTTATTTTCATATGAAGACTACCAAAAGCAACTCTTTCAGAATCTTCATTCTTCCTTGTAAAATTAAAGAGAGGGGGAAATAAAATACCTACTCATCATCAAGAACCTGTGCCTTCTCCTCCTTTTTAAAAATTCCAGATTGTTTAATCCATGGCCCAGTCATTTTTTTCTAGTTTTTCTATTAGTCATAGTCCCAGATACAGAGTAGCATTGAATATCTTTCCAAGACTCAAGCTCTCCACTCCTGCACTCATTCCACAAGCCAGCAGAGATCCTTAGCAAACTGTTGACATCTCTACCCTCAGCATTATGGAAGTATTTGCAAAGTTAAGTACTTTACCCTAACAAGCTTCAAGGTGCAGTAGTGGCATTTTCCATTCTAAGACTTATCTTACGTCATTTTTGTTTGCTATTTATCCAAGGAGCTGAGCACTAAGTGCATATGGATAAGCCAGAGTCCAAGAACATTACGGTATCTCTACCAAACACAGCATTCCCAGTTTTTCAGCCCTCTCAAGAGCTACAGGTTTTACCACAGTCTTATTAAAAGCAACATGCTTCTAACAAATATATTTATTATCCAAACACATACAACAAATGAAGGTTTAGAAACATTCCTCACTACATTGTTAGCTCCTAGCCATGTGATATGCTTATTGAAATCTGGAATAAGTCTAACCTCCAAATCCTAAGGAAAAAGCATTCTTTACTGAACAATTAAACACTTACTTCAATGGGGGTAGATTCAGGTACTTCACGTAAAATGACAATACAACGATTCTGATTTGGCCTAACTTTTTCTCCCTTCTCATCCACTTGGACTAAAGGCAACGCTATGAGAGAAAAAAATATGAATTTTAGCTGTCAGCAATCATAATTGCTTTGCACACCAAAAGATGCTACAGGCACAGTTTTACAATGCAAAACTTTGTGCTAAACTTCAAATATTTTTGAACATTAAGAAACAAGGAGAGGATAACTGAGGGTACTTTCAGACATATGAAACTGAGTAGACACGTTCCTTAATCTCTACACTCTTTCTACTCTTTCAGCCTAGAAAATCCCAATGCATTAGCTTTTTCTTCTAAAGGCACACACTGAGTCATGTTCTTTCTTCACTCTTACCTTTGTAAGATGCATATAGCCTTTTTATAACACGTAATAGCCTTTTCTGAGAATTTAATCATAGAATCCCTGATTGGAAGGGACCACAAGGATCGTCTGGTACAACTTTTCTTGGCATAAGCACAGTCTAGACAAGATGGCCCAGCACTCTGTCCAGCTGAACCTTAAGTGTCTAATGTTAGGGAATCCACCACTCCCCTGGGAAGATGATTTCAGTAGCTGATTGTTCTCACTGTGAAAAATTTTCCTCGTGTCCAATCAGAATCTCCCCAGGAGTAACTTGCACACATTACCCCTCATCACAAGGTACAAGACCTTACACTTGGCCTTGTTGGACTTCACAAGGTTCTTGTGTTAGTCCACTCTTCCAGCCTATCCAGATCTTCCTGCAGGGTTGCTCTCCCTTCCAAAGTATCCACTTCCTCACTCTGTTTGGTATCAGCAAACTTTATCAGGGTATCCTTGATCCCATCATTCAGATCACTTATGAAGATATTAAACAGAGTTGGCCCAATATCAATCCCTGGGGCACCCCACTTGTTACCGGCTGCCACTTTGAAAAGGAGCTATTTACCACCATCCTCCAGGTGCAGCCTGTCAGCCACCTTCCCACCCACTGCACAGACAACTTGTCTAGACCATAACACATCCGTTTCTCTAGGAGGATGCTGTGGGAAACCATGCCAAAAGCTTTGAAGAAATTCAGATAGACAATGTCCACTGCTCACCCCACATCAACCAAGCAGGTTACTTTGTCATAGAAGGCCATCAGGTTTGTCAAGCACAATTTGTCCTTGGTGACTCCTTGCTGGCTTTTCCCAGTAATGTGCTTCATTTGACTTGCGATAGCCCCCCAGGAGAATCTGTTCCATAACTTTCGCAGGGACTGAAGTAAGACTGATGGGTCTATAATTTCCTGGATACTCCTTTAAGCTCTTCTTGTGGATGGGTAACATTAGCCTTCTTCCAGTCTTCTGGGACACCCCCAGTCTTCACAACTTCTCAAAGCTTACGGAGAGCAGCCTCACAATGACATCAGCCAGCTCTCATCACCCTCAGGTGGATACTGTCATGGCCCACTGATTTGTAGGGGTCAAGCTCCTGTAAAAGTTCACATACAAACTCTTCCTTCACTGACTGTGTGGGTCTGTGTTTGCATCAACCTGGATTTTTGCTCCTAAGGCTTGGGGCCCAACAGTGCTGGTAAAGACAGAGGTCTCTGCCTTTTCAGCATTGTTGGTGCTTACTTCACCTCTTTATTTAACAGCAGGCCAGTATTTTCCTTCATTTCTGCTTCCTGTTGATGGACCTGAAGAAACTTTTCTTGTAGTTTTTGACATCTCTGGCCAACTTCAATTCAAGCTGAGTTTTAGCTTTTCTAACTGCATCACTGCACACCCTGGCAATGCCCTCATAGTTCTCAACTGGTACTCATCTGCTTTTCCATCTCTGATACGTTTCTCTTTTGGTTTTGAGCAGACTCAGAAGCTCACAGTTAAGCCAAGGGGGTCTTTTTCTCTGCCCACTTCCCTTACCGTTAAAGGGGATGAACTCTTTTTGTGCTTCCAGAAGAGCATTTTTAACAAACTCTCAGCACTTGCTAGCTCCTTTATCCTCCATGGAAGCTTCCCACAGAATCCCTCCCAGCTGAGCCTTGAGCAAGCTGAAGTTGCTCTTCTAAAGTCTAAAACCTTTGTCTTAGTACTAGCCTTCAGTGTGCTCAGCAGGATCCCAAACTCCACAAGACTGTGATCACTGCAGCCAAGGCTATCATTAGCTGAGATATTACAAAGCAGGTTTTCTTGGTTTGTGAGCAGCAAGTCCAGCAGTGCCTCATTCCTGCTCGACACATCTAACACTTGTATGAGGAAGCAGACCTCTATGCATTCCAGGAACTTGATGATGACGTGAGCTGCTGTATTTTCTTCCACCGAATGTCTGGGCAGTTGGAGTCACCCATAAGAACCAGGCTCTGTTGACCTGAAGCTTGCTTAAGTGACCCAAACATTGCTTTGTTGGCTTTATAGTCTTGGTTTGGAGGTCAGTAGCAGATGCCTACTGTAAGATTCCCCCTTGAAGATGATCCCTCTGATCTTGACCCAAAAGCATTCAATAGGGCTTCCACAATCTCCATAGTGACTTCTATACATTCAAGGTTCTCCTTAACGTAGCACATGACTTCTCCTCCTTTTCTTTGCCTGTCTTTAAGAAACAGCCTATAGCGTCCCACCATGTCACACAATTTAAGCTCACATTATTCTCATTTACAGAGATCACTACTCAATACCTCAAATTTGAAGTAGCTTTGATAAAACTGCAGTCCTATAATTGTGATGGTTTACACTGCGAGCTGCTTGCTTAATGCTCACAGAAAAAGGATGGCATTTTATTGTGACAGAACAAAAAAAGGAAGTGAGATTGAAACCCCAGATTAGCAGTCCTACAGCAATAACCAAAACACTTTCTAGCACTGAGGGATTTTTACTTACATCTCAGCACTTCAACAATCAGATCCATATCAGTACTGAGTTTCTTGACATGATCAAGGTTTGCTACTGTCATTATTGGCACATACTGATCACTGTCCATCTGTGATATAAGGTACATGTCACTGGCAAGATTTTCTCTGTTGGGAGAGAAAAAAACAAGGAAATGTCACAGATGTAACTTTTGCCAACAAAATTGAGGCAAAAAACTCATCACATAGAAAGCAGGTTGCTACACAAAATTTTGTATTCAGCATTTTTACTAACTCCCCAGTCTGTTCACCTACTGAAATTTCACTTCCTAGAAAACATGAAAATGTCTTTTCCTTCATGCAACAGTATTGGCATCTTCCTGGTTCAAGCAGCACATTACCCCCACAAACACTTAATATTGTTGGGAGTTTACTACTTCAAATGACCACTGATTGTAACCGGTTATGCAACAGTATACAAATTAAGAATTGTTTTAGGTTATTAAGACATGTGTTTAGGCTGGTTTTATCCAGAGACAAGCACTGAGAGTAATTAAGTAAACTGCTTTGATGGTCTTGCATCAGTCTATACTGCAACATGCGTGATTCAGAGCCCCCCTTTTTTTTTCTTTTTTGAATTGATCCTGATCATATAGTGTGATCTATGGATGCACAAAAATCCTACTTTATCAGTACAAATTTTTAAATTAGGAGCTTAAACAAAGCTTACTAAATGGCTTAAGATACTCAGTTCTAATTTACAGAAAAACACCAGTAACAGTCATAAAAATTCACCTGATCTGTAACTGCTTGTAACTACTCTCACCAGAAAACAATGTATTTGCTAGTTTACGTTTTAGGCCCAGAAGTTTCACTTAAGCTTTTAGAGTTACATCAATATGATACTCAAATCTGTGTGTTGCTTCCCCCAATTACTCACCCTTCCCACTCAGTTTTAAGTGACAGCTGAGAAGTATACTGACATACATTCCAAGTTAGGTATAGATCTTGTTAGCTATCCTCCAGTTTGCTACATTTAGGTATATACATACCTAGATAAACAGAATTCCAGTGTACTGACATACATTCCAAGTTAGGTATAGATCTTGTTAGTTATCCTCCAGTTTGCTACATTTAGGTATATACATACCTAGATAAACAGAATTCCAGTGTTTTTTTCAGTAATTCTCGTAAATCTTCTTGACCTTCTGGCTGCAATTGTTCGTTTCCACCTAATAATTAAAATACTTAGGTTTAAATTTTGTTATGCTATATTACACAATAAATATTTTAATCAAGCCATTGTGTCTATTACTGTCTCTATAACTAATAACAATTTTCCAAATCCAATAAATGTTCATTGTGGATTAGTTCAGCACCCACCAAAATTGCACAGGACACTTTATTTAGAACAGAAAAAAAACCCTGTCTCACTTCACTTGTTATCTCTGTTCTCCAAATACATACAAATTTGAAGCAGTTTTAGAAGAGCAGCTACAAATCCATCTGAAAGTAAACACTGACCTGATTTAGCTCCCATATGTGTCTTCCAGTCTTAGGAAACCAATTTTCAGCTGACTAAACCCTGACTAATGCAGCCAATTAATACAGCAAGTGACCAATGTAATGGAGGCACTTCATACTTCTGGCCTCGTTCTAAATCCCCACCACACTAATCCAAAAAAGTGTTTCAAAAACACAGTTAGGAAATATCAGCAGATATCCAATCAATTAACAACAGATGTGTGATCAATTAATCTCTTGGTTAAGAAGGAGACATTAAATTCTTTTATACCTGGAAGTTTCAAAATTATCACATGGAAAACACTAATTTCATATTTATTTTATCTTAGACTCAATACACTACAGTATGTTGAGGGTAAACTAATCATGTCAGTGGGAGAACTGTTTAAAGATCACAAGTTTAGTGCGGCTTTTAGAGATTTATAAAACACGCAGTGACATGTTACGTGAATTAGTTTTTTTATAGAGTATTTCACACCAACTATTACCCTTGATACCCTTCCCTTCAGTAATTTCTTCCTTTTCTTCAGCTCTCCTTAACCTTTCTTCTTCCTAAAGCAACTTCTAATGTCCTCTCACTGTTTTGATCTTCACATGTTCTAGTCTGATGTACATAATGCCAACACCTGAGAAATACACATGGCATGTACCACTATTTCCCTTTCCCATCTCCTCTCTTCCTTGCCCAAAACCTAGCAAAGACCACATTTAAATGCATTTTAAAAAAATAATTTAAAAAAACTATCAGATTTCAGAGTTGGGACCACCTATGTTACTATTCATCTAATGGCATAGATCTAACCTGCTGTCCAGCTGCTTTACAGTACTATTTGACTCTCATTAAAAGTTAACTGTTTTGGGCATGTAAAGGACACACTGACAAGTTCTAACACTAAGCTGCAGAACACTGTTCCCTTCTAGAGTGCTACGCACCATTAATATAATTTCCTGTTTGCCAGTTAGTTATTATTTAACATTTCCCAACAGTACCCTTGAGTAGCAGAGTCAAAGAGAACAACACAAGCAAGGATGATGCCACAGCTCTGTCTGGTTTCAGTCATCTTGATTTCCAACTATTATGGATGCTATACTGGTCATTTAAAATACACATTACAAAATCAGCAAAGCACAATGAACAACGAGCAGATGTCTCAAATCTCAAACAGCCAGTACATTTTCCTCTTTCCCATTCCTCCTCTCAGTTCAAGTAGTAATCCTACATGCATCTTGCAGACCTTCTGTCCCCTTCAGTGAAATATAAGCATGGCTGAACCTCTATGCTAGTTTCCAGAAGTTTCTTAAAACATGCCATCTGGTATAGGCTACAGCTACTAACAGTTGCACTGAAAAAAAATCAGGAAAGTTCATTAAAAAAGAATGCAAAGAAATTAAGACTAAATTGTTGCTTATTTTAGCATTTTAAGTACAAGACTAATCTTCCAACACATTAACATTACTACCTGAGACACAAATGGTATGTGAATTTCACCTCAGTACCTGACCCAGCTAGAAACATGCAGCTTAGACAGGTAGATATCTAAATGCAAATGTCTACAATAGGGACTTGGATTCACAACCACATTTCAGAACACAATACTCTGTTATATCCAGAACTTATGATCAATTCTGTGCAGTATCTCATAAGGCCTACACTTAAACAGGAGGAGCCTGGTTCCCAGATATGCCTAAACCTGAGAGCAAAAGAGACAGGATTTTCCAGGGTCTGTTTACAGAACACATATATTGAACAACAGAAGTGGTGGGTTTTTGGTTTGTTTTTTTTATGGATGCTCACTTTTCAACTCAAAGTATGTTTTCTTTTTATTAAATCAAGTCCAATCAAATATTAGCTTTCCCTTACCTGTCTGGGTAGTTTCGTGCATAGACTCATACTCAGAATGATCAAGAGCCAAAGGGTTCATATCTGCCTGGTCTGACACAGAAACAGCTGGTGACGGCTCCTGCAGCTCTGTCAGCACCGCATTCTGATGCTTTTTGTCACCATCACCATTGGCATCCAGTCCTGCAGCAGAGATGACACACACGCAATAAGTATTTCTTCTAATCACAGTAACACTGTAGTTAAAACTAAAAAATTGCATTCATTTTTTTAATAGGAAATTAAAATCAAGAAAGTTCTGCACTCAGTTTTACCTTTTGCTTGAGCAACAGCTAGAAACTTATTCATACCTTCTTTACAAGAATCTGGAGGTTGGTCAGGTATTTCTTCCCACGTTTTGCTCACGCTACCATCAGTGGCACCGCTTGCTTCCAAGTGTAACATATGATTTCCCCACACCTTTGCATTAGGGTTTAACTCAGAAACCTTGGTTGACTCCTACAAAGAGAAGGATTTTTGATTATGCACTTTGTGGATGCACAGCACTCATCTGCGCGCATATATGTACAACCTCAAACAACAGTATGAGAGGTGAAACTCAAGACTGTATTGTCAAGTTTTTTTTTTCACATCTGAATATATTAACTGACTTGCCATGCCATAATTGTTTCAGGTACAGAAACAACTGAATTGTGCAGCACAAGATTTATTTCCCTGATTAAGAATCACTAGAAAAGGCTGGCCAAGCAGAGCTAACTACAACAAACATTTCATTCTTTGCCTCTGACAGACTAACTCAACCTGTACTTGCCCTAGACTTCAGGCAGTTCTCTAACATACATGTTAACTTGATATGGATTGTTATTGTATCTGTTTCTGAAAAATAACAAAAAATTTAAGAAAATAAAAATGCACAGGGTTCTTCTCTGGATTTATGTAAACATGTAACAGTTTTAAGGAAGCATTACAGAAAATTGAAAGCAATGAGATGTGCATGACAACTTCTGTCATTACTTAAATAAAAAAAATTAATGAAAATTTAGGTCCATTTTCCCCTAGGCAGGACAAAAAGAATGAATTACAAGATCCAGTTAAATTATCTTAGGCCAATCTCCTTTAACTTGGATTGGAAATGGACACATTTAATGGTCATATACTGTTATATCTAACCATTATATAAATGGTTATATTTGTACTTCAGAGATTGTTCTCTGCAGTTGCAACATCTACAATACTTTCTTGACAGCAGCATGAGACAGTTTTGTCTTGTTTTGCTAAAGTTTGAGCAAAATGCATTAGGTATTCCATATCCAGAGTATCTTTGGTAAGTTTTACTACGATGATTATACTGGGAAAGAGTATTGCTCAAGATAACACATACTAAAAAAGCTTATTAAAATTTGTTTTATGAATTTAAGGATGCTAGGAACATTATAGAGCTTAAGACAGGCACTTCAAAACTTCATGAAACTAATTATTCTGAAACACATGCACTCAAATAGTCATTATCATAGTGTATAGAAAACACATCCAGAAGGTAAACAGATCTAAAGAATCTCAACTTAAACGCATCTACAGAATGACAGAGAAAAGACTTATGAAAAGTAGTAGCGTTCAACATAACTATTTGAATAGTAAGGATTCAAAGATGACAAGTTTGATCAGTTTCCATTTTTAATAGAAGAAGTTCCCCCCAGGAGATAAACTTAGCCTCTATTACGATCCACTGACAGCACTGCAACTGCTGGGCAAGGTAAGAGCAGCTGCTGCCGCAGGTTACTTTTTGTTTCTTTCTTACCCCAGCTAGCCAAGATCCAGTCTAACTCAACTCCCCACGCTCCTCCTGCAGCCACTGCTTTCTACAGCACTTCAGAATATCACCTCCAGAAGTAAGCAAAAGGCTTCCTAATTGCTATCAAGCAAGAACTTTAAGCTTTCAGGAAATCCACAGACATTTCTTCCTATTTGAAGGTAAAGAACACTATTATCAGTCTGTAGAAAGTTTCCCTTCCACACACTGAAGTGTTCATCTCAAGCTCATCCACAATTCAGAACGTGCAATCAAGATACTTTGCCAAACGTTTGAACTTTCACACAAGGTAAACAGAACCAAAGAGGGGGAAAGAAAAATAAAAATCAATATCCAGCAACATTCTGAACCACTACATGTTGTATAGCATTCAGTTTTGCAAAAGAGTGGTCAGCTTCAAGACAAGTTAACAAATTAAATATAACTACCTAATAAAACCAGTTTGACTTGCCTTAATTCCTAGCTTCAGCTTTAAGCTTTAACATCAAACCACTTCTGCAGAATACTTACAAGTTTGTCTTTATCTCGCCATCCCGAAGTACCAACATTTTCTGGTGC
The DNA here is from genome assembly GCA_035590275.1 of Ibycter americanus. Classification (NCBI taxonomy): domain Eukaryota; kingdom Metazoa; phylum Chordata; class Aves; order Falconiformes; family Falconidae; genus Ibycter; species Ibycter americanus. The sequence continues at coordinate 61,826,219 of JAVJGI010000050.1, forward strand.
TAGCAGCTGATACGGGTATCTTCCCACTGAGTATGAAGTACCTGTCAAGTCTTCAGGTCCATTCTGGAAGTTTTCACTAACTATACATAGCCCATCATTCTTTACAGTACTGTTAGAAATTGCATTATTCCACACAAAGCCCACCAGATATTCACCATTACCAGCAGTAATAGTGTCAGAAAATAGCTGTTTTGTCCAGTCAGTATTGCCAGTCTGAAGACTGATAAAATGTGACCACATTTCAACTTGGGGATTTTGTCTGTCCAGTTCATAGGAGTGCTCTTGGTCACTCAATGCATTTTCCATCAGATCTAATATACACTGCTCACTGCCTTGCTGAAATCCTGCGGCACCAGGAGAGGCATTGTGTATTTCATAGGAAGGAGTAGCAGCATATTTGTCTACCTGCTTTGGGTCAACAAAAACTCCAAGCTCTTTGTTTGAGAAAGTCTTGTGATCTGACTGCATCTGTTCCCAACTTCTGGTCAAGTCATTCATTTCAGTATTTAATATGTAACTGGTGTTTTTCAGTTCAGCCGTCTTGGTCTCTAACTGCTTTAAATCCCCTGTAGTAAAAGCTTCTAGTTTGCCAGTTGACATATTAAAACCAGCGAGGTTCTCCTCCTCTGAGTGGATGCTGACACACTCTTTTACTTCACCATCCTGCAGATTACACTCATTAACATCACACACACTTTTTTCATGAGTTTCTGATCCTACTTCAGTAAAAGGCCCAACAGAAACTTCGGTGTTCCCAGCCTCTGGCTCTGGACTGGCACAGTGACATATCTCAGGCTCTTCCATTGGTTTATCATGCACATGAGAATATAGATTTTGACACAATGAAGGTAAACAATTATGGGCTTTATGTAAGAGATTACTGGCATCTTCCAGATTTTTAGTGTCATCTATCAATTTTACACTTTTGTATATACAATTGTCCAAAACTGCAGGTACAGTGGAATTAGAGTAAGTATTCTGATCGTGAGTCAAGCCTTTACTGCAATTTACGATGTTTTTACCATGATCAACAATGTTAGCATCCAAATTCTGGTTTACATTTTCTGCCTTTTTATTTATTGTCTCATTTAGGTGAACTTCAAATTTTGTCTGTTCTACAGATTCTATTACATCCCCAGCTATTTTGGCTGGGTCTGTTCCTGCATTCCACTGATGTGCCACTGCGTGGAGGGAACATGCATCCTGTTGATCATCTTGTCTACAGTTCATGTCCATTTTATTCATATCCTCGTGTTCCACAGACACAGAAGAGATGCTGGTTTTGTTATCTGAATTTGAGTATCTGCTAATTTTTTCTTTATTCCCTGGTGACTCTTGTGAAATCCGAGATTCTAGGCTGTTTTTCTTTAGGAACATTTCATCTGCCCTTGTGTTATGTAATTCATGAGATGTCAAAGTGTCATCACTTACCCGTGATCGAGTTCTGCTCAAGCTACCAGCTTCTTTAAGCATGTTTTTTAGCTCATTGATACTCACACAGACATCTTCCCTCATGCCACTATGGTTTGCACCTTCAGTTAATGTCTTGTTTTCAGAGCAACTCTTAATCTGAGTTCGAAAAGCAGAAGCTTCTCCCAAATTTTTGTGCATTTCAGTCATACTCAGAGCTTCACAGCTATGCAAAACTGTACCTGCGCATTTCTCTTTATCTTTCAAGAACTCTTCCAAAACACTGTGGTGTTCACTAGAGTCAGGTACAAACATTCGGCTATCACCGTATGTTCTTTGAAATGTTCTCTTTTCCACATTTGAGTTTACTTCACTTTCTGGCTTTAGGAAGTAGCCTTCTTCAGGAAGTCTTTTTGCATGTTGACTCACCAAAAAAGAATCATTGTCCATTTCATGTAACTCTAACATTACTTTAAAGTTCTCTGCCACCTGTTTAGTATTTATGTCCCTTACAACACTCAATGGATGCCTACTTAAATCGAATGGTACAGCCTCAGAATCATGACTTCTCTCATTTTTTTCTGAATTACATTCTCCAGTGTTTATCAAGACACTGAAAATACAATCACTGTGTTTCATGTTTTCTGAATCAGAGCTGTATCTGTTCTCTTCATCAGCATCTGTAGATTTTACAGAATCACTAGCTGTATGGGGCAATTCACTCCAACTGACAGCATCCTCTATAGCACATACTACCTCTTGTTGATTCTCAGGGACAACTTCATCATACACTTTCGCTCTTAAGCCATCTGTTACTGTATCGTCAGTACTTAACCTATGCACCTGACATCTGTTAGCCAGTAAGTTGTCATAAGAAGACTGGGTATCTATGCTACAATATTCCTTTGTTTCCCTTTTCTGCATGTTTGACCTATCCTCGTTTTTAAACTCAAACAGTTCTTTCTGTGAATTAAACTTAGCTTCCACTTGTGCCGATTGCTGCATTGGAAATTCCTCCCCAGTGTCTAGAGGTCGTGCCATGCTGCACATTCCTTCATCAGTAACAGCTGAGTTATCTATGTCTGCTGCAGTCTCCTCATGCACAGTAGCTGGCACCTCTTCATCCCCTTTCAGATCTTCAGCATCTACAACACAAATACTGTAAAACTCCCTATCTCTTCTACTTTGTCTGTTGTCTACATCAAGATAGGAAAATGTTGGAGACCTCTCTCCACATGTACTTGAAACTTTTTGTAGGCTGTCACTCGTGCTGTCTTCAACATTTGCTGTTATTTCATTCTGCCTTGAATGGTCACGTGTAACTGCATAACCCTCCAGAAAGTTTCTATTTAAGGAAATTTCACCCTGTATGCCTTTGTCTAGGATATCTGGTACATGTGAAGTAGAAATATGATCAAACAAGCAATGCTCTTCTGCAGCTACATTTTCATTAATATTACTATTAATATTTTCTATATTGTTCATGTACTGACCATTAATATTAGATTTTTTAGGTGCTCTTTTTTTAAAAATCTTGTCTTTCTTTTCTTCACTTTTCTGCAGATTTCTGTATGTACCAGAGACCTTCAGGAGGTGACTAAAAGAATTAAAGAAGCTAACAGGTCTGTCATACGTTCTCCTAGAGCTCTCACTGGGAGTATTCTCCATGGTTTTGTATGACTGATACTTTGCTTTTCTATCCCAGAACCCTGATTTAGAATTTGACGCTGCGCAATCACCACTACGAACGCATTCAATGCTGACCATCGCAGCTGCCCCATTAACCGTCCTTCCCACTGTACGCAGATCCTGGCTTTCCACAGTTCCTAAAATTGAAGATAAAGTTTTACTTATCCTTGACTCTGGTGCTTCCTCTTCCACAGATTTTTGTAACAAGCTGGTTTTCTCCTCATTCGTGCTGTTACTCAATTCTTTACTGAAGCAGCAGCCCATGGTTAATAAGTAGCATCAGAGGAATCTTCTCATTGCAAATCACCTTCCTCTACACACTAAACTAACTTTCTACTGCTACTGAGGAAACAAGCCAACACCCAGCTGCCAAAAATAGCACACTTTAAAACCATACAGGGGTTCATATGTCATTGCCACTCAAAGTCCAAATCCCAGTTGCTGAGCCATGTTTTAGTATTTTATCATATGCACGGTAATATTCAAGCCAAATAGTTCTCCTAATGAGATTACAGTCTGTTTACAAGTATTACCAAGTCTTACGAACTTCCACTGTTTCATTTCCTGAAGAGTTTCCTTCATCCAAATCATTAAAATACTTAAATGACATCTTTCACAATGTCTATATCTGCCAAAAACCTGCTTGCCTTCATGTTTAATAGAAGTCCTGCTTTCTATACAAGGATAAATGCATTCTGGCTTCACATGTTTAAATCTGATTTGAAAACTAAACTAGTGGAAGCTATTAGATCAAAGACATTTTGGATGCTTTTCTCCTTTTCCTCCCTTCCCCCAGAGCTGAACCTATAGCAAGATTACTTCTTTAGGAAAAACAGGCTAAAGATAGATAAGACCTCATGTATTCCATTGAGGAGACACTGTACGTTATCAGAAGCTAATTCTGTTACAAGCCTTTTTATTTGTTATCTGCACACAAAAAAATACATAATCCTTCAGTGATTACAGCACTGGAAGGGGCCTCAAGACCATCTAGCCATCTCATGGTACTGTGGCAGGATTAATCATACTTAAGCACCAAAAAAATGTGGGTATTCTTTTACAAAAAAAGTGGACAAATTTAAAAGGTAGTTTGACTAAATGCTACTTCTTCGAAAAGTCTGTCCCCGGTTAAGTTTTCTTTGTTGTACACTGGCAGACTTCCTTCTGACCTTAGGCAGCCAGAACATCTTTATACACACGTATTTACATACTGAAAGACTTCTACTAAGTCCCTTTACTTGCTAAAAAAAAAGTGTTCGTTTCTTCAAAAATGAAAACCCAATAAAAAAAGCTGAAAATACCTAGCAATCTTTTCTGCTCTAAACAGATGTTCTTCTTTGCCTTTACATAACCTTGCATCACTCAGACCTCCTCAAATCCATTGCTATCATTTCCAATTCGGACCCCATCACTCAGAGAGCTTATAGACTACCACCACAGCACCACTCTACTCTGTTACGTAAAAGGTATTGAAAACACAGAAAGTAAAACAAGACAGACCCTTAAACTATTTCAAATGTTCTTTCAGCTGTACATTGAACTCAAGTGTTATTTTTCAATTGGTTGTGCACCTTATGGCTAGTTTAATAAAGATGTACTTGAACTACAGCTTTACATTAACTAGTAAGAGATCTATTTTATTTTCTACTGTAAACTACACTTGCAGGGTAAAGGCTGCTTACCATGCTCTAATATTTCACTACCATTACTTTTTTTTTTGGCATGATTTTCATTGTGACTTATTTTACAGCTGCTTTCATGGCAAGTCACATAGCCTATATAAGGCTTAAGACATGACTCAGTCTCATTTATGTCGTCTATATGGTCCCTGTCACCACCACACTGCAAGATTTCTGCTTTGTTTCCAAAATTCCAAGAAAAAAAAATAATCCATCTTTACCAGAGAAGCCCACAGTCACTTTTTCCTTTCCATCTCCTTCTCTTAGTTTAATTCTGACAGAAAATTTGCTACTATAAACACAGAAATAAATTCAGCATCAGTTCCTCTTTTACTCATTCTATCTTGTTGGTAAACTAAGTTGACATCTGTTTAGAGTAACAAACCAAAAGAGAAGCATGCATTTTTTGTTTCCTGTTGTCATCTGAAGACTGAGAATAAAAACAAATGCTGCTGCACTGAACCACAGTAAGCAGAATCAAGCTGCATTAAAATCAGGTAGAAGACAATGTTTAAAAAGCTCTTGCTATCCCAAACTGTTTGCAATCTTGTAATAGCTTGCAACTACAAGGTAGTACTGAGCAAGTGCAGAATCACTCTACACATTCAGATGTTTCACTTTAGTCTGCACTGCAGCCACTATGAAGTGCTCCTGCAGTTATTGTAGAGTTCACATTTAACAGCATAAAACAGACTGGAGGTGAATCTCTTCCATATACAGCATGAAATGCTTCTGTTCTCTTCTCTGAAGCTTTTACAATGGATTAGAATATTTGAGTCATTCCTTACCCTACCTCTCTTTATAAACACTGTGTAACACACAAAAGAGCAAAGCTCTAATGTAGTTGCCAATGTAGCTTTTTCTCCCCAGATGAGTATTCTGCTCATAGGGCAAATGAAACTAAAAAATAATGTGCTTTAGATTCTTAAACACAGGTTGCCATATATTTAAATGCCATAGGCAGACTCGGATTTGTATATGTGAAAAAAACATATTGGCTAACTTTCAGGGGAAACCTATTCACCACTAATCCTCCAACCATAAAGAAAGATTGCTGAATTAGCTAGGGAACACATCCCCTCCACAGCAAGTCTGCTTTGAAATTGCAGAGTATGAAAAGAGGAAGACTGGTTTGCCCCCCCTCCCCCCATCTTATCCAATATGTGAAGCCTCAAAGTGCCTGCAGATACATTGCTCTTAAGAATCGGAAGTCTGATGCATCATTGCTGCCATCTGCTGCATTTTTTTTAATTCTCCAGTGGGACAAAGTTACTCAACGTGCTTAGATCCAGACTTACAGCTGTGCCAAGTCACTCCTCTCTTTAGCACTCCCTGGAACCAAGATCAGGGAATGGGGAGGGAGTTACTTATAATAGGTTTTTTTAAACAAATGCCATGAGCAAACAATTCAACTGTTTTTAATGTCAGCATAAAGTCACAGTAATACTTGCAAAGTTTACAACTATTCAGAAAACTCCCTCACTGGGTAAACAGCATGATTTTTTCCCCTGTTATTTAACCATTACTATGTGCTTTCTAGACAGGAACTAAGTGCTTTTAAGAGACAGACCAGGGCAAAGTCCACTTTTTCAGTGCTTTAACAAGCACTTTGCTATCAACTAATGGGGAGAAAATGGGTGAAGTAGTTCAGACAAGCAGACTTCCAGTTTTCCCATAACCTTATGTGCAAAGGCACATTTTGTACTTGTTCCTCGGGTTTTATCTAAGAGTTTCAGGGATAACTTCTATTTTTAAGCACCTATAGTGCACATTCATCAAGTTACATTTCTCAATACTGGTTATTGTGGGATCACCATTAAAAACAGCAACATAAATTTAAGCAGAAAATGCCACACTGTTCTTTTGCTACATTACCTGAGGTTGGTTGGTTAACTTGCAGGATTCAGTAAGACTTAAAAGCCTTCTGGCTGAGCTAAACACCACCACCCGACTTGAAAAGCACTTTATCAGAATTTCTGCTTTGCCACTTCAGAGCCCAGCCCAGCTGGGGGTGGGTTTTGTTTATTTTGTTATGTTTTTTCCTTTATACATATATATTTTGACTCTGGTATATTTCTCGTCTACTCAAAGCCCAGACAGGTTTTCCCTCTCCATTAAAAAAAACTGCTCTGAAGCAGAGGCAGCACTTTCATAATGTGAACAATTTTTTTTCCTAAGTATTTTAGTCCTATGTTCTGCACACACCTACACAGAAGTCAAGAAGTCAACATGCTTATTAACAGGAATATACCTACCTATCTACTTTCATTTTTACATGTCCTTAATTCTTATCAAGGAATAAGGGTTTATCCCATATACAGTCTTATAAACCTAAGTTTTAAAATACAGTCTAGCTTTAAAGTTACAATAGGACAAGTTAACAGTCCTTACAACCTTCTGACATCTAACTTCATCTATCCTTCTTCTATGATGAAGTGATGCAACCACAATCAGTTCTGAAGAAAGCAGTTATCCTGTACTCCTAGGCCATACCTGATGTCATGCCCATCTCCAGCTGAGGGAGAAGAGCAGCATCACAACAGACATCACAGCATCACTACTTCAGGTTTTTGGAAAAACTGGTCAGATTGCTTAACTTTCCCTCCAATATATCAAGGCTAAATTGTCTGTTAAAGAGTTTAAATACGCATTTGACACATTAAAGCAATTAAACATTAGCATTAGAAGTCATCCACAGGTGCAGAACTATTCAGCACTTCTCTTATGGTCTAAATCTACAATAATGTGACAGAAAGAGCAAACACTGGCCAGTATTGATCCTTCACATGATGCTGACACCATACATGTTCAGTGTAAGGTCTAATCCTCCCATCTCTTGTTTAAAGCTATTCATGATCTCCAAATTATTAAATATCACCTACTTGTTATACAAACTGCTACTTAACTCTTAATTGGCACATACTGTGTGTAATAGTGTGTATTGTCAAATGCTCTGAGGATTATATGCTACACCAAAATTTCACTGAACTGTTACACAGGGTCCTATATTAAACTAGTAAATGTAACTTCCTCAGTCCCTTTTTATTCTGAGGCTTCTTCTTGAATGGGTTGTAAAAGGATTTTTGAACAACACAACCTAGCAGCTCTAAGCCCAAGACTTCTTTCCATATCACCTCCTATGAAAAACATTTTAGGAAGTACAATTAAGTCCCATCTTAAGTTTTCTGACTTGCTAGCTATTTTTCTTGCGCTCAGAATCAACAATATGATTGAACTTACATTACAGCACCTATAAGCATTGACAAAAGCCAGCACATGACATCAGTTTGAATTCCCATCAATAGAAGCCCATGGCAGCACCCAATAATTATTCAACTAGGGAGAGATTTGACTAGGGCAATGTTTATATTGCAATCATACAGCAAGTTTGAATGACACCATGGCAATATCTTCCACTAGAACATACGGACATTTGCAGAACCTGTTGCCACTTGATGACAAGACTCCCTTCTAAAATTCACTTCAAATTTCCAGATCAGGTCTTCGATTCAGCTAATCAAGGAAAGAAAATTCTTTTGCCCTTGGAAAGTGCTCCAAGACACCAAATGTGGGCATGGCAGGGGAAGAGTTTAGGATCAATGAGTAAGGAAAAAGATCATGCCTTTAGTACTAAAGGTTAGTTAAGTCCTGTCTGGCAGAGACTGGTCATATAAACTACCTCCACCATGGCATTTGGGTCTTGGCCTCTTCCCTCTCAGAGTAACCTCAAATTTCTAGCAGCACAGTGTTACTAATTGAAAAGTAAGCAGAGAAGAGAGTCAAGAGGGAGCAAAACATTTCTTAAACACTGACTTTCCTGGGTCCAGTCTAAAAAGGGCTTTCTCAAAAAGAACAGTTGTCATCAGGATACAAAAAAAAAAATAAATAATCCAGATACAAACATCACCTGAAGTGACAAAGCCCACCCCTCTAGGTTAAAAAGAAAGTCAGAAATACAAGCAAATATTTAACTCCCAAATTTATCAATGCTAAGAATGTCCTTATATCCTCTAAATCATATACTTCCAATTTCTACATGTAAGCACTTTACGAGGATCCTCAAGTTGACAATTTCCTTCAATGGACTTGCATGCTAAACTACTGCAATTCTGCTGTTAAATACTACTAATATCAGCCACTCAAGAGGAACTGTTGTTGGAAGTGAACCATACTAGGCTTGCAATCAATCTACATTAGGCGTTAAACAGCATATAGTTCCATAGCTACTTCAAAGCAGAAGAAATTGCTTTGCCTCCTTCACCATATGGTTAAGCCTTTTAAAACTATTAGTAAATAAATGACCTCTATATCATTAACATAAGCAGTCCTGGAAAGTGATTTCTGAAGGGTTCCACCACAACATCAAAACTTTCATTTTAATTCAGTAACTACTGACTATCTATTCAACATTACTGACAGTAGAATGTGTTAAGTTTTATTTCTGCCAAAGAAAACAGACTGACTGAAGTCACAATTTGTAAGATTTATTTATTGTTAGTATTTAAAAAAATGTAACAAAAATAATTCTGAAGTGATTATATGTAGTAAGACTAGCATACAGGGAGTTATTTTTCCAGGATCTACAGAGGTGTATCAAAATTTCCAGTAGAAATTCTACAACCTTCCTCTTGAACTGCCACAACAGCAATCAGACTAGGTATCACCAGATTCTAGAAGAACAGCATAGCCAAAATAGCTAGGGAATGTAATTCAGCAAATTTCTTTTATGTTCACAAGATGACATTCCTACAAATCGCACTAGATACCATGGCAGTATGGCCCCATACTAACTATACATTAAAATAGGGATCACCACTGGCATGAATCTATACCTTTATGCAGTCTAGCCCTCTGATCTCAAAGTAATTAAGACACAGAAGGAACAGCAGGTGATTTTCAGTTAACCTGAAGCATGTACTTGCTAAATGCTATCGAGTCAGGACTTCAGAAGTTTTTCTCGTGCCTATCACATTTTTGCAAAGATGAAATTGTCTTAATGATTTTAGTTTGCTAACTTCTTCCTGTACTCCGTGAAGTTTTTTCTCAAACTATAGTCTTGTCTCCAAAAATCGCAAGTGAAATCCTGAAGCACTGGCAAAATATACTCATGCAAGCGTGTCATTATGGAAGAGACCATCTTGAAAACACTGCTTTTAACAGCATGTATTGCTGATGATTCTTCTACAAGAAAATTACCTTCTGGTGCTGTGAATACAAGACTATGTTATTGGTATAACTTTAAAAAGCTTAATGAACTACAGGTCTCATCTTTTTGGAATATTCAGCAAAAGAAAAGCTTTAGTCTCAAAAGAATTAGTTATTTGAAATGTGTCATTATAGCACTATGGACACATTCCAAGACATCTAAATTGACGTTAGTCTCCTCTACTAAGGAAAAGAGCAGACAGGTTTTCCAAAATTGAAAGAAATGGTTACTCCCTTTCTCCAAATAAATATGAAAGAACAGAAACTAAGATTTAGATCCAAGTTTACCTGCAGTTTTATAAAAATTCTCGTATGCCAGATTAAAAGAACCAGCATCAATGTGAAGACTAACCAAACCACCTTTAATACTAATGCACCTGTTGAAAGTACACTGACAGTTCAAAGATTTTGAAGCAAATCTACAAGAGCCTCTCACTCAGGCTTACATGCCAGTTTCTTGGTATTAATGCTCTAAGTACAGCAAAAAACCAAGAGTCACAAAAGCCCAACTTTCACAAGTATGGCACAAAAGTGGGTTCAACTTTTTCCTCTACTGTTAAACAGACAAAATTCACACCTGAAAGATGAAACAGAGCAGAAAAGAAGCCAGAATTAAAGAAACAAGGAACAAACAAAAACAACCACTAGCTTGTTTAACAAAGAAAAACACAAGTCTAGAGTGTTTTTCAAAATGCTCCTTCATGCTTGCTCTGAGGTAAGTTGAAGCAGCAAGCATCTGCTGCTTAGTATAGCACAGGCTAAATGCCTAGCAGAACATACACTAAAACCAAACCCTTCAAGATGTCCCAAGAGGAAATATTCCTCCCAATATACAGTTAACAAAGATGAAAATATGGTATTAGAGCTTACACACAAAGTATTCAATCTTCTTGAAGACATGTGTAACATTCAGTGCAAAGTAGACACATATACATACAGTAATAGCTATTGTATGATCTGCCAAAAGCATCCCATAAAGCAACTTATGGATCCTGCATAGTAGCACAGAAGCAGCAGCACGTGCACCATTTGGCAGAACTGACTGAGTAAAACTCCTGCTACAGAACGCAATTTCCTATTTGTATGGGTTCGTACTTTTCTCAGTTACAGATACATGTCAAGTGCATTTCCTGCATTTTCCTCACATGTCAATCTGTGAGCTAGCACATAAAGCAAGATTAGCAGTACAATTTCTGCATAGCCTAAAAAGCCCTTTACCTCAAATGAGTGCAAACTCTTGTAACTTGCAGTTTATTTAAATCTCCTGTAGGGCTGAAGAAAAGTTAAGTTGAGGCTCCTACTCGGTATGGAGAATTAGCCACCTTCAACTGCTCTGGTTCTAGCATTTTAAGTTGCAATGCTATCAGCCAACTTCTAAAATGTTCCAAGATACAGTTTTGATTAAGACATAGTAAAAAAGCTGCTTCACACAACACTTATACCAGGGGAACATGTAATACTCACTAGATGAGAACCGTCTTTAACTTCTTGTACTTGCTGCACCTGCGGTTCAGCCACAACTTTAGTGTCCTGATCAGAAGTCATGAGCTGTCTGCTTTTTGGCTGCTCAGAGAGAACTTTACCGGTCACCTTTGTAAGCTGTGGAAATAGGAAGAGAAAAGATTCTGTAAGTGGTTGTTGAAATTCCCGAGAACTCAGCCATTCCAGATGTGCCATGTGATTCAGACTAACTGTCCAAAGAGCTTCCACACAACATGGTCAGGATTACACATTCAGAGAAAATGTTATGGCGGAAGGGAAGGATAAAGCGATCTTGCAGATACACTCAGTTCCTAGTCACTGTCTGCCTTAGTGCAGATGAACACTTGCCACAGCACTGGGCAGGGAAATTCCACTGGGAAAGTTTCGCTTGATTCTCATCTTAATTATTCAGATTGGTTTTCAAACCATGACTTCTTCATACCACCTGGTGGACTTAACTTATTAAAAAGCATTTAGGCACAAACCAACCTTTGTCTTCACCTACTCTGACAGTCACTGAATCTTTGCAAATTTTAAGAAGCATGTTACAACAGTTCTGCTAGATTAGTAACGCTCAACTAGTTGTTCTGCTCCATCATCCTAAATTGTTATTTTATTTGATTAGACAAGTAGAAAACTAAGTAGAGTTGAAAAACTGACAGCAACTTCACTTTGAAATTTGATGCTATTTAATACTCTTGTTTAAAAAAAAACTGGTCTTTTAAAAAGATAGAAAGCTCATTTAAAGGATGAAGGTTCAGAAAGTAAGTACTGGGGTGTAACATCAGAGTAATTCTTTATTTTTTCTTTTCCAAAAGGACTATGAGAAAGTTGTAATATGCTTTGAGTTACTTATTCACGCAGAAATTGCAGTACTGCATCTGTAAGAATGTGAGAGAAATGTATTGCTTTCAAATTGGTGACACCAAACTTCAGGGTAAGATTCTCTATGATCTCATTTAAAAAAACCAATCAAGATTTGCAGTACATGGAAGGCAACTGTATGATTCCATTCTTTAGCAGCATAACCGCCTTCCAGGGTTATCTTGATCGCAAAATACTGGAGTTGGAAAGTATTTCTTTCAGTCTATAGCATTATGGTCTTCCATGGAATCTCCTCTATACTATATTTTGAAATGGACAAAAGCAAAAGGCTTTTATGCAATTGCTTGAATACAGTCCAAAATTTTCAAATAAAATTATGACATTCACCTATGAACTGATTCAAGCATTCTATTATGGGATTACGCAGAAGATAAGATATTCTGCATGCACCATTGAAGAAACAAATATACTGACATCCCCAACAGGATGAAATAATCAGCTTAGATGAACAGTTGCTTATCACTTCACTATTAATGCAAAGTCAGCATGAAAAACATGTTTTTGAAACAAACTCACACACTGTGTCACCGTTACATTCCCAGAAATTTCTTTCCTAACACCTTGCCACTCATCTTGGAATAGAAACTACTTAAACAAGAGAGAAGCGATACAGACAAGAAAACACCAAAACAAAATTATACTGCCCCTCACATACAGTGTTACACACACATGAACATACACAGAGTCTACCTGGCAGGAAGTTTGGAATTCATTCAGGATGTTTGTATTTTATAAAATAATCAACAATCATTCTCAGGATGAAGGCAATTTTTCAAAAGCAAGTATTAAATAGCTAGACTCTGTTGCTCAAACCCACACATTGGAAGCTGTATGCACGTTAACACTGCAGAAGGTGTCTTAAGCTTCTTTGCGAATGCTTCTGCTAATATTCTTTAAAGAAATCAGGTTTAGCCTTCTAAAATTTTAGGTTAATATTTTTCTAAAAAAGCACAAGGCTTCTTACACATTTTGTGCTCACTGTATATAATCTTCACTGCTGTTCATACTAACCTTGAACATGTACATTAGTCCAGATTCACCAGCTAAAGTCTACTTTACAGAAAGATAAATGTGTTCCAGTCAGCAATGATGTTATCTACTCAGCATTTTGATCCCCAAATCAATGACAGGGTACTTCTTTGCATCCCTCACGTCACCTGCTTATCTCACACATTCCCATTCCCTTCTAGGATCAGCTTGTCCCCAGTCATGCTGCAATATCTTCCATCCTCTGGTATGTAGTTTTAGCACCAGTACTTCATAAACCTATGGATTGTGGAAGGAAAACAGCTAAGACCACGTGAGTCAAACAAGAGTAAAGTTCTACTACTACACATATGTCCTTTAAAGCATTTGCTGACTGGCCATCAAGCACAAAATATTCAGCTAAATCATTAATTTCAGCTGAGTGTAGACAAGTTGTTAGCCAACTTGATAGATAACATGACTGCAATGTGCACATTGTGGCTTGCTTAAGAAATTGAAGTTGCAATCAGAGCAACACATCATTCTACTGCTTTTCAGGAGTCCTTTACATGAGATTACACAAGACACTTATCACAAGCTAGGTCTAGATTGAAGCTCTAGCTTTGTTTGGATTACTCAAACTAATAATCATATTCTCATTAGTTACACAGATTTGTTATGATACACACCACACCAAATCCACTCACCTTGTGAACAAATAATTTTTAATAACTACAATGCCAAACCCACATATTTAAGTTGCATTTTGATCCTTAAGGATGACAGTGGCTTTCAAAACAAGTGAGATACTATTATCATCTGCTTAAACAGAATATTCGATCTGCCTTCTAAGTCCCATGCTTTTAACATCAGCCAGCTATTGCCTTTCAGCAAATGGATGAGCCATACAGAAAGACCCCAAATGCAGAAGTTTCCTTTGCAATTTTCTTCACTTAGTATGTCACACTACTACAAGTCCTCAGGATGTCAAGTGTTCTGCTGCAAAATCCCATCTGTTGTGATATACTTCACAACTTAATGTGCAGGGCTGTTCTGGAAAGTTAGTGACATCAACTTTTCCACCACAGAGTTGTCACTTACCAGTCTCTTAAGGCATAAAACCTACGTGACTGCAGGCTTCCATGACTATGTCAGAGAATATAGTGAGTGTGGAAAGGGCAGTGTTACTTTAGGGAGAGAAACAATAAAAATCACAAAATGTTAAAGGCTCTTCACAGCATGTGTTTTATCATGTTTCTCCTTAGTATTGATACATATCTTCATTCACAAGCTTATTTAGAGGAATAACAATCACTATCTCGTAGTACTAGAAACTACAGATCAGGATTGATCGTTTGGAAGAGAATTTATCCTCTTTTAATGCTAGTTTAATAGTCAAATTAGCAGCCAAGTTAAATGTGGCATTTTAATGCACCAATAAAAATTATTATCCCAGTGAAGAGTGAACTTGCCCACCACTTCAAAAGATGCACTGAATTGCTGATTGGTAAACCATATCTTTGCATACATACATACTGCTGCAATAAGTAGGAGGCATTCAAGAGGAAAACGCAAGTCAGCAGATCCATTTGGGATAGAGATAGCAATACCTATGGCAGAACACTGAGCTGTCAGAAGTAGACTGCAATTTTTTTCATTCAAGTTATTAAAAAAACCCAAACCCACAAGAAAAACCTTCAGAGGCACACACCCCCTTAAATAATATTTGTAGTTTATAGCAAGCAGATTCATAAAAAAATATCCGTATCTTCCACAAATTATGTCTAGTCACATATTCTACAGAATGGCCTGCATTTATGAATTGATTTAGAAGTACACAATTTTAATGTTGTACTATTATATATAATTTCAATTCTGTAAATGTGTATAGTAAGTATTTTTCCTTCTGGCTTGCCATTCGGTCATCACAGAGTAATTACTCCAGTTCAACAACTTCAGATATGTTATGTCAAGGGCAAAGTTACTCTCAAACCATGCAAATACTTGTTTCAAGAACTACCTAATCCAAAAGAAACTGCATGGATTTTACTGAAGCTTATCAAAAGCAGTCTGAACTTGGTATGTAAGCAGGTAAGACACGTACCCCCAGATGTTTAAAATATAGGTAAAACCACGTTTCTTTAGAAACCGCACAACACTCAAGCATGAAGTCCTTACTGTCCCCAAAACTGTAATATACTGCTAAGTCTGCTAAATTAGCAACTGCAACAGGAAGGGGAAGGGCACCTTTATACAGTTGTTTTCTCATTAGAAAGAAGACAATGGGGGCAGGGCAGTAACTCTTCACTCCTACTTGTACAGATCTTGTCCCTGTGGGCACCTGGTCAGCAGTGGCTAATCTGAGGAGTTGCAAGAACATTCTCAGGAGGGACTGAGACCTGGCAGAGTGACACAGGTAGCACATATTTCAGCCTACTGGTTTCCCTCTGCAACATCCACAACCATCTTCACAAATAAAGAGTTGTGGGTTGTTAATGTTTGTTTGGGTTTGTTTTGTTTTTGGTTTGGTTTGCTTTTTAAGTTGACAACATGGTTCTTTATTGGGAAATACTGCCAAATGCATCTTGTTGTAATTCCATAATTTCAGAAGATACCAGATACAAACCAGCAATAGTCCACAGGATAACTACACAGGTAAGTGCACACAACCACATGATCACTCTTGTCTGGCTGCCAAGCTAAACAGAGCTGGAACCACTCTCATTTAAAAAGCCACACGTGTGTGTGTGATTGTGGTGCCAACATCAGGCCAACCTTTACACCGCATTTTAGTTCAGGTTTAGGTATCTTATAGTACTGGCAGAGTTAATGTTCAACTGTCTGAAGATATTTATACACACACTGCATCCACATACACCACAACCTTGCAAACAGCTCAGAAGAGACATCTATTCAATTGTTACACAGCCAACAAAACCACTACTGCCCCCCACCAAAACCTCCCTCGCGTGTATCCCCCAGTTCTCCTGCCTTCATTAGCAGGCCTCTCTAATTTCTCTAATTCATATTCAAAGCGTGCTTTGATACAGTCTGTTTTGCTGTCTAGAGTTACAAGAGTATGAGTAGCAGCATGCATTCTCTCAATCAAACCTGTCAGATAGATCTGTTATTTAAAAACATGCAAAACCCCAAACAATGCTCTAGGGCTGAGATCTTGCCTGCCAACTTTCAGCCCAGAGTAATCAGCCCTTAAAAAGAGATTTACAAATGCAAGTGCTGACAACTAACTTTCACACTGCAAACAGCAACACCATAAAACAAAAAAGCTCACTAGAATAAAAGACCTTTTCATTGCTCTTCCAGCAAGCACAAACAAAAATAGATTTGAGTTTGGCTTTGTGCAGAACTCTTCCCAGCGAACATTTTAGAAACTTTAAACACAGATTAAGATAAACTTCTCACAAGGCTAACATAGAAATACCCTTCCAGTAACATGAGAAAGCCTAAAGTGTTTTCTAACAGGTGCACTGCTTAACTTAAGTCTCACAACAAACTTACAGTTACAGGACAGAAATCCTCTTTCTACAGTCAGAGATAACATACTTTCTCACCATCTTTCACACTGTTACGCATCCACAAGGATCATGACACCACAGCAGAAGTTAACAGAGCTACCACTGACCTCTGCTTTGAAAAGAGTTTTAGCACCTGCTGAATACATCACATAGCTGATAGGAGAAGTAACAGATGCCTCTTCCAAAAGTACGCTATTAATTTAATACATTAACCCCTGTTTAAATAAAGTTTACCTTTCGTTATTAGTTTCATATGTGTTCTGAATTACCAAGGCACATGTAATCTGTCACAAGTTAATCATGTTCTCAGCCCAGGTAAAGCTGCTAGCTCAGACACCGGACAGTGAAGCTTTAGAACATCATGAAGAAAAAGTGACAAACCCTAATTCTGAAAGGCTGCAAGTTTCCCTCAGTGTTAGCATTATAAGCAGTGATACAAACTTGAGCTTGCAATTTTAATCAATGGCTGTTTTAAAAGACTTTCAAAGAAAGGTTTAAGCTCTTAGGTAAGAGTTGAACCATCATCTTGCTGCATGGGGCACATCACCATTCCGTAGATGAATAACCACAGAAAGCTGTATCGTTCTGATGCAGAAAGCCTGTGACAGAACTCAGGGGTTTCCATCCTTCCTTTCAAAGCAGGAAATCAGTTTATTTACAGAGTAGATGTGACAAGCAACCTATCATTCAAAGGATGGCATTATTCAAAAGAAAATACACTGTGAAGCAGTTACATTACCACAGTGGACATAATAGCTGCAAATGAAAAAAAAATATCTAGCAACCCCAAAAAGCACATCTGTCCGTGGCGATCTCTGCAATCATCATTGTGCCTATGACAGTTGTGAACTCTGTATTACACAACAGCAATTAAACAGCTGACATGACATAAATATTTAGTCACAGCATGTGTCTACAGAAGTTAAATATTGAATACACTACTATTAAAAATTACCACAAGGCTCTAAATTTAACTGCTAATTAGCTAAACAGTTGGGGAAAAAGTTGAACATTTCACCTCTGGAGCTTAGTCTGACCCTGTCGTTTATCAAAGTCTGCCAGATGAAGGTTTCAAAATGTACATGCATCCAGTGTACGTGCCAGTACGGTGACTGGAAAATTAGTTTTCAAAAAACCCAAGAAAAGTACCATCTGATTTGTTTCAGTTTTCCTTTCTGCCAAGAACATTACTTGTGCCTGGGCAACTCCCAGGCAGCACCCAGAACACCACAATTTTTTGATTCTTGAAGAGGGCATGGACAGGGGCAAAACAGCAACATGGTACTTGGCAGGTGCAAGGCATTTTAAAACCCACATGGCAATGAGGTGTTAGCAAGAAGTGCACTCTCTCACAAAACCACCTAAACCTTAATGCTGTACATTTTTAACATTCTGCAATAGAAAATATCAGATCAAATGGTTTAGAGCTGCTGCTGCATCTACTTCACAAGTTTTTTTTAAAAAACCTTCTGTTCTTTATAAGGTTGATATCCTCCAAAACTGTTCTGTAATTCTACTAGTTACCTCTTCAAACACAGCCTCTCCTCTAAGAATTGCTGAGATCAAGAGAAACAGTAAACCCTGTTATTTAAAGGGAACACTGCATTTCCTTATTTGAAGTTTTACAAAACATTTCTGCACTAGGTTTCACAAGCCATTTGCAACTCCCATCATTTACTAAGCTTTCCAACTCATACAAAAAACCACATGATGGAACTGCACACCAGAACCAATTACTCCACAAGTCTAGAAATTCAGATTGTTATAGTAATTAGTTGTCCAAGCAATAAGTTACTAAGCAAAGGTGATAAAATAGTAAAGAGACCTGATAGTGGTAAATGATAAGGACTTTATACAGACTTATACAAAGAACTTCCAGTCAAGAGCAACAAAAATGGGAAGGGGGTAAAGTTACAGTCTTATTCACTCACCAAATCTCAAACAACAGGAAGAAAGATCTTTATAATACACAGAAGATAACAAGCTGACTCCACCAACAAATAATCCTGATTATCTTTTTTAAGTCTAACCTTTTACACATGGTATTTTAAATATATATGCTTAAAATAAAAGGAAATTTTTTCACTATATTGAAAGGTCTCACACAGAATTTCCGCAGTCACCCTGCACACTGAGATGATAGGTTTTTACACACAGGTACCATCTGATGTGCACTCAAACATCACTCAAGAAATGAGCTAATAAGCCTGTGGATCATATCCTCCTCAGTAATGCAATGCACCAGATGTTTGGTAGTATATAATATAATAAAAAAAAATTCATTTAAGAATACTAGGGAGTGTCTACCAAGACAGGAGTAACCCACTGGGAAGAAATTTTTATGCCTGATAAGAGTATTCTGTGCCTTGAAGACAAATGTGATTGTGTCATGAGCAGTTTTCAGTTTTCTTACAGTTTGTTCTCAGTTTTCAAGTTTGAAGCAGCATTCTCCTGACTGCAGGCTGAAGCGCACAACATTTAGAAACCCAGCTCATTAATTAACAGGGGTTGCTTCATATAGCACATCCATCACAAAGCCACAAGCTTGTTTTCCTCACTATAAGTGGACTACCAGCACACACCCTGCAGGTTATCCATGAAGATGCATATTTAATTGCTATTATAACTATCATGTCAGATATTTTTTTATCAGATGATGATTTCAAAAAGTACTGAACCATAAATTAAAATAAACCCTTTACTCTCCCATTTGTGCATTACCTGAGCAACCCCTCAAATGGCAAAGTTAAAGTTGTTAGCAGCTTTACCAAACCATGGCAATTCTGAAGCAAATGGTGGGATGCTACCTTAATATTAAGCATCTATGATCGTAACTCTCCACAACCCCATCTGCTCTTGAAAAGTTGTTTTATCTAGTTGAATATAGAAACACAAATTCTACATTCATTACCCAAGGCCTACAAAAAGCAGAAAACATCTCACACTGGAAGAAAGAGGTCTTTTATCTTTCTCCAGAAAAAGATCAGGAATTTGCCCCTCAAGCACATTAGGCGAGTACTTCAAGATAAGATGATTTTCCAGTAAAATACTCCATCACTTGCCCCTCTGTTAGATTCATGAGCATTAGACCTCCTCCCAACCTCCTCCCTACTTCCCAGCCCCAGTGGTTTTTTAACTTTTCCACGACAGAAAACATCTTTAGCAAGAACAGGATTTTCATAAATTTGAACAAACCTCTTTTTCTACAAATAGCTAAACAGAGAACAACACAATAGTTGCTCGTACACATACTACACAAGAGTAGTAGAGGATGACCCCAGTTGAACAACTGATGCCATTAATCCTTCTTCCCTGTTCTCTAGGAAATCATCAGCAGTAGAGTACTGCAAACTAAGTACTGCAGTTCTGAGTGAAACTTAACAGGTCAAGTCTACATCACTCTCTGCTGCTGCTATTACTCTTGCCTACAAAGCATCACAGGTAGTTTCTACTACAAGAGAAAGAAAAAGAAAAAAAGAAATAAAAGAAGACAGTAACATGCCTGCAGGACTTTCACAAGAGAAATCCCAGCAGAATGCCTGTACTGAATTAAAGAGTGAAAGAACAGGTCAATGCAAACCACTGCTCTTTTGCATTGAAAAAAACAGAAAACCAATTAAGCCCGAACACAGGGTGATGATGATTCAAAGCACCTACAGAAGGACAAGCTTGGGAGTCCCAGACCCCACACTCTGCACAGCAGTTCACAACTGCCTCTGCTTCCAAGCTGTGTAATAGAGAATACATATTTTTAAATGAGCCTGACTACAGAGGGAGCTTAACTTTTCATAAAATCTTCTAAAACCAGCCAGCCTAAATAATGGCCAAATACAATAAAAAACAAGTTTATGCCTAACAAACTGTAGGATGTGACAGAATCTCCCTCCTCCTGCAAGATTTTTTTAAATTGTGTTTTAAAAACTGATGAGTTTTTCATCAAAGGACTGGCATCATATATTACAGTAACCCACTGCTCACGTTAATTTCTTGTGACACTCCCATGCACCTGCATTTACCTGTTAGGCTTGACTAAGCTACAAGGCAACAGTCTCTGCTTGCACAATCCAGTGCAGTGGGATTCTGATCTGCAAATACAAGTCACAGCGAAGGTAATGCAAATAGAACTGTTAGTATTTTTACTAATATACATCATTTTAACTGCTAAAATTGTTTATCTACTACATACATATTAACTCTAGATGCTTTGGTGCGACCTTTGATAGGCTAATTGCATTTTTCTCTGAAAGTCAAAGCTTCTCAGTAACTTCAGATACCTTCATGCCTACAAATTAGCAAGAAGACTATTCCAGGCTTTTAATGCAATACCAGTATTTAGTGTCAAATACTGTTCACTGACATGGAAACTAAGTTTTTCACTTAATGCAAACATTAGGAAAGCATCACAAAACTCTTATTTCTGAAGTTTAGCACCATCAAATGCAAAACCTCTTCTAATTCATCAACTATCATCATCCACATTGCTTGTCTGCACTGAGGTCACATGAGTGTAACAACTGCACACCACCTCTGTACACACAGAAAACAGAAGACTGAGACAAAATTGACTAGAAGTAGTAAGCTGAATTGGAAAGAAAATTAAAGCTTGCCCGGGAGTGGACAGGGCAGGAGCTGATACCTTTTAGTACTAATGACTATGGATTTCACAAAATACTGTTCATTTTATTGTTAATTTCCTTTTTAAATCTGCATTTTCAGAACACCAGATGGCAACTTAAACGCTTGAACTCTGATTTATTTAAAATAGGGGAAACTCTCCAAAATCCTCCACCTATCTTCAGCCTATATTACTTCTTCCCTTAGCCAACCAAGGCACCACATGAAGAGATTAACACTGCTATCAAAAAGCCACCTGAAAGACTTCTCAGATATTTTTTTCCCATATAAACTACAGTTCTTCATTTTGACACACATCTTATTTCCAGCAGGTGAGTTTACTTTGGCACTCTGGATACTAAGTCTGTCTCATTCTATCATATCTCCTCTGAACTCACGCGCACATTAGGATTTATTATGCAAGCATAGTATCTTGCATAATATTTATTTTTCCTTGTTTCCCTTACCTTCCCACATAGGTGGCTTGCTCTCACTTAACCAAGCCATTTTTTGGTGTTCACTTTTCGTTAAAGTATCTATTGAACGGAAGTCAGAGAGATTAATCTTCCCATTCCACTGCTGAAGGAAACAACAATTAGGCATGCTAAGAGCTCACACAGAGCAATAAAGTTTATGGAAACTGGTGCACTTTCATCAGGACTGGTAGTTTCTAATTCCTGACTTAGGAATGAAAACTAGAAAAGATAGTGTACTTTGCTGGCTAACAGACTCACCAGCATCTCAGTGTGCTAGTGTCACAGCAAATGGACCTATCACTTTATAGATTCTGTTTATTTCACAAAACAACTGCAAGTTCTACAGTATTTTAACAGCGGCTTCAAATTTTAAAAAGCTAAGATGCAGCAATTGATGGTCAATTTGACCTTTCCCAATTCTTCAAACACTAACTCTTCAAAAGATAAAACACATAACAAACTACCAGCAGCTTTAGCACTTGCTTAGAGGGAACAAGTTAAAAGTTGTGCATGAAGAATGTCAGTTTAGCAATGCTGGGAACAACAAACTTCCTTGTTTCAATTACTGAATGTTCCTCCTCCCAGTTTACTAATACCATCTAAGTTTTCCACATACTTCACTACACCACTAACCAGAAAGTGGCCAGTGCACACTCATGATGCTGCCTGTGACTCTAGGCAGTACAGTTCATCAAGGTAAAGGAAATAACTAACCTAGCTCTGCTGGGTAGGATTTTATGGACAGCACCTTCTATAGAAGAATTCAGAAGTTGGCAGAACAGGATGCAGTATTTTATAATGAAAGACAAGATTAAAAGCATCACTTGGAGCTATAAGGTTAATATTTAAGGTAGCTCCAAGGGTGAGGTTAGAAGTCTGACATTGTTTAACAGGTCTTAATAGGTTTATCATCTTAGAATATTGCTATTCTTTTGAAGTCTATGTTTCAAGTCTGCAATCAGTGCTGTGCTTAAGCAAGAGAAGGTCAAAAACTGTATTAGGAACTTCTAGGACACAGTATTTTTAGTGCTTTGAATTACTTTTTGAGACACACACATAGCTTCAAAGCAGATTTTTTAAGTTCTTTATCATCACATTCTTGGACCACACAATAAATGTCTTATTCAGGGAAGCAGAAATCTTGCTACAAGGATCTCAAACTCAAATGTGTGCAGAACTAGAATTCTAAAAAAGATTTGATGCGGACTGATGAGACAGCTGTTACAGTACTACTAGAATACATCTTTGGTCAGAACAGGTCTGAGAAAGTGAGAAAGAAAACAGTCTACACCTACGTAAAGTCCAGTTGAGAGGCATATACAGAACCAAATAAAATGTTAATAAACTGCAGTGATAAATGAAGAGATACAATGACAAGTTTTCTTCCAACACAAATGTATACAGTAATCCTTGACTATGCAAAGACTACTTTAATAAACAGCTGTTCTGCAAAACAAAGAGCCTAGGATGAACTCCCCTTCAACTCTGGGGTCTGGGTGTTTTTGGATGACTTGAAAGCCATTAATTTACCTAAAATATGTTAGCTTAAGTTTTGAAACATGTTCAGGACCAAATCTGAAGTGAAATTAAACTACTCACGAAAGAAGCGTCATGTAACTTTAAGGTTTTGTAATAAGAAAAGGAAGCTAATGTTTTTGCCAATGATTATTTCATTAACCTCTTTGCCAAAAACAGAATTTAACCCAAATAATCCAGTGACTTGAGTATTACTTCCTCTTTTGAAAAAAACCACCATCCTCCATTACAAGCTTCACTGAAATCAGAAGCAATTCTTGCTTAGTCTTTCATACATTGTTTTAAGAGTATCACCTACTGGGTGCACATTTGTTCAGTTAGAGCACCCCACCTTTTTAGAGTATCACTGTAATCAAAACTACTGGTAATTCAGGTTTTGACTTGCTGTTAAGTATGGACTGTTCCAATATTTGAGCTTAGATTTAACAACAATAATTCTTCCTTGCAAGTCAAAATAACTGCATGCAGACTCTCCTAAAAACTGCAGTCCTTGAATCCAGACAGTTAAAATACACAACATTAATTAAGAAACAGAAAATGATAATCAGAACAAAATAATTACAAACTAAGCTTCAAACTGTTCATAAAAAAAGATCCCCCTCCCTTCTTTAGAATCCAAATCTTTTTGACATCTATTACAAATATTGGACAACAAGCTTTAAACAGGAACAGGGCCACAAACCTAAGATCCTGGAGACATGCCAACACAGACAATGATATTTTGGCCAAATTGTTTGCCTTGCTGCTTTAAACAGCAACATGTTGACCGTTTTCTGCCCCTATCTGTTGGGCAGCAGCAATACTGAATGGGAATGAAACTCTGAGATAAGACTGCAAATTCCACACATATAGGTAGCTCAGCACTTCAAGTAACTGTGCCCCAATGCATTCTTCACTTTTGCTCTATTTATCTAATTCCTAGAACAAGAATCAGAAGCCCCTAGGATCCATCAAAATGTTTGAGCATAAACCTTCAGCGCCAGGGTATGAAAAAGCAAGTTACTTTGGACATTGGTCTGTTGATTCATCAGTTCCTTGTTTGAACAACAGTCAGAGTCAGGCTTTGTTGTGAGGCAACCTGTGACAGCACCACAACCTGTAAAAATATGCTTATGGATACCAACACTGACCGAAAACAAAACCATAAAGCTGCCAACATCACTGTAAAGCTTCTCAAACATTTCATTAATTTTCTGACACGTGAGATTTATCAAACGGTTAAATATTTTTTTCCTCAACATAATTACTATTTAACTGATATTTCATTTCTCAAGATTCCCTGTCAGATCACTGGTATCCTGTGATTATAAAACACTTGAAAATAGAATGCAGAACATTAGGTCTGCTGAGAAATACAGAGAAACACTTTAATAGAATAACAGAAATCTACAATTTTTTGAAGTAAGTGTTTAACTCCCATACCAAGACAGATGGAAGTCTGCTTTATGAATACCACCAAGTGTTAATATTCATCATTGTTGTTTATTTCCAGAAGATAGCATGGAAGGGCCAGTATGAAGCTGAGGGAGAATTAATTTAAGCAAAGGGAAAATACTGTTGTGTTTCCTTGCACAGTATCAGAAGAAATCTAACAGCAAAATTAAATGATACAGTATTTACACTTGCAAAAAGCCCAGCACTAGCTTTAGATAAAATAACTGTGTTCTACAACTACACTCAAGACTCAGTATATTCCTGAACAAGTCCCATGTGAACTACTGATAGCATCTGAAGGTGTAATTTCCAAAGTCTGTATTTGCCAGTGTTGGCTATTTTCAATAGTGAAAGTGATGCAGGCATTTTAGGAAGGAGTCTAACAGATGAAGTAATTCTGGGTCTAATCTATCATAAGCTACCATGCTACACAGATGTCTACAGATATCTATATGTGTAACAGTCCAGAACTAAAAGTCGTGTATAGCTACTACTACCTTAAATACATGTACACTGAACCTGAGGTATCTATGAACTCTAGATGGCCATAAATGCAATCCAGAATAAACCTTTACTGTAGGATACACTCTCGGGGACACCAACTCCTTACATGCCAACAGCCTTATGCTAATAACAACAGAGCTGCTGGAAGTGCAGAGGTGGCAATCCATTCAGCTTATGAACGACTGATTCCTTTTGTATTACATCATTCAACTACCCATTAAGGAGCTGGACTGACAGGATCCAGAATATGCATAGCCCAGCCCTCCATGGTAAACGAGGGTTAGAAAAGATTAAGGCTCAAAGAAATTGGTGATTCATCAGGGCGTCAAAACAGCGTTTCCCCAATTCCCTGCAATGTTCTAGGCCAAGTAGCTAGCCACATATTAGTAACCCCTGTCAGTCTTTCAATTTTGGAGTTAATTGCTGTTCCTGAAACATATACCCAGACACAAAATACCTGCACCAGCACACATCACAGAACAAATACTGTCACGGCTATCCTAATCACACAATTATGCTGTATTACAGTCACACCTAATTTAAGTACTCCAAAGTACCTCTGTTGTCTGCAGGTATTACTTTGTAGTGCCTGCTTCCTAATAGGGGGGGGCACCCCCCTTTAGAAAGGGTATGTAACAGCAACAAACACAGAGAACACGAACACGAAAGACCAATGAAAAAGGGATTATAAATCCTTGGCTCCATCACATCACCGAAAATCAAGAACCATCAGCTAAGAACAAATTAATAGAACTTGTTTCTGCCACACTACTTTGCAGAACTTGGCTAGATTAATTTAAGTGTATGGGTGGTACAGAAATCAACTTCTAGTCTGTTTCTAACAAGTTCCTCAAACTTACTGGTTTTAGATAAATTTTTATCATGCGCCAGTCAAAGCCAGCATATCCTTAAAGAGAAAGAAACAGATTCTTGGAATAGCAATGGGTCTTCAATTACCCAGTATTTACAGCACCAAATTATATTTATTAACCAGGTGAAATATCACCAAGTTTCACATTCAGAGAAAGTTCTTCAGAGGTATTCTATTTTCATGTTTGACTTATGACACACTAGCTTGCCTTGAGTTTAGCACAGAGGAGTTAATACATAGGAAAAGAAAACAGAACTTCCCCAAGCATTAGCTTACAACTCTATTTACAACATTTTCAAATCATACCTTTGGTAAAGCATATAACCAGTTCAGGGGGGAAGAGGGTGTGCGTGCGCGTTTTCTCTTTTTTGAGGTATCACGAAAAACCAGCATTATTTCAAAGTTCAAGTTTTACATCACTTCCCCTCCCTAATTTAATGCCTGGCTTACATGGTGAAATCTACCTGTCTAGATCTTGTTTTATATTGACTAAAATAACAGTATTAGTTTCAGCATGTGTATGCCTTGCTTTGGAACCAACACTGCCCAAATACCTTCCCAGGGCCTTTACTACAAGAGTAGCTTTTGCTGTCATCTGCTATACAGTTCTCCACATACTATTGCCTCTTTCAAAACTGCATGGGGAGGGGTTCATTTTCTTTCTTACAACGTCCTGTTTTGTAACATCCTTCCTTTCCTACTCATACCTGTGTACCCATTCTGAATGCAAGTACAAGAGACATGCAATACTCATGTTAGTTTAATATCACTGATTACATACAGGAATAAATGCAGCCAAAGATTCTTTTCTAGTTATTTCTAAAAGTTACACAAACTTGTCTAAAAATGTCATTTTGCTAGTAGATGCTTGAAGGAACAGAACACTATGCAAACCACATTTTTTTACAATGTCTTATGCCACGTAAGAGTTCCTCACATGTGCGTGTACACATACAGACAAAAAAATTACACCGCCAAAGCTTGATATTCTCTAGACTTCAAACTGTGTTTCTTTGCTTTCTTAATCTGGTCTCTTTTGCCTTTTTCTCTATGCCAGCGATAGCCTTCTTGACACTGCATTTGTTAGCTACCTCTACAGCCACCTTTACACCTTCCTTCACCGAGCATCTCTAAGACAAGAATGCTTTTCAAGAAGATCAATAAGGCCACTGCCCTTAACAAAACCTGCTCCTTCCAACACAGGCACAAGAAAAGGTAAGTCAATTGCTCTACAGGCTTATTTGTGTACTTTACCTGTTAATTTATGAGAATGTGAATGTCTGATGAATATATACAGGTACCATGGAATTAAAGATTAATAGCACTGAAGGGCCCAAAAGCCACCTATTTTAAGAAAATTAAACTGATGAAACACATCTACACCGAACTACTTTGTTCTTTATAAGTCCTTTCTTGCTACCTTTCAGCTGTCACTTTGGATTTGTCACGCACTACGGCCAGAAACATGTCTTTTCCGTGTCTAACATGTGCATTTTGTGAGGTAATGTAATAAATATTTAACAAAGAGTTTATATTACCATGCCAATTAAGCTCACAACTGATTTAAAGCCAAAGCCACTGCCAGATATGAGACCTGAGAAAGAGCAACTGATCCCCACAGAACACGTGGATTAGACAAACCTGACTGTATGTATTTTGCATTTCAGTAAAATAAAGCAAGCAGTTCATTTCACTCTAAACAAGGAAAAAATGAGAGTCAGAAATTGCCTACATGGTTACCACATGTCTCACAGAAACAAAAAGCCCCTGAAATCCCAAAGCCCCCACAACTGCCTCCAGTTCTAGATCTTCCATCTTGTTCTGTATTGAAGCAGGTTTAAGTTCCAGCCACATATCTAAACAATTTATCTATGTACATATCAGTCATCCATACCTTTCTATGTGTATATTTGCATTAGAGCAAGCCATAAAAAGCAACCAAGGCAGAACACACTTGCGCCAACACCTTTATTCCCTTAAGGCATTTGTGTGTAAACACTTGAAAAAACATGAATAATTACAAGGGAAACAATTCAATCTAACCCAGAACATTGTGTGCACTTAAGGACCCGATTATATACCAAGAAAATATACAATCATTTAGGAACATCCAAGAGGTCAAATGCATCATTTATGCAAATCCTTTATTTCAGTTTCAATAAGCTTTTTTTTTTTTTCCAAAAAAAGGTAAGACCAATTAAACACAAGAGTAATTTTGGCTTCCATATAAATAGCATACACATATAAATGACAACACACCTAGAAGAATAAAATTTCCTACAGACACTACGTATGTTTTCTGTACGTGCTTTATCAGGCTTCACCCTAGTTTCCGCCTCCTTTTCATTTCTCACAGAATTAGTAATAATAAAGAAGTCAGAAATATCAATGTTTTTCTAATAGCTACAGTGATTAAGCTGAGTAGCTTCGTATCTCAAGAATTAACTTGAAGAAATGCTTACAAGTCAGCAGGAAACAAGTGAAAGTTCAACTGATAAAAAAGTTACCAGATCAGAATCAAAACCCTGGAGTTGTGAAATCACAGCCAGTTTAAAAAAAAACAAAACAACGTGCTTTGACCTTTGAAAAATTATCCAATCCATAAAAACCAAGTGCATTTGACATGAAACTTACACCACATGAAAGGTTAAAGCCTTTCAATAGCCATCCTAAGGCAGTACTTAGGATTCCTACTCCAATTTTACTAAGGATTCAGACAGAGGCTGACAAAACTAGGCCGGAGACAACACGCGAGATCAGAGCCAGAATTCCCATGGTTTTGCCCCAACTGTGACTCAAGTTTAAACAGTGGTTTTGAAACCAGCTCGCTCTCTGTGGCCACAGGCAGGTCTTAACCACTTTGCCTCAATTCCCTTACCTGCAGAATAAAATAATTATACTTATCTGCCACACAGGAATCTTGTACAACACTGTTTGGCAACTGCACGTCTGTTTAAACTGTGGACAAAGCTATGTAGTAATTTTGAGCATCTGCACAGACTGAAACTGAGAGTGAAAACAACTTGGCTGAAGCAGCTAGCGAAGGCCCGACAACAACAAAATCCTAGGGGCAAAACCCCGTTTGTGCGGTGGCTGCTTTTGCAAGTATTGCTTCGTAACCTGCGAGCACAGCTGGCCCGCTGGCTCCTGCACCATCCGTTCAGCCGGTCAAGGCACAGCTCTGGGGAAGAGCCAGCGCTGCCCTGCATCTGCCTGGAGCGCTCGGCGAGGGGCTGGTACCGCCTGCGCCTGCCGCTTACTCCCGCCGTGCTCTTCCCAGAGGGTCACAGCTCCTCACGGCCGAGGGCGGCCGGCCCGCAAGCGCCGTAACGCCGGTGCTGCAGGCGCGCCCGCCCAGCGCTCGCCCCCTCCCCGCCGG
>JAVJGI010000050.1:61855984-61912608 GCA_035590275.1 Ibycter americanus
CCACATCAGCCAACCCACCACCCCTGAAGCAAGCCCACAACTGTATATAATCAATGTTAATTAACCCTCTACAATTCTTCTACACCAACTCACCACTCACCACCCCTGAAAACAACTGAAAGCCCAAGCTACTGCCTTCACAGACTGCAATGTTTTGTTACTGAGCTGTTTGACAAATAGAATTTCAGTTCTGCAATGAAATTCTGGCAGTTTCAACTTTGACTTTTTATATTACAATTTAATATATAATAAATTAATTAAAACAAATATATTCTGATATTTTAATACCACATGCAAGTCAAAATGGAATAAGTTACAGTGGTAAAGTCAGAAAAAAAGGTATGTCATTTTGCTTCTAATGGTTTTTGAACGTTATTGAAATATCTCGGTGAGATAGTGAAAACTGTTGTATAGACTTGCTCCCATCTAACATGTTGTTAAACATGCTTCACTACCACAAAGTATCTAAATAATCTGTATTTTTTTGTGGGAAACAGCTCTTTCAAAAAAATTCCTCCAGTGCAAATCAATAAATAAGGTCTTGTAAGCCAAAGGCTTTCAGTTGTACTTGCCCCATCTCATAGTTTGTGATGGTGTATTTGCAGCATAATTTTTATTAAACACAGCTCATGAATGGACAGAGAGCAACAGGCACAGTTAAAAATTACTGTTACGCTAATCCTCAAGAAGCGGGGTCTGGGAGACTTACTGGAAACCTGGTATTCCCCAGAGTTGTTCAGCCCTGATACTGTCTCATCACAAGGAGAAGCAATTATCAGAGCATTGGTGTTATCTCCGTTTCTCTGCTTGTACGGTGTTGGTATTTTGTTGTGCACTGGCAGTGGGGCACTGACCCATTTGGGGGGGAGCAGCATTTTCCCCACTGTGATTTAAGACTTGGTTACTCGTGTCATCGCTGGTATGTAGCAGGACTACCAGGAAATAAACCAAACCTTGAGGACCATCCATAAAGACAGAGCAGTTACCTTTCCCAGATGTAACGTGTAGGATAGATGGCAAATTGCAAGTAAGAAAATCACATTCTCAGGCCAATCAGTTTGCGACACAGTTCAGGTAGAGTTTCTGCCTGTGTCCTTACATATAGTCTAATGGTAGTAAGTATCCTTCCACTTAAGATGGGTTTATTGCAAGGCTAACTTTACTGCACCAATAAATCTCAGTAACAGTGACATTCACTTGATGAATTTGGGCTGCCACCGACCGCAACATGGGAATAGACTTCCCTCACCACCACCACCAGCTCTCTATGTCATTGCGGCAATTTGATATCTATCTGGAAGGCTCTTCTGCCTCAGGCTGCTTCCAGAAGACGTGCTACTCAGTGCCTATGGGCACTGAAATCTACATCACTTCTGGTTGGAATTCAGAAATTTTGGGCACTGGTAGAACTTTTCAAGCCTCTTGAGCAGACTGTGTGAACCTCCTCCTGGTGGAAGGCCTTTGCTTACCCAGCCATCATTCAGTGGTGGTAGAGATTCGGCTGCTGTTGGTGCACTTTTTTTTGCTTTCACATGTAGGTTCCAACCTGGTTGCTTGAGGAGATACAAGTAGTTTGGAAGGGTGATGGATTACTGCTTATCTGAGGTCTTCTGCAAATTCCCTGGTGTCAGATTAGTACCATCCCCAGCCTTTCCTCAGAAGAGGCTCTCCAGCTGAGAGAGAGGAGGTCCTGAGAGGGCATAAAGGACAGGAGTATGCTGAGGCTGAGGTCCTCCTCCACTGCTTGAGGTGAGACACTCATCTTGTAGCAAAGAAGCACAAATGCCAGAGGATTCAGGGAAAGATGCGGTGAGCGGGGCCATGAGTCACTTACTTCATCTCTTTTTGGCTGGAACAATTTCTCCCCATCTGTACATACCTGGACTATGGTTAATTAATACTCCTAAAGCATGTTTGAACTGTGTGTGCTCTAGAACTGATTAGGTTTTTTTATGTAATTACCTAATTAGGGGGAAGGACCACATTACACCAGCATTCCAGAGATGGTGCCAAGTGCTGTATGCCAGGCTTCACCTCCGTACTCCATAGGTTCTGCCATGACAGATGAGCAGTTCAAGTGTGGGGATGACTTGCCTTTTCTCCAAGCTACTCCAACTGCCATAGAGTTGTTCAACAGTGTAGTTAAAAAGAAAATCAGGCAACTAGGTTTAGACAAGAAGGGAAGAGCATTTTAAAGGAGGAGCAATGAGTGCTGTACTTGCCTTTCCACTGGTCTGACCTGTCTGTATCAGAATCTAAACGCAGATGTGTTCCCTTTCTTTGCATTGGTGTCAGCCTGACAAAAGTAGTGTTTTGCTTACTTGTTCTTCGATAACTTTCTTTTTGATCAAATACAAACCCACCCCTGTTACCCATTTGCTTGAAAATATTAGCAAGACTGTATCTTTTATAAATCAAACAACTCCTACATGAAGACTTGGCTTACTGCCTTGATTTTGAAAGAAATGTCAGGATTGCCATCCCATTTCCCCTGACCCGCCTCTGTAGTTTTTACCATGCCTTCCACCTTCTCTGCCTATGGAAGCTGAGCCACAGGTCACGGTCCCCAGACTAATGAGGTGTTCCGTCATGTCTTTTACTGCCTTATTCTCCAACTAAAATTAATGCAATTTTTCTTGGTGGTAAAGGGAATCAGTAACCCAATTAAACAGGGGAGCATTTTAACCTGGGGAACATGCCATTCAGACACAATATTTTTGCCTGAGAAATCATTAACCTCTATGGAGCACAGACAGCACAGATCCTATGCACTGAAGCCTTTCTCACATGTCCTATCCTTAGTTTTTTACATCCATTGGCCCTTGGTGTATTTTATTATGTTGAGCACTCTAATGATGCTATTCTAAGACCAGTGGGATATCAGTACTAACACAGCCTTGCCCTAACACAGCCTTGCCCTAACACAGCCTGTACAGTGTAGAAACAAAATGGCAAGACCTTAAAGGTATGTGCCAAAAGACACCACACATTGTGTAACCAGCATACCCCTCCCATTAGGCAGAGACTGACCTTTACAGAAGAAAGAGGGCAATATATATTCATTGGAAAAAAATAATTAAGGTGGGTTCTTTAAAAGCAGAGCACTGGCCGAAGACGCTGCTCACATTCAGCGTCATGGCTGAGCTGCCCTACCAGTAGGAGGCCACATACCCCGCATGCAGGCTCACAACGCTCTTGAAGTGGTCTATGGCCACAAGGCCTAAGGCAAGTCTGATTCATAAGTGATTTAGATGTTTTGTTAAAACCTCACTCACTCTGTGGGAGCACTTTTTATTCTCTTCCCATCCCCAAAGCACTGAACACTGACACCAAAAGCACTCCAATCTGGCTGGATGCTGCGACAGAGATGTCTGGTTGTTGCAGTAAGCACGCTCCTCTTGTTCTCCAGTGCCGCATGGGGGCTGGCGGCACTACCAGACCTCCCTTCTGTATACATCAGTAGCTGTGGGTTCAACTAGGTTATATTAACCCTGGCTTAATCCATCACCATCACTGGAGTAACAGTTGTTAACAAATACCTGGGGTGGTCTTCTTTCTCCTGGAAAGAGTTTTTACTTCCTTACCTGGCCCCTTGGCTGTTGTAATTCTATAAGAGCCTGGAATATGTTCTTCACTAAATTTGCTATATATTAATCTCGACAACATTGGGTCAGATCAACATCTAGTTTCCCTCATTTATCCCTCCAGAACCGTGCCTTTGGGTGAACTGTGTCTTTCATCATGTTTTTTTTTTTGACAACGGTAACTTTATTCACCACACTGAGAAGGAAACATTTTGTTTACCCCATATATAACACACATCCCAGAGTATTCCTAGATTAAGCACTAGGAAAGATGGTGATGAAAGATCTTGTTTCACTGGACAGCTAATTACACTTGCTGGGGATGGCAGCTTAAAGAGTAATGTAAACAAACATAGTGATGCAGTAATCCCCCTCAGGACATGCCATGTGTAATTCTGTAGTGAGCAAAGTCAGCTGAGACCCTCTTGGGCAAAATGTCATTAGTGACATTAAGAAAATGCCAGTGCTTGCTGATTTATGCAGAGTCCAGGGACTCATCAGAACTAGAGAAAGTGTTGCCTGTAAATTTCAAGTCCACCAAAAATAGTTTCATAGAGGTTTTTTGTATTTTTGTATTTTTGTCATTCCCACACTTTAGCCTAAAATAAAGCAAAAAATTTTCATGATTTCTTATTTGATTCAGCCACTGAACTAAGAATATAATTATTTACGCTGGAACAACAGACTTCACACTACAAAGTTGCTAGTTTAAAAGATTGCAAAGTTGCTAGATTAAAAGATAAAGTTGCAAGATTAAAAAAAAAGACCTTTTCTTCTAATTTAAATTCCATGTACCTCTGCATGAAATATCTAGTTACACCAATCTTTCTCATTCATTCATGGTTTGCATGCATACTCTTTAGCACCTTTTCTCCCTGCCCTTAGACGAATCCTGCATAGCTCAGACCAAGAGCAGTCTCCAAATAATTTGTACAAGAAATGCGTAATTATCCTTCTTTTATGCCATTGAGGTCTGCAGCACCAGCAGAGGTGCAATACTCAGGGTAACTGCTACAAAGCCAGGTAGGCTTTCTATTCCTTAATTTTGGGTGGCCACAGTACCTGTATCTGGGTCAGGTGTAGGATCCACCTGATGCTATCAGTGGAGAGCAGGGTCACACCTCGTCTCCACTGACTGTCCTTCAGGACTCCACTGATTGTAGCTGGAGCCCACATCACTGTCTCAGATGTAGATATAGGTACCTCATACCTTTGTGAACACAGCAGAGCATCCCACCTCCATCCCACGTGCTGTGTCAGAAGGGTACAAGTCTGCTGTGGGCCCTGTGTTGTATCTGACTCCGTGTCATCTCGTGTAAAAACCCCAGGCTTCACACAACATGGCTGTAGGGAGCTCACCGCTGTTCAGAGCACTGACCTGCTCCTCTTCACAGTGTAAAATCTTGTAATGCTGACACAGCCTATGCTGTTTGCTTCCCTGAAGTTAAATAAAAAGTATTCCATCTGCTTCTGCTCTGTTGATCTTATCAATCATACACAGCCACAAAGCAATCTAGAAATATTTTTCACACCTCTTGTTGGAGCTGGTTTGTCTGTGCTGTATTGCGGCAGCAGAAAGGCTGCAGATGCCCTGCCCTCACTGAAACATGCATATCTGCAATCAGAGCAAACTGAACTTTAAAGTGAATTCCCAAGTCTTTAAATTCCTGCTATAGCCCTGACTCCCAGTCCCAGTTCAGCAGGTTTAACTAACCCACACACAGCACCACGCTGCTTCAGTGCTGGAGCGATTCAGCTCTGCACCTCCTGGTTCTCTGTGGCAAGGTGTGGGCAACCCGCAGGACAAGTGAGACAGGTAGCAACTCTTCCAGGGGTGCCAAACTGGTCAAAGCTTTCTGTCTCTTTTTGAAATACCTGTGGCTCCTGATCCAATACTTTTTTTACTCAAGATCCGTTGCATTTCTTTGTGACCTCATGTCATGACTTACTCCTTTCTGCTCTACACCCGTATGATTCAGTTCTTCCCAGATTTCTGTACTTGCGTTTAAATTGACCCCGGTTGGCTGACCATACTGCTCCAACAGTTAACCACACCAGGGACTTGCTGGAATGCCTCTAAACCCCCATCTGGCCTTTGCACCTGTTCCCTTTCTAAAAATGAACCACAGTGGGGGAATAAACTGGTGCATGGCTTAGCCCCATACTGGAACAGCTGGGTCACGTACCCAAACGTTCAAAACTCTTCACCAAGCTGAAACTCACTGCTCCAGTTCTCGGAAGGTTTTCCCCCATCAGGCACTAGAGTTGCCTCCTCTTCTGACACAGGCATCCACTTACAATAATAACTGATACTGGAAGATCATCTTTTAAGTGGAGAAGAGAGAACTGCTTCCCTGCTTGGACACACTCCAAAAGTAAACTGCTTTATTCTCACCTATAAACTGGACCTGAAATGGGGATGGTCAAACAGCTTTAAGGGCAATCCTTTCTTCTAGGAATCTCAGGCCAACACTAAGATCCAGTCCATCAAGAGCTGGGTACAATGGAGTAGCAACAGAGTAAGTAAATTCCATTTACAGCAGCCTTTCCAAGGAGCACGTTTCTCCAAACAATTCTATAGTGTCTAAATATTAACAAGGCAACAACATAGCAATTCATACACAAAGTAATTTGGAAGACAAGCACCACCAGCCCATCTTTGTCTCAACAGTGTTGGCTTCATCTTGTCTGTTCCTGAGTCATTTTTCTTTACATCATAAAACCTGGAACGACTGAACATCCTTACAAAATCTGTGACTATTTCACTAGTTCCTACAGCTTTTCATTATTTTCAAAAAGATCCCTTTTCTATTTAGCTTCTACAACTTTAAGCAGAGGAACTGCTCTTCTTTTCTTTTTCAATTTTCTTTGAATGTCATTTACCCATGATTCTGTTAGGAATAAAGCATAGTTAAATGAATTTCTTTTGTCTGCAGTTAATATAAGCAGCATTAATATAATTGAGATGGGAGTTCCAAATCCAACCTGCCTTTCAATTTCTTTCAATTATGTTTCATTAAAATTACCCTATGTCATTGGTACCAGTTATGTCAGGTTTACATGCCAAAGAGAGAAGCCAGCTTCAAATGACAATTTTCTACCATACCAAAAACATAACATTTATGTAACTGCATTACTAGGCATCTACATTATTATTCATCAGATGCAAATTTCTTTATGTAATTCCTGAGTAAATACATGCATTTCCCTAACAAAACTCTTGGATGTGCCTCTTAGTTTGTGCACAATTTGCTTACATTGTTTTAAATTATAATCAATAGTCCTCTACATCTGTGTATTCAAATGAGAGACCATTTTCACGACACAGACAGGAATTGCACATCACTTAATTCTGCTTTAATAATATTTGAATTATTTAGAGGAGCAGTCATCTTGACAAAAACTATGCAAATCTGATCCAGTCGTGGTGTGGTGTGAAGAACTCTTTTCCAGAGATGTCAAAGTCATCAGAAGCTGTGTAATTAACGTCATTGATAATTTTTGTTTTTCATGTTGCTTACACTTTTATAAAAAGCTTCGTGAGAGCTCTCCTTAACCTGTTACAAAAGTTACAGGCAATAAGATTGTATGCATGCAAAATGAGTGTTCTTTCTATTGTTTTCTCTGATTTTGTCACCCAAATCCTCTTTCCTCTGGATCTTGTAATTTTCTAATTTTGTTTACCGCTATGGTAAATTTTCTCATTAATTACTTTCTCTCTATGTGGCCCAAAGGCATCACTGGAAAGCTCAATACAGAGAAGCTTTGCAAGGTATTCTAAGAAAAAAACCATGAAGATGATCCAAAATCCAGTGAAGTCTGTGAAAAACCTCCCTCCCCCTGTCCTTTGGAATGGGTCCCAAGTCAGGTGCTACACTTTTGTGCTAGACTTCCCCCCAAAGGAAAGGAGCGGTGACCTGACTGCAGCTTTTGTTTCTTGCACCAGGGACTGGAGGAGATGGGGTGGCACTTCGGCTTCTCACTCAGGCAGTCCAAATGATGAGCCCAATGTGTTCCTACGGGAACGTATACAAGCGCTTATATGCCAGCCCTGTTCTTAGAGACTCCCACTGTAGGAAAATGAGAAAATAAACTACTTAACTGTGCAAGTAATTTCAGCTGGAGCCAATTATCCATCTGCTAATACAGTGCAGCCTGGAAGCTTTGCCAATGACAGATTAAGGTCAAACAAATGATCATTCCTATGAGATGCACTCCTCTTCCTAAACGTATTTTTCTTTCATTATGTTGTGAAATGCTGATCAGCGAGCCTATAATAATATTATATTAGTATAAATTTCTTGTAGTGAGGCTACAGCATGTTTCTGGAGTAAGACTGGGGTCCAGACAAGCCAGACTGTGTTTAAGACAGAGACTCGGGTCTCAAGAGCTTAGAGGCCAAAAAGGCAAAACACAGGAAAAACTGCAGGAAGAAAGTGCTGTTATTTCATTTTACAGGGGCAGAACTAAAGCAGAGGGCTTGTGGGAATGGGGCATATGAGGTTTCCAGACACTGAAATAACAGTGGCAACTTTAAAGCCTGCATCCAGTCACAGGGTAAGGCTGAAACGTCCCCCGTGGTATGCCTAAGAATATTTCCCTGAACTTGAATTTGCACTGACTTGTTTTTGCAGAAACACTTTTTTTCTAAAAGGTCTTTAAAGATCAGCTTGAAACAGCTTTGAAAATCCCAACCTGCACAGTTGTGCACACAGATACAAACTACATGCAACTAAAGACAACATGTTAGTATGAAAAGTGTTAAACAAACCAAGTTATAGGGACTGCTACTTCCACAGCCTGAAACATAAGACATCAGAGACAGACAGGTGATTAGTAGTATTTAATTTTATGACTGGAAGTTTACACAAACGTAATTCAGGCGTGTTTCACATTCAGGCATAGGTCTTAAGTACTAAATAGGTAAACCTCATTCACTCAGGCACGTTGCTGAAGTGTTTTATACCTTTGCACAAGCCGTCTTGTATTTTACTACTGCTCTGACCACGGGAAGATGCTCTTTCCTCAAAGCCAGACACAAAATATGTAAATTGAGGATGATAACACTGACCTCTTTCTTTTGTGCAGAGTACTTTAATACATACTGATGAGAAACGCTGCCTGGAAGCTGGGTACCGTTACGTAAACTGAGCATTCTTGCGCCAGTAATCCACAGATGTCTCACAAATTCTTGTGTGAGGGACTGGCAGGCATGGTGCTTATGTTGCCTCCTCTCAAAGAAGCTGCTTTGCATGGAGGATAAGAGCCTACTTAGCTCGTCCCACAGTAGCTGAGCTCTGAGGGTGCCCCATCTGTACCACACACTGCACAGGTAGGAGAAACAATAGCGTGTCATTGCCTAGTTAGGGACCGCAGCGATGCCAAGCATGTGAGGGATCACGATGAAAAATGTTTTGAGCTACACTTTTGAAGGGGGAGGCTGGTAAAAACAGGAGTTTTGTGAAAGTGAAGAAAGTCTGGTAGAAATTCAGATTTTTTTAAGGTAGTTCAGAAACTATTTTAGTTCCCATCTCTCCTTCACTTTCATATTTCCTTGTACAAAAAAGGAGAAAAAAGGAATAACAGGAGAAGTGAAGCAAAGTCTGACTTTTTAGAGAGAATGGATCACTGTGAAACAAATTTTGTCACACACCAAAA
Source organism: Ibycter americanus (assembly GCA_035590275.1). NCBI lineage: Eukaryota > Metazoa > Chordata > Aves > Falconiformes > Falconidae > Ibycter > Ibycter americanus. The sequence continues at coordinate 61,865,227 of JAVJGI010000050.1, forward strand.
AAGCTTTTTCAAAGGGGATGAAGCACAAAAAGGCAGGGTTCATGAGTGTCCACTAATTTAGAGCACGCTGCTGGAGGTGCTTAGGACCTGGATTTTGTCAGTACATACAGGGAAAACAATTTAAATGTATTTAGATACCTAACACACATGCCTAATTACCTTCATCTTTCCCTTAAGCATTTCACAGGATACTCTCTCCAGCATAGGTATGTTTCAGTTGCAGTAGTGAATGATCAGTATTTTTGAAAAACCAGATGAAGGACTTGGAAAAGAAGGAATCAAGACCCTCTGAAAACCCGGAACACACAGCTAGTGACCACAAGTCAGCTTGTGTCAAAGGGCTGAAAGATAACACTGCTGGGAAAAAAGAATTCATCATAATATTTACAGAAAGTCAACTTTCAAAGAGGACACCAGAGTTTCTTTGACATGCCAGAACCACACATTTGTCCTTTCTTTTTTTCACTTCTTGAAAGCAGCAAACAGAATTAGGGTAAAAAAGCCCCAAAGACATAAAAGCAACCTTCCTAAAACCTAAGGAATTTTGCCTGAGCATTTAAAACTTGATGAATTTCTAAGGAACAGAACAGGGTTCCTTATAATGGGAAAGTGTTAAGCTGCCTTAATTACATCAGGACCCAAGAGGCTGAATCTCTGTTATGGAAGGCTTTATACTGATCATGAACTGCAGAAACTTCTCTCTTAAATTCCACCACAGATCTATAGCTAATGAAACCTGTTCCCCACTAATGACAGGCTGGTTATATGAAATCACTTTATTATGTACTTGAGCCATTCAGGAATAGCTTGCAATACAGGATCTGAAATTAAGGGTAGATGCAGTAGCATCCAAGAACTTGTTGGGTTATTGATGCTGGACTGCCTATTATTTCTGAAAGGTTATTCTGCCTCTATAACAGAATAATAGGGCAATACAGTGTGGGAGTACCTGTTGCACTCTTATCAAATTTTGTAACCAGAATGTATAAGCTAACTAACAAATACTATATGGACATATGTTTCTGTTTAACATATTCTTGAAGAAACAGAATGCACACATTATTTTGACTCAGGATGTCCCACACAAAGAACTATCAACAATGATTAACTGAAATAATTGCTGCTTAGGAGAAGGCAACTCTGAAGAACATTAATTACATCCTGGAAAGCTGGCAACACAAGACTCTTGCAATCAAGATATATCTGATACTTGTTGGACAGACAGCCAAAGATGTGTCCTTAAGCGAACTACCTTCATTATAATACTAAAAATCACACCCCTTTACACCAGATACCCTGGCTCACAAAGAGACCCCTCCTCAATGAGCAATAAGATTTTGTAACCATTATGTATCTTACCACCCCATCAGTGTCAGAGGGTTGGAAGTTAACAAATTACTACTTATGTAATGCTGTATAATCTATTTGTGGAAACTAGCAAGGTGTGCTAGTTCACCTAGCACCCAGATTTGCTCAACTTTGTATTAAAAGCAATATCTCGTATTCTTAGACTTTTTGTTTGATTTTGCACACTGGGTAACAAACTCACTTTTGAGATGAGAGTGCTACTTACCATAAATACATGTTTCTCACCAGAACTGTTAGCTGGGTGCACTTCCAAATCACTAATTCCTAACTGCTAAATTTCAAGTGATGCAGAGTTTTTAATAATTAATAACTAACTTGCAAAGTCATTGAGATACTATCACACTGTAACCGCAAGCATTGGGAAAGTGGGTTCTGTATCCCAGATTGCAGCAGAATTAGCTGGACAGGCCATGTGTTTGGGGGCTACTCCCAATCTGTGCATTGTTTTGTGGGAAACGTACCACAGTGGATTCACAGATTTCAAGGACTGCCATACTCCAGCTTTCAAAGGTCCTGTACTCAGCAACATAAATCACCAGATTATCTTCAAAATCATCAGGTATTTAAAATAGCAGACTTACTATTCCTTTTATTCCCCTTTCTAGTTTAGAAATGTGATTTCCAGATAAGCAGGTGATTTCAGGAGCTCTGACTTCCAGCAAAAACTGGGAGCATCATGAGGCTCTGTTGGAAACCGAGGCGGTTTGTTACACAGGACCGTGGCCTATTCCTATTATTCACAGGGAGTTTCCCCACCAGTATGTATCTGGTTCTCAAAAGTTACCCCCAGTAGATCTCAAAGCTTTTCAAAGGCCATTAATGTGTCTTTCAGTACTGGCCTTTGCTAAGACCTCCACTGTAACCCCCAGTTCTGTCAGCAGCCTCCCTGGCTGCATGGACCTGGGAAGTAATCCCTGTTTCAGTGTCTCCTGCCTGGGCAGGGTTGGCATTGACATGCAGAAGGCAGTTCTCCTCGTGAAGGCAGTTCTCCTCGTGCTCTCCAGAGGAATGAAGAACCTTTGCTGGCACCATGCCTTACTTCCCAACAAGACCAGATGAGCACCACAAAAGAAATGTGCCCCTGCTCCACATTTCTTATTAACTCAAATGCTGTAATTTAGAAAGCACTTATCTATTGACTTAATGAATGGTTAAAATTCATTTTCTCTCACATCCCTGCAGACAGGGCAGGTGTTCCTTGCTGCGTGGCCTCTGCCTGGTGTGGTTTTGAGCTGGGCTGTGGAGGTCTCCTTACTCAGCCCATCCCACCCCGTCTTCCTCCACCCCTGGAGGAAGCAAATCCACCCGCTGCACGAAGCCGGGTGTTTCACTGGCAGGGATTTGCACCATCTGTGCTGAGCTGACACACCACCACACAGAAACAGCACTACTACAGCAGTGGTGCAGGCACACTTGGCACATACAGCCCAAAATGACTTGTTCTAAAACATTTAAATGGGAAATTATGTGTGAATTGAACTTGGCTCTCACAGCCCTCAGCTTAGTGTCTCTCGTGATTTTAAAGTGTTTTGAAGTATTATTAATGCATTTGTCTTACCTGCTAAGGTATTTACTAGGCGGAGGTAAACACAGCAGGGGTGAAGAACGTGGAGGATGCCATTAGAAGGAACCCTGAGTTCCAGTAAAGAGCTACTGCTGTCACTTCAGGAGAGGAGGAGGATGTAACCTGCTCATAGGCCAGCCAGGTGACATGGCTGTCCCCTCTGGTGCGCAACATTTGCCTCCTCTCAGTCCCCCTCACCCAGGCCACCCAGCCCACCCCACCCCCGCCTTTGTCCCCATAGCCAGAGGGACTATGCTGGCTGCGCTCCTCACTCTCCTGGCTGTGAAATCACCTGGAAGGCTCACTCACTCTGCTCACTTTGTGAGTCTCAGGAGCCTTCTGATTGCGCTAGTCAACTATTTAGGAATGCCTCGTGTGGTATAAAACCAGTGACACTTGCTAAAAACATTATATGATCCAAGATATACCCATAATCCAAGACTATGTCCATTTTACACCATTGCATCTTGCTACAGAAGTTGTCCTGATGGCACCAGCAAAGGATTGTCTCCGCAGAAAGTGATGCCTCGCAGACATAAAAACAATTGAATCTCACCAAGACTGCTGTAGCAAGTCCTCACTTAAATGACAATATTTGTTTGCTATTTAAAGTGCATTTTGTTATTTTTCACAGCCATGATTCTAAAAACCCCATTTTTTTTACAGAAACGCAGGGGATACTTTTGTTTCTAACACAGGTAGCACAGTTCCAGAGTTAGGTTTAATATGGGTAAGCAAAAGCCAAATTTGTAAAACTAAATGTTAGATCTCTTTTTTTTCTTTTTTTTTTCCAGTTTTGGGAAAGATATTTAGCTGGGAACAAAAGAGAGGTGCCGCAGAAGGGTTTTTAAGTTGAAGGCCATGTCATTATTTTTGATTGGCAAAACCCTCTCTTTTGTGGTTTAGCTTTAAAGCACGCCATACAGCACAGCATAATGCAAAACCTTACAGCAGTGCTGACAGTTCAGTTATACCTACAATGGTTTTCCCTCTCTCAGTAACCTCATTTGAAGATACTTACCTTTACAACAAAAATTAGCAACAGTCTTTCTTCTTTAAATATGTTGTATCCTATTATTCCCAAAACACCACTTCCAGCAGAGTTTGCAATCAAACACAGCTCAATATACAAGTCCCTGCGGGTAAATCTCATTACTAGGTGATAAGCAAGATGCCATTTTTATAAACCAATCAACAAAAAAATTAGATCGGCTTGCTAGCAAGTTCTCGATTCTCTCTTACTATTTTGTAAATAAAATCCCTCCTGGAAATTTCTAGGAAACATCAAGGTTTATTTTTCCTGTTTGCATTCTGAAATAGCATTTTTTCCAGACCAATTAATTCACACCAAGCCCTTGTACCTATTATGCTTCATGATGTTGCTTGTAATGCTAATATGCTAACTGATGCAATGAAACTTTTACGAGTAATACGACAAACTCTGTTCGCAATTAAGGCAAAGCATGTACCTCTCCCAGACTTCCAAAATACTATCTCCAGGCTTCCAGTGGGAGAGTTATCATCTGTCTCAGCAGCAGCCGCCACCTTGTGTTCCCCCTTATCGACTGGCCACATGTGGGGCAGAACACGGCCAGGATGCTCAGTGCCTCCAGGCAGGACATGCCACCTCCAGGCAATAGCAAGGTGATACCTGACTTGACTGTCACTCCTCTGCCAGAGGAAAAGAAATATACAGCACAAGGAGGAGCCAGATCATGTCGATGCAGAGCTAAGGTAAAGGAAGCACCTGTCTTCTTCCACTGCTGATTACAAAGTTAGGCGGGATAACTATGTTTTCTGTGTCATGTCTGCTGAAAATGGAAAAACCTCTGCTTTGGCTACGTGCTGTAATGTGAGGGAGAGGACTGAAAGGACTGATCAGTCCAAAACATTCATGTTTTTACAGTTAAACCCTCCAGCTTTTAAGAGTCCTACAAAATCCATGTGTTCATGCAATGCATTTGGGGTGCCACCTCGTCAGCACTTCATTAACAAATTACCCATAAATGAAGAGAAGACACCAGTCGTACAGCTCCTCATCTGCATCACCACTTGCCACCATACTCTGGACTCCCTTTCAAACAGGACTGTGTGGATGCAGAAAAGAATAGAGTGCAAACTCTCTTCTAGAGAGCTGCACTGTCTGGCTGTGGCCCTTCCCTACTACTGTCCTCCGGGAAAGCAAGATGCTCTTTCTTCCCTCTTCTCCCTTCGTCAGGACAGTACATGTTTTCATCTTTTCAACAACCACCCACAGAGCAGATGATACATGTTCCTTCATGTAGTGTGCAAGGTCCTTCATCAGTGTGAGACAGACCATAGTGAAGGAAACCAAAGAGATCTAAATACAATTTAACTTTAAGAGCAAGCGAAATATTTAAGGAAAATTTCCTCCTAAGATCTTGGTACTACAGAAGTGCAAATAAATAGAGGAGGGTAATGTAAATGCAGATATCTACTGCTGAACATAAGACAAAATTCCAAAACCTAAAGAGATTCAGGATATCTTTGACCATGACCTAACATTGCCCTAATCATTAAAGCAAGAATGCCTAATATTGGTTACAACACTTCTGGTGTATAAATAAATGTTCAGATTGCCAGGATTCCCAAGAATGTGCAGTCCTTTTGATTTTGTAGGTTTCAGAAGTTTGCAATTCATGTTGCTAATTAAGCTGTCGAAGCCCAATCATAGATTTTAAATTGGAAGACATTGACCTTGACCTCTTTATTTCAGTTTCACCAACTGAAAAGCAGAGATAACAGTATTTACCTACCTCAGTGTCTTCAGATTATTAATTGCTGCTTCTGAAGCAGTTTGACTATGGCAATGTCATCCCTTGATGCTGCTGCCTTACAGAGGAAGTTAAAGATTTTCTTGTTGCTGGATACGCCAGAAGCAATCAAAAGGAAATCACCCAAGACTCATAGGATGTTTCCAAAGAAAATACAACCACATGGAAGCATCTACTTCCTTTACTTGAATCAGTAACAGACTTTATCTGGAGTTGTAAAGAAAATACAGGCAATGAGAACAGTGCAGGAAGGAGATACTGCATTCTCCATTTGGTATTACTTATTAACTAGCTTTGTAGAGGGGGTCAGAAAGACCCTCCATACATGCCCTCTATGGCATAATATGCTTTGAACAGTGACAGCTCTTCATTTTAATACATATATCCATACAGAGGACTATGGATAGTAACAGAACTGAAACCAATGGGACTGCATACAATTTACCACAAAAGTATAATCTGCTGACTTACCCCTCTAACTCCTTCTGTAGCAAATTAATGGAAATATATTTTCTTCAGTGGAAGAATTCTGATAAAAAGAGATTCAACAGAGCGAGTAAGATATTTAAAGTTGTTTAAATAATGATCACATGGGAGGTATGATTTCTAAAGAGGTATGTTTTACAGATAATCTGCTTTGCCTTGAGAATCTCCTGGGATAAGTCCCATGACGTTTCTGATTTGTGGAAATTGTGTTGTGAAAACTCCAAGAAAGAAGGGAACCATTGGGTGAGATGAGCATCAATTTATTTTATCCTGGCAGTATGGCAATTTAAATGATTTCAGGAAAACATTAAATAAATAATCTCCTTGAACAGCATCGCATTTCTGCAAAGATGAAAATGAGTATGATCCTATTAGAGACAAGGAAACCTAATAGATAATGTGCACAATACAAAAATAATAATAGCCACACAGTTATTCTATGAGTTCCTAAAATGTTTGCAAACCACACACATCGTTATCAGGGCACTAATTCTCTAAACCGCTTAAATACATACACAAAGCCTTTCCAGAATATTTAAGCATATTTGTCTTCCAATACAAGCCTCTAGTTAACTGCATGATTGCATATTGTGGTGAAACACCAGTTAACCACCAGAAAGACCAATTATCTCAGGAAGAGGTGGGAGAGGAAAAACGAGAAATCCTCTGAGCATGATTCATTGCACATACAAGGAATCACATTTCCAAATACAGGGTGTTGTTATTTTGATACTGTATGAGGAAACAAATGCAGACTCTGAAAACCCATATTGAAGCAATGAAGTGGTCTTGTATCCACGTGACCTTGCCAGAGACCACTTTGTCTCTCAGTGTCCTGGTTTATTTTTAAGAATGTAGAAGAAACAGTCAGAGAAAAATCCAATATACTGAATATAGTAACTGTGTTTGTCATAAAGTGGCATTTATAATACTTGCTGGCCAGCATTTGTTATGTTCTGAAAAGAGAAGTAGTTCCAAGATGACCACTTGTAGCTCCTGATGGAGATACACCGTATCTATTCAGATGGATTTCTTTAACAGCCTCAGTAAGGAGCTGTACCCGATTCCCCATCTGCCCGGCTATACAGATTTGGAGAAGCCATTTAAACCATGAGTCATTTAAAGCATTTCAGTAGTGCCAGAATAAGGCATCTGTATGTTTGATGTTATATTACACAATGCTCTGCTGCATTTGAATAGTCTCTAATTCAATTTTAGCACCTATAAAATGAGCACAATATTCACCTTTACAACATAAACTGAGAGGCTTTACTGAAACATGTCACTTGATGCAAGTTATACTCTAAAGCACTCCAAATTCTCACAGAAGGGCAGTTAATAAAATGAGGTGGTATATCCAAATAAATTATGGCAACAAAACTTTTATATGTTCCCTTTGATTTCTTTTACTTTGTGAAATTATTTCTGTTTCTGCTTTTGTATCAATGTTTCTCCAGTACGGGATTGCATTAGGTAGCAGCATCCAACCCCCAGTTTGAACCAGACAAAACTGAAATAGAAAGAGGATTAAAAACATAGTATTTCAGAAATAGGAACTGGGTCACATATTGAGGCTTTCTCTGGGGTTTGCCAGAAAAATTAGAATTAGGATGAATTCAGCACTGACTTCTTTACAGTTTACTGATGCAGGGCAACAGAAAGGACAGTTGGACATGTATCTGTGCTGCTTGCATGTCTTGAAGTGAAACACCATCTGAACCACCATAAAACTGTAATGTCCTTAGGTCCCAAACATCCCAGTAGTAGAGAGATGTACTATTATTGCCATTGAAGACCAAAACCTCAGGGATGGAAAAGCTTGAAGCTCCCACAGTGGTGCTGGAGATCTGTAGAAGAGATGTCAACTGATCTTAAGCCTCAGAAGTGCAAGGGTAGACGTGCTACATGCATTCTCCATACAGAATAGCATCAGCAAGCTTGTTCATAGCATAATTTGACAATAAAGGAAGAGGAATAATTTTAGGAAAATGTGAAGCAAATGCATGATTTATTGCCTGTGTGTGGAAAGATATCTCTTTAGGGTGGAACAAAAGATTTTGGTATAAAGATAACATTACTTATTTATTTTAGATGACCAAGTGACATATTTTTGCACATGTATGTGGGGAGTCCTCTGCTACAGTAATGTTAAAAAATAAAATAACAATTCACAAATAAATTCCCATGTGCTCTAATCCAGTAAAAAAAACCCTCATGATCCAGTAATTATAATGTAGTAATGGAATATATATGGGATTTTTCCCTCATCATTTTTATACATGTGTTAATTTCTAGTATTGTGTTCTTTTGGTAAAAGGTATCAAAATACAGGAAAAGAAAATTAAACTTATCATTTGTGAAATGATTTTGCTCTCCCACTCTCAATCTTTGTTAGCCTTCGTCCAATGACAAACATTGACATTTCAAACAATGCATGTTTGCACATTATTATGTGCATGTGTAGCATTTTAAGAAATAATATGGAAAGTAAAAAGAAAAAAGAAGAATTTTGAAGCAGAGATTTTTGTAAGCCATGCTTCAGAGATGGCAGAGCCCCAGACAAAGATTTTACACAAACTTCTGTTTTCCCTCAGTATTTTAATAAAGCAACATCTGAACAATAACAATAAATTGTCATCAGTTTTCTCCCAAGAAATTCCCTAAGACAGAGACAAAGAGAAATATGAAAACAGAAGTTCGATGCTGGAGAATTATTGAGTAGCCTCAAGGATCTGCACCATCAACATAGTCTAGAGTAGCATATATTTGAAAAGAACAGCTCTGGGGGGACTCAAACTCTTTCCCTCTTTCCCCCCTTCACTTGCATTTGCTTTTTTGCTGTCAGCCTTCTACCCACCACCTTCAAAAATACCAAAACAACACATAAAAGCAAAACATTAGCATATCTGATGTGCCTTACCAATGCTACAACAGTTGTTCTTTACAGTCCTGAGGAAATTAATCCAAAAAGAGGTAATTAAATGGCTTCCAAACTTTCCCTTGTGGAGCTGAGCCCCACCAACCAGCACAGAGGTGGGCACCTTCCAGGTGCTCCTCGCTGTCAGGGAACTGCCCTACCTGCTCAGAACTAGCACAATTTACCCTGAGAAACCTACCTGCTACGAATCACCACTATCCTCAGGGAGCTCAGCACTGGCAGAGCTTGCAAGGTTTGAGTACAAGCTGAGCCAAGATTAGCTAGACCCGATACTGTGCCTTGAGGAAATAACCTGCTTCCCGAATAGGCTGTGCTTTAGATTTCCAGTAAAAACATAATACAGGTTCATATTAAAAGCAGAACACCAATTATTTTCAGTCATAGCTAGTAAATGAAATTAAATGAACTAGTATCAAATTTTTATACTTATGTAACTTCGTTGTATTAACTGCACAGAGACACCAATGGGCTGGTATTACAGACACTTTAAACAATGATTAATCTGACTGAGCTCCAGCTGGAAAATACCAGCAACTGAGAAAACACTAACATTTAGCAAGATGATTGCTAATATTTCTTATTCTCTAGCTCCACTCATCATTCAGCTCAAGCCTTTGGTTTCTAGGAAACATATTGCAACTCCCACCCGTAGCTCCTTAGCAGATGTTAGTTCTTAGATCAAGCAGGATTTCACATCAAATCTTGGCCAGAGCTTAGGAAAACTGAGGATCCAAGCCTGCTCCTTCCAAAGGGATTTAAAAGTGGGGTGGTCTTAGCAAGTTCTGCTGAATCTATTCATTTTAGTCATTTGTAAATGCCACCCCCACCCCCTCGTTGGGTAAATATGAAAACACATGCTGGGTCTCTGGCTCTTTCTAATTGACAGGAAATGTTTCCTCAGTGATCTCTTCAGCTTAGTTCTTAATCTTTACCTTGAATGTCTTCTTCTCACGTACCTTGTCAACAGCAAAGCACAAATACAGTACATCACTTGATGTCTTTCGACTGGGTTAATGGCACTTTTAGACCTCACAAGAGCTAGCCTGTTCGCAGTCCTGCTACACCCCTAGTAAAGCATCTAAATCAAAGTACATTATTTGGCATAATAAACATGAGGTTGGATTTATTAGTCTGCCAGCCCTGCCAAGAACTCAGAATTCCAGAAACCACTTTGCTTACATCCTTACCTAAATACTGTATTGAGACTGATGTAAAGCAGCCAGTTTTTGAAGCTGCAACCAGTCTGTTTTGAGGACCAATGCAAGACTTGGGGGCAGTAATGCTGAAAGTGAAAATTGCTATAAGTCCGTTTCCAAAAATTCAAAAGATGCTGTCAGTAAAAACCAATACCCCATCTCTTTTAGCACCTTGTTTCCCTCAGTGCCCACACTTCCTCCATAGACCACCTGTTGTGACCCTGGGCATGGACCAGGTTAGTGTTGGGGTGGTTCTGACTTAGGTCACACCACCAAACACGTTCCCCTATGGGCTTTTTGGAGGTTTCAGCTCCTCTCCCACCTGTGAAGGCAGGCGGATTGCTTGAGGGAGGTTTCCTTATGCTCTGAATACTTCCTTTGGTGGTTCTGGTGGAAGTGCCGTGAAAGAGAGGTCCAGCGTCCACCGAAACATCCATGCATCTCAAAAAATGAGCTTTTACAAGCTGTTCAACAGAGAAAGAAAGTAAGCGAGACTGCTCTTATGTTTAACAGCTACGACTGCTGGCACTGCCAGGTAATTGTATGCTGCTCCATCCTTTCACGTGCTCCCAGCACAAACCTACAAAGCTATGGGCGAGCAGCCAAATGGCTGCAGAAAAACTTATCTGATGTGTAACCGAGAATTTATAAAACCCTTGAATCATTGAAACCGCTTAAGCTGCCAGTTTCTATGAATGCACCAGGAAGGTGCATAAACAGCATAAATGCCCTACCAATGTAAATGCCTTAGTTAAGTCTCAGATTCTTGTCCGGTGGATTTCTACAGGCAGATAAACTAAGGAAGAGAGGAATACCCTTAGAATTTCAGAAGTGAGTGCATAGATATCAGATGGGTAAAAATAAAATATAAACAGGCTTCTTGTTAATCAGAAATTTCAGATACCTAAAAAATGTAAGCAACAAAAACTAATTATTTTTTTTTTTAATTAGGGAAACCAATGCTTTTGTTCTGATTAGATTTCATTTTAAGAATACCAGCAATAACTTTCAGTGTGTTGTGAATTTTTTCTTTGGTTAAATTACTGAGTGTGAGAAGGACACAAAACACTCAACTGAATCTTCATACTAATTTTATAATTGCACATGAATCTCATTAAATCTCAGTCTCAGAATTGTTTATAAATGGAATGGTTTACAAACCTTTATGAGGTGAACTGGGGGCACCTGATGCTATAGTCATTCCAAAAATCAATTCTTTCAAAGGAAGCTTTGTCTGCCCAGGGGACAGGTAGGATCTGCTCTGGATATTTTAATTTGCTGCCTTGTTAATTCCCAGCAATAAAATTTGACGAGATACCGATGATGATAATGACTAATAATTCTGGGCTATTTGCTTTAAGATGATAATATTTATTTCTTTGCTTTTATTACAAAGTTTATAAATACCAGTACTTAACTTCAATGATGCTAACAGGTATCTTTTCTACGTGAAAGGTTTGAGGCTGCCTTTTAAAAATGCCATGAAGATGGCTCCTTTTGATAACCTGCAGACGTATCTATGGCCTTTCTTGACATTGTTTTATTTTGATTTGCACACGGAAGCACAAATGACAAGAAACCCTGTTTGCCAGATACAAGCTGTATCAGTGAAAGAACTGAGAAAACAGGCATGATCCGTTTCAAATCTATAACTGGGCCCAAGCAGACCAGCCTTGGTGGGAGCCTCTATGCTGACAAGGTAAATTGCTGCAGCAGCATCTTGAGGAACCATGTAACGGTTTATGCCCAATTAGATGCACCTTTCTGTGGTAGCTTATTGTCAGTCTGCCCGGAGATTAAATGATTTGAACTACTGTCTCAACAGCAGCTGTAAAAGTGAAATATTTAATGGGAAACACAGTGTCTGGTCTGTATTAGCCTGACACTTTGCTTTGAAAGCTCAAGCAATATAGCACTATTCTTTGAGAGAAAGGATCAAAGTGTCAGGCTCAAGCAAGAGCAAAAAAATTTCATCTCTGAGGTCACCACAGAACCACAGAACCACTACAGCAGGAGCGAATAGATTCATTTCTCTCTGTTAATAAGCTGATAAGGTAAACTCTGAACATAAGAGGAACAAGAATGAATTCTTTGAATCAAACTTCTTTTCCTGTATTGAAATAACTGTTCTTTCCCTCTAGTTAGAACTGGGGGTTTTCAGGGTTGGGGTTTTGGGTTTTTGTTTGGGTTTTTTTTTTTCCTATTCAAATTTACTGGTGCCTGCATCTTTGCTAACATATTTCATATAAATTTTTAAAAAACAATGTGGTAAGTAAAGTAAATACTTATTCTTGTGAAATTATTTTATAAGACAGGAACAAAGCAAGCATATCTGATTAATCAGTTCTTACAGATGAGCTGAATCTTCACCCCAAAAAATTTTTGTTCCCCTGTAGTTAGAATTAGGTTTTTTATCTTTCTGCTATTCAAAGTTGCCAGAGCCCAAAGTCTTTCTGAGCTTTCACAATGAGTTCAGGCTGAGAACGCAAATGCTCCCTGCCAGCTGCAGGGTCTCAAACAAAAATTAAATTCTTCCAAAATACAAGTGCCACTCTCAGAAATAACATTCTGTGGAGCAGATCGTTGGCCACACTAACTCAGCAGGAAACAAAAAGTTAACTGAATGCAGCCCTTAAACTCTGTGAATGCAAATACTTAAGAAATGGATAGGCAGTAAGAGCAAAAAGTTAATCCTACAGAGCTGTAATGCTGCAGGTAAAGCCAGCTCGGAAGGATTTGATTTGGGAACAGATGCATACAGCAGCACTGGAGTAAGAGTAAGGGCCTTTCTTTACACAAAGAAATGGCAGGAGACAGGCAGCATGAGCATGGCTGGTAATATACATTAGCTATGATCTCAGAGGTGTCTGGAGGCGAGAGAATAGTTTAATCTCCTTTCTTCCCAGTTTAGCTTCTTGGCATCAATCAGGGAGCTATTTATCGCTAATTCTGATTGCAGATATCCTCCGGGTAGGCGCTGGGCTAACCCCAGCAGTTAGGGATCAGCAAGGGGCCACCGGGTTTTGTATCACCCGTGAGGTCTGGTCCACAGGTGGTTTCTTCAAAGACTGCAAATGCCTACTGCTTGGGCCCCTTTACTCACTGTTACATTTTACTTTTTATTCATACCTTCTTTTAATGTGAGAAGCATGTACTATGCTCCGCCTCACATGCAGAAATACCAGATCGTTTCTGTCCCATCAGACAGACGGGGACTCGGGCCCTGGATGTTCACCTGCTGGAGCACGTCATATATACTTGGTTAGCTTCAAAGTACTGTTGAAGAGACGAAATACCCCGTTTTGTTGGTTGAGAGGCTTTCCCCCGCTGTTTCCGTGCCAGAGAACAGTGCTAATCCATGGCATTTGAAAGGGAAGAGATTTTAGAGGAACTGTGACAAAGCAGGAACTCAATTTCTGCATGCATTATTCCTCCCAACCTAATCCCCAAATGCCTTCCATAAAAAGTATGTCCCTGACATCTCTGCAGTTTGTAAACTGTCAGGCCTGCGTTATGTGGTGTAATGAGTTACTTGCTTTAATGAGTTACTTGCTTTAAAGCTCTCCTTCGAAGCACTGAAATGCCTTATGATCATTTTCCTTAGTTTCAATATTTGTTTCAAAAGACGAATTCTACACAGGCAAGTTGTATTCCTGAGAAGTTTCGTGCCCACCGCCCTAGTCACGGCTTTTGGGATGCCCCGGTTCGTGCCCGAGGAGCGGAGGCAGCTGCTGCCCCTGCCCCTGCCCCTGCCCCTGCCCCCGCCCCTGCCCCCCCTCGCTCGGGGCCGTGCAGCAGGGGAGGCTTTCAGCCCCTTGTGCTGACATGGGGCATGTTGTTGCTGTCCGAAACGCTGCCACAGCAGCGATGGGAGCAGCCAGGTCCCTGTCCTGAAATTACAGACCCTGCCAACGAAATATGCTAGCTCTTTATATGGCAGCTTCTGTTGGAGTAAGGCTGAGTAGTTGTGGCTTCAAAAGGAAGTGATAAACATAAACAGGGTTTAAGGAAAAAATGCCATGAAAGAGCCTTCTGCTTCATGTGGGTTATGACAGCTACAAGAGCGTTGTCTCAGTAGAACTGCTGAATTCCCAGCCTCAGTTTACCAAGTGGGGGAATAGATTATATCTTCAATTAATAAACTGAAGTGAGATTGAAGAGTTCTTTTGTTTGACCAAAAAACAAACAGACCTTGTCAAACAGTTCTACTTACTTAGTGCAGATCATAATTTGTTCTTAACTATAGTTAATTAGGCAAATGGAAAATGTGTGGTTTCTTCTCAGGACTTAAAAAAAACAACCAAACAAAAAAATCCACTAGAAAGAATCATGTTCCAGGACTGCTCCCAGTCCTCAGCTTGCCTTCTACCTCAAACGCGGCAAAGCTACATCACTGTACAACCTGCTGGCAATAATTTTCTGTACCATGCGTTGCTGCCTATCATTGCATCGCAGAAATTAATCCAGATGGGTCCTTCTGCATCCTGTTTTTAATCCTCTACCGATAAGAGTCATATCCCTGCCTTCAGGGTATCTGCTAGAAATTCCCGTAGAGACAATACTGCAATTAACTTAGAAGACCTATTCTAAGGACACCCAAGTACCCTTTGGAACTGTTTTCGAGGTTGATGTATTGTTCCAAATCCCTCGCTACTAGAGGCAATAAAGCACGTCATAGTGCCTGAAATGAGGTCAGGTCTTACCAGAC
The DNA here is from genome assembly GCA_035590275.1 of Ibycter americanus. Classification (NCBI taxonomy): domain Eukaryota; kingdom Metazoa; phylum Chordata; class Aves; order Falconiformes; family Falconidae; genus Ibycter; species Ibycter americanus. The sequence continues at coordinate 61,880,282 of JAVJGI010000050.1, forward strand.
ATGAAGCTTTACTGTTCATCCAAGGGGAGTGTGCCTCAGTGTTCATTCTTGGGCAGACAACTGCTTCTGCAAGCGCAGGTGGTGTGTTCCTTAGCTGTTTCAGTTTTACAGAACTGTTATGAGGAAGAAACCCTGAGCAAAGAAAGATGGCTTGGGCAGAGCCTGATCAGGAAAAGGAGTAGAACTTTGCTTTGAGCATAGGTATTTAGAACAACAGAAGCTACCTCAAGTAGTGCAGGAAGTATGACCAATCCATTAGGTGGTCACCATGCAGCTGCTATATAAAGAACTGATTATTTAAAAGTCTAAAGCAGTGAAACAATTGCTATTCCTAATACTTTTATAAAGGAGCTCAATAAAGTTGTTCTTTAATGCCTGCCTATTTTTCATCAGACTACAGTTCTTGTCAAAAAAAGGAGAGAAAAAAAGGTCTAATTTTAAGCTCTGAGACATCATGAGCCCCATTATATCCGTGTTCTAGAGGGGCCTCAACATTCCTGATACTTACCCCTCTGGACATACAGTCTTCATGTCTGCCCCAAGCTGTACCCCCATGCAACACCTGGGCAGAAAACCTAACACACCCGACTAATAAGAAGACTGCACTGTATCATTCCTTCTGCTAACTCAGCGTTCAGGGCTGCAGAGCTCATCTTCTCCCTTTCTGTAACTGAAGGAGTGTGTGAGAGAGAGAAAACGACTGATTCCTCTCAAAGACCAGCCACATCGTAGGTAGGAGCTTTCTTTGATGGACAGAGTTTGTTCTGTTTTGGATATTTTGCCCAAAGCAGCTTAACTGTGTTATTAAAGGAGAAAAATACTCTTGAGACTAAATTTTTTAAAAGCCCAATGTTATAAAAGTGTTATATATGGATAGACATGTCAATATATATATGTTTGGGTTATGATTTTTATGTCCTTATTCTTAAGATTTATTGTGGTTGAGTAGCAGTCAAACTCTTGCACTTTTTCCATAAAGTAATACAAGTTTTCTACTTGCCTGGGCCACTTCTAATTCTCTTCTCAGTGTGGGGGATGTAGAACTTAATCACTGAATGCTTCCATTTTTTAATGGCACACTGCTGAGATCAAAGGGATTTGACTTTTTCCTTGGTGCGCTGGTAGCTGAGGAATGTGTGTACAGACGTGAGTAAAATACTACAAATCGACAAGGGATGTTGTGTGGTAATAGCAACTACTCCTGTTTCTTCTGCAGCTCAAACTCAGCAGTCTTGAGAGAGAATGCATCTCTGAAGGAACAACGTGCGTGAACAATAGGATTGTTAGTTCACTAAAACCAAGATTAGACTAACTAGCTGATTCTTTCTTGGTCTGTGGTCAAACAGATGTAGAAGGGACTATGTAAGTTACTTGTCAATATAGTAGTGATATATTGTTTAAATTATATTTCATAAGTGTTTTTTTTAAAATCTGGATTCCTAGTTCAGCAAAAAAGAATGAGGTATTTGGTACACTTAAGAAGGCAACTCCTTACAAAGAGGAACTGCAAAAAACACAGTATTCCTGGAAGCTAAACCTAGAATTGAGCAGTCAGAAACTCAAACCCTTAAAAATCACTAAATGTACTGGAATGCTTGGGCCTTACAGTCTTTATGGTTTCCTCTAAGTATGATACAAAGGATAAAATTTCCTTCCTCCCTCCAAAGAGCATAGAGGATTAATTAATTAAAGTTTGTGGAGCACTCAGGTGACATGATAAAAACTTCTACTGAAACAAGACTAGATTTCTGCTTTGTAAGGAAGTTCCTATTTTGGGCTGCCTTCCCCCCCCCCTTTTTTTTTACTCCTGTAAAATATGCTCTAGTAGTTGCATTCTCAAAAAAATTTATCCTGCAGATCTATGGGATAAGGCTTCATGGATCACCAGTATTTAAGAATTGCTGACCTGGAACATTTGCCAAAACCCACAAACCACTCAATTACTTTGCAGTTTGTGAGACCTTATGAGCCAAGTAATATTTTACGACTCCTGATGCTGTTACCCAGCTTTGCAGGAAGAGAGAGATCTTTTCAAACATAAGATGCTAAATGATTGCACACAATGGGTTATTCCTGTCATAAAACTGCAACTTAAATAGAATTCAGTAATCATTCTGCATTGCACTGATTTGAGGAGTGGCATTTTAAATATATATTATTTCTATGTCAGTATCTTTCATAGGTCACAAGTAAATAGTTGACTGTCTTTTACAAAGAGAGGCCCTATTCCAAGTAGACTACCGTCTCAACAGTCAAATCAGACAAAGATGAGGAGAAGCTAAATACTGATTCCAAAGGGACGGGAAACTAACAGAGATTAAGTGACCTGCCAAAAGATTATGCAAGATATCTACATTTGAGTCCCAGCTCTATGTGGAATGCTATAGTCTAGTGAAACTTTCAGGCCTCTTTTGTAGCTAAATGAAAATTAATTATCAAGTGAAATGCCAAAAGTCCATTACTGAGCACATAGAATTATGATCCCTGTTACTCATGCATCTCTAAGTGTAGGAATGATTCAGGTTCAGATGAGGTAAGCCAGAGATATGTTCCAATATATCTTTTCTTCTTACTTCATTTTTAATGATGTAACCTTCATTTTCTCCACTAAGTGCAGATGTGTAATAAAGAGTATGCAGACCTGATAAAAACAGATGTGATAATTTGGATCTGTTTCTTTTCTAGTTGAAGAATCATTTATAGCATAATGGCGAGGCTATCATGAGACAATTTATTAATTATATCCGGTGCCAACAATCAGGTTTACTGCAATGATATGCACAGATAGCAGCACTGAGAACCTACACATGTGATTGACAACATGAACATGTGCGTTCTGACTTTCTTGGATCAGCTGCTATGTTTGTTAACAAACCTTGTAAAGTGCTGCTGTAGAACTAGTTCAAACAAAACTACACTTAGCAGATTTTTCCCTGTAGCCTTCTCTCTTTGGCAGGTTAGTCATATTTCTTTGAGACATAAAGACCATTTTAAAATAAGGTTCCAGTGTAGGTGCCAGTCATCGTTAAACTTTGATTTTCATTAACACAGTGTAAAAAAGTCTAAGCTGTAGATGGTACCATAAATATTAAAACCATTGTTAACAACTGCTGATTACAAACTTTCAGGAGATGGTTTAACAGTAATAATTGCTGTTAATTGGGCATAATCACAAGTCTTAAAATTACCATTGTATTTCAGGGACTTTACACTATCATCAAACTGACTAGTATACAGGCGTTACTCAGTCTATTTGTAGCAGCTGTATAGCAGAGCCAGGATTTCAAAGCAGATCTCTCACATTCCAGGTTTGAGCAATACAGTGTCTTCAATTTAGTTACTGTTCATCTGTGACAGTATCTGTTTCTTTAGCTTGAACTAATTTTTAACAGCTAATTAAACCATAGCAAGAAATTGTAAATTTATATAAATTTTATGGCTGAGTAAGAATTTTCTGAAGGGATCTGAAATCAACTCAAATTTTCTTAGCAGTAAGCATGTTAGCAACTTTCTGCCTTTGTACTTATTTTCATCATTCTATCAGTATTGTTTCTGAACATTTCACAACATTCTTTAAATATCATTGTAACTACTGTGTGAAGTATGAGTGTATTTATTCCCAATCAACAGGTGGCAAACTAAGGCATGATGATGTCTGAGCTCAGTGTTGTAACTGGGCCTGTACAAAAGTTGTGTCTGCTCTGAAAAATGGTTATAATTTCGTATTTCTGTCCTCTTGACCCCTATACTAAGATTCAGTGGGGACCATATATGCATATATGTTTATTCCCCAAACTTCCCATTTCAAACACGAGCATCTTAAGTTGTATTTCCTGCTCTTGTTCTCATAGATTATAAACAGGTTTTGTTTCTTTCTTTTTTTTGGCTTTTGGATACAATTTTGATTCTCTCATTCTCCATTATGTTGGAGATCTGTGAAGAAAATTGCATGAAAAACTTCAGGCCACCAAATGAATGATTTGCAAAGCTATGGATATCAAATATTTCTAGTTATACAAGGCATATATTGTATAAGGCATAGTAGTGAGGTGGGATAAAAAGTTGGAAGATAATAACTTAAATGTTGAAGACTTGAAAAATAAGCAAATACCCTCTTTAGAAACATATTTGTGGCACTTTTGTTTCCAGTTACTCAGAAAAAATATACTCCTTGACTGATATTAACATTTTGTTTGGCAAATAGTCAATTTAGCGTCAGGTAGACTTTTTAGTATGACCCACCCATCATAACAGAGTATTATGTACAAAAAGACCAAACATAGAACTCAGGAAGTGTCTCTGTTTTGAAGTTTGTTCAGGCCAAATGAAACATTAATTACAAAACATGTGGTTCTAAAGCAACACTTTTCCCTAAATCTAGCATTAGTCAGATCCCTATGTATTACTGTGTGTTATTAATATAGAACACCATTTAAATCACAGAGCTGTCCTAAATTTTCAATTCACTTTGAGAAATGTGGTTTTCTGCTTTAACTGCAGCAAATAATCTCTCTGGGATGCAGAAATGCAGGAGTTTTTAACAGACAATTAATCAGAAGTGTATCTGTTCAATTACAGCGATAATGAAGATCCTTTAGCTCTTACGCGTGGGCATATATTCCTCAATGGATAAAGAAGCGCATCTGAAAGTGGTAAAACTCAGTAATGAAGAGTGAGCAGAGAATCTTGAATGTTCATTTGAACTTGGAAACTATATTGCTAATTGGTTATAGAGATACTCCGTTCTCGTTGTGCACATGACTGTACAGTGTTGGAGGACAGGGAAATTAGAGCCCTCACCTTGTCTTTTCCAGGAATGGATGTTCTCAGATGATATGTGCATCATTAAATCTGTGCTGGGTGTGTGTCCTACTCACACCTCTGTTTACACACAAGTGTCTGAATTAGTATGGGGGTGAAGAAGGGTTTTTTTCCCATCAAGTTGAGCTATGGATGGATTATGAAGCTGGGATAGTGTGATTTTTGTAATAGAGCTGTAAGGGTTGGACTTCGGTATTTCCAACTGGTCATACTTGCAGCATGGTGACAACGCAGCCTGGTTTATTAGCAGACAGACCGGACTGTACAGACAGAGGAAGGGAGGAGGTACATTGTCCTTCGCTTTTCAGAGTCAGGATTTGTTGTGTAACCTGCATGGTCCGAGTGATGTTGCTTCAACCGGGCAGCTTCGATGTTCTCCCTCCTCTCCTTCCCCATCAAACACCTGCAACAGTGGGATGCTGAGGGTGTGAATTTACTGCTGTGGACTGCTATTTCGTATGTGTCTTGGATACAAGACAGGTTATCTATAGTGAAGTAGCTAAAAGTTTTGAGTTTATAATAAGGAGTACTTGATGGAGACTGTGGTAAATATACAAGAAATTCAGACACAGTTTAGTGTTTCAAATGCCATAAAACAGTGACTATTATTAGTTTAAAAAATATTTTGAAATACTATGGGCTAGTTGTAGGGTCTGAGAGACGTTTTAACATCAGCATGCTGAATGATCAGGAGTTCCTAAGGGCATAGTGGGTTGCAGTAATCTCTGTGACACTACTGCTTTTCAGGGCCATTGTGGCCCAGGACAGAAAGGAGCGTGTCCAAAACACCCTTTCAGTGCTAGTGATTCCCAGCTGCTGTTATCATCCTTTGAGACCGCTGGCAGCTGGTGTAGTTGGGAAGGGACTGCCCAGACCATTCCAAGAACAGTGGAATTGCAAAACTAGCTCCAGTCCACTGTGCTACACTCTTCTTCAGATGCCCTGAAACTGCTCAGTCCGAACATGGAGACCATGTGTCCTTTTTCAAAGTACTGGATGTACAGCGCCTGACACTTCTTTTCAAGCATCCCCTAAGCTGATTGTTCCTGGCCTTGGTGTTTTTTTTCACGGCTTCAGGAACTGATCCACCCTATTGCTCATGATTAAACGTATCCGACAAAAGGGATTCTTGTGAGAGTTTTGCACCTTATGGCTGGATTATGAGGTTACATCTTAGTGATGCAAAAAGTATTTTTGCTGGAGGAGGTGATTAGGGAGGACAGCAGCAAAGGTGGCAGGAAAACCCCAGCTGTTGTATTCATCAGGCAGGACTGGAGGCCTTTTTAGCTTATTTCTCTTCACATATCCTTTTGAATTACAGGCTTACTGTTCCTGAAGCTGCAGAGCTCAAGGTGATTATCAGATAAGTAAAAAAAGTGTCATTCTTCACATGCTGAAGTGTCTAGAAGCTAATTCTGTTGTAGATCACCTGTACTCTGCTATATAAATAGAAGTAGATAGCGGCAGCTTATGCATCATAAATATGAATCACATGAAAGCAGGGTCTGTAGTCAATGGGAACTGATAACATCCCGTCCTGAAAATCTACAGATCATTCTTGAATACTTTTAGTTAATTAATTAAATCCATTTTACTGTTAATTTTACCTGCACTTGCACATATATTTCAAGATAGATTTTTTTTGCTCCAGAGGTGCCTACTAGCCTCTGCCTGCTATCTGCTAAACCAACTCCAAGTTCCATATAATTCTAATGAAAGGGAGGAAAAAAGGGACAGAGCAGAGCTGGTTGTCTCTGAGCTCCTTTTTAAGAGGATCCTTACCCTTGCCATCCTTGGGATGAAGGGGCGGAGTGGCTTTATGCCTTCACTTGGCTAGCTTTGCTTGTAAATACTTCTAAATTGCCATACATCATAGTTACTTTGGGTTTGTCTATGTTAAAGGAACCTCTGCTGCTTTGTCTTCAGACATTTTATGCTCATAATTTACAGATACACTGTAACATATACACACTCTCGTCCGGTTCTTTGACATGTCTCTTGTGCTCTGCAAAAGCAGGCAGAACCTCAGAGAAAGGAACAATGATTTCACAGGAAAAGACCATTAGCTGTTGATGTTCTGTAAAGTCACGTCTGATTGTTTTTTACACCTCTTCCCCCTCAGTCAGAGAAGTTGATGACTCTCTGGAGGCCTGTAAAAAAATAACTTCATGCTGCTGAATCCTCGAAATTGTCAAGATGATCTATTCCATACAGCCTTGTGACTCCTTTTCCCTGTTGCGGAGCCCTTTTCTATGGCATGGGGATTCATTTCTGGTTTTCAGCCAGCAGAAAGATTCCAGTAAGAGGGACGGTTTCCACACCTGTTGTTTTCTAATGCTTAGAAAGATACGCAGTTAAATCTTATTTGAGAAGTCACAATGCTTTCTTCTCGGTTTAAGCTTCAGGTAGCAGTCTTGGCATCTCACACACATTCGTTCCTAACCAGAGGGCCTTGATCCTCAAGATATTTTTCAGAGGAAGCATTTTCCTATATAAATTGCTGTTGCTCTCATAAAAATTTCTGCCTGATCTGTTTCCTCATCTACAACAAAGACCTGCTCAGGCTGTAGGCTGCTTCAAGACTCTTAAAGAGAGCTCTTGCTAAAGCAACTATCTCTAAGGAAGCAGGGGGTTAGAGTTTATTTCCCGTCTTCCTAGTGTTTCCTTGACTCAGCTGTGATGTTGACATCAACACCAGCTCTCTCCTCTTCCAAATGTTGATGGTAGCTCTTAACGGCAGCTGATGTACTTGAAAACTTGCTTTCTTCCAGTCTAGAAGTTTTCCCTTTCCTAGGATTGTGTGGGGTTTTTTTCAATCGTATTGATAGGTTCTTTCTTTAACCCATGCCTTACTTCTCCCTGCTATGTTTCTGTCATACTTTATCAGAGTACATGGCTCCAAGCAGGCAGAAAGGAGTGTTTGCTGTTTGATTAGTATTTGCAGCTCCTGCCTGGTTAATGGAATCACCCAGGCTGAGAAGTGCACGTTTTTAAATCATCCACCGGCTGATCAGGGCCAAGCACTTGGTGGCAATGGATTAACTCTGGAGCTGAAGCTACACTGATGTCCAGACTGCCCTAACAGCTATTGCTGCCCATGAAACAAGGTTCTGCTTATAAGAGAATGAGTTTCTGTATCACTACAGTTCTCAGCCCAGTGCATCAAGATAAACCAAAACTGAACTGCAATAAATCAGAAAAGATATACTTAGATGAAGGTACATCTAGCTGGGTGTACCAGGCTGAGGGCTGTGGCCACCCCCAAGTGGGTCATGTGTGCCAGATGTTGGGAGTGGAATGACCTGTAAAGGGAGTGGAGGAAACCCCCATGAATGGTGACTGCTAGGGATGTCTTGTAACCTGCTGGCACGTGTTAGACATCTAAACTGAGTGTACTTAGGTCAGTGTGGAAATCACTGTGCACCTCAGGGTACACATAAAGACAGTATCATTTGTGAAGAGTTGTGCAATCTCAGTTCTAGCTTCCCCTTCAAGAGAGGAAATAGGAATCTGTTTTAAAAGCAAAAGCAAAACCAGTGTATACTATAGGAGGCATGAATAACAAGCCACAGCTGGCTCTTGACTATGCTAAATGCAACATGGAAAATTCAATGTGTCAGGGAAATAACATAGCTTTTCTCTCTGGGTTGCAGGCAGCCATGATTGCTGTTACTGGCGTGGTCAGCTAATGGACTTTGGACACAAACTTATTACCATTTATCTTTCTGGTACTACTATAGGTGGATAAAATCACCAGGAGAACTACCCAGTAGTAAAAAAATACATTTTTAACCTGTTGTTTCTCTCCTCAATATGGCTAGGTCAGGTCTGAGTTAGGTCTGTGGGCTGGGAATGTGTCTGGTAGCTTCTGTGAAATGGGCAGGTGGTTCAGTGTTTACTGGACAAATATGTGCCAGGTAAGACAAATGCTATACGACCTATGCATCTAAAAGATGTTTTCTTCACAACCAGCTTTCTGGCAGAGGAACAAAGTGTTTCCCTCCAACCTTCTGTGCCTCTTCTGTGTCTGGAGAGAGGAGAGCTCTGAGAGTACAGCTGTGAAATTTGAATGGGACATGAACTGTGCAAATGCATGTAGTGTACATCTAAACCCTGATTTCCAATACACAGTGATTTAATAAAAAACCCTTAATGCGGCCTTTAATGCTTTTTGCACTTCTAGCACCTCTTCTCCTGTATATTGCACAGTAGTAGCACGTTTTCATGCGTGCTGTAATACAGGTAATATTTGTAGTCTATGTTTCTGATTTTCATCACATTGAGCAGTAAGTGGGGGGTATTTGGCAGAGATAATGCAAATTATTTTTTTAAATGAATGGTGAAAGTGATCTGGTCTGAGGAAGTGTGTCCTTGGATCCTGCGAAGTGAGTTGGGTGGCAGATAGAGGCGAGCTGGAACTCACAGGGCAGGAGTGTGTGGGATAATGGTGGGTGATGTCCCAAGATGGCACAGCAGGACTGGTGGTCCCAGAAAATCCAGAGGAGGTCTTTCTGAGAGGCCAGTAGGAATCCTACATGTTGATACACGGTCGGGCCTGGAGGCTGGATCACAAGCAGACAAGTAAACCGAGAGGACTGAGGCAAGATGGATGAATGTGACTTGCCTGGGTTCATAGACCACCAGAGAAGGAAAGGCCTCGTATGTTCCTGCTGATGATCCAGTCCCGAGCTTGTGACAGACCTGAACCAATGCTATGTAAGCAGACAGAAGTTAGAAACATGAAAAATAATCTTAAATTATTTGAAGTGTGCAGTCTTTCTACTGAGCAATATAAATTGCCTTGAGAACCGAAAAGGGGGAAAAGACAAATGAGGCATGCAGGGTTGGTTTTTTAAATTTAAAAGCATATGATTTTTAAGAATAAACAGATTGGGATAAAAAATATTTTGCTTCTCCTGACTTTGTGACTAGTAATGTCACCTCTTTTGCTCAACAACTCTCTTTCTTCTTTTAAACTCCTGGCATCTTGTTTTACAATTAAATTGTAAGCTCTTCAGGGCAGCAGCTGTATTCAGATATGGAGCAGTAAACACCCGGCAGCAATAAATACTTACCCTGATTGGCACCACTGAGCAATATAAACACTAGGTAAATAATGAGAAAGCCTGAGAGGTGCTCAATCCTGGATAAACACTGTTCCTCTCCAGCAGCTTACATTATAGTTAAATTAATTCAAACAGTATACAAAACCATGTCAGTGCGTTGGCTAAAGGCAGGATGGATACTGCTTGAAGGTATGGAAAGTCATGAAGAGCTGGGTGAGCTCCATGATATCCTCCGGGAGGAAAGATGCTCTGGGGAGAAGCTGATTTGGAACTTGGAGCCAAACTTCCCAGGCTTTGGGAAGGAAAAAAGCCTGACAAACAGTGCTCTTCTTATGTGGCATTTATCTCATCGATGAAACATCTATGCATGAGATATATCCAAACTCCCTTCGGAGGCCATGAAACCTGGAGATCTGTCCAGCTGACTGCTCCCATTGCTCACGTATATTTGTTAAATGCCATTTGAGATGCTCTGTAATAGCCCCCAGCTTGCAACTGTTGCTTTGGAAGGAGAAAGGTCATGTTTAATATTTGGCAATTCAGTGTAAATGTGTTGGATACCACAGCCAAAGCTGGCACTAGACATCGAAGCTTAGCCAGATGGTTTAGGTGCCAAGAGGTCTACTTTAGGGGGAGGTGGCAGATCTCTGGGCTCCACTGGCTGAAGCCACAGCTTGGACATTGAGTTCACGTGTGGATACCTACCAGGTCTCTTAATCTGCAAGAGGAATATTAGTGTCCTTTAAGATGCATCCCAAGACAAGACTTACCTTAGTGTCCTTTAAGATAATATATAAAAAATTGATTGATGCTAACATTGTGAAAGTACTTTAACCTCCTTTTAAAAATCGGAGGTCTTAAAATGAGCGGAAGTTGCATGTGAGAGTGTAGGCTTCAGACCTGCTCTGAGCAAGCGTGCCCTCTCCAAATAGCTGAATAAAGCCAGCACACATTGTGTAGACACCTGAGCTGGCTCAGCACCAAGAGCAGTCTGATGATGCTAGTGTACCAGGCAGGCTAACCGGTCACGCTGAGAGGCAGGGCAGAGATAGCTCACATGGAGAACCACTGGCCTTGCACTGTGCACTGACTTGTGCAGAAGCCTGTACAGAGGATACATCTTCTCAGATGTTACTGAAAATTCATTGCACAGTTCCATTTTTTTTCCCTTTCCTTCTCCTTAATTTTACATTTTTTTCTCACAAAATGTTGCCTTCTGAGTATGTGAACTTACTGCAGCAAGAACAATCTTTTGCTTATATGTTTATACAACAAAAACAGAAGGAGCATCTAGTCTCTGACAAGGGCACTGTGGCAAAACAAATTAAAGTACAGATGGTAAGCTGAAGTGCAGACAGAGGTTATGTGCCAAAGACTACATAGGCCCTCTGAGACGAGGCTGAGGTCTTCTGAGGTTTGATTCAGTACCTCAGCTGAAAAAATTTTTGTTTCCATGCCTGATATTATATATCAAAAATTGGTATTTGGACAGTGCCTGAAAGTTGCTGTTTTTTCTATGTATAGATATAAATGGAGAAAAGAAACAGTTCTTGACCACAAGGGACTACAGTATGAGGTGTCATCAGACAAAGGAAATGAGAAGGGTATTTAACATCCCAGGTGCGTTGTCCAAGTGTAGGAGCAGGACAGATGGACTGACTGTCTGTATTCCCAGATGTTCTCAAAGTGAGCAGGAACTGACTACCACTAAGAGTTTTTATCTGAAAGTCAGTACCAGTATGTTTTTTCACCTCATATAAACAAAGAAAAAGAAGGGTTTGTTCTGCTTCACTGGAGCAAAAAAAATAGCACAATAGACTTCCATTCAGGCACACAAATAATAACTGTCCTGTGACTTCTCTATTTAAATGGGTATCCATGGTGAGATCTGCATAGCTTTCGTTGGATGGCTGCAGAACGGTGTCGTGGTTCACACTGCAGACAGGAAGGAAAAGACGGCTGAAAAATTCCCCTTACAATGAATGAATGAATGAATGAATGCAGTGAGATATCAAGTTGCTGTGGCATCACGCTGCAAAAATGATGCCTGTGTTCTCCACCACTGCTTTACTATCCCTCTGCTCTGCTTTTCCAGGCCCATTCAAGTTAAATGCTAGTACTTGTAGGCACAACCCTGAACCAACAGATGGTATGTAAATAGGTGCAAACCCTGCAGCATTACAAGGGGCTTCCTTCCTAGGGTGCATTTCTTGTTTGCTTTCTTCTTTCCTTGTTGGTAGTTGGAATTAGGCATCGTGCTCTGTGATATACAAGCCTGGGTCAGGCCACTCCAGGGTCTTGCCTGGCTCAGAGCACACAAGGATGACCTGGCACTGTAAGTACCAATGTAGATGTCTGCTGTGAAAGTGACCTGTAGCAGCAAAAGGAAGAGAAGCTGGGGGCAAGGCTGTTGGACTTTTGAACCACCTGTTTTCTGGGGAGAATGACAGACCTGCCTAAAATTTAGGATGCTACTGATATGTCATCAAGGCTGTTTATATCACGGATCCATGAAATAAAAATGAAAACCAACTACAGTATTTTGAGCTAATGAACAACAACATCCTGGTGTTGGAATAATTATTACAACAGTTCACAACAAAGATCAGCTGTTCCTGCCAAATACGGGGTTTAAAAAATCATGCATGCAACCTCAAAATAAATCAAAACTGAGTTAAGGACTGAAATGTGAAAATATTACCTTTGGGTAATTATTTATATTCTGCATTAAAATATTGACGGTTCACACTTTTGAGATCTTACCCATACATGTATCAGCTAGAAACATTTTAAAGTGCCATATTCTGGTAGTAAGTTGAATGTAAAAGTCCTTTTATAGATCATAACATTCACCATAAAATTATTAGCAATGCTAATGCTGGATACAAATTGGAAGATACTGATACACCAGTGATAATGCATTGAACTTTAATTTCAACAAAACTAGTAGTAAAGCTGTTCCTGACTTTGTGAAATCCAGATTTGACCTACGTCTTTTTTTAAAATATTCTGGCTAAGTGCTAAAAATTAAAAATATTAATAAAAATGGATTCTGTCATTGCTGTCATCAAGGAAAAGCCCCAAAAGCTTTTGTACATACCTTTTACCATTCATTATTGTATTTTGCTTCCATGTGAATACTGGAAGCGCACGGATCAGTAAGCATTCGGTTTATTCAAACCAAGTCAAGAGTTAGGTGCTAAGCCCAGCTGCTACCAATACAGCGGCCACTGAAATGTGAAAGTGTGGTTAAAAAGAGCTAATTTTAAAAGTGTTTTCCTGTGGAATCCAGCCAGCTTTTGAAATCAGACTTTTACTGTCTTCCCTAAGCCATCCAAATGTTACAAAATCTGGAAGTACGGCTAAGGAATCCTGCCAACTCCCCAGTGCAGAACGATCACCTCGCATAGTTTCTCTGCTTGGCTGTCGGGGCACGCCAGGCAGATGCTTGTGGTGCGCTGTGGTCCTCACTTTCCTTAGGGAGTAGCAGAAGAGATGACCCTGCTTGTGCCTTTAGGTCTGTGACCTGGAGGTGTGCTTAGTGCACTCTCCATGGTCAGGCTGCCCCTTTATTTATGGAGCAAGTACGAGGAAAGGCAGAACTCGGCGGTGCTGGCAACAGGGACCAGACAGGAGGAATGAAATCAGATGTCTGGGATTCTGCGGGGAGAGGGAGACTGGCAAGTTTTATCAGGAGGTATAGGCAAAACAAACCAGGGAGAGTTAGCTGCTTGTGCAGTCCTGAGGGAGGGTGCGGGTGTCCGCATGCGTGAAGGCACAGCCAAGCGTGAAGAAAGTGCGGAATGGGTTTGCACCGGGGAGGCACAGTCGATGGCCCGGGTGGTTTTGATCTGTGCTTGGGAAGCAGATGCCTGTAGAGTTAGAAGCAAACTGTTGTGGTTTCCAAATGCTCATATTTAGCATTCTAGCAAGTTGGAGCAGATGGCAGGTCTGACTATCCTGGGCCCCATTTCTGGGCAGCAGCTGGAAACCCTTCAGGCCTCTTTGAAGAGTGGTGTGGATATGCCTGCTTAAGGAATGGCATCCTGGGATTTCCTGCTCCCTTCCACTGTCTCCGTCTAGGTTTTATACCATGCTCAGCCCTCTGGAACGCGTGCTCAGTGCTGGTGCCAGGGACACCCTGCTGGGTCTCAGTGGGCGACCTCACGTGCCCCATGTTGTTCAACAGGGGTAGCGTGGGTCTGGCTCCGTGCCAGCGGAGTTGCTCTGCTTCTCAGGTGGAGACATGCGAGAGCAGACGTATCTGGACGGTTTGAATGCCTTCCAGAAGCTAAATCATCTGTAAGCACTGCTGAAGTGAATTCAGCATGCTCAAAAAGTAGGGCACAACTAACTTCCCATCACCATTCACCCCTAGAGCAGAATGCTCAGAAGAGCCTTGGTCACCGGCTGGGGGGATCTCCCAGCCAAGGGTCACCACCAAATGCATCCACCTTCTCAGCATGGCTGAGGGGCTGAGGCAAGCGACACCATGTTTATACTACATGACTCTTCCCCTGGAGAAGCCAAAATAAGTGCTCTCTTCCCTTTGCAGTTTGAAAGGACCTGCGCAGAGGAGGTGGAACTGGAGGCAGGCTTTGACCTTATGCATGTAGCTTACAGGAAACCTACAGCCTTTTAAAGGGATTTCTCAACTTTGCTCATTAGCTAGTAGCAAATCTTGTGCAACAAAGCAGCTGTCCTTACACAAGGATTGTCTCCCCAAATGAGGCTTCTTAGGTTCTCCAGCTATTTCTAGAGAATACATATGCTAGACTTAGCATTTATGTCTTTCACAGTATGTTTTATATATATGTGTGTGTATATATATATATATATATATATATATGCGCCTTTGGAGACAACTGAAGCAGAAGTTGTTCATCATACCAGCCATGTGGCAAGTAAGCCATGCACTTGGCTTTTGTACAGGTGTTCATCACAGACAAAGAGAGAAAGGAGGGAAAAGTCAAGAAGAACCTGTCAGAAGAACTGAAGGAGAGGCTGCAGCCAGCCCTGGTCAATCCCCCTCTTTACCAAGTTCTGCACTGCGTAACCTGGACTGGTAAGCGAGAGCACTCAGTCACTGGGAGCTTGCACGCAGTGTGGGGCTTTGACAGTTTTCTAGACGTTCACCAGTAAAACTGATTCTGGAACAAGAAGGAGATGAAAAGCAACTCAGAAGCAGAAGGCTGTCATCAGTAGTAGACAAGACACAGCAAATGAAGTAACAGGAAAATAAAATTATGAGAATTGGAAAGGACCTATTGGAACCTGATAAGTAGAAAATTCATTTCAGTCTGAAACTACCACTTTACCAGGATGAAATCAGAGACGTTCTCTCAGGAAAGAAACAAAATGCTCAGAAATCCAGGTTTCAACAGTGAAGTTCAACGTGAGCTGCAAATGCCTCAGGGAAATGGCAAGCAGATCAGCAAATAACGAATTACAGAAGTGAAGTCAGGATGTAATAAAAGCCTCAGTACCCCTTTGAGATAACATTTGCTTTTACCTGGAGAGGTTCCTGAGAGGGTTGTGGGAGCTTGAAAGAAAGCACTAGCTCCAAAATTGCAAACCTCAGAAGCAGGAAGAAAATAATTGCCTCCCAAAGAAACACGTAGGTAAGAAGATGCCTCCGCTGGGAGAGGTCAAGTCAGTAACAACCATGTCTTTAGTCATCACTGAAGTCCTGAAATCAGAAAGGCAGTCATGCAAGACAAAGAAAAAAAAAAATTGCTTTAAGCCTCCCATATCTTTTTATCTGTGTATTAAAGATGGGACCAAACCATGAAGTACAGCTCTGACTTGATCTCCAGATCCAAAATTCACAAAAGATTGGATTTGGGATTTCTGGGCTGGGAAAATTAATCTGGACCTCTCAGAGTTCAGTGGGGTTTTTTGGCTCAGGTTTTGCTCCACTTCACCTAGACAGATGTGTAAAATCCTCTGCAGAACTGAACCAGGAGCAGACCAGGGGCACTTGTGTTTTGTGCAGTCATGCACTAGCTCTGTTCATACTCTGAAGAGCTGGGACGTTGTTGCATTGTGACTGTGCTTGTGCTCATCCTGCTTTTTGGTTGAGCTCAGTAGCACCGCAGGGTTGCTGTTGCTGTTGCAGCTGTGTGTTCTGCATCTTTAATTATAGGGATACTAATAGTGGTAAATGCTAGTAAGCCTTTGGGGCTCCGGGCATAAATGGAAAGCTCCCTTTCCTCACCAAACCCTGAGTTCATCAGCTAATCTCATCTTGCTGGAACACACAGTCTATTCCTTGGAGACTTCATCATGGGAAGCCATAGTACAGGATGTCATGGGGGACAGGAGGAACTGCTCGCCTTCTGGCCATCTCCACTTGCCTGCATGGGGACTCAAATCCATCAGTCATGCTGGGTCATCATTTTGGGCTCCTCTGATTCCTTCTGTGTATTAAAGAAAGAGAGGAATCCTGATAAGGAAGCAAGAAGGGTTGGAGGGAAAGACAGTTTGCGTGCTCCCACAGAGGAGCACAAGAGGGAGGAACCATGCCATCAGGGTGGCTCAGAGCAGGGCCGCACGGAGGACATACGACCGGTATTACAGGTAGTACTCCTAGCGCTACAGGTAGCATTAGTGCCTAATAACTGTGGTGTTGTTTGGTTCCGTGTCCTTTCAGAGTCACGACCCTGCAGGATGTCACCTGTCACTTGTGCTCCTGCCGCACAGCGCATGGTCCAGCCCACGCACAGCCACCCACTGTGGGTGCAGGGGCAGCTCCGTCGCTCGTGGCTCGCTGGCGTTACGGCAGCACACCACAGCATCCTTTTAGGAATCATACTGGGATATGACTCTCCTGAAGAGCTGTGGCCCAGGCCTGCCGTGGGGGATGGAATGCTGGAAGCCTTTGAGTTGTGCTGGTTGCGAGAGGAGGCTGCTCATGGAAGTTTCAGCAAGGGGATGGGCAAAAGCTCCCACGACCAACATACACCAATATAACTGGTGCTGGAGGAGGGAAGGAGGGAGTTCGGGGGAGAGCAGGAGAGGTGGTTGCTAGAAAGGTCAAGATATGTGGATAGGAAACACCCAAATTGAGGATTTGTCTGGAATATCCTCTTCATCAATTTCTTCATTTTGGAGAAGGGCAATGAGCCTCTCTTCTAGGTGAATTTTAACTTTATTGGGTAAAGATTTCCTGTCTTTTTGATAAATTCAGCCAAAAATATCAATGAACACCAGCAGTGCAAGTCCTGCATGTTCATACATCCTTTATGGTCGGTTCTTACCATGGGTGGTTTCAGACACATAGGAAGGAGCTCTTTTCTAGGTTCTCTCTTGCCGGGTTTGTCCCTTGCCTGCTCTGCCCGGGTGTATGCAGGCTGTGTGTGTTCTTAGACAATAAGCTGCAGTGTCCAGAGATTTCAGTCAAAGGTGAAGGTCCTGTTGTGCAAGACAGGATATTTTTCTCAGAAGTTAGTTCCTGCCCCAAAGAAGTTCCAGAGACAAAAGACTGTGGCCCAGCTGATGGCAGGGAAGTAGAAGACACTGGTGAGACACTTATAATTAGTGTAATGAAGATCAATCAGATGACACCAGCTGCCTAACCATTGTCAGGTAGTTTTACGGGCATTACAGCAACAACATGATTGTAAAGAGAAATGATAGAGATATTAAGTAGTGACTGCTTTCAGGACAAGCTTTTTCCACTCATGAATGCAGGTTTATAGGAGATGATTTGAAATTAAATTTAGAGTAACAACAATTAATTGGGATATACCCAAGCTGTGCGCTGCCTGCTTATTGAGTGCTGCGAGCTCCCATCTAAGGCGCACCGAATGCTTTAGTAAGGCCCTAATTCCTGTGCACAGATTCAGTATATCCCCATTACCTTTTTACATGCAATACAAGACTGAACCAAAATTAAACCTGGTCTTTCTAAGTCTAGAAAATAGAGGCACTGGATGATTATACTATGAGAAGAGCCTTTTAGCCAATGGAAATACCTGCCATTCACAAGTGATTTTTTTTTTTCTTAACTCAAATCCTCATTAAGATGTTCTGGGAAGGTCCATCTAAATTTCTCACAATGGTTTCTAGAACATCTAGCTACCCACCTCTGCTTTACATTCACTGCCACTAATTTGCGGAGGGGGGGTTTCACCTTGCAGTCTCTGCATGTTCATTCATAATTTTTCATGGGTGAATTCCTTTTCCAACAAGGAACGAACATTCCTGCACAAATTCAGTGGGTTGAAATGCGCATTGAGCCAACTTGGAACTTGTGGTTGAACAAATCCCTATGACATTGACCTGGAAGGGATATTTGCCTCATGTATGTTGTAAAAAACCTAAAAGAGACCAGGGGAGGGCTATGAATTCATTATTCATGCATGATTCAGCATTCATTATTCTTTCATCTTCGCTAAAGACCGCGCAGATGTCTTAACTCACTCCAGTCAATGGAAGTTTAATCAGTACAGGCAGTAGACCACAAAGCACGAGTTGGCTGACCAGCGTCTGTGTCTAGTTTGGGGAGATCTAAATCCCACCTTAGCTAGTAAGCTGGTGGACATATGTATTCAGTGATACAGCTGCACATGAGCTGAACTGAAACTGTGCATTAGGCATTGTGTATTGTCAGCAGGTCAGAGAAACAATGTGCTTATGGAAGTTTTATCGCTGCTGCTGCTGCTGAGCACACTGTAACAAGTCTATGAAGAGCCAAACTCACAGGCCATAAAAAGCTGAAAATCATGTTGTATGTAACTGAAAGGTCATTTCCCTGTGTTTAGGATGAAAGGCACAGATCTGCTATAGCTAAGCCTCGGAAGGTACGGTGACTTGTGAATTTTTCATATGACTGTTTCCAGTGCATCGTTTAACTTATTGTATGTGTAATAGGAAGGGGTTGAAGTGATGCAGCATAAAGGCATGCAAAAAGAGCCACACACTGTATCCCTATATATTAATAGTTATCTATAAATATATCATGTTATGTGCTAATTTGCTTTATGTTAATACTATTCAGCTAAAATACAAGCAATAAATACTGCTCTCTTAAGGCACAGAAAATGCATGCAAAACTGAAGTCTGTGTTTTAATAAATTTATTGCATCCTTAATAGAATGAAAGTCAGATAATCAATACACCTGATGTAGTTTAAGCTACCAAGGCAAATGAAAGCTGTTTGGTGGTGAGGTGATTGCAGATCCATGGCCTTAATCATTTTTGTCTGTGAATGAGATAAAAGGAAGATGGGAAAAACTTCTCAGCATTACTTCCTTGGAATCACAGGAATACTTTTCTGAAATCACAATGCCTTTTCTAATACTATAATATTCACTCTCAGTGCGTTTATATGCCTAATTCCTTTTTTCTCCATACGCGTAATCTAATACCAGGTCTGACTGAAATGAGAAAAACCTATTCAACCCAGTGACTAAACAGTTAAAAATGTCATTCAACAATTTGCCAGGTCACTGTCACAAATATGTTGCTAGGTGACTGCAGATGTTATCAGCCACTAAAATACATGCATTTTCCAGATGTAGTCATCAAATATTTTTCAGTTGAGTGGTGCTGTGTTACAGAAAATTGAATGCCTATTTGAGTATCTAAATACTTAAAAATATATAAGCTAATTCGAATTATACTGAAAACTGTTATCTATTGTGAAAGTAGAGGAAAGGGATCCAAATTTGGGGTAATCTGACCGAGGGTTTCTAGAGATTCAGCTCCCTAGGAACTGTAATTTTACACTATCCTCTTGGGTTTTGTAACTTCTGTGCATACCTAATGCTCACATTCTGCATCTAATTATTCTACAGCTGATCCCTGTTGATTGGCATTTCTATCAGCTAGTGATATGACTCATTAACCCTTTTGGAAAACAGTCTTTCAAAAATTAATAACTGTAGAGTTTGAAACTTCAGGCTGACGTGATACCCAGTCATAAAAACACGTGAACTTCCAGGCAGTTTCAGATGTTGTTCTGGGAGCTGATTTTATCAGTCATAAAGAGTCTGGTTCACCTTGCAGGTCAAGACTCCCAAAGGTGGGCTAGGTTCCTAGGCTCCTGTTCCTGGCAGTGGCAATGTCATCGGTGTCACTGGTGGGGCCAGGAGAGCTGCTCAGCTCAGCAAATGTAGGTCTCTACATCAGAGTGGGCTGAACAGCTCCCAGACTCCTGGAGTGTACTAGCTGCATTGGCAATGACTATTGCACGAATTTAGATGCTCAGCTCGGGTGTAAAAACCTGTGTTAAAGGGTTTTAACCTGCAAGCTGACTCCACGTGCTAAATAATGGCCGCAATAATTGAATATGTTATTTCTTACAGTGGAAATCAGATTAGATGATCTATGGATTCATTCTGGCCTCAATATCTGTGAATGCACGTTGAGTAGATATGAGGTAAGTTCAAAGAACGTGCCACTGCTTGCATTTTTCCTAGAGCTTTGAACCATAACATCTGTGTATGCTCCCTGGTTCAATTTTCATCTAGAACGATGAAGAGATTACTTGGAGTACTTTGGCAGGGACTTGCAAGATCACACTTTCCAGCTCTGACCAACCTAGGTCAGAGGTATCTAGATGTGCGTGGGTTTAAGTGTAAACTGTCCATAAAGAGTAATGTGCTAGTATTAAATCCGTAAGTATCTCCTCTGGTTCAGGAAGTTCCTGGGCCACCAGTGATGGTGGACTGAGTGTTTGTTCTGAGAAAATACCATTATTGATTATTTTTCTGTATTCTGCAGATTTTTCCCTAGGCATCCATTTTGGGCCACATATCAGCGATGAAATACTGCACCAGATGGATCTTGGCCTGGTCTGTGCAGCTGTTTTTATGTTCTTAGGCCTCTGCAGCACCAGCTGTTATCCTTTATGACAGTACAGGTGACATGGGGCTTTCCAGCAGTATATGGGGTTCATGTCATGGGTCTCCAGGGGGAGTAATAGGTGTGGGAAGAAAATATCACGGAATAAATGCTCAATCCTTCTGGCAAAGCTGCAGGGAGGACAGCAGTTTGTAAGGTTTATGGTTGCTGTAGGTGCAGTGTTTAAACATAGCTTAGATAGCTGTATTTGCAATGTCTAAGCTAGATCTGTTTTTATCACATCAAAAAACCTTTAGACAACATATAATGTCCATGTTCTAAAGGAGTTACGCAGCATTTCACAGTCTGTCTGGTAGAGGCTGTGCTGTTCTGCCATTGCTCCAGGGAGTAGTGGCATTGTAGAATCGTTGCTCTTCCTCTCCTGGCTTCACCGGCACCAGATAATATAACAAGAGACAGTGGCCATGAATTGTGGCTTGGGATGTTCAGGCTGGACCAGATGACCTCTTGAGGTGTGTTCCAGTCAACATTTTTAGAGTCCATAGAAGACCTGCACTCGTCTGAATCAGTAACTCAAGGCAGCTATTCCAGAGCATCTCGAATGGCTCCACATATTTATGTGATGGCAACTGAATCACACCCCCTAGTCAGCACAGTTAATGGAGAGCGGTGCAGCTGACCAGCTACTAGATGAACCAGCTGTTTGACAATTCACCAACCAAGCAGGTGGGTATAATCAGCGCCTTTTGGGATAACATAGTGTATCTGACCTGTCATTTCAGAAGGACGTGTATCTGTCATAGGTTCTGTGTCACATCTCTGTGAATATCTCAGGTGTCCGGTGGTGTCTCCAAGGGCACAACACACTTGCGACTGAATCGAGCCCCGGGTGTCTCCTGGGGTGAGCAGAAGGGGTTTTGCTTTTTCGTCTGCAGCAGAGGAGGTTTCAGGATACCCTCAGTGGCTTGTTCATCTTAAATAATTATTCTCTGTGAGGCGAGGCTGTGGTGGGTACTTTTAGGTTGCAGAATCCCAGCACCATGTCAAAAAAATACGCCAGCGCTCCACTACACAAATGCTGATCTGGGATAAAGCCCTGCTGTCAGATTACATTTGTTCAGAAAGTGCAGTTGCCTAACCAGGGCCACAGGTCAGAATCATGTTCACGGTGGCTCATTTGCACATTGTTTGGGTTTGCCTCGTTCTTTTTGCTGTCATCCAAACAGGAGCTGGGCGGAGGTACTGGGCCTGCTGGTTTTATGGAGAAAAGCCATTCTGCAGCAGTTGCCATGGTGGCGGTACATGCAGTGACACAGCTTGCATCCCATTTCCATACTGATGTTTTAGCACAGACACCAAAGGCACCTGAAATGCTGAAAAGTATCTGTAAGAAGGCCAAGCACAGCAGTATGTGCTGCAGGGACAGTAAGGTGGTCCATCTGTCCTAGAATGGGTTGGTGGCATCATGAGCTGGGATGTCTGCCTAGTTCCAGAGTGTAGCAGATACTCCATGGCTGGACATTTGGATCCTTAGAGGCTATCAGTGCTGGTGAGAAAGATGGAATACCCAGTGCTGGTGACCGAACTGCTGTCCCAGATAAAGCCACTGTGGAGAAAGAGGGGATTCCCACCAGCCAGCACCTCTTCCAGTAGCTGGCATCTGAAGGGTTCAGACCACCATCAGGCCATGTGAGGAATACAGAAATAATTTCTGAGCTTTTTCTGGTATCATTTTTGTATTTATTTGCTTCTCCTCTGCAATCCTAAGCTTTTACCAAACACGTGGCCAGGTCTTAGGCACTTTGCCACCAGGTTATATCAGTATGGCCCCTCACATGATCCACAGCCCCAGGTGAGGAACCTGCTTCCAGGCCTGCTCCACCTTGCTGGCTTTGTTGGGTGTAACACCCCATGAAATCCCATCCTTTGAAAAATGGGAAGTGGTTCACAAAAAAGTGGTATTTGGAAACGCAGCCACGTCAGTTGAATTGGCATACTTAAGAGGAGCATGAGGTGGGGACAGGACTGAGTGGAGACCAGGAGTGGGGAGGTGGCGTCAGGCTGGCAGCGAGGAAGCTCTGACCATGAGCCTGCTGTGAGCCTCATCGCCCCGTGTGATGCTCCTTCCCTTTGCCCACCTGCAGCGCCGTCGTTCACGGGGTAGATGAAGATCATGGGTCATACATGAGGTATGCTGCCATGCAAGGCAGATGCTTTTACCTTAGCTCTGCCTAATTACTTCCAGGTAAAAGCGTGGGCCACCTGTAGATTTAAGTTAAAATTAGTTAAATCAATTGTTACTCAAGTGCAATTGCACAATTGCTGTAGCTTCCTTGTGTGTAGCTCGTGGTGCTTCCCAGAATCCTGAGTACCATTGCTTTTCTCAGTACAGATGTTGGGATATCTTTAATAAAATATATTCTTACTAAGATTTCTTTTAGTGCATTGTCAGAAGTTTCCAGAAAGATGTTAAAACTGTGGAAGTTTAAGTCAAAATTACTTAAATTTAAAATGAATTCTCTCTCTTGAATCTGAACAATGGATTGCACAGAACTTGAAACAGAACTTTCAAAAGGAGCCTCCCACAACGTGGAATGGAAGGATAGAGATGTGCACCACACACTCTGGGAATGGAGGGAGGACCGTAGGCACAGCGGCCGGCTCCAGAGGCCAGCCCATTTCCCCTGCTAACTAACTACCTGAAACTGGGCTGCCGCTGGCAGAGCCCAGCGGCCACTGCACAGGTCCCCTCTGCTCATTTTGTGGTGCCTCAGTGGATGAGGAGATATTACCTGTCTGGTGGAAACAACGGTAGCCCTGGTAGGAACGTTCTCCTCTGATTTTCTGGTTTTTGGAATTTAAATTTACACCAACTCTCTATAGTGACCAAGTCCCAGGAGCTGATAGGAATCTTCATGTCTATTAAGAATTTTGGATGCATAACAACAACAAAGCATTAATAGAGCTTTGCTTGAAAGCAGAAGTTAAATGAGGTTATTTAGGAAAAAGCAATCTTACTTCTTTAAAGTACAACCTCATTATAAGAAAACATCATGAACCAGACTGGATAATATTTTCTAGAATATGTTAATTATGGAATGAGCTATTGCAGTTTTGGGTGATAGGATCAATCAAGAAACTAAGTCTATATGCTTAACAACAGGAACAAGAACAACAACAGTAATAGTAGTAGTAGTAAATAACAATAACAACAACAACAGCAACAACAATAGTAATAATAATAATCTTAATTCTGAATAAACCTGAAAATGTGGGAAAAGCTCAATGTTACATTTTGTCTTTTTTCTTTGTGACACACATGTAAGTCTCTGGTGCATCATTTGTCCTGCCTTACAAGCTCTTTCAGTATACTGAGATTTACAGGGGTCTGTTTAGTTTATCCTTACTTTAGGAGATGATTGATTATGTATATAAGCATTATCAGAGGAACAAAACACTGGAAACTAAGAGCTGTTTAATCTAGCAGAGGCAAAAATAACATGGAAGAAAAGCTAAGACTTAGAGCTTTATTAGCAATAAATACTATTTTAACAACATGTGCAAATAAGATTTGAACAGATCACCCAGTGAAAATGGTGCCTTCATTACTTCTTGTCTTCAAATCAGGCATTTGAATGTCAAGGTGATGGTGACCTTTTCTGTAACAGTCTTGTGTCTGGACCACTCTGTAAGGCTGAGGGACACCTGCGGGGGACCTGCCCTGGGGGCAAAGACCAGAACACCAAAGTTTCCTCTTCTCCTAACAGTTCCCTAATCACCATTGCATAATTATCTCTCTCCATTGGCTCTAAAAGGAAAACAAGTGACAATTTAGATTAATTTAGATGGCTAATGATTTTTCAGAGATATCATGTCTACAAGAACTTGAATTAAGTTGTAGTTCTTGAACTACAAGAATTAAGCAGACTGGATCCCACTGCAATATAAACATGTTTTTTGTGACCAAGACTTTAGTATTTCTCCCTTCAATTCAATGGACGAGGGTGCAGCTCCCATCTCTTAGCTCAGTCTTCTAAAGGGGCTGCACACAACAGCACTGCTGTACTAACAGCCTGATAGATCTAAAATAAACTTTGTTATTGGTGGGTTGTGGTAACTGTCACAAAATTTTTCAAAGTGAAATTTCCCTACAGCCCACTAGAGAGGTGTTAAATAATTAAAATAATGTGTGTGTGTGTGTTTATTTATTTAAAGGACATATTAACTGTAGTTTAATGGGCCAGGAAACTTTGCTGAATAAAAATGTCGAATATGCTTTCTAAAGCTGTTACATTGGCATCCACTGTACAGACTGTTGATACTTTAGTAGTTTGTAAAGCAAATTAAATGAACTCTCCAGTGTTAAAATACATTGTACATATACACAGGCATCCAGATTCTCTCATTTTAGATGAGACCATGGCTGTATTAACAGAAACATTTCAGAGAAATCTATTTACTGGTTTATCTTCAGCACAAAGCACCAAATAATACGGAGCCAATATTTTGTTTTTTCGTGTGAAGCACTGCAATATGGCTCCACACATCCCAAGACTGATGTTGAGAGGAATAAGTCAGCTCTTTCAGGATGCAGTTGTAGCTCCCTTGTTGTGTGTAGTTCATGGTGCTTCCCAGAAGACTGCACACTCTTGCTGCCTTGGTATGGATGTTGAGTTATCTTCAATAAAGTGTATTCCTGCTGAGATCCCTTTTAGTGCAATGGCAGAAGTTTCCAAAAAGACAGTTTTTTTGGACCAAGCCTTTCTACTGTACCACTGACAAAGTCTGCTTCACTTTCTATATAGATTGTGCTGTTACCAAGGGCCATTTTGTACAACAGGAATCATTAAAAATAAACAGAGTAATTCTTATTCCTAAAGCCTGTGTTATTTGCCTTATTCCTAATGACTTTTGACATAACTCAGTAAAATTTTGTCACTTCCACTGGGCTGGAAGCATGCTTTCCAGTGTTCCCATTGCATCTGTCCATCAGGTGACTTTAATTTTCCCATAGGCTTTACTTACCAGTGTTTTGTTGCCTCTGAGCCCGATTCAGCCCGAGTGGCACAAGGCTGGTTTTGAGAGCATGCACAGTCCATCTGAAATGCTGAAAGCAGAACTAAACTAGCCATGGTTTGAAGTTTGAGGCATGCCGGTAAGTTGGTATGAAGTAAGGATCAGTGGTGAGGAGCCCGCTACGTTAATGGGAAGGCTACATCTTGGCGCCAAGGTGTGTGGGAGACTACAAAGTGTGCAACTGGAGGCTTTTCACTGGTATACTGATATTCTGCTAGAGAGAACATACCCTTTGCAAATGTGATGAAGTAACTGGGATTTGTTGTGCTTTTGTTTTTCTTTTTTTTTCTCTTTTTTCTTCATCTGACCTGTCTACACATGTCTAAGCCTCAAATTCCAAACCAAGATTTAATCCCTTCTCCTCTGGAGCTCTTGGAGGTGGAAAACAAAGTTGTGGTAAATCATATCATTAGACTTTAATAGCCAATGAACAGTAAGTAACATTTTTTCCTCCCAAGGGAGTTATTTAATGTTTAATGAAAATACCAATTTGCATAATTCACTTGCAGTATAAAGGTCACCATCAGTCTGTCACTAGGATAACAGGGTAATTACTTAAGATAACTATCTTCCATCCCTAAAAGAATGTTAATTGGTTGAAAAGGACAATTTAAGATTATTGTATTTTAATTATTATATCATCTTTGTTCTATTTTTAAGAATGTTAGAACTTTTGCAGCACAGCTCTCAAAGCTGTTCATCACTTTCTCAAAGGCAGTGGATATTGAGACCAGGCAGACCAGGCTTCCGTACCAGCTTCTAAAAACCTTTGATGTGCCTCACTTTTTTCCATCTGTCTTGGTTCACCTGCAGTGTTTGACGGTAAACATCTGCAAACCTAGATAAATGGCAACAATATCTGTAAATATCAGAAGTCTGAGGGAATCAGAGCGATGGACCAGTGTACGATGTCTCGGACAAAGATGCAGCGGTCCCACACCGTGTCCCCTCTGAAGGTGGGGAACGTTCTGACTCTGCCAGGTCAGGAAGACCCTGCTCCAGGCAGACCACTCTGTCATAATCCATCACCAAAACCTCTTGGGTCACAAATAAAATATTACCCAAATAAGGGCCCATTTCTTTTTAGGTTGTGGTCTAAGAGGAAATAGTGGTTCTTTGTAAAGCATAACTAGGCCAATAGCCGGAAACCTGCTGAGCCTTTGTGCAGCCAAGCGCAGCCAAGGATTTCCACATCAATACCTTCACACAGGAGGAAGCAGCTTATGGAAACATCTACTGCAACGGTGTGTGAAGCCCAGCTACTGACTGACTGTCTTACAGCTGCACACAATAGGCTGTTTACGGCCAAGGGCCACCACCACACCCAGATGGTTTGCAAGGAAGATCCAAAACTGGCATGCAGCTACCAGCTGCACTGAAGCACTCTGCATTCCCAAAGGAGTATGTGTCGGAACTGGCCTGCAACAGGGACTTCCTAAATTGTGAGTACGTGCAATGCAGCCACACTCATCCAGGAGTATTCGTGGCACTGGAGCAAATGGCATCACTTTACACTTCAGAGTACGTCCTCCTGCTCCTCTGGGAAGACTCCTACCAGGGCCATCAGCAGTGCTTGTAAAGATGATGCAATCTAGCAAACTCCTTTTCCCCTTCACTGTAAAGCCAGGATGATTTCTCTCTTACACTGCTTTGGAAGCACCGTAAGGGTGCCTTTAATACTGGGAAGTGACCCTGTGAGTTAGTTACGTTCTGTTTGCAGAAGGACAAACTAATTTTTCAACTCAGCACAACAGACTGAAACCACACGGTGTTTCATTTAATGATTACTCCTGCACAAAGCTTTCAAATAATAAGCACTAACCTATTTTAAACCTGAGCAAGCTAAACATTTCATTTAGTATTCACTTGACTCCACTTTAAAACCTCATTAAAACCTCTGCTGCATTGGAGAAGGTGAAGAGGGCAATATGATTAAGACAACATGATTAGGACAGGGCAGACAGGGGTTTTCTCAGCTGAGAGCTGAGGAAATCTTGTTCTCTCCTTCAAAGAGAGCAGCACTGGTCCCCCTTGGCCAGGCCAGGATGGAGGTGAGCTCCAGGCACCAGGTTTCTCTGCCTCGCAGGCGCTCTGCAAGGTGATACTTCAGGATTAAGACTTGCACTGTGCAGGATGACCCCAGCTGTTTACCTGCATATCCCCAGAGCAGTACTTCTTAGGGATATGATATTGATAACTCCTCAGCTCTCCTCTGCTGCAATTCAGAAGGCATCTTATTGCATTTATACAAGTAATCATATGTGTTAGTTCCCACTATGAAATGGAAGAGATGCAGCAACTATACTAATAAAATTCTGGCAGCTTTGAAAAGATGGGGGATGCCAGCTGAGTCTGTTGTGGTGTCACTGCCACAGCAACAACAAGGTCCTGCAGGTGTGAGGCCTGGTAGCCCCCTCCTCAGGGAGATGCCTGGTGACCAGGGCTGGGGCTGCCCCTGCTGCCCTCTGCCTGCCTTGCTCCCTTGCATGGAGCTGAGGCACCACACCGAGTTTTCATGGCAAAGGATGTAAACATGCAATTTCTGCAAAATCTGTCTTCTCTTTGCATTTAATCACAGAACTTCTTCTTCCATCCCTTCCCAAACTAAGACCTAGGAAAACAGTGTAACAGTCAGTGCTGGATTTAGGTGTATTTGTGGCCAGAGACTCCTCTGCTCTGCAAGCCCTCCACCATCCGTGGTGAGCCAGAGCATGACTACTCTAGGCATAATTTCCACCTCCTTCCCAGCTACCTTCTCAGGAGCCAGCTCGGCTGGGATCTGTGGCTGGTCACTTCAGCTTTGAATTTAGGTCCTGTGTGATTTCCAAATGCAGAACTCTCATTAAAGAGAACTGGAGCACAATAAAAATAGGCTTTGGAGGACCAGCCTGTTTAATCAGTCAAGAGGGCAATCCAACAGCACAGGGAAAAGGAAGGTCCTTATAGGATGGTATTCCTGACACACAAAGGTATATAAATACACACTAGTGGCTTTTTTGGTATCCTTCCTGACAGTGGCCCATAGCAGAAGTATGGAAGAGCTTCCCAACAACAGCATTCCCATACAATACCCCAGGCTCAAGCCGTCTGAAGTTTAGGTCTCCTTAAACCACAAGTGGCATCTTTGTCTTTAAAACAATTAATGTAACTCAACATCTAAAAATAATCTCATGGAGTCATACATTCTCTTGTTCTTCAGCATTTCAATCATTCCAGCTAATCCACAGTGTCATAAAACACATTTTGAGAAAGAAAAATACCCCAAAACTTCCCTAGAGCAAAATATTTAAAAATAAACACAACCTCTCACTCGGTAAAGCACATACCTAAATCATGTTGTTTCAAAACATGCTGAAGGCTCTGGATGAGGATGGGGAAGGCTCCAGGCACCGAGGAGTGGCCAGAGCCACAGGCACCCCACCAGCCTGTGTGCAATTCAGCCTGTGCCAAGCTCTCGCTCGTGGTTGGTTTTGTGCACGAGCTTGAAACCTGAAAACAATTAAAACGGTAAAAATCTGATTCTTCTCCAAAAATGAGATCTTTGATGGAAGCCCCATGAATGCGAACAGAGGAGCTGTGCATCAGCACAGGGCTCATAGCAAGCACCAGGAGCACTGCTGGGGAACTGCAACCATCCCTGCTGTAATGCTGCAACCCGTAGCTGAGAAAACTTACTCTCTAGCTGGCAACGAGTAACATGAAGTGGGGAAATTGTCTTCATTAGCATTACACATTTTTCTCTCTTCAACTAAAAGTTTAAAGGAGGCGCAGAGGCATGGCTGGACCTCAGATACTGTGTTAACAAGACTGCAAATATGTAAAACCTCAATGTTTACATTCTGCTGCTCAGGTGTTTTCTCGTAGCCCCCAAAATGGCAAGAATCATCTCTAGAGTGCTCAAATTATTTGAAATGACAGCACCCTGTTTTCATACACTATAATTTGATATTCATTTTCTTTGGGAGTCTATGAAAGAAAATGAGGTTAAGCCAAGACCTGGATTTAGGCACGCATTTTTTCTTTGAGTACACAAAGGAAAAGGTTGAGACACCTTCATTTAAGTAAGTGGCCTTCATTCCTCATCCAGCCCTAGCTACTGACCTTGCTATGCATCATCACCACTGTGTGATGACTGCTTCTGAGCACCCGGACCACAGTCGGTACCCAAGAACTGATGCACCCTCGTTTAGGAAGCCGGGAAGCGTTGTGCTCAGGGAATGGCAGGTCTCTGCCATGAAACCCTCGGTGAGTGCTTAAACCAAAACCAGCCTGCGAGGTGCTCCAAGGGAAAAGGAGGTAGAAAGACAGCATCTCCCCATGCTCCACCCTCTTCAAACTAATTATGTGACCTGAAAGCTCATGCCTAAAATAAATTACACTGGCTCCTCCTGGTGGCTGATCACACCAAGCTCAACACACGGATGCGGTTCTCGGCGATTAGCGCTCATCTTCATTTCCATGAGTAGCCATGAGATTTGTGTATACTGCAATGGAGCCTGGAACCTTCAACCAAAGCCACCCAGCCTCCTGTTGTCTCTGTCACAAATACTAATGGCCACTAAATCTGACCGTTGCATCATTAACGTTTTGCTAATCGTTGGCTGTTGACAACAGCAGCCTTGAGCATCGCAGGAGGTTGGCGGGGTACAGCTTGCTAAGGGGCCGTACCTGGTGTGTGCTGCTGGCATCCAGCTGTGCACATTCAGCTCCAGAAGGAAAACTGGAATAACGCAGCTGAACAGCTTACTGATGGAGGGGGCAAAACATACAGGCACATAGTAAAGGAGAGCAGCTGGATCATGATTTGGGCCAGTCTGTGTCCCCTAAGCAAGTCCACCTAGGATTCATTTTTTTAATGGCACAACTCCCCTCTGCAGTGCAGAGGAGCCAGCATCCCCCCATCTGGGGAGGCTCACCTCCGGAGGGGGCGTGTGGGCATGTCAGAAGACACTGAATTTTCGTGGTGAAATCTGAATAAACATTTTGCACGAAAGCAGGCCCAGTGACTGAGCGTGCTGGCAGGCTAGCCCGGAGACCTGACTGCGTTTGAAGGACTGCGGTTGTAATTACTGTCACCATTACTTGCATCAAGAATTACAACTACATGAATTTGGAGCCTCATCTTTTTTAGTCAGTGCTTTAAAGCTGGCTCGCTCTTATGCACGCCTAGTGGTTTTCTTGACCTATTTTTGGGCAGTGAGAAATTATTTATTTCTATATGTAGATTTCCCAATTAACCACGATAATACAATAAGCAGGGGACTGGGAGGAACAGGAGAGACATACCTGGCTCTGCACTCCTGCCCAGACTATGTAACGCAACAGGGAGCAGCCTTGGGTGTAGGGCTGGCTGGTGTTGGGCAAAGCCATCTTATCGAAAATGCCGACTGATGCAACAAAATATAGAAAGGGGATGAGGATTATCTCAGGCTGTGTGTTGTCAGATGTTCTGTGAAAAAGAAATTCGCACCAGCCAGAACCTGTTACAGGTGTGAGATATAAGACCCCTACCAGCTCCCCCTCCATCCCTCTCTTTACTGACAGCTGAAGTGTTTAGTAATTGAACTGTATCACAGGTATATCTGGTTGTTATAGTGAAATCAGATAATGGCTCAGGGGAGCATTTGTATTTGTTCTGGGAGTAGGATAAGTTACTGGTTTTATGGTTGAACAAATGGATCTGTGTTTCCCGTTACATCTGCATGTTCTCTTCTAGCTCCAACATAGGTGCTGTGGAAGCAGACCTTATATACAGCTCACATATAACGTTTGTTATATGTTATATGGCAGGAAACCAGAGGACACCAGAGCTCCCAACAAGCAAAAAAAGAAAGACAAGACCCTCCCCTCATCAAGCATGAGAAAAAGGCCCAGGAAAAGCAAAGAAAAGATAGAAAAATGTACAGATTATCACAGATCTGGGCCAGGGACACCTGAGAACGCATCTGCTAATTTCCTCCTGAGGAACAACACATCTTTCTCAGTTTGGAGATCAGACGAGTGATGAAACATATACCCCAACATGCATAAAAAGGAAGAAGGTTTGAAATAATTTAGGTATATATTTTAATGAGGCAAGTGTAATTTAAACATGCAAATATGAACAGCAGTAGAGGTAATATGTGTATAGCCAGTGGGAAGCCCTCAGAAGTTGGGTGCACCTGTAACACATCTTCCCCCCAGGCTGGTACAGCAGTGAACAGCTCTTCAAGTGCAATATCTCTGTGAGGAACACGAGCGTGGGCAGCCTGGGCTGGGCTAAAGCTCTGCCTAGCCTTGTACTCGGCCTCTTCTACTACCTTAGAGCAGATCTCCAGAAAAGCCTGTGAGAACAAGGCAGTTTATAGTTTTACGTCCCTAAATTGAATACAGTCTGGCCCAGCCTCCAGCAATCTGCAGCTCAGGGACTTCCTGAGCCAGAGGCAGTATCTTTGCATGTAGTGGTTGCTCATGGACACCTGGCTGAGTCTGTTCTCACGGAGCACAAATCTACACTATTCACTAGTGTGCAGCTGCACCAGATGACTAGGAGATGCCCCACTGGCTTTGTTGTCC
>JAVJGI010000050.1:61912708-61923990 GCA_035590275.1 Ibycter americanus
GGAGCACAAATCTACACTATTCACTAGTGTGCAGCTGCACCAGATGACTAGGAGATGCCCCACTGGCTTTGTTGTCCTAGTTAAGTGGCATGTGGCGTATTTTCACTTTATCTAGGCTATAAGTCAATATGAAATTTTTATCAAATGCACCACTGAAAAATTGAAAGGATTATTTCTATAGGTGTGAAGAATTTTGAAGGTGACAGTACTATATTTCTTTAGGACTGACTTTGGTTTGTTCCTGCAGTGCCCATTACGAGAAGATCATATGGTATGTTGGGAATAGCTCTGTGCTGCAAAAAATCTCTTTTTTTCCAAAACACATCTGTGTGTAGTTCCCTTCTCCACATTTAAAGCAAATGGTCCACTTTCCTTTAATTGTTATGTGGAGTCAGAGGCAAATATTGATAGATAGTAACAGAATTTAATTTATTTCTTTGTTGAAGATTGATTTTTCTTGGGCTTTGACAGCACTGGCTGCCTTCCCAGAAACATCTCTGAATTTATCATCACTGGGTGCCAAACTGAGACAGGAGGAACAAGTTTTAAATATAAAACTCCTCAAACTGTGGGGACATTTCAGTATGATGAAGTTCCAGCCATAACCCTGCATGCCACAGAGTAAGGACAACTGAGAGAAACTGCAGCAGCAAATTAACAGTGTCAAAGGAGGGAGATCAGCTTTAGAGAGGGGTGTCCCTGTCTGCCAAGGGGTAATTACTCTTCACTCCTAAATTTTGGTTCATGCTGAAGATCATTTCCTTCTCTGTCACAGTTGTGTCTAGGCAATGAGTGAAAGAAATGAGAGTGTAAACTAAGACAGACTTGCCCATCTGCAATATTTTGCAGGCTCCAACACTCAGAGCCACTGTGGGAATCCAGCTGCTCAAATCGTTGATGGGCAGAAGTCTCACTTCGTATCGCCTGGCAGAGGAAAGCTCATGGCCTCGCTTTCTCAGTCATCCCTGTTGACCAGCCTCGTGAGCATTAATAGCTCTCTCCTGATCATCATTTCCGCAGAGGAGCAGGGTGAAGCCCACCACAGAGGCATGTGCAAGGCGACATTCCTCGGAGGCACACAGCGATGCAGTTGCTGATGGGAGGTGCACCATAATTATCAGCATGAGTCACTGGAGCTGTACACGCTTGTACCACAGCTGAATTTAGCCATGGCGCTCGTCTAGTGAAGTATAGCTTCAGTATCTACTCTTAGTATCGTCCCACAAGACAAATTAGGAGGCAAGGTGAAGTAAGTTGAATTTTGTACTAAACTGGAAACATTAAATACTCCATTGGCTTCATTAGACTGGACTTAGAGTGAAGATATTTAGGCATAGTGCCAGGATCCATGGTGTGTAACTCAGGTTGTCCACAGTGGGTGAGGAACAGGCTGCTGACAGCGATACTCTCAAGCACGCATTGCGCCATTTAGCCTGTGAAGTTAGCAGGGCATCTTCCTGAGTAAAACAGCAACAGCTGCTCCTTGTTAGTTTGACCTGGCTGCGCAAGTTCTCGGCTCATCCTTCACGCAGGCGTCACAGCGGGAGGACGCAGAGCAAACAGGAGGAGAGGGGAGAGGTTGTAGAGCAGTGTCAGGGGAAATGCCCTCTTTCATCCAAAAAAGATCAACAAGGCGATTAACAAAACTTCTGGGTACCCGGCAAGATCAAACCAACCTCCACTGCTCAGTCTGTGCAGAGATCTTACCCTCCTTGCAGCAATGCCAGCCAAGCCTCTCACTCTCTCTAACATTAAAAGAGTCTTTAATTTAAAAGAAAAGGACCTTCAAATGTGCTGATCTCTCATTTCCACCACCTAAGGAAAACATGGAGTGTGCCCTTCTCACTTCCCAGGTGGAAAAGTGAAAGCCCACAACCCAAGCCCTCCCCTAGGGAGTCCTTCCCCCTCATGGTGAGCTCTCATCCTGGTGAACCCGGTATCCTCTGCGAGACAGGATAGGTGGTGGTGCTGGCAGGAGAACATGGTTGCCTCTTCTCTCAGTGAGAAGCAACTCCCAACTGACTCATTCTGGGTTAAATAGAAGAAACTCTCTTTTTACCAAGGATCTCACCCCCCTGAAGACTGTTCTTTATATTCTGCTCCCCTCTGAGCTCAGCAGTAGTGGCTGACGCTGTGAAGCACAGCAGCCTTCGCTGATAAGCCCTGCACCCTCGATATCTTCCTTCCTTTGAGTGTTTTCTATCAGGAGAGCAACTAATCTGTATTTCCTACAAAAAATTGCTTCTGGCTGCCAGGCTGGGCAGGCTTTTCACTGGTAGAAGTGATGGTGTAGTGTAGGGCAGTGTTTGTACTGACTGCAGCATTAAATGAAGCAGCACGTAATGCAGAAAAAGGACAAAGTGGTACATGGAGGCAGTTTGCTAGCAGTGTCATGTTAAGGCACAGACCATCCTGCCTAGCCCCGGGATCTGGGGGGGGAGCGGAGCCGGGGTGCAATGCCCCCCTCCTGCAGAGCCAGCTGCAGCCCAGCACAGCACAGCAGCTCCGTGTACGCCCGCCTGGCTCCCACCGCCTCTGGCTCCTGCCCTCCTTCCGAGCAAAAGTGCAATGAAAGGTAATTATTTCTTGCTGAGCAAATTATTACCAGTTAATTTGCACCCCTCTGGTTTCATGCACAGCTCAGGTCTGGGATGTCGGGGCGCTGCAGAGATTTGCTTTCACACTGATTGACAGGCCAGCAGCGCAGTGGTGTTGGGACACTGGTCCGTGCAAAGGCTGGTCCCTTTGCAACCCGACCAGAGCAACCCTCCCCGGGTAGGTTTAGCATCACAGATTATACCTTTCCTTGGCACTACCAGCTTTTCTGGGCCAGAAGAAGTCAGATTCTCCATATTCCAGCCCTTCAGTTGCACTTCCAGACAAGCTTGCAAGCCCTGAAACTCCCAAGTGAATACTGTCCCTTGCAACACTGCGTCTGAGTATCAGCTGCTCTCACCTTTTAAAGGAGCAAGACTCAGGGCTTCTTGGCTTCAGAAAATGCAAAAGGAAAAAAAATGAATTAAACATTTCTGCCCATCTTGGGCTAGTGTGTCCAGTCTATTCCTGGCACTCCTGATTATTCTTGCAGAATCAGACCTGGGGGACTATCCCTCCAGCCTTGCCTCTCTTGCCTTTGCCCTTCCCAGCAGATGGTTCTTCTGAGTGAGCACGAGAGTGACACAATGACACTTTTTCTCTCCTCCTACATTAGGCTTTTCCATTAAATTTTGAATTTTGACAGCACTCTATTTTAAAGGAAGCAAATTCCTCCGTTAACTTCTGCCCTGCCAATGGGAGCTGCAGACCTCAGCAGTCCCTCTGAGGGGGGAGACTGGATGAAGCGGGGGAGCACTGGTACCTTCCTACCCTGGAGAGATGAATTCCAGCCAGTCCATCATACCGCTAGCTGAACATCAGCACCGCCGAGCCACTGCCGTAACATGAAGTTGTAAAAGACAGGAAATGTTCTTTATTGCTTTGTCTGGCAGTTTTCCTTAAAAAAAAAAAAAAAAAAAAAAAAAAACAAAAACAAAAAAAAAACCTATAAGGAGCCACTCCAGACGTGCTGCTTTTACTAAGTTTAACGCTGTGCCTGGAGGCTCTGTATGCATTGTGGCCCGATCCTGCCTTTTGTTCTCTGAGTCCTTTGTACCTGGCAATATCGGTTTCTGCACTTGGTCTACCTGAGAATGTGAGGAAGCGCAGTCAGGGGATACAAAAGACATTTCTCGTACTGAAAGGATTAGCACTTGTTTTTGCTTTGAACTAACAATGTGCTGGGTGCATTTTGGCACACAAGAGTGGAAGAGAAGTCCATACCCCCAGGGCCTCAGATCATACATGCGGTGCTTAGGTCCTGCTATGATCCTCTTTGCAGCATACTAATACCATATAGAAGAAGGTCTTCTGAGGAGCTCAATCTGAATATAGGGGGGCTTCTCTTTCCCATCTAGCTAACTTCAAAAGCACAGGGTAAGATTTCAGCTCTGTAGGTAACAAATACATTTCCTGTATAAAAAAATCAATGGCTTGCCTATGCACTAGAATGCATCTTCAGGCAGGTTTAAAACTATACAACACATCTTAATGCTTCAGAAATCATATAAAATACAGAGTGCGTAAGAAAATTGGAGTAAAGAAATAGTAGCATACTGTAATACCATAGCACCTTTTAGAAAACTGATCCTGGGCATAATCTCTAATACCTCAAAACTTAGCCCTCAAGAATTACCATTAAGAGGGATAACAATTAACTAGCTAGATCAGAGCATAACAAGTTCACAAGCAAAAATTCATTAAGGAAAACTCTTTCTTGGTAAACTACAGTGAAAATGACTGCAGGGATTCACACTTGTGCCCTTAAGATGTGTCAGTTCTCTGAAAATTTAATACAGAATTCAGTGTTCTCAGACACCTTCCTCAGAAATAGCGGAGATAAATCACAGGCTCCATTTCTTTCCTCAATCAAGTCCTGTTCTCCACAAAGTGAAAAAAAGGGGGGCACCTGGAGATATCTGGGTGTCTGTTCTCTGAAGGGGACAGACCCATGGCCGGAGACCCCCCTGTGAGCTGCCTGTTAGCCCCTTGGCTGGTGCAGTACTCATAGAAGTGTATTGGCAAAAACGACTGACCAAGTTTCCACTATAAGGTATGTAGGAGGTAGGACAAAGCAGAGGAAAGTAACAGGGGGATGTCCAGGAAGGTTTTCTTACAGTGAGATCAGTCGGACTGCGGAGGAACATTGGGCATGCATGGGAGACCTTTTCTATGCACTATTTACAGCTGCACCCAACCAAGCTCTAATACACGTGCAATGAGAATTCCCCCTGTGTGCCCAAGGACGACAGAGTAGCTGTTCCATATACCTCTTCCATCTTTAACGTCAGACTTTAAAATAGATCTTTAATTCCATTTTGCCACACAAGTGGGGTCTACAGATAGGGACTAGCTCAGTCACTGAAAATACATGTCAATATATTCCTGAATGTATGAATGCATATAGAAGGTCAGGTAAAATTCTTCCTCTGCTGAAATCAGCTGAAAACAGCTGAAATCAGTAAATATGTTTATTATTACCAGAGCACTCAGGAGCCCCTAATCACATATGTGGATATACAGAGTTCCTTCAAGAAAGGGACCTCTCTAGCCCTTGAATTCAGTAGGACCAGGCTGTCACGTTAACTTGTAGTGCTCTATGAGTTCCTCTTGATTTATGTTTTACCTAAATCATGAGATAGCTTTTCACCATGTGGGTTTTGTCAGGGCCAAGAGGTAGGGCAGGTCAAGGCAATGTCCTCCTAAAATCTATTTCCTAGTGTGCAAAAGGCAAAGTGAATGGTGGCGGTTAACCTCTAGGATTTGTGAGATTGCTGAGGACACTAGATGGTACTTCTGAAGATTCATCTAGTTACCAGCATAGGTTGTTTTGTCCCGATTTTGTTTCTGTTGAAGATAATCTTCTGGCACAGGCTGTATGTTCACAGAGAACTCCACTCAAGTTGTCATGGTCCATACAGCTGATACCCTATCTGCGGATACCTATAACCCAGAAACTCGTCTTTTAGTATAAAATGTAGTAAATACATCATGAGACCTAAAGTGTTAAGTAACAATTTTTATTTATAGCACCTTGGCTGCGTTTCTTTCTCTATTTTTGCACCGAGTTGCATTTTCACCCTGTGGGCTCCCAACAGAAGAGCCCAACTCGTATTTGGTGCAGAGGCAGTCCTGTGGGCTGCTGGTTTTTAGTGCTGAGGCTGAAGTGCCCAGCCCAGCTGGCTAAAACTGGGCTCAGAAAAAAGATACAGACTGAATACGACTCTTTGTTTAGAAGAGATATAATCGTTACGTATTAGTCCTTCACCTCCAGATGGTACATCCTGGCGGCTGAAGGTGGGGAGTGAGGGCAGGCTGGGTTACTCTTGCTCCATTTTCTGTTTTTCAGTAGAGACAAAGTCAATCTCTACCTTTCCACTGTTGTAACATCTCAAAAGACACTGAGCACCACTAATAAACACTCAAACTGGATTTTACCTCGAAACAAACAGTAGCAAAACAGTAGAAAATTTCTTTCTTTTCCCATATAGAAATTACCAGATATAGCGTTGTCATCTGATGCACGGTTACCCCAGCCTTCCGCTGCCCAGAGCAAGGACTGGCTTTAGGGGATGGAGGACTGTGCCTTGTTCTCGGTGTGCGTGCAGGCAGCGGCACCACACTCCTGAACAGCACCCAAGACCTGCATGACAAGCTGGCAGCAAAGATGGTGTGGGTCCTCCCTGCACTGCAGAAGATCCTGGGAGCAGAGAGCATCACGGGAGCATCATTTCCATTCACTCCCAGATTCCCTTAGACTAATCAAGTGTCATAAAAAAGCATCTTAGCTTAACTGATAGTCATCCGCATCCAACGTCCATCATACTTAGAGGTAATTGAGCCAGAAATGTGTTCAACCTGTATAGAATTTGAAATAAAATGCCACTAGACTCTGATTTTGTTGACTGAAAATACTGTACTCATCATGCTACCTGTTTCTGATTGCTACTTACAAATATGTATTATGAAATATCCATTTATTTAGGCATTGTGGGTCACTTGACGGGGAAGATGAATGATGTCATCAGATTTCCTTTTATTTTTTCTGGACGAGCTACGCGGTGTTGCTGACATTAATATGCAAGCATTGTGCAAGATCCCTTCACATGAATCTGTTGATCTGCACTTGAAAATGGATAGCATTGGCACTGCTGTAATCATTCCTGGATTAATTCCTTTTAATTGGGCTTTTGTCACGCGGATAGTGAAAGGTGATACTGAAATTTGACAATGTGCTTTAACTTGTAGCCATATCCAGAAT
Organism: Ibycter americanus; assembly: GCA_035590275.1. NCBI lineage: Eukaryota > Metazoa > Chordata > Aves > Falconiformes > Falconidae > Ibycter > Ibycter americanus. The sequence continues at coordinate 61,919,565 of JAVJGI010000050.1, forward strand.
GTAAATTCAGAACTCCCATAAGGAAAAACTCTAATATATATCAATATCTGTATATAGAGACATTTTTATAAATACGGAAAAACTCTAGTATATTTTATTGCCTGCTCCATTATGTGGTAGTTAATAATTAAAAACATGCTGCAATTGCTTTTATGAATCCATAATGTGGAGATGAAGGATTACTGCAAGTTGTAATTTGACATATAATAATCTTTGCTGTATTTCAGTTATTTGCTAGTGAAGCTGAATTTCTTTTTTCAATTTTGGTGATACAAAGAAAGAATTAACATCAGATGTTTCCTCTGCACTTGCACAATTCTGAAGTGCCTTTATTTAAGAGAAAATAGAATTGCATACAGTTTGCTAGAGCACCTCTTCAAAACCTGTCTTACATGGTATTGTTATACAACAGACTCCATCACCCCTCATAGACAGGATTGTGCGACTGGCTGCCTTGGGGACTGATGATGATGATGTGACATATCGGATCCCTTCAAACCTTGGGAACACAGTCTGATCCATCACAAACTCAAGGGGGTTTTATGCCCTGCAATTTCATCCTTAGGTAGCTTTATTGTATTTATGCGTCCAGATGTACAGACCACCAGCAGGTATCTAACCCCTGATACAGCCACCAGCTGCACGGGGTAGCTCATTTCTGAGCTACGATGCCTTGCACCGTGTAGCACCTGAGGGCCCAACCAAGCTGAGCTCGGTACCAGCAGACATGGAAACACCTCCTGGCCAGCAGCTTTGCTGCAGGGTAGGGAACAGTGCAGACACATAAATGGACTTGTCTGGGGTTAATGAGAGAGCCTGATCTTCCTGAGTGCATTTTCTGTGCTGGGACTCATGAAGAGTATATCCCCTGTGCTGCTCGCTTCCTGGCTTGGGTGGGAAAAGGAAGAAACACTGAAGCAGAGAGTATTACACATCTGGGCTCTGGCAGCTCTCAGGAGGTGGGTAAAGGACAGTGAACCCTCGTGTCCAAGCCCCTTGGAAACCAGAGCCCACCGGCAGTGCCCTCCTTGCACAGCACTCCCGCTCACACATCGAAGGACATTTCCCAGGTAACCGAATCCAAAGCCATTAGGGTTCTGGGGGTTAAAACCAGTGTCCTGGTTTCCACCTGTGCATGTACACAGAGCCTGGGCCAACAGGAGGAATCCCTTGGCTGTGCCCATATTGTTAGAGGGCCCATGACATGCACCATGCAGTGCCAAGGCCATGTGCTGGACCATGTGTGGACCTGGTTGTGGTCGTAGCATTGAGCTCTGGAGGCCTGCTGGTGACATGTGTTGGGTATGTCTGTACTACTACACTGAACGGTGCCAGGGAACATACCCAGGGACTGCACCTACATTGCTTATGATGGATGGCCCAAGGTATGGTTTTAGACATGCAAAGCAGTCCTCTCCCAGCCAGTTCCCAGGTGTAGTTCAGAAGCAGGTAAGGCACAAGACACTTTCCAAAGAGGTGACCTGCATGTGACTGACCACATGTGACTGTTCTGGAAATTAAGGAGCTTTTAATCACAAGGAGATGGGATTCCATGCCTGAGGGGGTGCTGGCCATGTTCAGTTTAACAGTACAGCTATAGTCTCTGCGGCAGGAGTGCTCTGCAGTGAAAAACCTGTCTATGCACATTGCACTTTGAAAACACAAGCATGTTTGCCCTGTGCCCTTGATGTCTGCTTTGTCATGGTCATGATCATGGCCAACACGATCAACATAAAAATCAAAGCTTGAGGGAACTCCTCAGCCTTTCCTCTGCACCTGCTGCACACCGTACCAGCTCTTACTGCTCCTGATGGCTGCGGTGAAGACTGGCTTAATTAGCATGTTCCCTATCATACAGGATGGCACACAACAGTCCATGGTGGGTGAGGAGGTGCTTTGGATAACCGACCTCTCCCTCATCCTGAACATTAAGGAAAGCCAGATCCACCCCTTCCAGGATGCTGCCAAATATCTGCCAAGCCTGTGGCTGGAGCGAGAAGTACCACCTTCCAGCAACTGTTTTCCTGGAAGGTTAACGCTTCCCATGCAGAACCTCACGCCCTATATCTCAGAGGGTAGAAGTCATCCTATGGATTATGGCAAGTCTATCTTCATTTGGTGGTAGCTGTGAGATGCAAGACTGGGGTGGAGGATGCAACCATTCAATTCAGTTTAGTACAAAGAAAAGTTTTTAAACATGAGCAAGACGAACAACAGCAGATCATTAAACCATTACCACTGCTTTGCAAGCAACCAAGGCAGGAGACCACCCCTGTGAACAGACCGCAGTCAGTCCCCTTCTGTGTGTGATGGCAAGTTCAGGGCAAGGTGAAGTTTCGGAAGCTACCCTCGCAGCACCAGATGCAGCACATCCTCATTCACTGGCTGCCAGGAGTGCAGACCACATGTCAGGATACTCCCATTAAGCACAGCTCACTCCCTCTTTCTCATACAGTAACAAGGATATCCTTACCAAGAGTGTGCTGAAGCTACGTTTCTGCCCCATGAACCGGGCGTGTGCTCTTTGCTGATGTCTCCAAGTCTGCTTCCAAGGATGGTGGGGAGGAGGGAGATGGGGCTGCCTGGTCCTCTCTCTCCCTCTCCCTCTCTCCCTCTTTCTCTCTTCAGCTGCTATAGTGAGTGAAGAGTCTGAAATGGAAGATGTCTGTCATTTGTCAAGCTCTGGCATGCAGCCCTAACTGGAAAAGCTTGCTGATCACGTGAGGTACCAACACAGTCTCCCAAGTACCACATGCAGTGTGGCACAAAAGCTGGCCACTCCTGGCTGCGGCCAAGGACTGGTTTCTGACATTTCTCTGTCTGTACACAGCTTCCAACATTTTTAATGCAAACCAGCTCAGTTGCAAAAAGTTGTCTGTACTTTGTATGTCTGCTATTTCTTCATATTGCCACTGGCAAATCTTCTTGCCAAAGAAGCTGTGGGTGAAAGCGTGGTCCTTGCAGATGTTGGTCACATCTGCACAGCTGCTTCCCAACCAGCTAGATGTGGCTTTTTGCAATGTAACTCTGAAATGTGAAGCATGTAGATAATGGCATAGTGTATATGAGATTAGGGAGAGGCATGGGACACTATGAGGCTTGCTTTAGATGGCATATAGTAAACAGGAAAGGTCAATGGGAGATATTTTGTGCTGGACATATACTCCAATGATGGGATTTTTGTGCTCTCTGGTCTGTGCCTGAGTTTCCCTGGCCAGGAGACAACTTACTTCTCTTCAGAATAAGAGAGGATGTGAACTGGTTTATGTGCAGTTTAGACAATCTGGCAAGCTGACGCTCTGCATGAGATGGAAATGCCTCAGCAAGACATTGCAATGATCTGCTCTGATGTCCTGCAGAGCATGGACCATACAGTCTCATCAAGTATGTACTTCCTCAGGCTTGCAGCTTCTTCCAGAGACAAACTACATCTCGTGAAAAGTTACTCATTACTCATTACATTTGGAGAGAATTCCTCAACTAGGAATCTCTAATTACATATCCTTAATTAGCTCTACTTGTTGTCTGAATTTGACACTTTCAGCTTCTAGCTTTTTCCTTATTAGCTTAGAGTTTTCTTCTGCCAGGTGTCTCTTTGTACAAGTATTTATAGGATCTTCTCTTTGCTGAGATTGGGTTCCTTTGATTTCTCGTTGGAAGAAATTATCCAGATCTCAAATAATTATTACAGACTTTTTCTGAACCCTTTTACACTTGCCAGCATTCTTTCAAGAAATGGAAATAGGAAGTGAGGAGCCAATACTCCAATCAGTACTGTTGCTTTCAGTGAAAATAACATTGTTTATAGCTCACATTTTGCGTTTGGGCTGCTGCAACGCACTGGAAGCGCATGTGCTCTTAGTGACTCATCAGGTCTTCACAATTATTTACTAAATCATTCTTTCCCAAGTGCCAGTCTGTAACTATGACCTACGTTTTTGTTTCATCCATACATGACCTTGCCTTTGACTTTCTTACAGTGCCTACTGTTTAGGTGAGCCTTAGTTTCCATGATCACCACATCACTCATGGGAACTGACCTTATTAATTACAATCCCACTAGCTTTTGTGTTGCCTGCAAATTGTTACGGTTAATGGAGATGTCAACTGACTTTTAGTTGTCTGGCATACTTTGTTGCTCACACTAGAGGTCAACTTACATCATTACAGCCTGGCTGACTCTTTGGGAGCTCTGAAAAAGTCCTGTCCTGCAGAGGAGCATCCCATACCTGGGCTTTCTGGGGAGGAAGCTGCTGAACCCTGCTCCATGTGCTCCCCAATGAGGGTACGGCTTTCTGTTTGCAGTACCAGAAGCCATGTCTCTGAGGTACCAGAGCTCACCCTGAGACCGACAGAAGGACTCTGTTGTACACCAACGCATGCAGCATGGGAAATAAACAGAAACAATCAGAGATCTGTGTGCTGT
>JAVJGI010000050.1:61933927-61952658 GCA_035590275.1 Ibycter americanus
CGAGCACGTCGCGCAGCATCACTACGGGGACGACGTCATCCGGGAGCCCGCGGGGGGAGGGGGGGCGCGCGGGGGTCTTGTCAGAGAGGGGCACTGCGGCCTTGCTCCTCTCCTCAGTCGCGCGGGGGTGGCGGGGTGGCCCCCGCAGAAATCCCGCCTGTTTCCCAAACCCCTGCCATGCTTAGCGCCGCCGCTGCGCGCACGTTGAAGATGAAGTTCTCTCCCGGTGTAACGAAGGAGCTGCAGTGACAAGTGCGGTGCGCGGAGCTGCCCGGGGGGGCTGGGCCTGCTGTGCCCACCGGGGCGGCAGGGGACGGGCCCGCCGACCCCCCGGGTTCGGGCTCTGGGGGAGCCGGGGTGGCTTCCCGAGCCGCTGCTGTGGCAGCTGTGGGCGGGAGGCCACCCCTCAGTTAATGGGGTGAAACCCAGAGGGGGAATGTGCAGAATGCCTGGTACTGCGTGGGGATGGGAACCTACCCTAAAACATGTTGCAAACCATGTATGGTGCGCATGCGCTTAACTGGTCTCTGTGCTCCTCCCCCAAAATAAAATGTATGGCTTTATAAGAACTTGACAATTCGTATGAGTAATAGTGTTTCCTTGATTGCAGGACTTCATAGATTTGACATTGTCAAAGACTCAGCGGAAAACCCCAACTGTCATTCATAAACATTATCAAATCCATCGGATTCGACATTTTTACATGCGAAAAGTCAAATATACTCAACAAAACTATCATGATCGACTCACTCAGATCTTAACAGATTTCCCCAAATTAGATGTAAGTGCTTTGTTATTTAATCGTAAAGGAACTTTTCTTCCATGGCATCAGAAATACTTCTTCAATAGCGTATTGGTTTTATTCGAGTTTATTTTAGCCTGGATAAAATGTTGCTGATTCACTGTATAGATTATTTTGACTGATTCCTGATAGATTTTACTGGGGAATAATTTTAGGCAAACTTGTTCTGCAAAAGTAGTATGTTCCTCCTAAGAAAGGAAGACTTAAATTGTGCCCATGGATGGTCATTGAAGGGTGGGTTTTACAAGGTCTTAGCTGATCAGATATGTTTGCCAGAAGTTGCTGCTGAATGAAGAGAATGCGTGAGGTTTTTTAAGTATGTTGTTTCTGCATATTTCTTCTTGGTGTATGCGTATGTAAATTGTATTTACGGTTAGTCTTCCCGAGAAAATATTTGCAGGAAGTAACAAATGTCTGCATAGGTCACATTGCTTTGTATCTTCAGTTCTTCAGAAGTTACTTTGACAATATAAACATTGTTCTTGGCCCTGTAAAGGATAGTGTTGGAAACAGTCTGACAAGATGCACATAAGTCTTGACTTGCCAACAGCTGCAACTGGATCCATGTGTCCAGTGGGACTTTTTAATAGGCAGTGTTCTGCTCATGCTTAAGTTGTTGACCTGCAACCATATGTTTTCCTGATATTCTCATATCCAGTGAGTATTACTGCAGAATTCCTGCAATATCTTCTGTATTGTGTTTAACATCACATGATGAAATTTCTGCAAATAAATACATAAGTAGCTGAAATACTTTGTTTAAAAGATTTGAATGAAAGATGCTGCTTCCTTGGAAAGCTGAAGAATTTATTTTGGCACTGGAGAAACCTTTTTTTTATCCAGTCTTTCAGAGAATTTAATGTAGCACTCAGAAAAAGGGAAGAATTAATATTGTTGCTGTGTTTCTGGTATAGTATAAATTTGCTTTTAGAAACTACTGCTGCAGGCTTCTTCCAGTTACTTATTAAAAAACGAAGCCTTCAGAGTTGTAATATGAAGTATTTTACAAAGCAGAAGATCAAATGGAAACTCATTTATAAGGAGTCCAAGATGTGTTTGCAGAAGAAATTTAAAGCAATTAAGATCTATGCATGTAATGACCGAGCAGATTATCTTTTCTTAGATAGTAATGAAAACTGTTTGGCTTGTATCGTCATTTTTGTTGCTGTACTGGAGAAAAAGAATGAACTTACATAGCTGCCAAGAAATAGTTGTCTTAAAGAAGGCAAATATTAGGCTTAATTTTATGCTTTTTTTTTAGGATATTCATCCTTTTTATGCAGACTTGATGAATGTTCTCTATGACAAAGATCACTACAAGCTGGCTCTGGGACAGATTAATATTGCTAAGAATTTGATTGACAAGTAAGGAACATTGATTTCTTTGATTTTGTACCTGCCTGCTTGATTGTTGGCTAAATTCTTATTTCTTGTCTCCACAGTGTTGCTAAAGACTACGTGCGACTGATGAAATATGGTGATTCTCTTTACCGCTGCAAGCAGCTGAAACGTGCTGCTCTGGGACGAATGTGCACAATTATCAAAAGGCAGAAACAAAGCCTGGAGTATTTGGAGCAAGGTTTGTGTTACAGATAGGCTAAAATAAGGCATGTGAATTGGATGTAAAATTTATTCTTACATTTAGTAACAGTTAGAAGAATGTGTTTAACACAGAATATAGACACAGGAAACAAATACTTTCAAAATCCCCAAATACTTAGAACTTATTTTTTAACTAAATAGTTTTGTCTTTGAAAATTCTTTAAATTTTGTGGTGTTACTAACAGTTATAAAACATTTTTTTTTGCTTAAATGTCACAGCCATGCTTTTATTTCTCCTGATTTTCACTAACATATATTTGAAAAACTGTGCCAAACATTTTCCAAGCATTACTATTTACTTCAGGCTTACTATTCTTACAGGTTATGTTGCCTGATTTGATGAGGTCATTCTAGCTAAAAGACAGTGGTCTTCATTTTTTAAATATTTATTAAGTTCCCTTTTTTGTTGTATAGATACTTGTGGAATTTACAAACTATTAAATGTTTTCATAAATGATCAATCAAATTGGACTGTCAGAGAAGTTATTAATTTGTATATAAACAATTCAGCATACGAATTTTTATTCCATTTCAGTAAAACATATCAAATATTTAAAAAATCTTTCTAATATTTCAGTGCGACAACATTTGTCTCGTTTGCCAACCATTGATCCCAATACACGAACTCTTCTGTTGTGTGGCTACCCGAATGTTGGAAAATCAAGCTTTATAAATAAGGTGTGTGCATCTTTTTTTCAGAAATAATACTGAGATACCATTTAACTGAAATAAGGTAACATTTAAACAATCTGATACCATTATGGCACTGTCTGATGTGCAAATTCAAATGTGTGAGTAGAGGTTGAATGAAATTCCTGGAGGGATAAATGGAAAATTGCAATAGGTTTCACGCTTAAAAATTATCTTTTCAGAAATAGCATGTATCCCATTAACATATTTTCTGATAGATAATGCTGGCAGAGAAGCCAGAATAATGATTTTTTAGCTTTTTTTGTAGCAAAGGAAGTGTATTATAATTGTGATGTACTGCTTGCAACTTCCGGAAATTTTCAGTAAATATGTGTGAATGAATTTTGTTTTAAGGTTACACGAGCAGATGTAGAAGTGCAGCCTTATGCCTTTACCACAAAATCTCTCTTTGTGGGACACATGGATTATAAGTATCTGCGTTGGCAGGTAAGAACTGTTATTATCTTGCATTTTCTCTAAAGAATTAACTGGTTATAAGCTGATTTGCCATTTAGCAATGTGAGCTGCATTTTTCTGCCTTGATGAGACATGCTTGTGTCTGAGACGTGCTGTGCAAGGTGCAGTGTGCCAAATGAGGGCAGCAGTCAAAATCTGTTCTAAAAATGTGCACATATGGGTGTGTTTTCGGTTTGAGGGAAGAATGGAAATGGAATTACTGACTCAAGCCAGCTCTACTTCTTATCACTGTCAAATTCTGGGCCAGGGCTTTCCCTGCTTGTTCAATACTTGGAGTGTTATTTATTCTGAAACCTCATTTTTTTCCTATTACTTTACTTTCACATTCTCAGTTTGTCTGAGTTTACGGTCTTATTTATGACTGAAAGGAAAAAATATTGCTGTCTCAAAAAAGACAATATTGATGAGAAATCAGGCACATATTCTAAAATAGTGTTTTGATTATTCTGTAATAATGCCTGACTTAATTGTGTTAATTTTAGGTAGTAGATACTCCTGGTATTTTGGATCATCCTTTGGAGGATAGGAACACCATTGAGATGCAGGCTATAACTGCGCTTGCACATCTTCGTGCTGCTGTGCTTTACATGATGGATGTGTCTGAGCAGTGTGGGCATAGTCTGGAGGAGCAAGTAGAGCTCTTCAGAAATATTAAGCCATTGTTTGCTAACAAGGTAGGTTTGGTTTACATTATTAATAAACTCCAGGTTTTTATAACATTATTGCTCGAATTATAATTATTTTTTTTCTTATTATTAGCCACTTATAATTGTTGCAAACAAATGTGATGTGAAGAGGATTGCAGAACTTCCTGAAGAGAGTCAGGTTAGACTACTACTCCCATCTCTCTGTCTTCTGACATTCACAGAAATGTTATGCACATGTCTTGTGGACGGCTGTCATTTGTATCGAGCAAAAACTTTTACATGATCATTTCTTCATCTGGCTGTTTAGTAATGTAATGGAAAGTAGCTTTCCAGGTCTTGACCCATATCTTTCTTAAGTACTGTCTAATGCACGTCCTTGCCTGAATGTCGTAAACGCCAAATAGAAAGCAAGTCCCTAATGGTTTCAGAAATCTCTGATGCTGTAAAAACTTTCTATTACTACTGTAGTTGGAGGTAAGACTGAATAGCCTTGTTCAATAATCGTTTCAGTAAGAGTTCAGGGACAGTGAGCACTAGATTGAGTGGTGTTGCTGAGCAGTTGCAATAGAAGGTCCCACTGGACAACACATTGTGTATATATGGGGCTAATTCTTTTGTATCTACAAATTCAAGGACACATAGGATTTGTGTTTCACTCTTTTTTCCCCTTTTCTTTTAGTCTCTTTATGGGGGACTTTTAGAAAGTAGTTATTTGTTTATAAAAGAAGAAAGATTAGCTAGAACTGTGTTTGTGAAGTTTCTGTCTGTTCAGAAACACAGTCTAATAAAATAGTAGTAATTTGCATGTATTGGTACTGGATTAGGAATTATATTCTTAATGTATCAGTATATTAAGAAATGAGCAGAATGTCATTCTTTGGGTTAATGTTTCTATTTTAGAAAATATTTGAAACTTTTGAAGCAGAAGGATTTTCTGTAATAGAGACAAGTACTCTAACAGAAGAAGGTGTAATCCAAGTTAAAACAGAGGTAGGTGTCTTTTTCTCTCATTCCAAATGAAGAACTAACATTTTGCCTCATTTGTATGAATTTAATCTCAGTTAAACTGTGCATTATAGTGTTAAACTTTTAAGCATTTTACCCTTTATAGCCTGTTAAGCCCCAGTGGACTTAGGTGCAAATGGAAAATCGTGTCTAATACAAATCATAATTTTAAGAAAAATTGGTAAGTTTTTTCTGAGTCCTGTTGCTTTCTTTTACTGTCAGTTCATTGTAAAAAAAAAAAAAAAAAAAATTGTATGCATCTTCCCATGACACTTTTTATATAAAATAATTCAGTACTTTCTTGAGAGCTAGAGAGATAATACAGAAGATGAAATGTGAAGCGAGGTATTTGGGATTGAAAGCCTGCTGTGTCATTTGTTGTATCAGAAAGGCCTCATTCCTTACCTGACGTTGCCGTGTACACTTTCAGGCCTGTGACAGACTGTTGGCCCATCGTGTTGATACTAAAATGAAGGGAAATAAAGTGAATGAAGTGTTGAATAGATTACACTTGGCCATGCCAACCAAGAGAGATGGCAAGGTAGGCTGCATGTTTACACTTTCTAGTGTATTTCACAGTACTTCTTGAGTAGGATAAGAATTCTGTCATCTTGACATGTGAACAGAATAATATGGTGAAATTTACTTACTTTTTTTATCTATAATTGCCTTTGCTGGTAGGAGAGTTATCTTGGGATTTTTGTATTCTTTAGCAATGCATTACTTTGCAATGGTGATTTATAGCATTACAAAAAAATGATTCAAAGTTTTTTTATTGGGGTGGATCATTGCATTAATTTCAGGAGCGGCTGCCTTTTATACCTGAGGGAGCAGTAGCACGCAAGAAACGGATGGAAGTAGACACACCCAAGAGAAAGTTGGTAGGTGGCATCTCTTAATTAGGAAATAAGCAGATGGATTTTAAATTTGCTATATGAGCCCATAGATTTTAAATTAGATGATATATAAGGCCATGTATGTCTTTGCAGGAGAGAGATCTTGAACTTGAACTGGGAGATGATTATATTTTGGATCTTCAGAGTAAGTGTTATGTAAGAATAGTAGTATTATTAAGCAGTAAAGTTTGGCTATTTCAGTCTTAAGGGAGAATACCTAAACCTGACTGCTTTCAGCTAAGTACCAATGGCACCCTTTTATGCATAGTGTCCTTTACGTCTGTTCCAGAACTGGTGATCTTCAGTGACTGTTCTTTGTTTTGCAGTGTCACTCAGTTGTTTCCCATTTTAGAGTCACAGACATACAATGACTGGTCTGATGATTTTTCCCATCCATTTTATATTGCGCTACCTCATTAATTCTTGATGCTCTCTTTGTTAAGAAAGTATCAGTAGAGAGGCACTGCAGGTATTCTGTTTCAGCTGAATATCTGTTGCATATTATGGCTTGGCAGTGGATTGTGTCATTATTGAACAGCGTTTGGTGGTAGGAAGGTGGCCAGAAGTATTTGTGATTTGTCAGAGATGCTACTAAATTCTTGCCACTTAGAGATATGGCACTATTTTTAATTGTGATCTGAGTGGTGTTTTCTGTCATTGAACATTCTTTGAAATTATTTTTTGACTCTTTATTAAATTTTGTTATATTTTTAAGAATACTGGGACTTAATGAATTCATCTGAGAAATATGATAAGATACCAGAGATATGGGAAGGTCATAATATCCTTGACTACATTGATCCGGATATAATGAGAGTGAGTTTTCCATTATTCTTTTTACACTTTTCTTGTCTCTTTATCCCTTTATTTTAGTGTAAATTACCGTATTTGTAGATTAAAAACAATATGTCATGAGAACAAGTTCTTTTACATTGTCTGCACTTGCATGGGAGAAGATGCTGTTTTCTGAACAATCAAGGACAGAATATCAGAAGAATGGAAAATTGCTTTACCTTGTCAGAGTGGTGGTGATCTTATCTTTTCCATCCTAAAATAGGAGGTTTGCAGAGGTTGTATTTCTTCTTTCTTTGACTACAGCCAGAAGGAATGTAGCTATCAAAGTTTATGTATTATTAATAATATGAAATTCACCAATCAAATTTATGTCTACTGGAGTATGATGTTAAAGCAAATGGACTGAATTCTCAATTTATAACATTTTTATTTAATAACGAGCACTGTTCATCTTTCTTGCTGCTTGTTAAGGAGGAGTAGTTAGTGCAGACTATGGAGCCTGCCGGTTACGCACTTGGGTTCATCTGAATTGCTGGTGTTCCAGACTCATGCTAAATGTAGAAAGAGAAGGTTTTTTTCAGCCTGTGTTTCCAGAAATGACACAGCTAGCACAGTTCACAGTATAGTACATCTGCATTCACGCAGTAGACAGTGGCAGGGCAGTCACACAAATATAGCCAAACTATAAAGTGATGTGATCAAGTTAAGGCTGCATAGTAGTGTGCCCCGTAAGTTCACAGTAATCTGTATCACCAGGTGCATTAAGTGTGGCTGAAGGGGTCATTATCAAGTAATGTAGTTCCTTTGAAGGGTCTGCACACTGTCATGCCTTGGGCCATGCAAAAATGTAATGGTGAGGATTGTAAGTCAAGGATTTGATGAGCATCTTGATTATCATTTCATCTCTTCAAAATCTAAGAAACTGGAAGAACTGGAGAAAGAGGAAGAGCTGAGAGAAGCCGCTGGAGAATATGACAGTGAACCAGAAAGCGAAGATGAAGAAATGATGGAAATCAGACAGTTGGCGCAACAGATTCGAGAAAAGAAGAAACTGAAAATTCTGCAGTCAAAGGAGAAAGATACTCGAGGTCCAAGGATGCCTAGAACAGCTAAAAAGGCAAGTATAGAACATACTGTTAACAAAATCTTGCTGATGTATAATAACTTTATGAAAACATGTGACAGTACTGGGTAGTGGAACTGATCACTTTATCTCATGTTTCATGCTCTCACTTGCTACATGCTGCCTTCTGTCCTCCTAGGAGTTCTGATCACTACTTAGTTGTGGAGGGCAAACTAAATGAGTGAGAGTAGCCGTTTTTGTTTTCTGTCACACAGCACGTCTTTTGTTAAATTCCATATGTATTTCAGAAATTTTTTTGAAGAATAACATTTAGCTCATTTAATTGTGTTGCTGCATTGTAGATTGTTATGATAGTTGTTTGGTTATTTTAAATTCACATAATTAGGAGATTTATTTAATTACTTAAAATCACAATCATGTAAAATTTGTTAAGGGCCCCTCCCTATGCTGGAAAAGATGGTGTGTTCACAGAATCTCTTGTGACCAGTCCAGGACGATTGCAAAGTAATAAACCAATAACTAGACATTTTGAGAAAATGAATGTAGCTGATTTTGCACCCAGTATTTCTTACCTTCCCCAGAGTGTGTGCCTTTTGGGAGAGAAGGAAACATTTCTGACTGAAATACCTCTCTTGGTCACCTTCCCCCCAAAAAGGCAAACTATTTGAAAGATCTTTAGAGAATGCTGGGACATTGCAGTCCTGTGAAGCGGGATTTATGGGTGAAGAGAATTAAGTTGCAATAAATGAAATGTGAAGTTATGACTTTCATTATCTGCTAGTGGGATGTACCAAAGGAATAAATATGTAGTGAATATAATGGGCTTTTGGTGATATACTAAAGAAAAAAGATGAGATGGAACCATACTTTTTGGAAAGAAATGTGTTCTCTTAACTATCTTTTTACAGGTCCAGAGGAAGGTGCTAGAGAAAGAAATGACTGATCTTGGACTCGATATGACTAATAAAGATGATGTAAGTTTTTGCTATTTAAACGCAATGTTTATCTAAAAGATCTATTTCATTACATGCTAAATTTCTTTGAACACATTTGAAATGCGTATTTCAGTTGGCACAAGAGAGAGGTGGGATCTATTAAGGAGAAAATAGGGAACCCAGATGAGGCAGTTGATACTGGAATTTCTGAGTGATGTGATAAAAACATGTTGGGTAGGCAGAAAAATAAACTAACATTTATCAAGAATCACATATATATGCACTGCTTTCTATTAGAACTCTTTTGGAATTTGCATAGGAATCAAGAATGGGGTTTGGCTAAACATACTTCTTAATTTCAAAGTCTGTTTTGTCAGGCTTACCTTTTTACAGTTCTTTAATTCTGTGGAGTTTTAATTGAAGTTTTTGAGGGCAACTGGCATCTTTAGATGTAAGGCAGCTAAAGTACTTCAAACATAGATTTGCCTCCAGGAGACATTTTGTTTTATGAGAAATTAAACCAAAATGCATTTCGTACAGCAGATTCAGCAGTACTATGGCTATCTGGATCTTGAGACCTCAAATTCTTTAAACAAGGAGTTAGGAAACAAGGAATGTCAACACTACACATCTGAAACAAGCGTTTATTCTTCTCAGAGCTGACATGCGATGTTGACTTAGGAGCCATCACAGTGAGAAGGAATTTAATACATATGCTGTAGGATGATAAGTCTTCATGTCTGAAATTCTTTAGGGCTGTGTCCTGTAAACAGGACACTAATCAGGGTATGTTTCTTCATTGCTGTTTTGCTGTTGCGAAATGGCATCAGTATTGCTATCCATTAATTTGTCTGTGTCTTTTTATGCATTACTTATGAATCTACTCAGAAAAAATATCAGAAAACTGGAGTTAGTAATAATAATGAAAAGAATATGCTAATAGTTAGTAAAATTTGAATATTACTGTAGGACAGAAAGGCAGTGACCAAGAGTTGATAAGGTCTTTATGTTACTATGGAATAACCAATATAATGTATCACAGCAGTCCACTTCCAGTTTTTGCATATTAGTCTAGTTAGAAATGGAGCATGTCTGAGCTAAATGTTTCTGTTTTTAATGATTAAAGTGATATTTTGAATTTCAGGCACATTATGTGAGAAGGTCCCGTAGTGTTACCAGGAAACGTAAGCGTGATGAGTCTGAAACCCCTAAATCCACGGCACGCAGTCGCAGCTCCTCTCGCACACCACGGGATGTTTCTGGCCTTCGTGATGAAAAGGTTTGTTAGAAGTTATTTACCTGTATAGTAATTAAAAGAGCATGGTTGTACTTAAACCAGCTTCTGGGAAACTTCATACTAGGCTGGTTATGTTTGTCCAGAGCTCACCTTTCTTCTCTTTGCAATTTCATCTTCTGTTCATTTGAACTCTCTATACTGCAGAAATGCCTAGTTCATTCTTACAAATACAATGTAATAATGCTGACTAAGGAAGTACATTTTAAATTTTTATCTCTAAATGCAAGTATGAAGGAGGACTTGTACAAACTGTGGAGTTCCATTCTTAGTAGGTTAGGAATTCCAGGGACAGCGCGGGTGTATTGTTAGCGTACTGGAAAAAGGATTAGCGTCACTTGCAGTGATGCTGTTCTGGAGTTGCAGACAGTGGTGTATGTTTGGTGTTAGTTAATGTCCTTGTTAAAATCACCTAGCTTAGTGGGTTTTTATAAGGTAAAGCTAGTCACCCGAGTTACCAAGGAAGATACTCTGCATGTTTGTTTGTTTGTTTGTTATTAAATAGATGGTGAAGAAGGTCAAGATTATGGCAAAGAAAGCTCAAAAGAAAATGAATCGCCTGGGCAGGAAAGGAGAGTCAGACAGACACATATATGACTTGAAGCCAAAACATCTACTGGCTGGAAAGAGAAAATCTGGTAAAACACAGAGAAGATAAGCAGTCTTCAGAAATAAAACTAAAACCTCAGTTTATTAAAACTAATTTCTAGTCCTGTCTTCCTTTTTAGTAATAGTGTGTTTTAAAAATATGTGGTTTGTGTTAGTGGTTGATCATTCCATTTTCTTACTCCTTTCACGTAGCAGTAAAGCATTTAAAGTTCTATGTAAAACTAGATTTAAAATGAGGTTAAATCTAGAAATGTGAAGTATTTGTTAGTGAAGCCAACATCAGAATTAAAAATATACAGCTTCATCTTCATAAGGTATCACATCAGTGAGGTTTGGTTTTCTGTGTGCAAGTTAATTCTTTGATGTATAGTCAGTGATGAGTTTATGTCGCAGGTAGGGGCTGAAGCTGGTGGGGAAGTAATGGGAGACAGACAAGTACTGCACAAAGTTCGTGTTTCTGCACTGAGCCTGTTCTGAAAGAACGGGAGAAATGCCGCCAGGTCACAGAGCTGAACGGTGACTGAAGCTGGAGGAGTAATTGGCAGGTTTAGCACTGACCTGCCATCTCTTATAACCTAAACCAGCATGGGCTGGGAAGGTTACAACTTACAACTTTAAATATTTCAGATCAATATAAATATGTCAGATATGTAGAAAACGAGGATCAGACTGAAATTTTGTCCTGAGCGCATGTCAGTTACACTACTGTCATCATCCGCTGCTTAGGAAGCCATTTTCAGAAGCTGATAGACAAGAATTCTGCATCTGTTGAAGGCAAAGTACATTGTCAAACGTGAAATATTCCATTTTTGTCCCTAGTTGGTCGAGAACAAGGTAGGAATTAACTAGGGATTAATAAAATTGTGCGTTACAAATGTGTTGCCTGAACAATACACTTAAAATGCACAGTTTTAAAGATTAAATGGGTATCCAATGAAATATGCATGTTAAAAAACAGCCAACCAACCAACCAGGTAATGGGGAAGAATCCTTAAATTATTACTACTTTTTAAATACAACAGGGTAAGAATCATAGAATGGTTTGGGTTGGAAGGGACCTTAAAGATCATCTGTTTCCAAGGCCCCTGCTGTGGAAGCTTGGAAGAAGAGTGTTCAAATGTCACCTTTAGCATACTGGAGCACAGTGTGTACATGCATAGTAGCCTTTCCCTCATCTACTTCGTGTAATAAATTCGGCATTAAAAACATACTGTAATGCTGCAAAGTAGTCCAATGTCAACAAAAACTTTAATGTGAAAACTTTAAAGGGATTTGGAAGAACTGTTAGAACTTCGCTTTCATCTTCCTTATGCACATTATTTCTACTTCAGGATATGCTTTGTCAGCTTTTGCTCCAACGTGGGCACTTGAACTAGAAAAGCAGAACTTTGTTAAATTCATGCCCTGATGCCCTTCCCCCCCCACCCATCCCACTGTTTCAGTGATCAACAGGGATGTTATTGCTTATAGTGTAGTAATGACCAGGATTATGCTCCATGTGGCTCAAAGTCTGGAAAGAATAACGACAGTCCAAGGTTTTAGGTTAGGTATTTTAATCGTAATCTTATATTTAAGATAGTGTTTTATTTAAAAAGTATTTTAAATATTTGAAAAGTAATACATTATTTGTATGATGTGGCTGATTGCGCTGAATTCAAGACAGCTGTTCATCACATCACTATTCCCTCACCCACTACTATTTGCTTCAAAACTATAAATTGGTTCAGGTCAAATTACAACAAACTTGGCTCTAAAACCTGTGTTGAACCACTAGAGATGGCGGCACGTAGAAGGTTCAGTGCTGCAGTCACAGCTGCGGTGAGAAAGAGAAACATCTCTGCCACTGTAAAAATTAGCTTTACCTTGAAACCAGACACAGACTAGTTACAACCATGTTTTACGTGCAATGAGAAGTGGTATGAAAAACATTCTATTTCATCAAGACACCTCTGGGAGAAGTGAACTGAAGAAATCTCAGTTGAGTTGCCCGCTCACAGAAGAAATCACTAGTATGCTTTTTGGGGGGGGGCAGGGGCAGGCAGAAAACCAAACCCAAGAATTTTAAATTCAAAGTGAGATACTGTTGATTATTTGTCTGATTTTAAAAAAGCCTTCCATTTTACTTGTTACTAGCAATTGACTGTACAAAGGATTAGCTTTTGCACTCTGGTACAATTTCCGAGTAACTGAAATTAAGACCTGGGGTAAGCTCATAAATTGTCAATCTTAAATTTTGGAGTTCGAGGGATTTGAGTTGTCCAGGAATGACTTGCAGTAGGTGTTGCAGGGAAAAAAGCTTGTACCAAGATGCTTTTGTTTTCTGGAAGATGGCGAAGAGTCACTTAATGCATATCCCTTCTCCAAAGACAGGCTATTTTCTATATTAGACAGGTACCAAATACATTTGGTATAATTAAACACCCCCCCACCCTTTTTTTTTAAAGGGATGTCCAGTACTGGGCCATCAACTCACCAGAAAAGGGTGGTGGGGGAAAAAAACCCAAACAAAACCTGCAATGTTTATTATCTAAAGCTGTGACACTGCAGCACTTCAAAGTGAAACTCAGTCCACACAGACAATCCAATTACTTAAGCTTTTATGTGTTTGGTTAATTATAGAGTAGCTGAAGAGATTTGCTGTCTGCAATTAAAATCATCCTGATTACTCTGAATTAATTGTTGGGTTTTTTTCAGGCAACTAGTCATCTCACCATCAACGCAGGACTCAAATTAATTTGTAATCACTATTTTAGAAGGCGTGGTAACATACAGCTGGGAACATACCAGCTCTGCCTAACGAGCTGGATGGGAGTTGCCCAACTTGCCCTGCCAGCATGTGTAGCTAGGTGAGGGAGTAAGAGCAGACTGGGCACACACAGGCTGGGGATCTCTCATGCCACACCAGGTAATGGAGGAAGATGGACCCAGGGGTTTCTTATGTTACCATCACCCATTTTACATGACAGCAAGCTTAACTCACCCAAGACGAACAGGACTAGGGGGAAGAGGAGCTGAACACAGAAGAAAAAAATCATTGGCTATAACCATCTCTGTATAAAGTTATTAAACGTGCTCCAGGTGACCAAATCTTCTGCACTCAAGAGTCATGAGCTACCACAGTATTAACAAGACAGCACATCACTGCTAGATTTCAGCATCTTTTATCCCACCTATTTACATTCGGTGTATTTTTTCATGGTCAACAAATTTGTTCAAGTTACTTAAGTTATCCCACCACTTAAAAAGAAAGGTCTCTGCAATTAGTTTAAACCACGGAGTAATCTTAACTTCATTCTTGGAAGCTTTGTCCAAGAGCTGTTTCAGTTCTTTCTGTGTCACGTAGCAGTAGCTTTGGATCTCATTAGGGTCAGGATTCAGCGTTACATCCTTCTGTACAAATAGGATATAGTCTATCTCATGTTCACCCCAGATCCCATCAGACTTGGCCTTGTAGTGAATCCGTGTCAGGTAGGAGATTTCTTCTGGAGTTACCTATAACCAGAACGCTTGTCAGAACCGGTGCCAAAGCAGAACAAGTGCACAACTAGGCATTACATAATTATCAGCTATTAGCCTCTTCCTTAAAAATTATTCTTCCCCCAAGTGTACAATTGCAATGTTCTTCTTTGCAAAGAACTACTATGAAAAGAAATATATATACTGCACTTCCATGACATGAATTGCACAGCATTTCTCTAGTCAGACTCACTCTGTAGTATTTTGGAGTAAGTATATATTTTTGGAGTATAATTGAGTGGATTTCTTCTATACAGTAAATTCTAAATGTTTACCAGACCTTAACACACACTTACTGAAGCACTGATAAACACTTGCACCCACCCTTTACCTCCCAAGGAAAGGACTTGACCACTACGTAAAGCCAATGTCAAAACTGTGTACTGACAGACCACACAGAACCCTGGTCTACCAGGGATCTGCACAAGTTGCAGACTGGGTAATTAGTTCTGAGGACAACCCAACCATTCTGTTTCCCAGTAGCACACTACTTCTCCCATACACAAACATAATTAGTTACAAACTCTGGAAAGAGATTTTAACCATGAGCACAATTCAACCAGCTTCAACCTGCTCTCTGTGTACTCCCAAACTGCCACCAGAAAGGAAGGTACCAGATGTAGGCTGCGTGACTCTGGAAGAAATACCAAGTGCCCAGGCCACCCTACTTCCCGTAGGGAACTTGGGATTGCAGAGGGACTTGTACAGGGATGCTGGCAGCACACTCACAGCGATGCTCTCCAAGAGCACCTGTATCAGAGAATGCTTACAGCGCTCTGCCGTCAGCCTGGAGGAAGGATGGCACATTGCCCTCCCTCAGCCAAGCAGGGCAGTGTGCCCAGCTGGAAAACATGTAGGCACTCGTAATTACACATGAAGCAATACAATCCTTCTTTACAGTACGATTTTCTCTTTGGCTCCTATCTAGTTTGAGCAGTGGAATATTCCAAAACACCATTTACTGAGATAAGCTTTTGAGACTCTGGGATATAGATGAAGTAGTCTCAAATTGACTAAGTTCCCTACATCTCCAAAGCCAAATTCATTTTCAGGTTTCAGGCTGACCCTGTCTGCCAGATGCAGTTTGTAAATGGGCAAACATTGGCAAGAATTGTTTCTCCCTCTTTCCTTTACCTGCTCCATAGGAATTCCTAACTCTGCTTTTAGTCGTCTCTGTGCTGCTCTCCGAACACCAATGGCATTATTTTCTTCCAGTTCTAGTGGATGGCTTAGAGGATGACTGCAACAAGTGTTGGTAAAACAATCTGCAAGAAGGTTGTATCAGCACGTTTTTGACACATACAAAGCATTGGGGAAAACAAAACAAACCCCCAGAAAATTTCCAGAGATGCAGGACAGTCATTCAACACATCACAGCTTTGTTTCTCTTTTGCAGAGAAGGATCAGAGAGGAAGGAGGATATTTTCACCTCTTATTTTTCTTTACATGTTTTGCACCAGGATTTGCCTCTACCAAGTACTCCTTTGCAGGTTAGTGTTTTATACACATGAAAGACATGCATTCTCACACCCAAGATAGCATCTACTTAAGAAAGCCAGTTGATAAAGACCTCGTTTATCCTGCAAATGCGAATCAAAATTACTTTGGGGAGTTTATATGCCACAGAATATTGAAAATATTCCCAGAGCTTCAAGACCATCTGACAGTAGAAGTAAATAAGCAGTTTATGCTTGTGTTTAAAGGCCAGACCCACTATACTCTGTTCAAAGTATGGAAAACTACTTCTCAGTTATGTAGAATAACTGCGATTGGCCAACCTTTTATCTGTAGAAGTCTAGCTCAAAATCATCTAATACAGAGTCAGATTACCTACAAACTATGCTCAAACAAGTTAGCGGTCAAGGAAAAAATTAAAACCAATCTCTAAAGTAAAGATTCCCTTGGAAGGAAAAAAAGTCTTTATTCCTCAAGTTGAAGAGTGTTAGAAACACTTGCATTTGTTTTCCATCTGAAATTCTGAAACAGACAGCTTTATGCTTCCTCCAACATGTCTGATGTAAGCTATTTTTCTTTCATTCCACTTCTTATTTTTATGCCTCTCCATTTGTGTTTGATAGTAATAGTTCAGGAGTCTTCAAACATCATGCACTATATGGTTTGGCCACACAGTCTCACTTCTTCTATAGTTAAAAAAGTGTTTAAGACATATGCAGATAAAGGCCTGCAGACCTCACCGAAACACAATGCAACTGCTTCCACACAGTAGGGCTCTGCTATGCATCAACTACATGTCTTTACCAGCGGAATGAGAACACTTTCCACAGCTACCAGAGCAATTTCTTCAGCTCTGCTAAGTATGTCTTGCAGCAGAGGAGGTAAACACCACACACTCTGCGCTTGCGTAAACAGGATCAAACATGTCAGGGAACAATCATTTCCCAGGCACTCCTATAACAATAAGCTAGCGTTCCCATTACCTTACTTCATCCACAAGATAAGTACATCTGGAACTCTTAAAGAGTATTTAGAAGTATCTCCTCTCCAAAAATAGTAAATTCTAAAACCTCAGAATGAGTTACACTGCAAGATTAGACTGGCATATTTTTTAAAATACTGATTTAAATAAAACATTTTGATAAATACATATTTCAGTACTAACCTGGAAATGTTATTTTTGCACTTGACCTCTGTTGCAGCAACAGTTTATTTTCTGTATTAAATAAGAAAACACTGAAAGCTCGGTGCAGTAAACCTAAAAATAAAAAACCCAGAAAGCACTATTTAACAGAGGAGAAAAAAACATAGAAATACATTGTAAGGGCTTAGAACAGCCACATTTTGGCATAATTAATTTAAAATTCATATATGTTAAAACCCAAGGATTTAATAAAAAACTCATAGTATTTAGGTTTCTATGGCAGCTTATGCAAAACATCATGAAATGCTAAGAACAACAATGCAACAGAAGAGTTCTACTAAATTCAGTCAGTTCACCATCCTGAACATGCACCTTTGGGCAAGCTTCTAAGGAGGGCTCAGCATCCATGAATTTACTATCAAAAAGAGATGGCTCAAAAATTCCTAAAAAACTGTATGGAATTTCAAGACGCTTCAGGAATTGCAAAAGTACAATGGAAAACAGGCTCCCTTAAAAACAGTACAATTGCTGTTTTCTGCACCTTTTGAGTTTTTTATTCCTCACTCTTCAGGAAGATGTTTCCCCCAAGTATACAAAGGAAGGTCACAAACTACTACGAGATTCATGAATCTGACCAACCTCAAATAAAACCCACAATCAGTTAGAATGACAACCAACAAAACAGCCTTTCCTATTAGCAGTATATGAAGTAGAACTCTGTGTGAACTACTTAAAAATCAAAGTCTCTTCTACTTGAAAAGAACTCTGCAAAGAAGCAAGTCACATTCTTTAAAAAAGGCTACAGGTAGCTACAATAGGAAAAGAATATTATTTTGTCATCAAAACGTGACTCAAAAATATCCATCAAGACATACAGCTTACACCCCAAATCACACATTTCTCTCCTTTGCTACTGCCTCCAATTGTGTGTTCCTCCATACTGCAATATTTTTTAAATTAGGTATTGTATGCTGGAGGAGTAGGGGGGTGTGGGGAAGTACTTGCTCTGGTTTGATCAACACTCACCTGAGATTAAGGCTTTCATTTAATGATGACTATATTTCTGATAATATTCAATCAACTTAATGGTTCAATTAGAAGGTAAGCAAGCTATACCTTTATCAATGTTTTCATTCAAGTGACAATTTTTCTTGGTATCCGCTCCAATCTTATTATCATTTTCATCAATAAGGATGCACATTTCTGCCAGGAGCTGCACCTGCTGCTCATCCAGGTGATCTGTGTTTACTTCAGGCATCGTGATGGTAGCACAGGTTCTACTGAAAAAAACAATGACGAGTCATTCAGTAATAGTAACAGCTGTAAGGTTGTGAGCTGAGTGTGAGAAATAATCAAATGGCTGGGTTTTCCAATGCAGTGTAAATTGTGCGCCAATTGTATTTTGGGGGGTTTACCTGCTTTTAGATTTCTGACGTTTCCTACCCACAATACAAATCACATAGCAACAGTTCGTAGGCGCTTGGAAGATTTCTTTTTTGTTTCTCTGGAGGCCCATGCAGCAGCTTCTGCAGGAGAGCCATGCCAAATGTAACATCTGGATCGGCTGGTAGTATAGGAAATCCAAATGTGACCCACAACAACCTCACCTTGCCTGCCCCCACAGCCTGTGCATGCTCTGCGCTAACGCTGGGTTACGTTTGTAACGCCAGACATCACCGGCACGAGTATTTCCCCCCCTGCCTACCAGTATGTGCCAACAGGGCTTCCCTGGCAAGGACACGCAGCCTACGGCACTTCCAGAGCTGCCACACCGTCACCG
>JAVJGI010000050.1:61959782-62033819 GCA_035590275.1 Ibycter americanus
CCAGCCCGCCCCGTGCCCGTCTGTTTCCCCCTGAAATGGCTTGCACGTTCTTTCTTGAAAACCGAAATAACCGAAAACAAGCCCTTCTTCCTCTTCTCTTAGGTGTAGGGTTTTTTTTCTTTTTTTTTTTCCCCCCTCTTTTTTTCCCTCCCTAACACTTCCATCCCGAGGCCGTGGGGATGGTGCCAGGTCTGCAGGTAGCGAAACCCAGGGTGCCTGCTGAGGAGGCTCTGTCGCTAACTTTGTGTGCTACTGCGTGTCCTAAGGACAAGCCAAGCGTAGTACCTCATGAGTTCACAGGTTACGTTCAGGTACGTGTACAAATGGAGTGAAAATGAAACGCCCAGAATCCCTGTGCAGGGGGGCACACAGTGTGAGGAAGGGAAGCGCTGATTGTGGCGGGGCAGGGTGGATCTGGCCTTCTGCAGCAGGAGGATGACTTGGAACCATCCGAGATGGGTAAAAGTTACGTCTGTAAGGGAGCCATTTCTCTCTGCAGTATTTCTCTTCCTGAGCTAAAACCAGTGAAAACAAACTTGAGGGAAGAATTAATATGCTTAATGTATTCAGAGGTTGAGTAGATGTTAGGTTCCAGTTATAGAAGAAAATTAAATAAGAAGACCGTACTTATGCAAAGACGAGGAAAACTTGTCAAGTTAAGCCTTGAACTGTTGTTCAAGGACATACTGGTGTTTGCGAAAAAAAGAGAAACTTCTACATGTGTTTTTATCCCTCTTGTTACATCTTCCAGCTTGTCCAAGTTTGTTTTGTTATAGAGTTTTAAAGTATGCTTCCTATAACAATAATTCATGGAGGGTTTACATAAAGAACTGGTGGAACAGCTTCTTTGAAGTGATTCAGTGTCATTGAGTACACCTTGAAATTATACAAACGTCTATTGTTCAGGCACCCATTTTGCAACATCACAGCAGTATCATTCTCCTGAAGCAAATTTCGGAAACTGTTTTCCAAGCAAGCCTGCTGTTGGCGTTTCTTATGTGATATTTTTGAAAGTGAGCTGGTAACCTCAAGAATCCGCAAGTATGTTTTCTAATGAGTAGTTTACATTAGATAAAATCTTGTGTGTGCGTGTGTCAGCCCTAACGTGTCTTGTAATAACTTGAGGTGTAGCTTTGTGTGTTATGGACTGGGGCAGTTATTTTAAGAAAAGTTGCCTGCATCAAACATCAGAATTTAAGGCAGAGGCCACTGTAATGTTTGGTTTCTTCCCACCCCCGTTTATGGGTACATTTGTCCCTAAACTAGTTTATGTTAAATCTAAGGGTAACTGTTTCTAAGATGAGGCTGTCTCTCTAATATAGATATGCCCTTCCACCATCTTTATTTTAGATTTAGGACTTGTTTAAAGGATGCAGTCTCTTGTATGGACTGAAATGCTTGAGAGTGTTGGTACAGTCACAAGAGAAATATTGTGAGTGTGGTGATAGTGTCTTGAAAGAAGAGCTTGCTTCTACAAAATCCAGAAACTGCAAGCCAGAACTAGTATGCATCAAGTAAGGAGGAGTTAAGTGATGTTGCATTTTATATGTTTGAGATGAGATCAGATTGGTTTTATGTCATGGAATTTTTAAGTCTTGGAGCTAAGACTAGTAGCTTGTCTTGTGGGGTGAAGGCCAGGGTGAGGGCCTTGTTCTGGAGGCCACTGCTTCAAGCCTCTGTGGTGGAGAGTTTGTTAGTACTACATGTGACCACTGAGGAATGGATGGAAATTGCGACGGTGTCCTTACAAGCCAGAGTGATTTGTTATTTTCTTATCCTTGAGTAATACCTACTGACTGTTTTGAGACTGTCTTAGTGTTTCAAGATGGTAGGACTGGGTACTTGCAGTGCTGTTACATGCACTGTTGGAAAGTTTGGTAAGTTTTCTGTGGTAGGCCGTATGAGGAAATGCTTCAAGAATGTGCTGTACAAAGTTTGTTTATTGGTGCATCAGGAAAGCTTGCTAAATGTATTACAGTTAGTGTCAAAGTTGCTTGCTTTTGTTGGTGTCTTAAGCAGTAAAAGACGCTAATTTAATAGCAAGTAATACATTCCCAAATGAAGAGCAATGATATTAGAGGTCAGTGTGCTTACATAAAAGCATAATTGCAATTTGTCTAGTACTTCAGTAATAAGTACCTAAATATTGTTTGTTTAGACTAGCACAATAAGATTCTGGCCTCTGAATGTGGTGTGGTGCTTCCTTAAACAAATACCTGGTTAAACCGCCTTTGCTCTTAAACTTCCTTTGGATTCTTCACCCTCAGGTTTTGTATTTGCATACTTGCGTATGCATCTAGGCTACTTCTAGGCTATTAGGGATTTGCTCATACAGGAATGTGAGCTAAAATGTCCGTGAAACAGCTAAGGAAATAGAGTAGCCTTCAAACATGTTTTAGCATTTAACGAGCAGTAATCTAGCAGGACCTGATTCTGTCTGTTGAACTCTTCAGTAAAGTCAGCTAACCAATACCTGTTGATAAAACAAAGTATGGTATATACTCATAGGTAACTAACTAGTGTTAAATGTAAGATTATATTGTACCCTGTACCATTTAAACTAATTGAAACCGTGAGCACACTCAGCGAGCGTAGGTAGCGCGGATCTCAAAGGAGTTGTATGCTTTCAGGACATCAGCAAGTTCACTTAACAGTTCTTGGTCTCAAGAAGTAGGGTACTTAGTAATGCGTTAAAGCTTTTATCATCGATTTCCAGCTGTATAACATACTTAAAATTCATTGGTACAGTTTCTTTACTATGCTTTCTGTTGAAGAGAGGTTGTGACCTTTTCAGTGGTGGGTGCTTTCCCCTTCTACATTTCGAGGAACATCCAGATTTGTTTGAAGTATGCTGCACTAAATTTAGAAGAAGAAATAATATTGTAGTGCTCGAGTAAGATTTCATAAGCTTTGAGCACACTTGTCAGTGGTTCTAGCATCCTCTGTCATGATCTGGTATGGTTTTGTTTCCTAAATATTTATCTTTAGCAAAACAACTACTGTTACAAACAAGTCTGTTTAGCCTGGTCTTTCTCAGGTGTGCTGTATGCTTGAAGCTTGCATTGAATTAATGGAACCTGAATGTACAGCATCCTTGAAACAAATTGTTCACTGAAGACCTCAAAATGGAAGTTTTACTCTTTTGAATCTGATTTCTGTGCATATTAATAAAGATTATAGTGGCATACATTGATACTTAAATTCTCTTAACTCATGAGTAATGCTGTCAAATTGAATTACATGCAAGTAAGAAACTAGTAACTGTAATCATTCTCTTCTTTTTTGCCTTTCCCTCTCTGCCTTGTGGAAAAAACCCCAAACCAAACCAAAAGAATAAAAACCCCAAACCCCCTCACCCATGTTAATTGGCATCTTTGTATCTTAAGGTTTTAATGTTGCACAGAACAATAATTACTATTGTAAAAAGCCTTTGTTTCTTACATAGTACACTGAAATTTTGTTCTCAATCGTGTTTGAAAATGAGAGACCTGAGACTAAGAAATTTAAGAGCAAACACAGTAAAAATGTTTCTGTGTTCTTTGATTTTTTTTTTAATACAATCCTTTACATAGTAAGTATTACTATTGTGAAACTCTAAACAAAATGGAGCAGGGAGATCTTGGATAAGATGTTGCTGAAACTTCCTGATGCTTTTCCCTTTACAGACTGTGTGTTGTGTTGAATGAACAAAAAAGGAAATGCAATACTGTAGTCATTCTGTCTGTGCTCTGACACTTCTTAAGACAGATTTTCTCCCTGGCTTCAGCAGCATGCATACTCCAGGAATTCTTTCCTTTCAGCGGTCTGCTTGTTCTGTGTTCAAGAGTAGAAGAAGTAGGCAAGTAGAATTAGTTGATTGCTGCAGTGAATTTTTCAGTCTAATAAGACCAGTGTGTGCACTTCTGTTTAGTGCCATTTCTTTGTTGTAGCTAAATAAAACAGTAATTGGTTACACATCTGCTCTTTACTGTTACTCTGATGAAATATTTCCTGTGACTGAATTCATGGTAACACCTGTCACAGAAAGGTAGGTGGCAGAACTTTAATTTAACACACTCTAAAATATGCTGTGAGTTTAATTAAAGTACTTGAAATACTGAAGTATCTTTGCATTTAGAAAGTTGTAATCACCTGTGGTCTAGATGTTTTCTAGGACATCTTTTTCTCCCCTACTTCTGCTGATTGAATTTGTCAGAAATTCATTTGGTACCATTCTCTTGAGGCTTTGATGGATCACTCTGTGAAGAACACTATGCAAGAGTAGCATTTTCCGAAATGATTGACCAGAATAGCTCAATATGTTTCATAAGCCCACTTTTTAATACTACAGTACTTGTGAATTGCCCCCCTTAATATCTTTTAGTAATACATTTCCCCGCCTTTTCTGTGTGATTTTTTGGTTGTTTTTTTTTTTTTTCTTTTTTTTTTCTTGGAAAGTACTTTTGTTTGGCCTTTTTTACTCTTGATTGCTGATTTTTAGCTTTTGTGAATTCAGTTTCATTTGGTTCAGGGAACGAGAGTTCTGTACTTGGTAATTTTTCATCTTGTAGTATTACTAAGTAGAAGGAAAGTGAATTTATTTTTTCAGAACCCATTTGTAGCACTCAAAAGTTATGATTAAGTACATCTGATTAACAATATATGATGGGTCATTTTGAAGTCTTCTTTTCTTACTTTGACTGGGATTTGGTGCTTAGCCTTGACTTGTTTTGGTGTTTTCCCTCCCCCCTCTTCCCTGTTGTCTGGTGTGTTTTAACAACAAAATTTTCAAAACTGTGAAAGACTTTGACTGGTTTGTATACTACTGAATGTTTCACTAATCAATATTTAATATGGTTTTCATAGGATATGTAACATGACACTGATATTCTGGACAGGTAATTTTCATTGTTTGAAAACCTTACATAATAAGGGGAATCAGGTAACCGCTAGAAATGAGCACCTTATTTATTTATTTTTTTAGCATCATATTGCCAAGGATCTGTTTTGTGCAATCTACACTTGAAAAACCTGTAGCTTCTTACTCTTGCAATTAGCATCAAAATAATTCTGAAATTGTCAAAGTGAAGTTAATATTTAAAGGGACACTGTCGCTTTTTTAAAACGGAATTTACATCCTCGTTCTAAAAACTTTTAATTATTGCTCCCTTACTGAAGGTTTGTAAGGCTATTTGGTGGAATTCAGAACAACATTAAAGGTAGTGAAGCTCGTCCCCTTTGGCTTCACCTTCCTATCCTCTGTGTGCACATGACTGCTCGTGGCCTCTTTGGTTTCAGCTTTGCTATGGCTGTGTGCGCCCTCTTGCAGAGCCTGGGGACGAGCGTGCATGCTTGCTCTCTCCAGAACAGTGCATGAGTGATGCGGTCATGCTGGTGCATGAGGAGAACGCAGCTACTGTCAGTGACACAGGCTGCAGATGAAGTGCTGCTACCAAATAAATACAGTAATGGAGGTGTTTCTTACCTCATCTTTTGTGTTTGCTTATGAGCTGTGACAGTAGAAACGTTTGTGTAGTTGATGTGAGAATTTCAGTATGTAAACATGTAATCTCACGCATTTGACTGTGTCCCTTTAAATTCTATATGCTAGAATGTATAGCTGCCAAATCTGTACGTACTGGTACTGAGTGGTGCGGTTGATTTGCTTGAGGGAAGGGATACCATCCAGAGGGACCTTGACAGGCTTGAGGAGTGGGACCCCATGAACCTTATGAAGTTCAGCAAGGCCAGCTGCAAGGTCCTGCACCTTGGATGGGGCGATTCCCAATGTCAGTAGAGACTGGAGGATAGATGGGTTGAGAGCAGCTGTGCAGAGGAAGACTTGGAGATACTGGAGGATGAAAAATCTGACATGAGGCAGGAACGTGCTCTTGCAGCCCAGAAAAGCTGGGAAAGTACAGTACAAGAAAGGCAGTATGAGAAAGATACGGACCTGTTGGAGCGGGTCCAGAGGAAGGCCACAAAAATGATCAGAGGGCTGGAACACCTCTGCTGTGAAGAGGGACTGAGAGAGTTGGGGTTGTTTAGCCTGGAAGAGTTGTCTCTGGACAGCCAGCACCTGTAGTGACAGGACAAGGGATAATGGTTTTAAACTAAAAGAGGGTAGATTTAGATTAGATAGAAGGAAGAAATTTTTATCATGAGGGTGGTGAAACACTGGAACAGGTTGCCTGAAGAGGCTATAAATGCCTCATACTTGGAAACAACATTCAAGGTCAGGTTGGACAGGGCTCTGAGCAACTTGATCTAGTTGAAGACGTCCTTGCTTATTGCAGAGGAGTTGGATTAGATGACCTTTAAAGGTCCCTTCCAACCCAAATCATTCCATGATTTTATGAAGCCATCCAGAAAAGGGTATTTCTTGGTAAAGTCCTCCAAGATGAAGTAGTTTGACACCAGAGGGCAAATGGAAGTTAACATAGTTAAAACAATGCCTGCTAAGGCATAAACCTTATTAACATCTCTGTATACAGCTCAGAAGCCGTATCTGGCAGGAATTAGAAATTAGATATTTTTTTTTTTCACAGAGCTTAATTGGAATGGTGTTAACTGATTTATGTCATGATATGTAACTATGTGTATGTATAGCTGTCTATGTGTGTGCACACAGTTTGGTGCTTTGGGCCTTAAAAAGTAATCCTGAATACTGTAGAAACCAGTAAACTGGGCCATTGAAAGAGTGGCTGTCAAGGGAGGTAGGAAGGAGGGTGGAAGAGAAGAGAATATACATGTATTTGGGATATAATCATATTTTGAAAAGAAACAGAAATGTGGTGAGCACTGAAAACCTGTTCCTAATTCTTGACCATATGTCTAAGAACAGGAAGATACTTAGTGAAGCCCAGAAAACTGGCAGTAACTTGTTTATGGGATGGGCTTTTTTTAATTTCAGTCCTGTCTTTCTGTGGTAGAGGAATCTAGCCACAGTGAAAAAAGAAACCTAGTCAAAGAAGAAACTACCGAGTGGTAGTTAATTTAGTTCTTTAATTTGTGAATATAGCTAATTAGTTATTACTGCTTAATTACACATAAAAAGCTCTGATGGGATTAGGTGCAGGGGAGGACTGTGCAGAGTCCAGAGGAAATGAACAAAATCATTTCAGTGCAGTAAAAGATACTGGTGCAACCTGAATTTTATTTTAGATTCACTATGGAATTGGTGTCAGGTTACTGGAAATCATGTGTTCCAAAAGCTAATTAAAATACTAGTTTTTTTAATGAGAAAATTTGAGGATAGATGGACATCAAAACCTTAACTAAATCTGTCTCATTTTGATATAAATTTATATATCTGTACCTATTTTCATGATATAAAAACTAAAGCAAATTTAAAGTTGTTATTATTTATGCCGCATACTGTGTTTTTAGTAAGGTATGCTTTCCTTGGTTTCCTTGGCTTTATGATATGTTAAAAAGCTGAAAATACCATGTCAAAACCACTGAACTGGTTAATGCCTAGTCTTGTTAATAGTGATGGTGCTCATTCCTAGCTTGAGATCTAGTGTGCTGGTGGATCTTAAATTGGAAGTGACCCTGGGTTTGGTGTAAATTTTCTGTGATCAACTTATTTAAAAGGAAGCTCAGTTGCCTTGTTAGCTTTGCCAACTCTGCTCTCCTATTTCTCTGCAGACTATTGCAGCTATTTTAAGTTGTAATTGTTGTTTCAGAAATCATTTATGCTGGAGAATGAATTTTTATTTTGTTCTCAATGTTCATGATAGGACTGATTACTCAAAATCTTTCAAAAACATTTGATATGTTTAACAACTGGTACCCCATGAAACAAAAAACAATTTCTGTTGAATATCTGGTTTTAAAAAAAATCCAGTAATTAAATGGTTTTTAAAAATAAGATTTTGACAGTAAAGAACATATTCTCCACATCTATGCAAGAAATCAAACATAATTTGATTTTTCTTAAACAGGGGAAAGCAGTATATCATGCATGGTAATATTAATTGGTGATACTGTCAGGTGCTCTTAAGGATATTAGAAATGCTTATTTGGCTTTAACAAGCTGACAAAAATTAACAGCAACAGCCTGGTAAGTCAGGTGTACTTTTACTGTTCTTGTAA
Organism: Ibycter americanus; assembly: GCA_035590275.1. NCBI lineage: Eukaryota > Metazoa > Chordata > Aves > Falconiformes > Falconidae > Ibycter > Ibycter americanus. The sequence continues at coordinate 61,967,859 of JAVJGI010000050.1, forward strand.
GTTCATAGGCACTTTTACTATCAAGAAAGTGAAACTGTGAGCTGCCAAGAATTGTGGAAAGTAGTTTTCAGAACTTCTGTCATTAAAATTAATTTCTGCTTATGTGTCAACAAGCACATCTATTAAATTTTGTATACTAACACTTAATGTTGCATACTACATTTCTAACCTGACAGTGTCCCTAAATTATCATGTCTGTTTGCTTTCATTTTCCAGCTGGGTTTTAATTTTGCATGCATTTCGGTGAAATATAGTGTGCATAATAGTTGTTTCCTGGAAGCATTTGGGGGCTGTCTCTGCTAGCGCTCTCCAAGATGGGCAAGGTAGTGGAAGTTGTTTTCTTTTTGTGGAGGTTTGTCAGCGAATGAATAAGTAATGCAGAAGTGATTCCACTTTATTTACATACATGCATACATGTTTTTGAACTTAATGTTGTTTGAAGAATAGCTGTAAGTAATAGGGATCCCTTCTTTTTAATGACAACCCAAACAACACCAAAATTTAGTAGAACTAAATATTTCTCTTTTGAGAAAAAAAAAAATTTAAACTCTGGTTAGTTTGCAAAGCAATTTGTAATGTGTAATGCTTGTCCTTAGTTTATCATAGGAGCCTCTGTGAAGCTGTTTTTTTGAAGTAATGCCAATAGAAAGTGGAAGTTGTGCATCTGCTCGCCAAGCAAAGCAGAAGCGTAAATCACACAGTCTTTCAATCCGAAGAACCAACAGTTCCGAGCAAGAACGGGCAGGACTGCAGAGAGACATGTTGGAAGGGCAGGTAAGATAATACACTGCTGCTTGGGGAACTTCTGTAACTTTTTTATGAGGAGTGTTTTCTATGCGAAGAAATTAAATAAACTTAAGTAATTAAATATGCCCAGAAAAGCTGCAGGAACAGCAGACTTTCTTGCTTGTAAGTGCTGTCTTTGGAAACTGACGTGTATGTTGACAGTGTTTCAGATTGTATTTAGGCCTGTGGAGCTTTTTATTGGCTTTTGTGTATTCTTACATGAATGATAAAATCATGAAGAAATACGAAGAAACAGCCTGTTTATTTTGCTGCAGGCCCCACCCCCCCGTCCTTTAAAGTTGAACATTTATTCTTGATTTCCTAAGAACGAATTTGGAATAGTAGTAACCCAAGAATATGAATAAACCAAAATACTTATTATGACTCTGATGGGGAAAGTATTAGTGGGAACGCTGTTCTGCATTCCTTTCCATAAAGTAAACAAATACTGCCTGCTTGACAGAAGCATGAGCTAACTGAAATTTTTGTTTGTGTGGGTTTGTTTTTGTTTGTTGTTGTTTTTTTTTTAATTTGGCTCAAATGAAGGTGTGATCTTCTGTGTATTAAACTTAAGGGGAAGAACAACAACACAGTTTTCTTAATCATGTCAGTCTGTGTAGTGGATGCAGTCTGGAGCCACTTGGGAGCATTCCATATAATACTAACTGTAGGTAAGGTTCCTGTAGGAAGTATTTGAAGTAGTGCTGCCATAGATATGCAAATATCAGTTTGAAAACTATTTATTGTCAAATTGAGCGTGCAATGTTAATGCAGGCCTGGCAAAGATGATGCAAAACTTGATTTTTATCAGAGAGGTGGTTTGAAATACTAACAATGTTTGGCTACAAGAAGTCTCACTTTATGGATTCTGCAGATGCTCTGAAGGGAAAATCTTGTGTTTTCTCAGTGTTGTGACATTTTTATTTTTTTTTTTCAATTGACTCTATTATTCAGTAAATTACAGCGTTAGTTTTCTGGGAACTAACAGAGCCCAAGCTGTTGCTTCTAGTGTTCTGGAAGTTGGAGAATGTAAGTACTTGGATGGAAAACTGTTCATGCACTTGGACTATTTCAGCCTTACTTCAGGGAATGAGTGAAGGGCAGCTGAGAGGTCAATCCATGCTGTCAGTTCTGTGTAGTAAACCAAAATTTTAAGCTGTTCTAGTAGTTCTTATCAAACTTTATAGGTGTATTATGCTGTAATATTTAAAATACTTAAAACATTTAAAACATTTACATATTTTAAGTGTTTTATGTATCATCTTACTTAATTTTGTTGACTCTTAACCTTGAACAGCCAGTGGCAGATTCTGATGAGTGTTAATGCCCTTTCAGTGTAGCTCTGAACTGCATGAGATCTGCATGGGTACTTTTGCAGATAAACAGATAACATTATTACATGGTATTTTAATAAGCTAATTTAAATAATGCCAACTTTAAAGACAGTAAAGTGGATGTGTTTTACTATGCTAGTTACTTGAGGACGGGTTTAGATTTGCTTATGCTTTCAGGCTCTGAGAAGTGCATTGAAAACCTTTCCTACCTTTCCTTTTCTATTTCAAAAGTTGTAGGATAACTTTCTTTCATAACCTTGCTGTGTGGGATTATTGGGTAATTGAATCAGAAATAATTCTTCTAACCCTAGTGTTTCTCTTAGTGTTTCATTTGTATAGTATTCTTGTTTAATCAATTTTATTTCAAGTTGGTTTTAATCAGGATCTGTTTCATGTTCTAGTTGACACTGAATGCATGAACAGAAGTACTGTCTCAAGGGAGAGGCAGATGAAGATGCAGGAAGGAATACCCTGGGCGGGGAGGCATAAGGAACGTAGCACCACTTCTTTGAGCGCAGTGCCTGTTTCAGCACAGTGCCACAGCTTAAAGTAGCTGTGAAACTGGTCTGAAACTGAGTTATGCACAAAGCGGATGTGCTCTGTCATGGCTGTTAGTGGTTTGTCTTGCTTTTTGCTTTAAAATTGGTGTTCAGAAATAACTTATAAAATCAGGATCATGATAGGCTTTTCTAATTGTTTCTGAAGACAATCATCATGACTGTATGAACTGAAATGTGAGCGATATTAAAAGGCTGGTTGTTTAGAGGCTGACTTGGTGGAAGGGGCATGCTGCCCTCTGATGGCGAGTGTGCGCACGTTTCCTCCTGGTTCAGTCACTGTAGGAATGGAACGGTTTTCTTTTGGTTTGGGTTTACAGGAACACTTAAGAACAAAACAAGCCATGATCATCCTTAAACTTGCATTGAATAATGAAGGTCAGTCGAATTTTGGTGGTGTCCTGTGGTAACATTTTGTACTTCTGTTCCAATAACGCTTCTTCTGTACTTCTAGACCTGAAATAGTGGTTTGCGCTGTGGCAGAATCTCACTAATTTTCTTTTTTGCTCATAGCTGATGATTTTAAGATTTTGAAATTACATATTTTTGCTTTGTTTAAAGAAGTAGATGTTGCTGATGGGCGGATTCTCTGTTACAGTATATAGCACTATATTTGATAGGTGAATATTGATATATTGATGATATGATATACAAGATACCATATTAATTTAATTTTGAAATTTGGTAACTTGTTTCCTTGCATAGATATTTCTCAGGTTTTTAGTACAGCTACATTTACAGGTTTTTCCAATAATAAGATGTTGTTTTCCTGATTTCTGAGATGATGGGTTAGATATGCTACAAAGGAGTAGTTGAGCTTTTTCATTGTTAGGGTAAGGCTCAGTTAAGTGGAAACTTCTTTCAAAATACATTTTTAGCTGGCTACCTAGATAAATAAGTGCAGTAAGCCAACCTACGTATTGTGGTCCACCAACAACTGAAGAGTGGAACAGGTTTAGTAGAATTTATTTATGTAGCGAGCAGGATGGATCATCCTTTGATCCATACTTGTAGTGGATTAATTGATTATAGTTATTAGAATAGTGACGATATTTTCTCCATTCTGATTTGCCATTTTTTAGTAGCATGCTGTGCTTTAAATTTAAAGATGTTTGTTAGTACTAGGTTCTCAATACTGCAGTCAGTTGTTTTCTGCTTTACTCGCTGTCTGCTCAACAGTGCCTGTAACAGAATCATTGATATAGTGAGAACCTTGACTCCCAACAGAAATCAGTACTTGTTTTGGGTATGGTATGCATTTGTTCCGGGACAATATGGTACTGATCTCTGTTTTATAGGCAGATGAATAAAACTTAAGTAACTTGCCAACAGAAACTTGGTCAAGCTGTGTGTTGAGCTCAGTTCATATAAATCCTGTGTTAGTGGTTTTATTACATGCTTGGTTTTGTGCCTCAGAATTGCTATGTTGATTATGCTGAAGGAAAAAATCAGCCCTCCTCTGTGAATTTGCTTCAGAATAGTTCCTGTGAAGAGGAGATGGTTGAATAATCCCTTCCTGGGGAGGGGAGGATTAGAAATTGTAGTTTGTTTTCTTCACAGTTAGTTACAGTTAGTGACAAAAGTAGGTAAATGTTAAAAATAAGTTTAAAAGGATAGTTTGTCTCAAGCTTTGGTAATAAAGTGCTTTGTGATGACAACTTCCTATCCTAATGCATAATCAACTTCTGAGTTACTTTGTCAACCAAAGGTATTCTTTCTTCTTGAACTGGAAGCACCTTGACATTATATTGTAAATTTTTTCCACATTTTTTTTTTAAATGAGTTATACATGTTTCTTGTTTTATAATTTTTCTCTAATGAAAACACCCCCCCCAGGTGATTTGAATTCTGTCCCTGGAAAGAGGAGTATGAAAAATGAATAATTTTACGATGCACAGAGCTTTTAATTTTGTGTTCTACACCAGTAGTAGTTTTAATTTCCCTTGTTGCTGGGAAATGGAGAGAACTGTTAAAATCAGTTTAAGATTGAAGAGTAACTGCATAAAATACATGTAAAGAAAAATATAAACCCCAATATTTTGCCTCCTAGGATTCTAAATTACCATCTTCTGTCCGGAATACACTCCTTGAACTTTTTGGACAAATAGAGCGGGAGTTTGAAAACCTGTATATTGAAAATTTGGAATGTGAGTATCTATTTTTTCCAGCAATTTATGAATTTTTTGGATTTAGGATGTAATAGTGGTAACTGAGGTGCTTTCCTTCGATACTGTAGTGTAATTAACATAGCTTTTCTGTGAGGAATTTAAGAATTGTTTTCAATTCTTGTAGTCAAAGATGGAGTTTTTACCTTTTCATAAAAATCACTTTCTTAGCTCTTTGCCACAAGTAGTGAAAACTGATGTGTGTCACCCTCCTTGGCTCTTAGGCCAAGAAAGTGAAGTGGCTGTCTCCTTGTCATTCATTGTAGGCTCTGGTACATACCATGTTAATCTGGCAGTAACTCCTTTCAGCCATTGAAGTTTGTGGCTTTGTTGTATATTTACAGGCTTAATTTTAATGATGTAATATCAGTAAATAAAATTGGAAAAGTGTCTTACTTGGAAAAAGTGTAAAATGTGGTGGTACTGCTACTTAGTACATTGCATAACCAGCACCTGCAACTGTTCATGAATTTTGAAGGTGAGCAGTCAGATAAAAATTCCAGGTGTTATCTGCAAAAAATGTTACTTGTTTAATGACAGGGCGGTTGTATGATAATGTAAGTGATCCAAGGTGATTTAAGAGGATCCAAAGTAAGTAACACAGGCAGTCATACAGTAAAGCCTCTGTTCAGTTTTCCTTGCTGGATTTTGGAAGCTGCGTTGTGTGGCTTGGCTTCTGAATTGTGGAGTCTGTCTGATTTGGCTCCAAGTCAAATTTTTTTTCCACACCTAATCTGTTCCCACAGTTAAACCAAACACTCGTGTTAAAAAAAACGTTCTTGTGTGCTTTTTTATTCTCTTAAAAATTGAAATTGTGTTGGTTAAAGACTATCATCAACACTACACATTTTTTAGTGACGGTTTGCACAACTGAGTTCACAGTCTCCTGCTGAGAACTTGGCTGATAGCAAAAAAAGTAGGGTTACCCTCTCCAGCCTTCAAAAATGTTTGTCAGAAAACAAGTGGTGAATTTTGTTGGTACCCTCCAGAGTATGATTATTTTCCTTCTATTGCATTTCTGTTCCTTCTTCATCTTTCTTCATCTCAAAGTTCTAGTTCACTCCTGGCCTTTGTGATCTCTTTCCACCCCCCAGACAATTTCTAAATTTTTCTTTTCTGATCTTGGTCTGTTATTTCTTGTTCTTGGTCTAATTCCTACGCTAGTGTTGCGGTTACTGTATGTAGAGAATCTCAGGTTTTTCCTCTCTGGCATTTCATATGCTCCCTTTCCCATATTACAACTTACTTTCAGTTTCTTCCTTTTCTTACTCTTTCTAGGCTTCAGTCTTAATCCTTTCAGGCAATCTTGTATTTGCCTGGCTTGTTTGTTTCAGTTATCTGTTATTACAAGCCTGTCTCTTTATTTCTCTTTCATATTGTCTGTGTTTTATAAAAGTCTATGTTTATGTAACTGAAGACAGGAAAGAGAATCTTGCTTTGCTCATTTCAAGCACTTGGATGTGGTGTGGAAGTGTAAACTGGCTTTTCCGGTGCTTAGAACTGAGACTTAAGTGAATTTCTCAGAAATGGCAAGGATCATACTCCTGATGAATCATATTCTCCCACATTTCAAAGCCTGGGAGTCCTAAAGGGAGTCCTAAATGAAGTCCTAAGAATCTGTGGAGAGACAGGCCTGGACTTAGAGTATCAGCCCAGATTTTGAGAAAAAACAATAAGCCACTGACATGGTGCTTTATAAAATGAAGTTGAGCAATCTTAAGCCAGCCCAGCCACTGGAAATCATTGGCTGATTTGTTCTAGCTATTCCATCACTCTGTCCTGTGTTGAAATGGCACTGGTGAGAGTTATAAATAATTGACAGAAAGGCATGTTCTTGTTGTAAATACATGCTTTGTCTGAAATGCAATGAAAATATTTTGATCTAATTTAGTGTGTTTCTAAAACAGCTGAATGTGAAAGGTATGTGTCATTCTATGTTTTTTAATGTATTTCAAAGTATAAAAAAAATACACATTTGCTGCACTACCTTTCTTACTGAAACTCTAACAGTGGACAGGCATTCAGGGGAGAGTACTATTTTGTGATTAATAAAATCTTTGTTGATAAGTGACATACTAAAGGTGTGCTGTGTATTTCACAGAAGTGGCTTTGTTAATCCTTAGCCACATTTATTAATGTAAAAGTAATAAGAAGCCACCAATACTTTCCTTGGAATCTGGGTCAGTGTTGATCTCTGGAAAATCCAGCATGACTCTTGGTTTATGTCTTGGTGACACCTGCTTTTATAAAATCACAGTTGATCTCCTTTTGCCCTAAGCATAAAATAGATTACTTACCATAATAATTCTTAAATGGTATGTTAATGCTGTTGTTAAAGATACTAAATTTTTTGTATTAGTGATAATTTTTCGTTTTGTTAGTACGTAGAGAGATTGATACACTGAATGAGCGTTTAGCAGCTGAAGGACAGACAATTGATGGAGCCGAACTGAGCAAAGGACAGCTGAAAACAAAAGGTAAGAGAGTAACAAAGAATCCTAAATTAGTGTTTTTGAGTTCATTTTTTTGTACTTTGCTGGCCAAAACTTAGAATCTTAATCAAGGGAATTAATAGCAGTTACTTATACAAACCAGGTAATGCTGTATTTGAAATATCTTCCTTTGAATTTGTTTGTCTCAACAGCCAGTCATAGTACCAGTCAGCTTTCTCAGAAATTAAAGACAACTTACAAGGCCTCTACTAGCAAGGTATGAGACAAATTAAACCTCTGCTCATCACTGTGTACTCATGAGACTAACACGACTGTCTGTAAGTTGTAAATTGTGATTTCTTTAAGCTGAGTAGTGCTGTTCTTTAAGTAAATCTGCCTCTTGAGGAATAGTATGTTTATCTTTGATTCATCAATTACCCACTACTTCAACCATGCTATATGACATTTTTACAATAATTGCTCACCTTTTTTAAAGAATGAATGTTGGAGGGGAGAGAGTGTGCACGCATGTGTATGTGGGATTACTCTTGTAAACAGAACTGAAAAAAAATGCAATTTCATGAGGGAAATAGAGAACTTAGTAGGCAGTGAATTTCTGAATAAAGTTTTGGGTATTGCAGTTGAAATGGCAATTTAAGTAAGCATCTGTAAGTGTACTAATATAGGTTAGGTTTTTTGGCTTTTTTATTATTTTCTTTAGCTGTGAGACTAGAATGGTTTCCTTTACATCGCAAGCCTTGCAAATTAGTAGCTAGTGATCTTTTTTTGCTTAGTCTCTCAGCACAGTTAACCTTTCTGATGTTTTACATTTTGCATATCTGCATCTGTCTGATACTTTTATTTTCCTCTTTCTCTTCCCTTTTACAATTTTCATAGAGAGTTTACCTGCTTCTCTTTTTGTCCTATCTCAGGGTCATTTCATGATACGTTGTTAAGTGTAAATGAGGTGTGAGGGAACCACAGTGGGATTTTGTACGTTAACCAGCTATATAAGAAGCTCTGTGGTGACCTGTATTGCAGGCTAATATGTGGTTATGGAATGACTGTAGGTGTCTTGGAAATACCATCTGTTAAGTAGTCTGAGGGTTTGAGAGTAAAAGTAAGAATAGCATGGTGAAATAGATCATAAGTTACTATGTTTTATTCGGTATTTTTATTTTATTGTTTCTCAGACTTTCTTTTTTATGCTTGCCAATCTGATGCATAGAAGTGCCTCTTTTTCTTAAGAGTTAATGATGTACAAATTTTTTAATGAGGCCACTTTTAAATAGGGGTAACATGATATTAGTAAGGACAATACGGTATTAGCACACCTACTGTGTAGTTATAAATTAGTACTTTCTCTAGTGTAGTGTTAGGGCTTTTGTTGTTTGTTTTTTTTTTTTACGGCTGATGTTACATGCTTGTCATCTTCCACTTGCTTGCAGTGTAGTGCTCATTTTCTCTCTTGGGCAAAGGAGATGGACCTTGCAACTTCAGCGTGGGAAGCTGAGAAGTATGGGGTGGAGACTCCTGAGTAACTGCTTTGCTTCCTGATGTTCTGATATGCATGCACAGCGAAGTAGTCATGAGTAGTGCAACATGAAGAATTTGACACCTTATCATAGACATTGTACATCTCTATTATACCAATTGATAACCAACAGATGTTTGAATGTGCTGACATGTTTCTTTCCATGACTTTGAATCGGATTTTAATAGGGTGTAGAGAGGAGAACTGGGGGAAATGACAAAGCTGAGAGCATCTCTGTCCAGTGTGCTCGTGGAAACCTTTATGCACTTCATAGGAGTGGCTTTATTTTGACAGCTTCTTTCTTGCTACACAGAAGAGTTGAAGCTGTAACAATTTGTCTCTTGACCCACAAAGAGACTATAGCCAAAACTCAGGGAAGGCTGTAACTAAGTTTCTGACAAACTATGATCTTTCTTTCTGTGTCTTGACTGGATACAGTTAGAGTTCCCTAATACCCTGTCTGGGAAAATAACATTTGAAGAGTCTTAAGAGTTCAACAGCTGAAGTCTGTGGTTTTTTATGAGCGTTGAATGAACAATACTGTTCACCAAAAATGGGTTCTGTTTTAAACACAGTGGGGTAGTGATCACAAATTTCTTTTCAGCCCATCCTTTATACTGTTACTGTATGCCTAATTTAAAACTTGTCAGAACTGTTTTGGGGTTTTTTTTCTCCTTTTTCCCTGTGGGAAATTAGAAGAGTCTTTTTACAAACCAATTGTTTTGTGTAATTGCAAATGATTACATTTTTCTGATTGCCAACCTCTGAAGAGTTTAGGTTTGTTCTGAAAAGAGCTTTCAATATTTGCTTGTTCTAAATGAGAAGGCTGATCCTTAACTGCTTTAGTATTGGTAAAACATGCTAAGGCTAAAGCAATCTTTTAATTTTCTTGGGAAAATGCTCAGGTAAACATGTTTAATTCAAATCCTTCATAGAAAATGCCCATATGGGGATACTTTTCATCCCTTAGCTGCGTTAGAAGTCTGAATATTAAGTTGGCAAAACTCATAGTAGAAAAGGATGCTTTTAGCAGCAGGGGGTATCTAGCAGTGCCCAAATCCTGAAGAGATAGAGTAGATTTAGTGCTAGGCACTCTTAAAAATAATTTTTTGTGTATGTTAATGGACAGGATCCTGTAATTTAACTGCAGTTGTTTGTAGATGCAGGAATCACTATGTGTAATTCATGTTTTGATACTAACAAGGTGGTATTGCTGATGTTAACAATCCCTGGCTGTGACAGTTGTTAAGACATCAGGAAAACATTAAGAGTTTATGCAGAGTCCTAAAATAAACTGAAATGATACAACTTTCTCCATCACAAACTAACTTCCAGGACCTCTGATTCTTCTGGATCAGGAGAAGGAGTCTTAAAGGAAGATATTTCTTCACCCAGCAGCTGAAGGGAATAAAACTTTTTGAAAGGTGTAGGTTTTGACCTCACTGCTTAATGTTGCTCCATGGGAAATTCCGTTCATCAGTCACAGTATCATTCTGCTGGACTGGTCCTGAGTTGACCAAGTTCTCATTCTCATTTCTAATATGTCCTGTCTGCTTAAGAGACATTTTTACAGGGTGTTTCAATTTGTTTGCCATGCAGTTGTTTCAATTTATATTCCGTTTTCAATTGCTTACATGGTAAACAATTGTTTCCTTATTAACAAATCTCTGTATAGAAGGAAGTACGTGAAACTATATGGATTTAAGAAAGAAAACAAAGGTGAAACAGTCAAGATATGATTGTCCGCTTACATGTGTTTGTGTATGATAATCTGAAATCTTCTGCAGTTATTTCAAAAGTTTTCGGCAGTACAGAGGCTTCTCTTTAGCAAGTTACATGTTGTTTAAGTATTTACTTTCCCATCTTGGAAAATTGTTATGTATGGTTAAGGGACCAGGAAGTAATCGAGGCACTATCTGGTTTATCCAATTACTGGTACGTGAAGTGAGGGCAGCAAAAAAGAAAGATGAAAAAAAAAAAGTATAGAAAAAGTGTGCATTAAATATCTATATCTGGATATCCAGTGTTAGTGTTCTTGAGCTCTTACCTTCCATGGGCCCCTCACTACAAGAAAGACATTGAAGTGCTGGACGATGTCCAGCAAAGGGCAACGAAGCTGGTGAAGGGTCTGGAGCACAGGTCTTAAGAGGAGTGGCCGAAGGAAGTGGTATTGTTTAGCCTGTTTAGCTCTACAACTACCCAAAAGGAGGTTGTAGCAAGGCGGGTGTTGGTCTCCCAAATACAAGCCATTGGACAAGAGGAAACAGCCTCAAGTTGGACCAGAGGAGGTTTAGATTGGATATTAGGAAAAATTTCTTCACCCAAAGGGTTGTCAAGTGTTGCAACAAGCTGCCCAGGGAAGTGGTTGAGTTACCATCCCTGGAGGTATTTAAAAGACAATGTAGATATGGTGCTTAGGGACATAGTTTAGTGGTGAATTTGGCAGTGTGAGGTTAACAGTTGGACTTGATGATCTTAAAGGTCTTTTCCAACCTAAATGAGTCTGTGAATCCATGAAGACTGCTAATACTCCAAAAGGAGTTTTACAGTCTTGCCATTAAATGATCAATGAAACCACTATCCAGCAGTTTTGGAAAATCTGTGCTTGTTTATGAATAGGAGATAGTTTCTCCCAGAAAACTTTTGCATGAGGGTGTGACTCAACATTAGAAAGACAGAATACAAGCATAGTTCAAGTGTGGAGTTGAGAGTTGAAAAACTTAAGGTTTGGCATTGGAGCTGAGCACTGTATTAGTCCTTAACTGTTTGCTTAATTCTGCTGTTCCACTTCTCATACTTGACTCCATTTAGTTTAAGGACTATTCAATGTGAAAGTTGCACCTGTAGGATTGTATTGAGAGTTTATGAAACTCTGCAGTATGGTTGAACTAATAATCTTTACCATTAACACATTTCCTTTTCATTGCATCCTTAGTGATTGTTCCTCCTTCTGCTGTGAAACTGAATGTGTATTAGCTGTTAATTTGGAATTCAAATAGGGCATTATCATTCATCATTGGAAAGTTGACATGCTTAGGATTTGGAATGCTCTTGCAGATATTCTTTAACTTTTAAAAACCTTTTTTGGAAGTGATTAGCTTTAATGATGTGCATAAGACCTTCTTTTTTGATACCAAAAACTGATAGGATTTTAACCTTAGTTTATTGTATCTGAAATGTAGACTTAATTAATTTGCTAAGTTTTACCAAGCTGTAGATAAGTCTTAATGCGATTTGTGTTGAAGGATTCAAAGGTTTTGACTTAACTGGTCAGATAGATACCTGCCCATAATTGCATATGGAGGAAAACACTGGTAAATTGAGGTAATCTTTTTGTTTCAGCTTTAGAAAGCTTTTCAGATAACTGTTCTTTGAGCCACAAGACTTGTGGGGTAAAAATAAGGTATTTTTAGCAGTGGTTTTGCTTTTTGAAGTAATCTTTTGCCACTCTTGGTTTCAGTTGTCTCTGGAAGTGTTCCAGCAAGACAAACTTATTTTTCTTCTTTTTTAATTATTGTACTCCCCTTTATCTGAAAATGTAGTTTCTGCAATTTGGTACCTTTCTGTAGATACTGAGTGTTTTCAGCCTTCCTGGATTATACTGCTTTGTAGTTTTACCATTTTTGCTAGACTTTTTCTTCCTTTCATTTGGTATTCCTTACAGGTGTACTAATTTGGATTCAGTGAGTCTTCTCCTCTAATAGCACTGACTTTGAGGGAATGTGCTTATCAAATGTTTAGATGAGTGTGACACTTTTTTTTTTTTCTAAAAAAACTTTATTACACAACTAAACTGGCATATGCTCTCAAGTTAATATTTGATTTGATTAGCTTTATGCAGTTTTGAAGAAGAACAGCAGAGAGTATTTTAAATGGGAATGTTTCTGGATTTACAAGAATTATGTAATATGTATATTTTTTCAAAGACACACTGGATAGCATGGACTGTCTTTAAGTTGTCAGATATACATGTTTAGGAATAGACAGGGAAAGTTTTGAGCTTGTTTTGTTTTGGTTTTGTTCTGGGTTTTTTGTCTTTTTTTTTTTTTTAAATATAATCCTTTACCCAAACTGAACAGGAAGTGCACACTGCATTTGTACAACTCATTACTCCAATGAGTTTGTGTTACTGTAGTACAAAATAGTTTATCTTGTGTTCTGTAAGAAGGGGGGTGTTATTAATAAAGAAAAAAAAGAAGAAATTAAGAGGTGTGTTTGCATCCAAACTCACTTTCCTACCATCACATGTCAAATTTTTCACAGTAGTGAGCTGTCAGAACACTGAAGAATCATTATGAAAAAGTATCTATTTATATTTGTGAGATAATTACTTAATCTTGGGTCAATGTGAAAAAAAATGTTGATCTCTCTGCTATTTCAGATTGTATCCAGTTTTAAAACTACAACATCAAGGGCAATTTGTCAACTGGTAAAGGAATATGTTGGCCACAGGGATGGTATTTGGGATGTCAGTGTCGCGAAAACTCAACCAGTGGTGTTGGGAACTGCGTCTGCTGGTAAAGTTTTGTAGTTTTGTGTTGCTTGAATCTTCAGAAAATCCTGGTTTAGTCCCTAAGCTATAGCAAATCTAGATAAAAACCATACTTGAATAGTTAGCTACACACTGAAAAAGCCAATTTAAAGCTGTTCAGTAGCTGAAAAATTCTTAAATTGGAGTTCCCTTGAAATGCCTTTAACCTTTAGAATTTACAGGTATCCTTGTTGACCTTTGTAAAGTATGTGCCAGTTAACTTCTGTGCAGGTCATGCTGTCCTTAGAGTCAGCTCTAGCCTGTTGGATGGTTTAAGTGGGTGGTCTGGGGAACTGCTTGCTTGAAGAAGTCGCTCTCTCAGGATGCTATACAGCTGTGTACAGAGATCCCTGCAAGCTTTCTATCATAGTATTGTTTAGCCTTTGTTTCATATAAGCTGTAGACTTAGTCATGGTTTGCATATTATTGTATTACATTCATCTGGCTTTTGCCTAAGAGTGTAGGGGCAGCTAAAAATCTTAATCTTCAGATTGTATTAACTTATTGGATTCCTTCCTTCCCACCTGAGAGGGAACAAGTACTAGTGAGTAAGTCACTAAATCTATTATGATCCAAAAATCGATCTAGAGGCTTGTGTGGTTTTGGAAAAATTCTTAGGGAAATAAACCATAGCCAGTCAAAATTGGTCATTTTGAAGTGACAGTCTTTTGAAGCTGGAAAAGAATCTGAAGACACTTACTGGCCATAAATATTACGGACCAGAAACCTCTGCTTCATAAACTGAACTATTATAATTTTTGTGCCCACTGAGAGGCACATTTTATCTTTGCGTGGGATGTCTTGTCTTTGTCCTGATTTAACTTGGAAACAGCCATTCTCCAATTCTGCATTAAGTTTCTCCCCACTTAAAAATACTTACATTAATTATTTATTTTGGGGTGTGGCAGGGTAAAGGAGTGGGATTTGGAGCGATTTCCTTTTATAAGTAAGTTTTCATTGTACTCTGCAGTGATCTACATGCATTTGGGACTTCTATGCAGGAAGGAAATAGCTTGTGCGTAGAACTGCTGTTTGTAGTGACTGCCTGACTTTTTTCACCGCTAAATGCTTTTTCTGTGTTCTTTCTGGGTCTCATGATACCCAATTGAAGCATTATACATAAGTGTATAACCAAGTCAGGAAAAATATCAGAAGTAGAATTTGTCTTTCAGTACTTACTGCAAATTAATCAGATTGGGACAACACCTTTACTTTTTTTGGGAAATGTGTATTAAGTTGTAATGACAGGAAGCTTTTTATATTTTATATATAGGATGGTAATCGAGAGCATTTTGTCTGTGGTGTGTGAAATCTGTTTCTTAATGGTATGCTCTACTTTCAAAGACAACTTGTTTGTTGAATAGGTTAAAAGTGCAAAGCATACACTTGTAACAATATTTACAGATACTTTTTAATCTTTGTAGATCACACTGCTTTGCTGTGGAGCATAGAAACAGGGAAGTGCCTTGTCAAGTATGTAGGGCATGTTGGATCAGGTAAGATAAGGGCATGTTGTGGAAACTGGAAATAGTGTGTGGGAGGGGGAAATGTGTTTTGGGCAACTACAGAAAGGTTTATTGTGGTTTCACCTGCAGGTTTGCCAACACCATTAACAAGTCAATTGTGAAGTTCCACTAATCTTCACACAGAAAATGTTTTGTAATATGATTCTTTCTTGGAGAGGTGTATTAAAACAGTCTATAAATGCTAAATGAATAAACAAGTCATATAAAGAGATTTACAGGCACAGTTATGACACTCAGAAGTTAAATGTCAGAACTCATTGAAGTTTCATGCATATGCAGAAGAAGAGAAGCTTATATAATCAGAAATTAGCTGTTTTGCAGGATCTGTGTTATATTTGGGATACAAAATACAGATGCTGGGTGAACATCTATTTACACTTCTTTGTTTAATACATGATCCCGTATATAATTTGTTGCAGGGTATTAAAGTCTTGTTTTGGAGACAGTTAATTCAATATAGGTATTTGTCTTCCTCTGTAATAGTATGAATGGTTCAGAAACAGTGTTTTTAAACTCCTGCTTGGGTGGAGAGATGCAGTACAGTGAGTGTTTTTGATGTTAGTCTTAAATTTTGGTGTCCAATTTGACAAGCACCTCAGTAGCCCCCTTCTATCTCATAACAGGTTAATATAGGATTTTATAAACTGAAGGTGGAGAGGTTTTCCATAGCTTTAATTTGCTGTTGAGAGCTGAGCACTTTGAGTGATCATACCCTGCAGTGTAGAGTCATGCACCCACAAAATGAGGAGTGCCGTTATTGACCTGGTACGTTTAGTTAAGTAACTCAGCTAGCACATCACAGGAACTTTGTCGCAAAGGTACAAGTAGAATTAAGTTCTCCAGAGAGTGGTCAGCTGCTTCAACCGTGAGTTCTACTTCTTTTTCCTGCTATATGACTTCTACCTCTACAGAGGTAGAAGATGCCAGTAGATAAATGCATAGAAACAACAGGTAACGCTATTAATTCATTCAGATATCTCAGGTTGCTTGCTGTGTGGAGAGGTTACCTTTAGGCTCCATGAAGTCATGTGTAAAAATTCCAGTCACTTGCATTTTCATGCTAATAGATATTTATTTTTTAAATTCATTTTTAATTTTTTAAATTTGGATAACCATGAAAATAATAGCTGTAACTTGTATTTAAACAGTTGTGTGTAAACTAAGTAAAAAAACCTATATAAATTTATATAAAAATTTTATATACTTTTACATAAAAATTTTATATAAAAATTATACACACTATAATTTATAAAATTATATAAATATATATAATTTATATCTAAAATACTGTATTTTTCATTTAGTAAAACTTCATTTACGTTTGACACTTGATTTGAAACGGAGCAAAGGTGTTGCAGGCCAGCAGCTGGCGCGTGATTGAGTTAGTGTTCAGTGTGAATAATTTAAGGAATATCTTTTCAGATTCATTACACCACACCTCCCTGACAGCATAAGCATCTGTTTTACTTGTATGATGGATGGAAATGATTTCTAAGTTCTTTCTTGGAAGAACTGCTGAAGAGAAGCTTATGGATTTTGCAAATGAAAGTGCTTAGTAATAAAAAGTAATTGAATCCTATGCAGTGAAATAAAGAATGAAGAGCAGCTTTGTAGGCTGATAAGATTCTTGCAGGACTATTTTAAAACAATCATGTTTTGATTACATATGATTGCAGGACTGAAATCCAATTTGTAGTATTTGCGTTAGGTTTTTAGGCATTTGTTCTTGCAATCTTAAGTAATAATCAGAAAGTTGATGGTGGTATTTAGGAACTTTTCATTGTGTTAGAAATAGTTATGAATATTTAAAATTCTCTTTATGGAAGTCCAGAGCATTATCTCCTGTCAACTTACAATTATTTGAATGTGATTTGTTTATCCTCTGTAACATGAAACACTTGTACTAGATTCAGGAAATAACTTGCTAGAAAATATGTAGTGTTGTGTAATCAACTATAGATGCTTTCCTTGATACTACATAGGTTTCCTCAAATAATATGTCATCACGCCTTATGTCACTTAAGAGGTTGCTATACTACAAAAAATTGCTTAAAACTGAAGACTTCTTGATTTTTCAATGCTTTTAATGATAAAACATTGTGAAATAATGGTTTTAATACACTTAAAACTTTACTTTGTTTCACACAGTAAATTCCATAAAGTTTCATCCAACTGAGCAAGTGGCTCTTACAGGTATGTAAAGTTTTTTCATATGCTATGTTAATCATAATGGAAAAATAACTGTCATTCGCTAGCATCTTTTTGGTTGTAATCCCTCTCCTTGCTGCTTTGTCAGTATCCTTGTTGATTGAATTATTTTAAGGCATAACAAATCAGAGCTAGATCTTCGCATTTGTTTGTCATACCATTGTAATTTGTGCTTACCTGCTCGAAAACAGACACTTGGAATCATACATCAGCTGAATGTTCACAAATCCATGCGGCCTGATGGGATTCATCCCAGACTACTGAAGGAGCTAGCGGATATTATGCAGGACCCATGTCAGTCATCCACCAAAGGTCTTTGGGAATCTGGGGAGGTGCCTGCTGGCTGGAAGCTAGCCAGTGTTACTCCAATTTACAAGAAGGGTGTGAGGGAAGATGCAGGGGACTACAGACTTGTTAGTCCAACCTCAGTTCCTGGAAAAATGATGGAGATTATACTGGGTACTGTTGAAAGGCATTTAAAGAATAATGCAGTCATCAGGCACAGTCAACATAGGTTCACAAAAGGAAAAGTCCTGTTAACTAATATGATATCCTTCTATGATAGTCAGTTATCTAGTGGCCGAAGGGAACGTGGTGGATGTAGTTTTTCTGGATTTTAGCAAGGCTTTTAATACTGTCCTTCACAGCATTCTTCTGGACAAGTTGTCCAGCTGTGGGATGAGCAGGCTCATGGTGTGCTGGGTGAGGGACTGGCTGGAGGGCAGAGCTCAAGGGGTTGTAGTGAATGAGGCTACATCTGGCTGGCAACTGGTAACCAGCAGTGCTCCTCAGGGTTCAATTCTAGGGCCGGTTCCATTCAATATATTTATCAATGATCTAGATGCAGGAGTCAAATGCACCATTAGCAAGTTTGCTCATGCTACCAAACTGGGAGGTGCTGTTGACTCTTGAGGGACAAGATGCCTTGCAGAGGGATCTAGATAGATTGGAGCATTGGGCTGTGATTAATCGGATGAATTTTAATAAGTTGCCCAAAGAAGGGCAACGAAGCTGGTGAAGGGTCCAGAGTACAGGGCTTAAGAGGAGTGGCTGCGGGAAGTGAGATTGTTTAGCCTGGTGGAAAGGAGGCTGAGGGGAGACCTTATCGCTCTCTACAACTACCTGAAAGGAGGTTGTAGTGAGGCAGGTATTGGTCTCTTCTTCCAAGTAACAAGCCATTGGACAAAAGGAAACAGCCTCAAGTTGCACCAGAGGAAGTTTAGGTTGGATATGAGGAAAAATTTCTTCACCCAAAGGGTTGTCAAGTGTTGCAACAGGCTGCCCAGGGAAGTGGTTGAGTCACCATCCCTGGAGGTATTTAAAAGACAGTGTAGATGTAGTGCTTAGGAACATGGTTTAGTGATGGATTTGGCAGTGTGAGGTAACAGTTGGACTCGATGATCTTAGAGGTCTTTTCCAACCTGAATAATTCTGTGATTCTAATTCCAAATGATGGATTCAGTACCTAGGACAGAGTAATGCTGGGCACAAGTATGAACTTGGAGAGGAGTGGCTGGAGAGCAGCACTGCAGGAAGGCATCTGGGAGTGTTGGTTGATGACAGGCTCAATATGAGTCAGCAGTGTGCCCTAGCAGCCAAGAGGGCAAACTGCATCCTGGGCGCATCAAACACACCATAACCATCCAGTCAAAAGAGGTGATTATCTGGCGGTGTTCAGTGTTGTTGTGTCCTCACCTTGAGCACTGTGTGCCGTTCTGGGCCCTACAGCTTAAGAAGGACATGAAGGTCCTTGAATGCATCCAGAGGAGGGCAACAAAGCTGGTGAGAGGTCTGTAAGGCATGTCCTATGAGGAGAGACTAAGGACTTTCGGCTTGTCTAGTTTGGAGAAAAGGAGGCTGAGGGGCAGCCTCATTGCTCTCTACACCTTGAGGAGGGGCAGTGGAGTGAGGTGCTGAGTGAGCTCTTCTCCCTGGTATGCAGTGATAGGTTGCATGGGAATGAGTGGTTCAAAGCTGCGCCAGGGGAGGTTTGGACATTAGGAAGCATTTCTTTACTGAGAGGGTGGTCAAACACTGGAACAGGCTTCCTTGAGAGGTGGTCAATGCCCCAGTCCTGTCGATGTTTGAGAGGCGTTTGGACAATGCCCTTAATAACATGCTTTATTTAACTTTTGGTCAGCCCTGAACTGGTCAGTCAGTTGGACTAGATGGTCGTTGCAGGTCCCTTCCAACTGAAATAGTCTATATTCTGTTCTGTCTTAACCCTTTTGAAATACATGATACTTCCAGACGTAAAGGAAGAGAATATCGAGATATTGACTGTGCAGAAAAAACAGCTCAAAAATACTACAACTGTTGGTGTAAAGGTGTTTTCAGGACTGAGAATATACCATCAGTGCAGCTTCAGGTGTGAAAACTGTCTAATGTGGCTAATACTATGGTTCATATGGTCCAGCAGTTAGGGCACTAGCTTTGGGATTAAAGAGGTCTGGATTCAATTTACTGCTATTAGGTAAGTCATTGTAAAATAAGGATAATTATTACTGAAGTTAGAAATTAAAACACTTTTTCTTTCTGCATCTACAGTGACCACTTTAAAGGAAGGTGGGGAGTAGAATGCCTTCTGTGTAGGCTAACAATTATTTAAGTTTGGCTATTTGGATTCTCCTGTTTTCATATGTTAACTGTAGCCATTTTTTCCGTACCACAAACATGTTGCTATATAAGCTGACTTAAAAAAACCAAACCAACGAAACCAAAGCTGCCCATAGCTAGATTTTTGTTCTTCTACAATTTTTCTGAGAGGTGGTTCTGCGAATTATTTCCACTGAAAGTTTTCAGGGGACCTGTTCTTCAGTGTCACTGGATTGGTTTAGAACTGATCAAAACAAAAAAAATCTTCCTCCCTGATCCAGAATAGTGACAGCAGAAATAGTATGAGGTTATAGCTTTCTTACTTGGTCTGTTAGATGAGATATTTTTCCTAGTGCTTTCATGTATATTGCACTTGCCAGAGCTATGCATACTCATAACAAACTGTTCTTCTTAATGGAGAACTCTCAGCACTGTACCCCTAGGTATTAGAGCGTGCTTGTTCTGCCCATAACAAGGAGAATCTTTAGTTTCTCCTTAGTTAATAATGGGTAAGTCTATTTCCAAAACAAATGCAGTCTAAAATCAGATGGTACCTGCTGAGTTGTAAAATGGTGTTAGTTAAGCTGAGTCGCTTAAGGCAGAAGCAGAATAGCTTCACACTTGCTCTTTTGGGTTTCTCATTAAAACCATGTTAAAAACATTTGATGGAAGAAATTGAATGAAAAAGACCCTCAGTATTTTGAGAAGTAGCAAATGAAGGATGGCACCTGTTGATGTATTAAATGCCTTCTTCACATGTTACATATTAGCACAGCAAGTGATATTTGTGTTCTGATGTGTAGTATTTAAGTGGATGTTTTCACTGGAGGAATGATTAATTTGGTAGCTACTTATATTTTGCATGAGTTCTGTTCTTACCAGTTTTGAAGCCAGGACAATAACGGTTGATGTTGAGACTTGCTCACCAAAAAGGTCATAATGGTATCTGTTAGAAAAAGGTGCAACTCAGACAGTATTGCCAAATGTAATGTTAAAGCTTGTTTTTATTGCCCATGGAAATGCTCTTACTTAGTTTTCTCTGTTTTTTTACCTCTTCTCCCCCTGTGCAGCATCTGGAGACCAGACAGCTCACATCTGGAGATACATAGTACAGTTGCCTACGCCCCAGCCAACTGCAGACTGCAATGTAAGCAATCAGCTTACTGCAACTAAACTAATTGCACAGCAATTTTATTGGATACAGGTTTTATGATAAGACTGAATGTTAAATTTGTGCATCATTGAAAAATTACATGATTTCAGGATTGCAAAAGGTGGGATTTTAAGGTTTTAGTTTAACGGATATATTTCAGCCTTTCTTTTGAAAAAGATTCACTTCGTGTTTTCGAAGATCTGTGGTGCAGAATAGAATATGCAGCTGCAAGTACATTATTTTTTTGTTCAAGGTAATAAACGTGTAAATAAATGAACTGTTGAATAAATTTTTTTGTGATAATTCAAATCATAAATAATGACGTTCTTTTTAAACAAGTTAAATTCTTGTAGCTTAACTTACTGAGGCACCTGTATTAGCTATAGTTGCTGTGAATTGAAAACTGATGGTTAAAGGCTTGTATTTTTGGCATTTATTTATTTGTATCTTTATTGATTTCTAATCGACCCTTGCCAGCATTCATCACACTATCTCATGTTGTTGTCCCCAGGCTTTTATTTAGTCAGTATTTATTGTAGACTGTCAAATGCTTATTTGACTTAAAAGCACCCATGCTAAATAGTGAAGACAAACGTAGTTTATAGCATGAGCTTCTCAGTAAGCTGAGTAGGGGCAAGAGATAGCTGTATAATACAAGATATATTTTTGAATGGAAAATGTTTGATACAGTTTATTTGATTTAGCATTTCCATTTTGAAGGAGCAGTACAAATGTTATCTTTTTCACACCTAAGTATCACGAAAGAAAAGCCTATTTGTCTTGCCTAAGTGAAATAGGGTTCAGAGATTGATACTTCATGGTTAGCAAAAAAAATTATTTTGCATCTAGTTTACATCAGCCCTGCATGATGACTGTGTATCGACCAGCAGACAAATATTGGTGTCATGATTTTGACTCTAATGCATGAAAATACAGCCGTAAATGATTGTCTTCCCAAAGATTAAAACAGTCAGTGTCCTGTTCGATGCTTCCTACTCTTAAAAATCGAAGGGAAAAAAGTCCATTGGTAAATGTGCTGCAGTGAAACTCTAGGCTAATACAGTAAGGGGAAGAAAAAAAGGCTTGCCAGATAGTAAAGGGGACAGATAATCAGAGCTAAACAGTTTGGAAGAGATTTTAAAATGAAGTAGTTACTAAAACTGCATTTAGTTAACTAGTATTATTCCTCCAACTAAGTTTTTGATAGTGAGTACCTGAATAGGCTAGATTCTACAGAATTAAGTCACCCACATTCACAGTAAGAGGATTGGAAAGCATTTGTGTTGTAAAATGTAACTTAGAGACATTCCTTCTCTTTTACTCTAAATCTTTTTTTCCCTTGCATTTTATAGCAAATGTCTGGAGAAGATGAAGTTGAGTTCTCAGATAAAGATGAACCTGATGGAGATGGAGATGGTTCTAGTGATTGTCCCACTGTCAGAGCCCCCTTAACTTCACTGAAAAGCCATCAAGGAGTCGTCATAGCAGCTGACTGGCTTGTTGGGGGGAAGCAAGCTGTGACAGCATCGTGGGACAGGACGGCAAATCTGTATGATGTAGAGACTTCCGAACTTGTTCATTCTCTTACAGGTATTTGTTCAGTCACAAAAAGATAAATTGGTCATTTAAGTTTATATGTGGCATTACTTGTAGAGCCCAAAACATTGGGAAAAGATGTTTCTCTGGTGTACGATGCGAGTGTGTACAAGACTTAAGCTGCTGCTCAGTGTTGTAATGGTTTCTAAAATTCCAACCTTGTAAATTCTCTGAGCATGAATTTGTTTTCTTTTAGGCTTGTGATATAACCTATGATAGTAGTTGTTTTTAAACTGAATGTAGCCAAACTTTAGTTCTTGCAAAATGGTTTTGCTGTGTTCATGGCATATCAAGTAGCAGTAACCTATGACTACTTCATAATAATGTGAAATGAGTAGTGGGTTTTTTTGCTTTTAAATACAATTCCAAACTTTTTCAGCAGTAGTAACATTAAAGTTCAGAACTATTATTATTCTTTTCTATTTGGAGAAAAAAGAAAAAATCATCAGCATTTCATTCCAAGTATATGTGGAAATGGAAAGTCTTCTTTTCATTACCTTACATGTTCTCACCTGTCATTGTAGGGCACGACCAAGAGCTAACACATTGTTGTACACATCCCACCCAACGTCTTGTGGTGACATCATCACGCGATACAACCTTCCGTCTGTGGGATTTCAGAGATCCTTCTATCCATTCTGTGAATGTCTTTCAGGGCCACACAGAGTAAGTGACAGTTCCTTTACAGGTTTTTACAAGTTCCAAAAGTATAAAGTATTCAGTTGCTAATCTGAACAAAACTGTTCCTGTGCTCTTTTTGAGGTGCTAAGTTCATTCCCCTGTTTTATGAGACTGATTTTCACAGAAACCCCTAACTGTCCTCCTTCA
The DNA here is from genome assembly GCA_035590275.1 of Ibycter americanus. Taxonomy (NCBI): domain Eukaryota; kingdom Metazoa; phylum Chordata; class Aves; order Falconiformes; family Falconidae; genus Ibycter; species Ibycter americanus. Next base: position 61,991,104 of record JAVJGI010000050.1, read on the forward strand.
CACAGCAGTAACACAGCAGTACTTAATTTCCAAAACAGCACCCAGGGCTCTTGGTGTGATATTGCTTATATGGTAAGTCTAGATAAAGCTCCTTACAATTAAAGGTAATTTAAGGTATGAGGTTGTTTCCAGCATTGGTTATGCCTGTAGTTTACAGGTATTGCTGTAGTGCAGTTTATTGGGCAGATTACCCCTGCTTGTCATGACACTCAGTGTGAAATAAAGGTTACTTCTTTGGAAGCAGTAGGGGGAAAAAAAGCAGGATTAGTTTTTACCCTTTAAGCTAAAGCTTCTAATTTGTACATGAGGTAAGAAATTAAAATAAGGGCATGGATTACCATGTTCTGTCAAAACAGCAGTTTTGATGTAACATTTTTAGTTGTCAATTAAGACTTTTAAGTTTTTAAACTGGCTAGTGTTGAATATGGGCAAATGTAGTCATAGGAATCTATGTTATGGTGTTGACTTACCTTTCTGTTAATCAGAGTTTTGGTACGTGGAAAATGCAGGAGTAACTTTGAAATACTTTACCCAAGAAAGTGAATCTTTTTTAAAGATTTTGGAATGTTTCAACTTCATTGTTTCAGAAACAAATCCCACCTTCCTCCTTAAGAACAAAAGATGGTTGTTAATCTGAGCTCAAAACAAAACCCACAAATATTTATTCATGTTTCTGTTTTTTTTTAATTCAAATGTGTAGTTTGCATTATGACTGAGTTTCAGTATCTACTTTTTCATTTTCCCAGCTGTTGGCTAACCTATATATAAAATAAAACCTCTTTAAACCTGCCCTGCCCTGGGCTCCTCAGCTTGATAACTTACGTGGTGCATGACCATCATCCCATATAAGTAGCCATGTTCTGATAGGAGATTAAGCTTAATTTTGTGGTCTGCATCCTATAATGGTTTCATGCCATAATTTTTGTACTCTTCTATTACTTTTTCTAGAATGACTTGTAAAAGTTGGAAGTTTTTGTTTCCATTGGTGCTTGCGTTTTTTTTTTTTTCTGCGCTGGTTAATTGTTTTGTCCCAGGACATTTTATCAGAGAAAGGAACATGATTGACATTAGCATTTTTCTGTACGTATGCTGAGACCAGACGTTGTTGGTCTGGGGAGATGGTGCATACTGTAAAAGCTGTTAGCTGGTATTTTGGCCTCTATCACTGATACCTATGAACTATCAGGGAGTGTATTTTTTAATGAATGGAATAGACCTTAAGCAATCTCTTTGGTCACTCTTGTTCCAGCTTTTAATTGTCTTCATATTTGTGTGTGTTGTATTGTCTGTCTCCATTTTGTTCTTTGAATGTATGAGTTTCTAGTATTGACATAGGCTTTTTCACCAAATACACTCTAATTAAGAGTCTCAAAACTGACTTTAATGGCTAAGGTTGTTCAGCGCTCTGTTTTCTCAAAGAGGTGATTCTGTTATGAAGATGAGTATTTCACTGAGGAATGCAGTCAGAGCAGAGATGGAAGTTCAGTATGTTGCAATCAAGACATACTTTGAGGGATTTTATTTTTGGTCCATTATTGTGCTGCCTGTTGGCAAAATATTTTTAAATTACTCTGTAATCAACACTATAACAATCTTCTCAGATTAAGCAGCGTAGAAGAAACTGTTTTATCTGTTGACTGGAAAATATATACACACAAGACATTTTTTTGGCTTCTCTTGAATGTCTATTTAAATAATTTGCCAAGTTTTTAATATTTTGATAGGCTCTTGGAATCAGTTCTGTAATTGGGTGTTAGAGTCATTAACGATGATAATTTAAAGTCCTCAAGCATAAGTTTTAACAGCCTCTTCTAAGTAGTATCTGATGAATAGCTGTTCTAGAGCTCATAGAGCAGCTTGCCGGCCCCCCACCCCCCGTATTTCACCAGATCAACTCCGAATGCATTAAACCACTATAATTAGATGCCCAACATCTCAATCATGAGGCCGGCAGGCAGGGTTTATTGTGTTGTAGCCCCCAAAACCTTACTCCATCCCCATGTTCCTTCTCACGGGAGAGCCAAACCATCACTGCGCCCTAGGCATTCACCGTGTGTGGATCTCTCAATCCAGCTTCTGTAAGAAATGCAAATACGTCAAAATGGCATTTCTCTGCGGAGTGATGGTGCGCGCCTCTCCGCGCCTCTCCGCGCCGCAGGGACCGGCCAGCCGGGGCGGGGGGCGAGCTCGCTGCCGGTGTGACACCCGCGCCAGCAGGTGGCACCACTACCCTGCCGGCTGCGCGCCGCGGGACTGATTTTTTTTCTTAAAAATAAAACTTTGTTACTGTCTAATTTTGTGTGCGCACCCATAGCAATTTATATTACTAGTGCTATTAATCCCCAGGCACATCCCTCTATGAGGTGTTTAACGGAGCCGTGGGAAAAGGTTACATTTGTATTATCATCCAGACACTTGTTGCATGTTAATTAAATTGACTTCCTGAGTTAAAGCCTCCAAAAATTATACTGGGGACTCAAATTGCAACACCTTTTTCTCAGCAGATACTGCTCTAAAATACATGTTCGATAATATATAGCATCGGCTGTTCTCCTATTGAGAAATTACTGCATTTAGAGGTTATTGATTAGAGCTCTATAAGTTGAACTAAGGTTTTTCTGCAAAGAGCAAAACGCTTCTGGCATCTACATGGCAATTTTCATTCCAGCTTCACTTCTACTTTTGTTTGCTGACCCTGTGCAGCTGTGTTTTGTCGGGGCTTTGAAAGGCATTCTTTTTCCAATGTGGTGATCTAGTTGAAAAACTCTGACATTGACATGTTCTTGCATATGTGCTTGATGAGCGTTTCCATCTCTTCAAGTACTCTGCATGTGCTGAGGTCTATGTTGATGTGTGGATTTCTAAAATGTTAATGCTGGAAATCCTTACCATTTGTAGCTTAAAAAAAAAAAAAGCTTGTACAGGTCCAGTCAAGTACTTTACAGATTTTATACATTTATTCTGATGATTTAGTAACACTGGAAATAAGTGAATCCCCTATTGGCAAACGAATGCTTATTAGCTAGTGAGTTCATATACATCTTTTGAACCATACATTGATTTTCCTATGTATTTGTAGTATGTTGTTGCTTATATGCAGCCGATGAGTTACTTGATAAATATTGAAGACCTTTGTTTTGTTTAGTGACTGCCAAAGGTACACAGTGGTTGGGCACATATCTCTTGAAATGCTTGAATAAAAATGTACAGGACTTCCAAGACTGGACTTGCAAATACCATCCTTCAAAGAATAAAATGTTGTCTTCAGAAGTAGCTTTGGGTTGCAATTCTTAAAAGAATATCCTTTGCTAATGCTTCTTGATCAGTGTATAGTTATGCACCAACTTGTATTGGTGATTAAATGCATTTTTGGCTTAAAAAAAATAAAAAATTAAGTGGGCACTTTTGATCTAGCCAGAAAACATTACAGTTTGTTTATGACTTCTCAAATTTACTGATATTTGTAGCTAGATTGAGTCAGTGTGTCAAACGTGAATGTGCATTAACTGTTGAATGTATATTTTTGTGTTACTTTCTGGGTAAACTCGGAGAAAAAAATTGCTGAAAGTGGATCTTATTTGTGACAAAGCACTGAACAAGGTGGCTTATAGCACTTTCAGACCAAAGCATATTCCTTCTCCTTTCACTCCGGTTGTGTGGTTATGAGATCAGAAGGGTAGGTTCCTGCTCATTTGCTGTGTGTATGTCTCTGAATATGCAGCTGGATGGCGAGTTGTGCTTAATCCTGAGAACTTTGAAATTAGAGAATTGCAAATATGTCTTGCTGCTTCAACGTTTCATCTTGAAACCCTTACACTAGCTGGAAAATCTGAATTAAAAAATACTTAAGCAGTGACTGATTAGGATGCTGGGCTGAATTCTGACATTTAGTGAATTGGGAATTAACGTCAAAGTGGCATTCTGTATCAAGAGAATAATAATTGCTTTAGTTTTGTGGACGCTCAAGTTTGCCAAGGTCAGCTGGCTTTCCCAGATTCTTAATTCTGCAAGATTTAATACTTGTACTCTGATGTGTGTCTGTCTTGTTCTTGAAAGACCGAGTCATGGCAGGGGGGAAATGCCTTGTCTTCAGGCAGTAATGTCATTAGACATCTATGTTGGAAAGTAGTCTTATTCTAGACATCCTCAGTATTACAAGGTCACTGTTAGGTATTCTTACTTAGCTACATTCTCTTGGTGTAGCTAAGGCATATCTAGATGTAATTCTAAAAATGCAAGTTTTGCACCTTCGACTAAAAGCTGTGCTAGGGAAGGGAGCCTTGTGCCAAACAAAATGTCACAAGGTGGGTGCTGTCAATGGACTTTGACCAGTTTAAAGCATCTGTTCTTTTCAAGATAGTCCTGTTCTGGCTTCAACTATTGGTGCCATCAGTGATGCTTTCTCTACCATTTTTCTGTTCTTTCTCATCAAAGAATGCCTTAGGCATTCACTGTGCGTGGATCTCTCAGTCCAGCTTTTTTGTAAGAAATGCAAAATTTTTCTGATGAAACATATAGTTTTCTCTCCAAGCCTTACTGATTAACTAGATGATTCTGATATTACTATTAGTATTCCTACCTTGTTCTGTCTACTGTGGGTTTTTTTCTCTTGCATTTCAGACACTGCTCTGATCCCACATTTAGATGTTGCGTATTCTTTAAATGAAGATTATGGCCTGCACTTTAAGCTGTAGGGTTTGCTTTTTTTAATTTTGTGCTTCTAAACACATACCTATAAAAACCTTTTGGTTTACATTTATTACATACATGTTACAGAGCATGTTAAGGTTTCAACAGTTTTCTTAAGAGTTGTTAGCAGTCTTATTAGCTGATAGCTCAAGCATCCAGCTTCAAATTTGTCTAACTTCCAATGTTATTAACTTCTTTGTGAGTCTGTTTCAGGACAGACTGGGGCCAGCAAATTTTACATGCCTTCAGCTCACCCAAGTTACCTGTCTTTGCTCTCTTGCACAGCTTGAATACCCCATTTTCTCTCCTAGCCTTCCCCCAACCCAGCACTGTCATGGAGTTGTTGAAGTGCTGAAAAAGCAGTTTGAAAGATAATATTCTTTGATAGTTTTGTTTCCTTTATGTTCTTGAACCTTTTCTGTTGTCACTAGTGAACTTCCTCATGGTAAAAATTGTTTCCTAATTAATAAAGAAATATAAAAATTTGAATAAACTACTTCTTAAGCTGTAAGAGTATTAAAATTACAAGCCCTGTAACTAAGAGAAAAGAAATCCTTTAGGTGTTTTATTTTTGGGAATATGGTATGTAACATACAAAGTTAGACTGTAGCTAGCCACTACAGTGCTAGCCACTAGAGTTTTGTCAGTCATTTTAAAAAAGATGTAGGCAATAAATCTGTATCCAGTTGCTTATGAGTGCTTTAAGCTTCACTGCAGTAGATGGAGAGAATCTTAATTCCATTCTTGAATGCATGCGCTAAAAAGTGCTATGGGTTTTTTTTCAAATGACCCACAAAAGAGCATAGCCAAAGGCCTTTTCTTTGTATCCTGTTGAGTAGAGCATAATGTTTTGTAATGTGGTGGTGTTCTAAAGCTTACATAACATATGCAGCAATACTGCAGGAATAAATGGACCTTTTTTATCCCATCACAAATGTAATGGAATTGATTTAAAAAATATCTGCACCTTAACTAATTTACTAACTTGCCATTGAGCAATTCTCATGAAAGCTACTTACTGTTTTCAGTCCTGTATCATTTTATTATTTTAAGACGGTGAGAAAAGGAGATACTGGCAATTTTCTCTAAATGTCATGAAACAGGTATCTCTGGAATAGACGTTGTTTTAAATGCTAAAAAAATGACTTTTCAGTGCTAACAGTTCTCTCTGAATTCTCCCCATCCTTTTTCGGTGGTAATTCCTTCATGGTTTGTTCTTACCGGTTCTTGAGTTGGAGGGAAAAAGCTCTGCTGGTATTTGGAGATAAATCTACAAACAGACTTCGGGAATTGTATGTTTAGCTTTTCCTGGAATCAAATGCCTGTAGCACTTCTAAAACCTGAATGCACAGTCAGATGTGGAGGTACTGGTGTGCTCCTTACCTGGGACTTGTGTGGCCATTGCCATCGCTCTCTAAGATGGGCAACGTGTTGTCCGTATCTGGAGTTTTTAAACCCCAGTCGTGGTTTCCCCTCAGGCTACGAACTGCTCTGTGTGGGGATATACTTTGTTTCGCTAAAAGAAACTCTTGTGCAGGAAATGCTGTCCCAAATAGACCTTTCTCTAGGTTTTGTTCCTGAATTTTACTGCTTAAAATGAGAGAGGCATATTTAAATACTCAAAATTTGCTGTTTAACTACAATTTGGTGTACATTGAATAAATTTATCTGAAAGCTCTGTTTTAGTCTGTTTTCTCCAGAACTTCATCCCCCACACAGTTTAATGCGTATGAGTAGATTAGATGCCTTTTCACAGGCACGAAAACATGTTGTCTCCTGATGTTCAAGGGTAAATCGCAGTGTAGGTTGCAAATCAAAATGGAAAGAACAGTGTTAACTTTTCTGGTGCGTTGCCAGTAAGGGTTCTGCATCAGCATTTCATGGTCCAATGTTTTCAACATAATTTTTTTTTTTCCCTTCCCCTATGTGTGAAATTTCAGCAGATTGTTATGCAAAACAGTTTTGTGTCTCAGTGTGACTGGGGAGACAGCTGTTCAGCCTAATGAGGAGTGCTAGCACTACAGTATTTCTGTTGATTGAGACCCACGGAGGGAGCAGGATGTTCGAGGCCAGGCAGCGGTGTGTGGTGAGGAAGTGCCACGCTGTCAGCTGGAAGTACACGCTCGGCTGCTCCCTATGACAAGATAAATGAGTTTTGCTGGGGTTTGGCGGAGGCTGAAGCTTTTCTGGAGAATAGTTGTAGCGCACCAAACTCCCTGTGGGACCCATGGTTTGAAGTGTCATAAGACTGCTTCCTCTTCAGCAGTTTTTTTTGTTTTTTAATGTCCTACAATACCTGTCATCTTTTTGAGTTATTAAAAACCTAATGTCTTCTAGCATTCCATTAACACGGGGTCTGATGATCTTTTGTTGTCATTTTTTTATTAACGTAGCCAAGGGGATGTTAACCACAGTTCTAGCTGGGTTAGAACAAACTGAAGACTAGTATAAACAGAAAGTAAAACTAGCCACATGAAAATACAGGAAAAAGTCTTTTAATTTTTGTGATATGGGTGGGGTTAGGGAGACAGTACTTTGGAAAGGTTATTTGTATATTGGCTGCTCTGCCAGCTTCTTTCTTCCCACACAGACTTTGCTTCCCTTTGTTTTCACCTTCCCCCTTCAGCTGGGCTGAAACTCTGTTTTAGTTTTAAAGTAGGAATTGGCTGCCTTGTTGCTGTTTTTTCTTAATTTTAAAAAAACGACAACAAACCAACAAAAAATGAGATGAGATGTATCTGTCTCACTTTAAGAGATGCTTCAGTTTGGAATAACATGAGACAAAGCATGATCTGTAGTGCATAAGAAAACCTATGAGCACAGCATTTGCTCATGTTTTCTTAAGTCAGTAGTGTTGTACATGTTCTTGAATTTAAATGTGTGTGTTGTTTGTTTGTTTGTTTTAAATGTGAACACAGTATATTCCACTTCAAAAAAAACAAGACGAGAAAAACCACCTGGTCTTTACTCAGATGACAGTCAAGTGTTGAGAAACCTCCCCACATTTGTCAAGTTTCTGAGAATGATACTGCTTTTGGCCTTTCTAGACTTGGTATTGAGTTACTTAAAACTTCTAGTCTTGCAGTCGTATTTTGAAAATGAGATATCCTTGAGGATTGAATTAAGTGTGTCAATATCAATAGGTTCCCCTAGAAGAATAATGTTGCATATTTTTAAAGCATAATATCTAGGACTGTTACACAGTACATCCATATACTGTTTGCTTTGAAACTGTGATCAAAATTCTTGATGATGAACAGTGGGTTCAGTAAAAGGTACTTTTATATGAAGCCTTTGAATTCAAAGCTCCTTAAAAAGGCTGGTTTTGTAGTCACGTGTGCTTGCAAATCGTGCATACCCCCAGTCTGCAGTGCCTTACGGGGATGAACTGTTGGCAGGGTAGGCAGAGGTCTAAGAACTGCTAAACACCTTTAAAAATATCATGGAAAATGACCTGGCAGCCTTCCCTTTGCCTTTCTGTCTTTCCCAGTTGACAGACAGAGCTACAGCAGAACTTCATTGTGTTTTTATTTTACAAATTTTTTCTTAGTGTACCCAGTAATAGCTGAATGAATAGTTAAACTGATTTTTTTATCAGTTTAGGATTCTTTTATCAGAAAAGGATTTTGTTTTCTTTTGAGAGTCTTTTTGTTTTTACAGGAATAGTAAGGGTCGAGCTAACCTAGAGTTGGCATTCTGTTTGCATGGTGATAGTTTCGAATGTTTTCATTTTAGAAATGGTAAATCTAAGGAGGAGATAACTTTATGGGGTCAAAGAAACTTAACTATGTTTTGACAATAAGTGATAAAGGAGAACCAATATGAGATCAAAAAAGCTAGAAAGCTGTTCAAAGTTGTGGAAAAAAGCATGCAAAACTGGAGGGTTATTTTAAGACAGTTTCACAACATACTCCACCTGTAACTGGAATAAAATGTATGATGGGAAAACAGATAGATTTCTGTGTTGGCAGCAGAGTACTAAAACACAGTGTATTCATTCACCTGAAGCTTTTCTATGACTTGAATTCCTTGTACTGTTTTGAACAAGGAAGTCTCCCAATGTGTGTGCAAATTATGGGGATTTAATAGTGAATTTTATACTTAAAAACATAGTTGCAAACGTGTTACAGCAATACAGAGTTCAGTGAAAGTCTGAAACATTTTACAGAGGTATTTTGCCACTTGTATAATGAACTAGTGAGGAGAGAAATGCAAATGTTGGTAAGTTTAATGGAGGTCAGGCTGGTGCAAGACAGGTTTGGCGCTAAGAACATACCAATCCGATTTTGCAGTAACTTCAGCTACATGAATGAGTTTTCTTCCCAAACGTGAAGGTGCCTAATGAAAGAGACTAATCAGTTGTGGTCTTCATGTATGTTTTAACTCTTTGACTTTCAGTTCGTAAAGTCCAGAAGCTTAGGTGAAGACCTCTTGGTTCTTATTTTAATCATCTCCCTGCTAGCTTAGCTGCACTCTAGTAATGCATTAGGAAACTTGGTGTGATGAATAAAGTGGGCCTTCATCCTAATTAAAACTTAATTTGGTGTCAATTTAAATTAAAAGGCTTGCATAAACTGGTCCATTGTGACCTGGCTAGTGCTAATCTCAGTCAGCAGCTTGGATAGGACATGAATTCAGATTTCTGCAGGACAACCAAAGTGACAGTAACAACTGACAACTTAAATTAAGATGACTGAATTCTAAGAAATTGATGTGCATGACCCAAGTTACAAGATAGGTCATTAAATCAAATCTGTAGAAACAGAGTTGAGAAGCCTTCCCTCGTGATTTTAGGGAGAGACAAAAATGCTTTGTTAGTACATTGTGTGGGCAGAAAATAACTGCTTTTGAGTTGGGAATTCACACAGTATTAAAATGAAAATAGTAGTACAAAAAGTTTAATTAGTTAATATGAAATAAGGGTAAAAGATTTTTTAAAAAAATCAGCTCATCATCATGAGAACTCTTCATTTGAGCTCAGAGAATGCTGTTCTCTGAAAATATAAAATACAAAGATAAACTTCTAAAATAAAATCCTTTACGTAATCCTTTTTGAAAGTAGTATGTTGCACTTCCAATTGCTAGAAATGTTCTTGGGAGCATTTCTGTGGCTGCCCTTGTGCTTTTGTAGACAGAATGGGTAAAATTTGAAGAGCTGTCTGTTCATGCTTCTTACTACTACTACTACTTGCCATTTTTTTTTTAACTAGCCCTCAGACTTAGCTGCTTGTAAAATATGAATAGAAATCAAAATGAGAAATTATTAGATTGCTGTAGCTGTTGCTAGTGGAATTATACCGGAAGCTCTGTGTATGTATTACAGCAAGTTTAGGTGTGCTTTCAGAATAGCTTTAGCTATATGTCAGGTAGGTAGTTTGGATCTTTTCAGTGTCTGTGCTGTGAATGAGAGATGCCTGAGGTAGTTCTGCAGAAGTCTTTGGATGGAAAGTAAAAGAACTTGACTACTAGTCTCAAAACACCTGAGAGGAAGAATTGTACTGTGTGCTACTAATTCAGTTTTAGTTGTCTGATAAGCCTACTGGACATTAATACAGAACTTCAAAACTTAATTAAGGTTTCAAGACTGGATGTGTTTAGCTCATATTAGGATCAGTGGAATATGAGAGATGCCTCTGGAGTGGCTCTCCACTATTGAGCTTCTTTTCTTAACACTTGGGCCAGTCAAGCCCTGTTATACCTTAAGTGACACAGCTTCTTGTAAGAATATTTTTATTATTCTAAAATACTCACTTGGAGTTTTAATATTTCAGGTTACTTTGGTTTGAAAAAAAGGGCAAGCTAAATATTTTAAAGGAAACACAGGAACAGGAGATAGACCTTTAAATCAGATGGTAGTTTAATGAAGAACTTTAGAGCTTGACATCTTTCTTTTTACTCCTGATTGTTTAGCACTGTGACATCTGCAGTTTTCACTGTGGGAGACAATGTTGTTTCTGGTAGTGATGACCGTACTGTAAAAGTTTGGGATTTGAAAAACATGAGGTCTCCTATTGCAACGATCCGTACAGATTCTGCAGTCAACAGGTAAGCAGAACTCTGAGTTACTGTTTTTCTCAATTCACATTTTTTTAATTAATTCTTAATTTCTTTCATGCATGTGAATGATTCAGAGTTGCCCCAAGGGAGGTTTATACTGGACATTGGGAAGCACTTCTTTACTGAGAGGGGTGGTCAAGGTTCCTTGAGAACAGGCTTCCTTGAGAGGTGGTCAATGCCCCGAGCCTGTCGGTGGTTGAAGTGTTTGGACAATGCCCTTAACAACATGCTTTCACTTTTGGTGAGCCCTAAATTGGTCGGGCAGCTGGACTAGATGGTCATAGCGGGTCCCTTCCAACTGAAATAGTCCAGTCTATTAATTCACTGCGTATACATTTAATTTTACTCACTAAAGTTAAAGTTGAGGTTTCTGAGACTTTGAAAATGTCTGAAGTGGTTTTATAAAATGCAGGTGTAGTCAACATTAATTTTCAGTAAATACACAGTATTGCTTTGCTGAGATTTTTTTTGTGTACAGGATGCAGATGTTAAGGCTGTTTGAGCATCTAGTACAATAGAAAACACCTTAACGGTTTAATACTTTTTTCGCTTGAGAATTTCAATCAGGAAAAAGTCAGCCATATTGCTTCTCACGAGCTTAAACTTGTACTGTCAGGTTCTATTGGCCAGGCTCACTGACTGTTCTATACATAACCTACTTTTGTCTCTTCTGTGCAGGATTAACGTATGTGTTGGCCAAAGAATCATCGCTCTTCCACATGACAATCGACAGGTTAGGTTATTTGACATGTCAGGAGTGCGATTAGCACGCCTTCCTCGCAGTAATAGACAGGTAAGCGAGTATTTATAGCCTTAAAGTATGTCTGTTCTTCTTTCGTATCAGGTTAAAAGTAGAATTTGGTCCCTCGAGCTTAAAAGCTGAACAAATGCTGAAAGACACTTGTCTATACAAATACACTGTTGTTAGTTGCTGAGAATGACCAACATGCAAATAAGTAACATAATTCAGATTTTTTTATTGGAATTGGAAATGTTTCAAGTGGATTTCATCTTAATTTTTCTTCTTACTAAAGTGAAACTGATGTCTGCCTTCTCTATGCAATGGAAAAGAAGTGTAAAAGCATTTCAAATGTGTTTTAATGTCTTGATGTGAATACTGTCAGAAAAGTGACACACTATGAGGTTTAATGTTTGGGATTTTTTCAGTTACACAGTGTTTAATTTTTTATATGAAGAAACATAAAAGGAAGAAAGCGGGGGTCAGTTTTGTGAGCTCACCTTATATAATTTGGTGATGAATTTTTTTTCCTTCCGTGATTTTGCACATGTATTCTTGATGTTTGGTACCACGTACTAAACCATCCTTGCTGCAACCATGAAATTTTGTGTGTTTGTCGTGCTTGGCATGGCAAGCATCACTAATGGACCAAAATAAACTAAGTGAAATTAATTGGATTATGCCACTTCAGTAGGCTTCTTTTGGGTAGATTCAGCAGCTCTTGACAGAGTTTAGGAAGGGGTTTTAAGACTTATTTAGTCTTTAGTGTGCTGTTTAGTGATTATTTTTATTTTTATTTTTATTCCCCCCCCCCCGAATATTTCCATTCAGTCTGACACTACTGAAATCATGGCTTTTTTTGTTTGTTTGGTTTTGAACTTAAATGTTGGTCAGAATCCTCCTTGGGGTGTTTTTGTTACTATTGGACTTGAAGAATAGATAAGGCATTGTGTTTCCTCAGTATGACATACCCCCTGCTGTAGTATTAACCTTTCTGAATTATGAACGTGATGGACACTTAATCTTACGGGTTCATGACAGAATAGTTGCCAGCAAGTGGTTCTGTATTTTAAGATTGCTTTTATAAATAAAAATGCTAAAATTAAAATTCATTTTGCTTTTGTAAGTAAAAATGTGATTAGATAGCAAACATACCTTGGAAAACTCAAAAGTTTTGATGCACCTGTTTGTATGCTTCTGTTGTTACAGATCTGGTGCTGGTGTTAGGGAGTCTCCTTGTTATGAAGATTTTTGCCTTGCAGATGAAAGTAACAGTGACCTTTGTAATTTTCTAGTAGCATTTGTAAAAACTAGCATGAGCATTAGTGCAACTCAAAATGCAAACTTGCTAACTTGTTGACATAGAAGCTTTCAAAATACAGTGTAAGTAATACTGCTGTCTCCTGAACTGTTGCAGGGCCACAGAAGAATGGTATGCTGCTCAGCATGGAGTGAGGACCATCCAATATGTAACCTCTTCACATGTGGATTTGATCGTCAGGCTATCGGTTGGAACATCAACATCCCTGCTTTGTTACAAGAAAAATGAAATGCAGGAAGAATTTTTGTGTTTTATGTTGCCATGGACTTCCACACTTTCGCAGACTTTTCTGAACACTGGTCTGCTGTCTCTGTAAAAGCTCTTCCTTAAGTGGAGACTTTAGCAAATGTTGTTCTTGTTACACATTGTGCACAGTTTGCATGAATTGTACAGAAAATGTGATTTTTTTAAAATTAGTTTGTCTTGTGTATGAACTTTTATATTTTGGCATCCACTGGTCAATATGTTCACTGTTGCATAGAGCACATAAATGTTCATAAGTTATTTAGCATTTAATAGATACACAGTAGGGCATTACATTTGTGACATAATGTGAAACTTATGTAATTAATGTAGAGAGTGTATAACAGTCTGTTACATTTTTCCATGACTCTACATATCTGCCTTGTGTTAAGAAGAATCTGCAGGGCTAAAAGTTTGAAATGAAGTGTGAATTTCACTAGTTGTATGATTGTAAACATTTTCCTGTTTGCATCTGATTTGGGATACTTTTTTTAGTGCTGCAGTATAGTGCAACTTCAACTCCATTTTTATCCCGGTTACTGGAGAAATAGTAGATTTGACATAGAAAATGCAAGCAACTTGTAGTGAGTATAGGCTGCCAGGTTTATTTGGAATGCTTTTTGTACCTTTTCTTTTGGAAAAAAAATATTATATCGTTCTGCCCTTCTTATATAAAGTGATTCTAAAATCTCATGGCATTTCATACTAGCAAAAATCCAGAATATTACAATTCTAATCACTGAAATCTACTCAAGCAAATTTTGAAGCACTTTAGTTTATAGCTATTGTTATAAACCATTTATGAAAGTTTGACTTTACCAGTGAATGTGAGCTGATCTTTGTGAGAAGGATTGCTTCTTTTTGGTGATCTGCCCAGAAAGGAAATAGGTTTTTCGGGGGTTGGTTGTTTTGTTTATATACCTACAGTGAGCATACTTTTAATTGTGTTCACTTCCCATATTTTTATTTTGAGCCAGCAATACAAAGTAAATGAGTACTACCTCAAAAATGAATGTTGGTCAAGATGCATTGAATCTCTCTGTAGCCAAAAAAAAAGCACTTTTGGTCTCTGGCTGAAGTACTATCTCTGACATGAGAGGAAAGACAATCATATTAAATGTGATTCTTAAGATAATTAACCCATAAAGCTAATGGAGCAATACGATAAGTAAACATCATCTGTCACCTTTCTGTTCTCAGCCGTAGCAAGGGCTGCTGCAGTCCCTGTTCTGTTCCAAAAGGGGGTAATTAACATAGGCCTCCCTGTTTTCTCCCAAATGATATTGCTCTGGTTTTGCTCCTCACTGTGCTTAGCCTTTTTTACACTGGCAGTGGGGTGTTACACCGCAGCTGCTGATTACATAAATAAATGCAAGTGGGAGCTGATATCTTTGAAAGAACAAAAAGGCGCTTCAGACAGACACTTCTTTTTAGCTAAAGGGAGACACCGCCCCTAACTGTCTGACATATCACTGTATAAGATGAAGGGTGAGGGTAAGCCAAGGGTGCAGTCTTGCAATGGGAATCATGGAGTTTACGGTAGGTTGGCATAAGATAAGTAGCAGGAACTTTATCTCATCGTTATGATTTTGTGAAACTATAGCTGTGCTTGTGTCCTTTGCAGCACTGTTTATGACATTAAGAAAGGTGTGTTAACTGGTTCTCCTGTTAACTGAGATATAAGGGCATTGGAGTGCAGTGGCATGGGATGATGAATGCCTCATTGAGGAATTGTAGGGAAACTGGGGTCCAAGATGTAGTTTTGGAGTGTAACGTTAAAGAAGCTCAAGATACTTAATGGAGAATGTATGTGGTATCTTCTAGTACAGGTCATCGTAGTAGCTTGATCCTTGTTTTTTTGTCTGTTTTTTTTTCTTTTTTTTTTTTTTTTTTTGAGATACAGGATATATACATAATTGTACTGAAGTAATCTGAAAATACCAAAACTAGTGAGGTTGGAGAAAGCAGCTGCAGTTTTAAGTCTTCTGATAACAAGGGTTAAAGGATGATGTCAAGGTTCATTTTCACCTTTTTTTTCCTGGGTTTTTAACTCTTGGGTAAAGCCATTTGATGTTGGGTTGCAGGTCTTATTCTTTAAGAAAAAAAGACACTTTTTCTTTTAGTTGGTAACAGAGAGAACTTTACACAGGTTGATGCTGTTTAAAAAAATGAGAAAAATGTCTCTCTAGCCAGTAGAAGCCATTTCTCCAGCATTGCCTGTATGTAGTATCTTGAGCAATGACCATCGTTTTATTACCTGAGGTGGGGGAGAGACTGTCACTGGTTTTGATCCTGCTAAACTAAATTGTCTGTTTAAGCCTCTCTAATACATATGTAATGGAGGAACACTGGACTCTATGCAGTTTAATCATCATTGCTGCAGACTTTTAATATCACCAGAGGGACCATCCTCTGGTACCAGGAATGGGGCAATTACACACTTTCACTTTGAAAAAAATCAACCAAACAAGGTGCTAGAGCCATGTTCTTATGAGCAGGCTAATACTTAAATCAGCTAAACACTTAACTATCACTTAGCTTAATTTTATATGCTGTACTGAAGGTTAAGCTGAGGCTGCCATTCCCCTTGAAGCAAATCCCATGTGAGCAGTGGTAGTGAGTAATACTACATAGACTAAATACGTGGAAAACATTTCATGGCTTTGAATGTTCTAAGGAGTGTTTTTCAGCACTGAACAATGTCCAGCATTTCATAAAATGGAGGAGAGTTGCAGTTACAGTTTCAGTATTGTACAGAATTTCACAGAAAAGTCATCACTGGGCAAAATCAAGCTTTTATGTCTTTCGAGCAATGCACATCAGTTTTCACAAAGTTTGTGTATACTTTGTGGTCAGAAAGATCTGGAATGAAACATCTTATTTGTTGCCTAAATCTGTGAAAACTACTTTTTTGGGAAAAGAATTTATAAGTTATGTGGAACCACTTTTTATTATTCTGCTGATTTGTTTTTAGATGTAAAATGTTTTTCTTCATTATGATTCAAAATGCATTAAAACATTCAACAATTTTTTTTTTTTGCAAGTTGCTGTTCTTCTGTGTTGCATTAAGGTTGCTTTTAATCTTAGTATTTTCACTGTGTTAGTAGCCAAAAGGATTTTCCTATCCACTTTCCACTCTTCTACGCTCAAAAAGTTGATTTCCGAGATGGGCACGGTTCTTCTGCAAGAAGGCCAAGTCTGTCCCTTACAGTAGGACTTCTGTAGCGCAAATGGTCATGCTGCCAGTAAAGTATATAGACTGAAAAGGTGCTCAGACCTGCATTTATACTGTCTTCTCCAGTTTTGTATGGAAAAAAACTTGTAATTCCATTTTGTTATGCAGATTATACAACAGTCTCCATGTGATTCTGCACAGTGCTCGATAAATTGATGTTTTTAATGAAATTAAACCAGTTTTTATATGTTTAGAATATGGCAAAAGTATTGCAAAACTTCTCTGGTGGGGGAACCCCACCATCATTTTTTCTGTAGGTTAAAGTAAAGGTTGTTTGCTTGTTGCACCTGTATTACTCAAAACCTAAAGCTTTGCAATATTGAAATAAATCCCAAAAAGCTTGTTATAGTAAGCCATGCTACTGGGTTTCGGATGCCTAGGCAGAGTCCTCCCTAACCAGCACCTGAGTGCAGAACATTGCCTATTTTCCTTCAATGTGCTTTAGGATCCTTCATTGCCACATTTTGAATCCTCCAGAGCTAGTGCTCTGGAAAACTATTATTATTCAGTGTTGCTGGTGATATGGACCAGTAATAAAAGACTGAAATTACAAGGTGGCACAACTGATGTGAGGGCAGGGTTGAGATAGAATGCCAAACCCTTGTTTTCAGTTGATTTTAACTGAGGATTTAAATCAAGGTAGGGCTTATTGCAACTGATGTAAACTTGTGATGCTTGTAACCTCCTTAAATCTTCTGATGATCTAAGTTATATACCCTTTACAAAGGCCATTTCTGTCTGTATTTTGGAGGGAGGGGATTTGAAAATGAGTATGCGTTAAAGCCTGATTTGTGGTGGTATTGGTTTTTTTTTCTTTTTTTTTCTTTAACTTGTGAGTAAATAGTGTGCACAAATAAGTGATTTCAGTAGGATGTCTGTTTTAACCTGAGGATGAGCTGCAGGAGAACCACTCTGTCATGCATCATGGTTTGCTCTTTAGACTGGTGTAGAAATTTTATTTAATGCTCTACTGAGACCAAAGTATGTCACTGAAAAATTACTCAGCCTTGTGATATTTTATTTTTAAGTAGCGTTGTTACCTTTACTAATTCCCACAGGTCATAGTTTTCAGAACATAAGTAATTTGCAGGAGCTTACCGAGGAAATCCTGTTTAATTCAAACTGTAAATCCTGGTCAAAATGTAGCAGTGACTGGGAGAGGCGTCATACTGGGGAAGTGTGTTTTTTTGCCGATGTGCTGTGGATGCTGCTTGTCAGTGTCTTGTGAGTGAGAATATTCATCAGTACCAGGACGTGCTGTTTCCCAGTGAAGAGGTGAGGCTGGTGAGCGTTTGCAGCATCTAACCAAAGTGCCTGAATTAGCAGCTTAAGCGCCTTGTATAATGTTTGTGAGTTTCTGAAGGGTGGCTCAGTGTGCCACATGGAATTCAAGCATTCAGACTTTCTGCTGGAAAATGGAAACGGCGCAAAGTGTCTGGGATGGCGTGCACAGTAGAAGGGAGCTGAAAGTAGAAAAAAAAAAAAACGTTCTGGCTTGAACTATTTTGTAAATGGAAATTTTTTTAGTCTGGCTGGCGCCTGCTACACAGTGGTAAGTAACCGTGTTGCCTGATGCTACTTGAGGCCCTATTCCAGCTGCTGCTAACTGCGCAGTTCTGCCTGCTCCCACCAAGACTTGCCATACTTGCTGTTCGCTTTAGTTTAATACCGGTTTTCTGTGATTTCCGCTCTCCCACTTGTATTTGTCATCTTTCTCCTTTCCCCAGGGTAGCACAAATTTAGTTATGTGTTTATTTCAAAGCACAATGCCAATGAAAAGAAACCCCTGTGCACAGCTCCATGGAAGGGGGCTAGCAGCCCTGTGCTGGGAGCAGGGCCTTGATGCTTGGAGCTGACTTCGATGTCAGCGTGCTTTTTGTCATCTTCATGTTTGTTTGTTTGGTTTTCTTTTTTTAATTGTTAGTAATGAAGCTTCCTCAAGACTTCATGCATTAATGGTCTGGGGTTACTGAAGGCTGAATCAAGCCTGTGCACCTTAACTGACAAGAGAACCTAGGTTTGCAGTGCTGCTGCTGTAGGTGACTTAAGGCATCAGGAAGGGGCAAGCAATGACTTCAAATGCTATGGAAGCGTTACAGAGAAAGGATAAGGAGTCTGTGGTGTACGCAGGAGTGGTGACCCAGCATTTGAGAACGAAATAAGATCATGGGAGAAACCTAAAGAGGCAAATCTGCGATGAAAATGTTTGAACGGCAGATGAGGAACACAAAGAATAATGAAGGGCGATGAAAAACTGGAATAAAAATGGGAGAGCTGAGGGACCCAGGTGGAAAAGAGAGCACAGTGGTTAGGAGGAGGTGCGTGTCCGAAAGATGAAACTTACCGGTCAGCTGGCGATAAACTGTGCTAGGAAGCTGGAGTCTAGTGGATGCACCTGACTTGAGGAGGAGGACGGAAAGGAGAGGTGGGAACAGGGCAGGGACAGCCCGCAGAGGGAGGAGCAGCAAGCAGTGAGCTCGTTGGGAAACACGGATATCTGGATGTGCTCTACGTCCAGACCCAGATACGGAATTGTCTGGAGGTTAAAGACCTTTGCATTTTTTAAAAGATTAGGCTTATTGGTTTCAGTGTCCTTGGTTTGGGGAAAAGCCTGCTTATATAGACCCGATCTTAATTGTATATATTCAATTCTCTGTTTCAAGTGTTGTAATGGTGCAGAGATGCCTCGAGCAGCTGATGCATTCACTCCTAGGATTTGTAATCTTAGCAGAGGATTGCAAATGTTGCGTACAAACAACCTCTATCCTACAGACTCCAGGTATGACAGCAGGGCATGTGGCTTATTAGGAGTCACTCCTGGAAATCGCTTGAGTGAACAATTGATTTGGCAGGAAGAGATGCTGTTTTACATGATCCCTTTGAGAATATGTGGCCAGTCTTGAAAGTAAGGTTCAGCATTTTAAGCTTGAGGATGACTTCAGAGCAAATGCTCTGAACATTTGCCTTAGTTCTGTTTGATTCAATTTAGTCTGAATTGACTAGGGAATCTCTTTAGCTAAGCCAAACTAGAGGCATGTGAATGGATAGATTACATCAGGGAGACACTGCTGTATTTTCAGTAGGGTCTTAGTCCTGGGAAAGGTGAAACTGGCCTTTCCTTCAAATTGTCACTTTGTTGAGATGTCAAAATTTGATGCCCTCCCTCACCAATCCAAGTGAAAAGATTATTTTTGGCTTCAGTGATCAAACTTCTGACTCCAGCTCACCCAAATGACTTTTGGTCAAAATACACCCCGAAGATTACGGACAGTATCAGTCTTATACAAAGGCGGCATTTTGTGCCGTCATCCAAACTATTACCTGATGGAAAGGAGAACAAATAACTGGGTAACTTCATCAAGTTAATGTTCTAAACTTACATGGGCTTAGCGTTTAATACTTTTAATGAATATTTTTTCCTCTAAGTGCTTAATTTGGATAAAGGCAGAAATCTAATTTTAATTTTCTAGCTAGTTTTTTAGACCTTATCTAAATCTTTGCTATGTCACCAAGATCAGCCTTGTACAGATGAAAACGGAACCTAAGTATTTTGGTGGAACAGTGTGTGTCCTCTGAGGCTGTAATTGCTGAGTGTCTGGTAAGGTGAGTAATCCTAACAATAAACAGGAAAGTGTAAAATCTGACGCAGTGCACAACAAACACCACCGAAATCAGGTTGATCGTATGATAAAAACTTGAAGTACAGGATTAAAGTATTAGGGAAAAGGGAGAGAAATGAAGGAAACCCAAAACTTTTCAGCAGCAGTTGAAGGGTAGAGGGAATAGTGATGATATCATTGTTAATTAAGATTGTTTCTCAGTGTGGATAATTGCAGGACATGTTGTTTTGGCCTTTCATGTTCTATGAAGCTTGCAAAAACTGTCTCTGCCAGAAGGCTGTCAAAAAGTTGGATGCTGTCATTGAGTGGTGCAGCCTTCGGAAGTGCTGAGCTCCCATCAGTGTTCTGTGGAGTCTGGCAGGTGGTTAGGAGTTGGGAAAATCACATTCAGATGGGCCTAAATATGGATCTAGGAACTTCATTTTAGTTGCCTGTTTTTGAAAACTAGACCCTAATTTTGTATATATTTTATGTTGTTGTTGAATTAATGAACTGAAAAGTTCTTGGACACAGATGCCTGGTTTACTGAAATGTAAGAAAATCAGAGAGGTAATTTTCTCTCCCAAATTATATACGGCTACTTGGAGTTTTCTGTTGGGAAACTGAAGCTACATTGTGTCAGTTCCAGATAGAACTACTTACTGGTCAGTGAACAAACACTTTCAATTTCAGATGCTCATTGCTCCTCTTGCAAAAATCTTTTTACTCCTGCGGAAATAACAGCGTAAGTTTTCCATAGCAAAGGGACCTGAAGGTTTATCTCAAGTTACATTTTTATATATACCACCCCCCCCGCCCCGAGTTCTGCCATTGTGAGCAAAACTGAGGAAATCAAACCTGAATGTATGTATTTATAGGGTTCTGACCTTTCAAACTGATGCTGTATTTCTGTGAAACCTTGATGTTACAGTTAGATCTCTCCTGTGCTTAACGTGAGGACACTACTGGATGCCCATCTGCAGACGTGCTGCCAAGGGGGATCTTGTAATATTTAAAAACAAGTGTTTTTTAAACATGAGTCAAATGTCAGATCTTTGTATATTCGTAGGCTCAGTATCATTGGTGTCCGATAGCTTTCAGGGTTAGGTCGGGTTTGTCAATCTATTACGTAGAGGATTTGTAGGGATGGCAGGGCAAGTAGAATGAGAACGATGGCTGGTAGGATTGCTCAGATAAGTTCTAATTCTTGTGCATCTACGAGGCGATAGGCAGTGATAGAGAGGAGGTACCGACTTCCGTCTCCAAATGGTTTTTGACCAGAAAATACAACTTCTTTGAAGTGACAAGTGCACAACATTTATTTACCTTGGTGGAGGCACAGGGTCTTGACCCTGAATGTCAATTACTGTATCTGAAATAGCAGAAAATCAAACTTGGTTGTAACTTTTTTGTGCCAGTGAGAGATGGAGCCACACGGAGATAAAGCGAAGGGCTTTGCCTTCTGTAGCAACTCAGGCCAAATAGGAGCCAGGTGGCAGAAATCAGAAGGACAAAAACCTGTTCTATACCAGACTGGTGGAAGAAATGGGGCTCTGGGAAGCTGTCTGCAGAGCTGGTGGTGCACCGTCCCTCCCCAGGACTTCTGTTGACCAGGAGTCCCTCTTTTTAGGGGACAGACATTTTTAACAGTGCCTTCAAGGACTTACAGTCTCCTGCCTATTCAATCACAGAATCATGGCATATCCTGGGTCGGAAGGGACCCACAAGGGTTATCGAGTCCAGCTCTTGATACTTGGCCATTATTTACCCACATTACAACCCTGGTGCTGTGTGCCTAGTGCTTAGGGCTTCACGGCAGCCCTTGTAGCAAAGTCTGATTTTGCAGTTGGAGAATAACTAGGCTGGAAGAGGCCCCTGTATCTACCTTTTAAATCCTGAACTTTTGCTCCTTTTCTTGCTTGGCTGCAGCATCTCCCTTATGTTTATGCAAGTGTGTGTCTGCAGTAATATTTTTAATGATTTGTTTTATTTTGTCAAACTGGTATTTTCTTTTGAAAAACATCCTGGCAAGGTCTTAAAAGAAGCAGCTATAAACAGATCAACTATGAACAAAGCATTAAAGGAAAGTTTAAGACCGAGAGCTAGGTAGAGCCATGTCCCTGCAGAGATTAGCTGTGGTCCACATAAAGCCAGCATTCATGAGAAAAATATGAATATCAGCAGGCAAGACTATCCAAAATCCTTAAATTTTGCTCTGCTGGAAATGGAGACAAGTTAGGTAGAGGTAATTCTGGAGAATGATGGACAGAAAATTAGGGTGATAGCCCAGTATCATAATTTATATCATAATATATAGCAGCCTTAACCATGTATAAAGCCAGTAAGGGGGCGCTGGGTGAAACACCCTGCCAGCATAGCATAGCAAGGGTTGCCCCTGCTCCACAGCTGAAGCTGTTAGGAAGGGTACTCATAGACAGATGTCAGAGGCTTCTCCTTTACATTTTTCAGGCTCCTCAGGACTTAGCAAGTTCCCTTTTTCCCCTTCCACCTCTTTGCACCAGCTCTTTGCACTGCGCCAGGCTGTGCGGGAGCTCCAGGGACAGAAGAAGGTGACGGAGAATGATGAGGGATTTGCAAAGAGTTTTGGTAGCATGAGGCACTGGACAAAAGTGCTCATTTGGAAAGGTAACGAGTGTCTGTAATTGCCGGGGTGGGTCAGGGTGGGCATCCAAACAGCTGAGCGGGAGATGGGAGGAAGCAGCTGGAGAGGCCCTTTGCAGTGGAAACAAGTACTCTGTGAGGTTGTGCAGCCTTTAACACAAACAAACAAACAAACTTTTGCTGTTGCAGAGCTTTTAAAGAGACATTTGCTATGTTCAGAGGACAATGATGTTTGCAGCTGTATCATGTGAGACCAAAGGAAATGAGTTTGCAAGAAGTTATGGTGTGACTAGAACCATCATTTTAGTTTGGCTGAATAGGGAAAGGTTGTGCTTTTCTGATGGTGTAAAAAAAAATAAAAATAAAATCCGGAACTAAACTCTGAAGTAAGGGCGACAACTAAGAGCAAGGCAGAACTTAAATCGCTGCTCTACTTCAGCATCGGCTGAGTGTTGGGTGAGAAAAGGACAACCAAAATTTCGGTAGAAGTAAAAGATCTGGAGAGAGATGGGTTTGTGAGCCATCAGGGTATGAGCTCAGCTGCTGTTTGCAAGGAGACTAACGGCCGGGCCCTGTGATGCTGCGGGAGGACCATGCCCGACATCCTGCAGGAGGCAGGGCTGGGGCTGGTGGCAACAGGTGCTGCACAGGGGACCGGGACGAGGACCCCAGGGACGGGCACGCCAGTTCTGGCATGAAAGGCACAGGAGAGAGTGAGAGGGTGGGAAGGGCTGGAGTCACTAAGGTGAGCGAAGGAGTCAGAAGGTGAAAAAACAGAATAAAGTCAGTGTCTGTGTGAGAGAGAGGAGGAATGGGCTGTGGCACAGGGAGGGTGACATCGTGTTTTTGCCAGTTTTCTTTTGGAGGAGCTGGTGTGACTCAGGGCAGCGATACCAGGGGCAGGAGCACCCAGGTGTCTGAGGAGGACTCAGCTGAGGCTGTGGGCGTGAGTCTCAGCTCAGGCAGACCCTGACTAGTGTTTTCACTGGTTGATAAACCAGGTTAATTTGAGTGTTAAAAAAAGACCCACTTTCCCAAACTCCTAGAAGGTTTAACTTGTAACTGAAGTTTAAGGAAAACTGGAATTTACCGAGGAGACCACAGCTTCAGCTCTGCCGAAAGGGTGAGCATTCTTTCTAGCAATCTCTCTGCAGATAAGGTCTCCCCAACAAGATATTAACTGTTTGCAGCACTGCTGTGCATCGCCCAGAGCGCTCTAGGAATATACTAGCACCAAATATGTGCTAGGAATATTATATTATTAGGCGCATGTTATATGCCTCTAAGCGTCTTATTCGTTAGGCTTTTAAGTATTGAATTGTGCTCTGGTTCTTCCAAACCCCATCCCTCCGTGTGGTGCTGTTGGCCTCAATGAGCCTTCAGCAATCAAGCGTTTGCAAGAGTCTCATCTGCTCATTTGAGTCTTTACCTTGAACCACCTACAACTGTCTTTGGAATAGAACATATTTCTGCTCTCCCACCAGAAAGCCACAGCCACTGAGATGTCCCTTTTCACTGCCCTTTCCCCCTCACCAAAAAAGTTTTTTTCCCCCCCTTCAGTGTCTTCCTGTCTCAAAGTGACAGGGGGCAGAAAGAGGTGAAGCTGAACACGTGAAGAAGTCTATGTCAGGCTTTTTCCTAAGCAGCTTCTGTGATGCTGCAACCAAGATGCTCTGTCAATAGCCTTTGTATTTATTTTCCCATACTGAAGGCCAGAGATTAATTTATCTGAACGTCCACTTCACCTTGCAACACAGCTTTGTGTTATACTTGATAACATGTGGAGCTATTTTAATCCGGCTTAATTTGATCTTGATCTTTAGTTAATACTCTTTTGATTTTTCCTCTAACCTGTTTTCCTGAAGTTTACAAGTATAAAATCATAGGAGAAATGGTATCTAACTTCTGATCCACATTATTAATAAGCTGATTACAAGTATTTAAAGTTATCTCCTCTTCTCCAGATGCAACAGAACAAATGCCCTCTAAACACCAGTTTAGTCAGTCTTGCCAACAAGTTACAGAGCTCTTGCTGGAAATAACCGATGTCAAAATGCAGATGGAGACCTTGGTCCTGGGAGTCAAACCATCGTGCAAGCCCAGCTGAGCTTGGTGGAGCCCTATCAAGGCATAGATTTTCAGTCTTGTGGTTCCATCAGATGTGCGAGTTTTGGCTTGAAGAAACTGCCAATAAGCTGGGCAATTTGCACAAAATATTTGGTGCGTATCACGGAGTGATTTCTCTGTAAGTACCGTGGGTATCTTGTTCCTCCGGCTGGGATTAGAGGCAACGTAGCAGCCTGGTGCTCAGCCCAAGGCTAGCAAAGGTGCTGCTGCTGACCGTGCTGGACTCCTGCCTCTATTCCCTCATGCCTTTAGTCATCTTTTTTCACATGGTGAGTTCCTGGACAGGGTCAACCCCCTTGCTGTGTGTTTGGGTGGTGGCTGGTGAGCTGGAGCCTCTGATACAGGCACTTTGTCTCTGGGGGAGCGGGGCTGTGGGTTTCTGTGCTTCCCATGGTGCAGTGGAGAGAGGGATCTTTCCTGGGGGTGACCTCAAGCAGTTGGTGCAAATGTGGGTCAGCCCCTATTTGGGGACGTGGGACCAGTGGCAGTGGCACATGAAGATCTGGTTGGGATCCTCTGAGGGCCTCTGGAAGGGCAGTTAGCAGACAAATGAGAGCATGGGCTTTTTGACACCGAAGTGCTGTGGAAGGAAGCTTCTTGCTCCAGGCGATCTGACTACTTGGGTCAGGGGAATGTGAAGTGATGGGGCTTGTCCTTTGTTTCTTGGGTCCATGACGTACTGGTGAACTGCCAGGCTTGCAGGTGAGCTCTGGCCATCAGAAAGCTGTAGGTGCTGGGACAGTGTTGTGTTCACTGAGTGATGGGCCCTTTACAGCTGTGTTGAGAATAACTCTTGTCCAAGGGTGTTCCACGGAAAATGTGCTGCGTGCCAAGAGTGCTGCTATAGGGCCACACCATTTTTCCCCGTAAGAAAGCCCATCTCCTCTCTGTGACAGCGATTTTATACTGGTGTAGCTCCATTAGCAACATCAGTTTTACATGGGATATTTGAGAACAGAGACAGATCCTTTTCCTTATTTGGGAAGAAAACAAGTCTTCTTCATTAGGAATGGCTCTGCAGGGAAAAGATTGCAGTTTCCTGCCCATATGCTCCCTGGTCCTTTCAATGGAAAGGTCTCATTGTCTTAGAAATGAGCGATTCTTCAGGAATCTACATACACTTAGCAAACGTTAAATGAGGAAATCTCTGACACTGCCCCTAGAGCTGCATAATTTAATAAATAATACGCAAGGCTGAATTCTTAAGTTTTGGTATTTATCTTTCAATTTTTTCAATTTAACTAATTTTCAAAGGGTAAATCAGCACCAAGCTATGTAAACAATGAAGAAATGAGAGAATGAAAGACACATTCTGGCTGTGCAAGGACAACAGGTACGTGCTTGATTTGTGCCAGGAGATGGTGTTTGCCAGTGCCTGGTGGCTGCAAAACCGTGTCTCCTACCCACTTCAAAGGCTTGTTGATGAGTCGTTGGGTGGGCACCCTTGGGACCACCACCTGCAGCCACCCCCATCGAGCCTTCCTGGAGCCTCTGCCTCAGGGCTGGGGAGAGCAACTTCAGCAGCCACCGGAGACGTGCCCCCATCTCACAGCTCTGCTGAAGCTCTGCTCTGTTGCTAATGCACCTGATTTTTCTTTTTCCAGGTTTTTTTTTCTTTTTCCAGAAATATCGTATCGCATGCATTTACCAAAAAACTCTCCCTGGGTGAGCAGAGCTGCTGGCTGAGGTTTTTCCCAGTGAGGAAGGTCTGAGCACACGGTGATATGTTGTTAGGAATAAAAGCCAGCAGAGGGCACGCCAAGATATGCAGACGGGGAAAAAAAATAAAATTAGGTGTGTTGGGTTTCTCTGAGGAGTGAGGCAAAACTGTTGGTTCATAATTCATGTGCCTGTAGGACATTGTAAGAGAATATAATTGGTCTGTCAGGGCAGTGGTGGTATTTTGCTTTGAAAAATGCTATCAACAAAATATCTTAAAACATCTATGAATGTAACATGATTTTCGATGTGTTGATGGAAAGAAAAGAGCCTCCCCTCCCCTGGCTCACCTGGTTCTCTTCTGTTAGCCTTTCCTCCACAACACTTAGAAAGAGGTAATAGTGTAAGCAGAGTTTTGCAGTTTTAAAGACAGAAGCTTCTTTGGTTTTTTAATAAGTATATATCTCATTTTTATATTATTTTAATTAAACATAGACTAGCTGCTGTTGCTCTTCAGGGCTAGATTTACACTACATAGGTTTGTGGCATGCTTTCCAGGTTAATGTGCTAGTCTGGGTGGGATTGTGCACATTGAATATCCAAATGTGAATCTTTCTGGGGAATAAGACATCCCCTAAACATCTATCTAACAGTAGATGCAAGCAGCTAGCTAGCACCAATACACAATCACCTCGAAAAGAAATAATTAACGACATCTATTGATTCATTGGCTGTAATTTTAAACCATGCAATGGATGGCTCTGCCCAGAGGACCCCATGGAAAGCCATGAAGTCCTGGGCATCCCCTGCCCGATGTGCCCGTGGGTTGAGTGCTTTAGGCTGGTGCTTGCCTTGTGCTGCACCTCCACTGCTGCTGGTGGTGGGACCAGGGGCTGGGGGGATGAGGTGCTCAGGTGACTCCATGGCCCACATCAACCCAGGTGCAAGGGAGTTGATGCTCCCTGAGGGCAGAGAGGGGAATGGAAAACGTGTAGCACTTAAAAGAAAAATCTAAGCTTGTATTTTAAGTATTTAAAGATAATAAAATGCTTTAGCTAATCAGGCAAAGTGTTCAATCAAACTTTCCTACGCTTCAGTTTCTCATCGATCAGGAACGCGACTCTCATCTCAGAGTCACTAAAATGTGGTTTTATTTTGGCAGGTGGATGCACAGGGTTTGGTCTTACTTGCATCAAGCTAACATCAGTGTGGAGCAGGCACTGCATTGCTTGGGGCCATGCTGTAAACCCAAGGAAGGGTCAGACTTAGAGCTCCCTGTGCAGCTGCTGCTCACTGGTGCTGGGTCACGATGGCAGCACCAGTCTTGCCTGGCAAAGCTGCCGGAGAGCGCAGGCAGTGCCGACAGGTAGGCTGAGCTGCCAAGATGCCAAAATGCAGGGAGTCTTAACCCACCAACAAATGTCCAGAGGCAGCGCTGGCCCTGTGCCGGCTCCCTCCGCCTGGTGGGATGGAGCTCGCTAAGGGGAGTCCTTTTTAGCACAGGGCTTTCCTAAGGGCAATCCTCTGTCCAGGGAGAGCAGATCATGTAAAAAAATTCACATTCCCTCAAAAGACATGTTTTCTGCAAGCTCCCAGCATAACGAAGACTCCATATTGTGTAGTGTGTAATGTATAATGGCTCTCCCTCAGCCTTGCACCCCTGTCTTTTGGACTCCAAGCAAAAAGCAGTTGGCTAAACCCATCTTGATTTGGGTGGGAAGAGCCTCATTCAAAGAAACACTATCTGTATGTGTTTGTAATGGCGTGAGGTGAGAACCCTCCACCAGGAAGGCCTTGTGTGCTCAGATGGACACCTGAGGTCAGCTGGAAATGGCTGGGACAACCCCAAAGCTCCTTGAGGAGGTGGTAACTCCAACACCTCCGATGATTCCCTCTTTGACTGGCATGGGCTTGAATTGAGCACTTTGCTGCAGGAACCATTAGGGTTATAAACGTGTAATGGGCAAACCAGCCTGCCTGTAGCCTCTACCTAGGCATGATGGTTGTACAAAGTCCACAACAGTACCTGACTTAGGTTTTTTCAGGGTTTTTTTTTTTTTTAATTGCCAGCTGGGAGGTTACTGGCACAAGCCCATGGGTGAGAGCAGCAACAAGGTGTTTGTTGTTACTCATTTAGAATTTACTTCAAGGACACTGTGAAGTCTTTGTCTTTGCTGTTGTTTTAGGTAAGACGACTTTGAGAAATTTGCTACCCAAAACTACACAATGTGGTTATGGTTGACCAACATAGTTTGTAAATCCATCAATTTCCAACATCCAATCCATTTCTACCCCTGAAAAGTTGCATTGGTTTGAAGTAATATGTGGTTTTTCAAAGTAACTAAGCAGTCTTTGATTCTATTAGCTAAGCAGCAAAAACATTCCCAAATGAAATGGAGAGTTTGAAGTCAACCAAACCATCTTTTTGAATCCAGCCAAAAATTTCTCATTTTTCCCTTCAGAAAGGAAATTACCTGACACATAGATATATTTGGGTAGTCCAAACTGTGCTTGCAAAAGCAATGTGTATGTGGAAAGCATCATGCACTTTATGAGAAGATTTCTTTACTACAGATACTGCCTTTTGGTACCCAAACAATCTCCCAATAAAAGCCTTTTCCTGAATTAAAACAAGAACCACAAAATCCTCAAAAACCTTGTTTTGGTTGGCCAAAACATGTATAAACTCTAACTAACCGAGAACTGGTGGAGCAATAAACAAACATGTTTAACACCTAAGGCACTGGTACCCTCCGCAGACTCTATAAGAGTTCATTAAACCTTGCCCTGTAAACTTATGGACCAATTTTGTCTCATGCTGTCTACTCTGCCAAGTTCTTGCTCTATAATTCCCTAAACAGGATAAACTCCTAGACATTCAGCCAGCAGCAAGAGGACTAGCAGCTGAGCGTAACCAGCAGTCCCACCGCCTTGCTTGCTGCCATGCCTGAAGCTCGCTTCGATCCCTACTTTAAACAATCATTACAATCAATAGAGTAATCAGGGAAATAGCCTGCGCTGCTGCCTGTGCCTTCCTGCTGGGCATCTGCTGCACGCCCCAGCCACCCCCAGTGTCAGGATGCCTCTGGCCTGGCACCAGGTACCCGGGACCTGGCCTGGGCTGACGGCACGTGTTGGCGAGGGGCTGTGTCAGTGCTGTGTTAACAGAGTTCGTCTCACCTCCCTCCCTCCAAAAAGGAGGTGTCGTGATGGTGATACGTGCCTACACCCAGCTTACACCGAGCGCGTGGCTTGTGGGAGGCAAATGGCGTGGGAGAGAAGTTCCCACTCTGTAGGTATATATGCAAAGTTTTAAGTAGATGTGTTGTTCCCAGCAACTGAGGAGTAACTGGGATGGCTTTATGAAACATCTGCAAAATCACAAAGTTAAATTCAAGAGCCTCTTGTATTTTTACATCTCTTTCCATTATAGCAAAATATATGTATTCAGCAAAATGGCAGTTCTGAAGCATAGGAAGCTATCATCATTTTCCTAAATAAAGGAGGTGGTTAAAAAAGTGAAATATCTACCTATAATTATTTCCTTTTTTCCACCCTTCATATACTTATTTTCTTCTCTGTGAGCTGGGTCTGTGTTTATCACAACTTCATCCCAGGCTAAGTGGCAGCCACTCCACACTATTAACTGAAGCTATCGTATATTCTTTATAGATTACAGACCTCAGAAATGCCTTAGAAAACTTGGAATACAATCATTAGGCCTATTTTGCGCTCCTCTAACTGGCAAATCATGCAAAGCTCCTGGAAAGAGAAAAAATGGAAGCTAGTAGATCGTAAGCAGTCTCTTGTAACAGGTTCTCAGCCCCCAGAAAGGCACGCTTTTGAAGTCCAATAGATGGGGCCATGGCTGGCTCCCGGAGGAGACCTATGAACCTCTGCTGTCTTCCAGAGTGATGCTCCTGTTCCTGCCTGTCGCGGACACCGAGTGGATGAGGGTTTAAATGGTGACACAGCTTGTCACCTGGGCTGTCACAGAAACGCCTGTGCTGGGCAGGACTGAGCCATTCCCCTTCCTGGTTTTGGGCAGAGCAGAAAGGATGGATAATCCTTTGCACTGAGGGCGAGCAGCATTTTGACCTTTTGTGTTATAAGGATGATGCTGTTTGAAACCACCCAGTTTTGCAGCTGGGTGTAGGGAGGTGGGAATCGGAGCGCGCTGGCAGGGCCTGGGGAGGGTGGCCAGAGGCACATGGTCATGTCCTCCATTGGATGCCCGTTTCTAAATGCTCATTTCTGAACATAAGTCTGTTATGAAAAAGTGTGGGTGTAGCTCTGCCACCCCCCTAGCTGTGTTTACAGACACAGTGAGCACGACCACTGGAGGCCAACCTGGTGGCTGTGTAATAGGGGGGCAGCCCCCTCCTGCACCCCCAGGGACTGGCTGCTCGGGGATGGCTTGGGTATGGTGCCGAGGTAACTTTACATGGGGTGTCTCTGAGAATGGCTAAAGTATGAGAAAGAGCAGTGAGAAGTCGATCCACCAGTGATGCACCCGTGGGGTCCAGAGTTGCACTAAGCTCAGGCTCTCACCCTTGATCCTTATTTGACCAGACCCAAAGGATTGTCTTCCTGACTTGACCACGGACTTGCCTCATCAGCTCGGACCTGTCCAGCAATTGCTGTGCTGTGGCTGTCCCTGGTTTCCATCACCAGAGCTGCCTGACTCTCCTTGCTCAGGGATGGTGGGACTATGCCCTTATCAGTGGGGCTGCTGCCTGCCACCATCATCTTCAGCCCTGCCTCAGGGGTTGCCTTCCCTGGCGGTGTAGCTGGCCCTCGTTCCCCACCAAGAGTTTTATTTCTTAGTTTTATCTAAATCCCATGATTTTGCCACCAGGAGTCCATAAGCGGATTCAGTTTCATTGACCAGCGTTCAAGCATCAATTTAACTACATGTTAAGCAGGGCTCACTTTCTGAATTGGGACTGAAATGACTGTTGTAGGAGGACAGTGCTGAATTCAGGTGGTTTGGGATTTGATTGTTTCCTATTGAAATCAACACCAGGCTCCAGCTAATTTCAATAACAAAAGCTATAACAAAATGTAGAAGTATGCATATTTAAGTCACTAGGTGGGAATGAAACACTTGACTGTGCTCTGGATATTGTATATTGTTCAGAATTTCACAGTAGCTACCTTTGTGCTGGCACACATTTTCAGTATGTTTCAAATAACTGGAATAATTATATATACAGTTCTAGTAAGTGGTTAATACAGATGATATGTTCCTACAGAGAAAGAATGATAACAAGTTCAGTAATTATGGGGACTGGGAATTAAACTTGATGAACTGCATGGGCACAGTAGAACTGCAGTCGTGAATTTTGCTTTTGATTGATACCAAGAACACATAGTTGCTGGACACGAATAATAACACCGAAATGTGCATCATCCCAAGCAGTAGTTTAACTTTGTGTACGTGTGTGTCAGATCTAAGTTAAATGCTTATTTTGAAGCATGTGATTATTAAAGAAATATAAACCTCGGTCTGCAGAGATCAAGTATGAATATCTAGTATATTTTGGAAAATGTACAGCAATCTTATTACTTCAAACTGGACGTCTGCTATAGCTAAATTAATGGGGCTTTTCAAAATATTTTTCTAAAATGTCCTTTTCCCAATTTTTGACTTCCAAAACTTATTGTGCAACACCTCATACAGTGATGACAACGATGGCACAAGACCTTCCTAGAGCTTGGAGCTAGACCATGATGAAGTTCACTGTGTACTATTTTCATGTGTGTGGTCCAGGAGCTGGTGTGGGGCCACCACAGCTCTGCCCAGCCCATTGCCATCACCCCAAGGTGACAGGCTTTGCTCGAGCCTCCCTGTTGCAGGTCTCAGGCAAGTGGTCACACCAGGGAAAGGTGCAGACCACTGCTCCTGAAAGCCAACTCTGGGCAGACAGCTTGTTGTCTGTTCTTAAATATTTCAGTTTTTGCTCATGTTCTGCTCCTGTCCTGTAGTAAATGGGGCTGTACCCTTCTTTCCTGGTCCTTGAAGCCCAAGCCTCATCTTCTCATGTGGTTTGTGCCCAAGGATGTCAATGGGCAGGTGGGGTGACTTGTTGGCCCAGTGTATTTTGGGGCTGATTTCTTATCGAGTTTTTCTTCACAAGCCCTTTTGGAGAAGTTGCTCCTGCTAATTAATCTCATAGAGAGCCAGGCTCATTTTTGGCCCTTAATGATCAATAGCGTATGATCAATTTTGTACTGATTAGTGTTGGTCATTCCTGGCTTAAAAAGGGTAACTTCTATCTGACTCACTAATGTTTTGGGGCTGTAAATTCTCTTTTAGCACATTAGCACTCTTTTGTAGCGTGATATTTGATGGATGAACATGTATGTTATCTATAACCTATTTTCTTGAAGCTCAGCCCAGAAAAGCAGCACGCTCTAGTCTCTCTGGGAATATTGTAGAGTACCTTAATTTTCAGTCATAACCACATTTAGACATAGCACTGCCGTTTTAAATTGGAGTAATGAAATCTTGACAAGTGGCTTGGACAAACACAACACAAGCAATAACAGAGGCTTTAATAAAATGAAAGGATTTCCAGGGAATACCTTCATTTCTTCCCTCCTCCAATTTAATTCTTTCTGAGAATAATCAGACCATAACATAGGACTAAATTCAAGAGATGAAGTTCAGCTGGAGAGGAAATAATGTCCATAAAATGTTTTCAAAGGTTGTTCATTTGTTTGAAATGAGTTCTGTGCGTTGGACTGATGTGCCTTAAATACTTCATAAGCAAAAATACTTTGCACTTGAAGTACCTTTTCATCTAGGGATCTCAAAGTGTTTTAGCAGGAGGAGGAAGGATAACTGTTGTGGCTGCCTGTTGCCAACTAACAGCAGACGGCTGAGTCTCTCAAGGCAGTTCCTCCAGACCCGATTTCAGCGTGGTGTGGGTCGAGGGGATGGGTTTGGTATGTCCATCCCACGGCCTGGTGTACGCACAGGATGGCCACATCTGCCTTCTGCACCCTCCTCCCCGCTGCGAGCTCTCACTGCAGCTTGAATCCGTGATGTGGGGAAAGTACAAAGGTTTTGTTGTGTGTTTGGGGGCATTTGACTGGAGAACCAGAGGTGCCGTGTCAAAATAAACAATTGGTTTATTAGGGAAATCTCAGTCAGAGTGAGCTTCAGTTCAGATGATCGAAGTAACCTTTGCGCAGGTCCAGAGAAACTCCAGATGCCCTCCTCCCCCTGCCCTGCATGGCGAAAGAATAGCAGACGCTCAGTGTCACCAGGACCACTCTGCTGCCCGGTCTCTGCTCTGAAGGCATGTGCTCCTCACCTGCCTTGGTCTTTGGTTATGGTAACCCTGGAGAACTTCACACCGGGGCATGTGTGTGCCTGAGTTACAGCTGGTTTACTCAGTAGGATGGGTATCTCCTAAATCCCACAGTACGACAGCCAGCAAAAGCTCTCCCAGAGCTCCAGTGATAACGACTTGTCCCACCAAAACAGAGAAAAAATCCAGCCTTTATCCCTGCTGCTGTTGTGAAGTCTGGAACGTCGGGTCGGTGGCCTGTAGGCGGTAGGGGAGCGATGGCTGGGGAGGCCTCGGGGCGCCGTGCACCACCCCCTGGTGCCAGAGGGAGCCCAGGGCTATTCCACGCCGCCGGCCGCCGGCCGCTGGCCGCTGGCACGCTAACAGCACAGTTCAGCTGGTACAGCCCCTTTAGAGTCAGGTCCCAGTGAAGGACATTTCGCTTCCAGGCGAGAGATGAGTCCCTTTACTGGAATTCCCTGTATCCCGCGGTTTCGCCGGGATACATAACTTTTAGACAGAGGCCTCACGAAAGCCGGTCTGGGGCTGATGAGACTGCGTGCTTCATTAGCACCTTTTGTGTTTCAATGGGCAGCAGGGCAATTAACACAGGGCTCATTACACAAGAATTTTGATCATTTGCTCTGCTTATTCATCATAGTATTTCCTCTGAGAATACCAGAGACTGTGATTAAGCACAGGAATAATTCATGTAGTCTCTTCTTTGAGATTTCTATCACCTTTTTGGGGTCTAATTGTTTTACAGCCTTCGTTCCTGATGTACTGACGGTGGCTGTGCGTAGCACCTTGCACATCAACTCCGCTCTTCAGCTTCTGGTTGAGGTTATTTTCTGCTTGCACCACGGACTGATAGCTCCGCCTGGAAAATACCTCAAAGCCTCAAGGTCTAGCAAGGTCTAATAAAGTATTATGAAAACCACAAAACAAGCCAGATTAAGCCCAAGGGGATACCTGCTTTGATCCTGATGCATAAGATTAATGTAAAAACATTACAGAATGTCTTTGTTGGGCTGACACCCCTCCAGTTACTCCACAATTGGGTTTTTGGCAACAGGCAATGGATGCCCATCTACAGCCGTGTAAGAACAGGGCAAGCAGACAGCGATATTTCTCAGGAATACTGTCCCAGCCTCCAGCAGCAGGACCTTCCTGAGCCAGATATGTTGTCTTCATATTTCATAACTTTAGATGGATTTTTATTATGTTAATTTGTTAATTATAAACATCATGAGAGGAGTAACCCATGGTCCTTCACGAGGACAGGAGAGGGATCTAGGAGGTTCAGTGCTACAAGGAGCAGATGATTTTCTGCCTACAGCCTCAACCTGCAGATGGGGAGGTGTGGGGCCCATTTCCACCACTGTCACATGGTGGGATCAGTGTGGGTCTCTGGCCGTGGCTGCCCTGGTGCTGTGTTTTCCTTTCTCCCCATCTTCCTCTCCCACCAGTTTCCATTAGCTTGACCTCAGAATTTCTCTGCAGAAGCCAGACCTGCTCTGCTGGAAATTGCAGAGGAGACATAGGTTGCATTTGTTCAAAACGTGCCTAAGGAGGACTCTGAGTGCAACAAAGTGGGGGACACCTGAAAGAGAAAAGGACATAAAATAGCTTTAATTTTAGGCAAATATTTTCTCTGGGCCTCTCTTTCCTGCATATATAAAAATCCTTTTCACTATGGTGTCAATGGATGCTATTGGAAAACCTGTGTCAAATGTCCTATACCACACAGGACCACGACTCTGTAAAGGGTCTTTTTGAAAATCTGAGGAAAGAAATTGCATAGAAATGTTGTAATAAATA
Source organism: Ibycter americanus (assembly GCA_035590275.1). NCBI lineage: Eukaryota > Metazoa > Chordata > Aves > Falconiformes > Falconidae > Ibycter > Ibycter americanus. The sequence continues at coordinate 62,026,514 of JAVJGI010000050.1, forward strand.
ATTTTCTGTTGGAAAGTTGTCTTGTAAGATATGAACACTGTGTAGGATTTTAAAGTCTAAGGCAATACAATGACTTTTATTTCCAAGTGGCAGGATAATGTCTGGCACAAAATATCTTGTTTATTAAAAGATGGGGAATGAAACTTCAAGAGCAGTTTTCAAAAGTTTTGACCAAAAATCAGTCTCAGGTTCCTAAGTCACTTAATCTTTACCTCTGTTTCAAAGCGCTGGCAACAGTTATTGTGTAGCTGAAGGTCTGCACTGAAAAGATATGGGTTGTTTCTGCTAAAATCCATGCAATTATTGAAGTTTTCAAACATTCGGAAGAAATTAAATGAGTATCAGCTGAATATTCACAAATGGAATGAGTATGTTAACAAATCAGGTTTCCCATTATTTGATTAGCATGGGCACTGATACATTCTGCCTGTGGAGCTGATGCAAAGACGAATGCTGAGCCCAGTCAGTTCAGAGCTTGAAGATGGTTTTCTTATTCTGCAAAGATTTAATTTGCTTTTCTTGCTCAGCACCAAGCTGATACAAAGGCCTCTCAGAGAGAAAAATAATTGTGCTTAGGGCTCAGCATATGGAGACACAGGGTGTAAAGTCTGCAAACATTCCAGCTGGTGGGAGAAGTTAATGCCTGGAGAGGATCCTGCATCCTAGCCTCATCCCTGCTGGAAGCAGCCACCTTCCTGCCCCCAAACCTTCCTGCAGAGCTTTGCCTCAACATCCTTCTGCACCTGGCTCGGACACAGTGAGCAGGATCACCAAAAAGCCACTGACCCCACTCACTGTGATGGCTGGTCATGGCTCAAAGGGGAGGGACCAGCAGTGCCCCTGGGGTGGGTACCATCTCTACAGCTCCACAGTAGCAGGAGGAAGCTCCTGAGGGAGATGCAGGACCTGACTGTGCATGTCCAACAGCCCAGGCAAGGTCTTAGAAGGATGCTCTCTGCTCCAGGGGAGATCTCCACTAGCATCCACCTGCGAGGTCTGCCCAGGACCTATGTGTGGAGTATGGAAACTCCTGGGAGTATTCAGATTCCAGTGAACCAGCAGTTTCTAATTTAAAAAAGAGTTGTTTCAGTAAACGTTTCCTGGCTGGTGCTGTTGAAGTATTTTAGTCTGTGCTAACAGTATCATATTGCTAGCAGGGGAAGCTCATTCCACCTAATTGTACTAAGCGTGTGGTGATGGAGATGGGAACGTAATTAACTTCATCAAATTGATTTCATTTTGGTTACCACATGGCTATTAGAGAAATGACAATAAATTTTGGTCTCTTTGATCAGGACTGGAGTTTAACCAGCATTTCTAAAGTCATTAATGTGTTATGCCTCCCCCAGGCTAATGATTTGATTACCATGTAAATGTACTGGAGCCAAACACTTCAGCTATACATTATGGGTGATGGATAGAAAGTTTTGAAAAAATACATATTGTACCTAAATGCAGCAGCAGTGAAACACAGAGGATGCCAGATAGCTACTGGCAGGCAGGGAGAAATGTACACCTGGAAGCTTTGGTTGAGATCAGTCCTGAGCACAGAAGTGTTGTGGAACCCATGAGAGTCAAGTCTGACTCCCACCCCACCACCTTGGGTGCTTCCCTGTGGCTTACCTGCATGAGGGTGACTGAAGTGCTGAAATGCCACTGGGAAGGAACTGGAACATTTCTTAGTTAGCTTTTGTTCTTATAGATAAATAAATAAATTAATTAATAAGTAGTTATGCAGTGCTAAGAACTCCATGGATTTATATCTTTGTGGGTTTTCAATCTAATTTTTTGATGTGCCAAAAATATGGGTTACATCAGGTGGTGCATAATGGTATGTTATTATTTGTGCCTATTATAAAATATGTGTGTGTACGTGTATATATACATGTTGATAATATACATGTTATGGATGTGCTATGGTTATCACTCACATGCCATAACATGGTATGACATAGTGATAGATTTTACATTAAATATTCCATAATGTGTTTTATTGTGTTTTATTTTAAACCATTTCTGGCTAGCTGCCATCCTTTCTTTTTCTTTCATGGATTGATTTGTATTGAAAGGAAACATTTTGGTGCTTTATCTCAGGTGACTTAGGGTACCAGTTTAGACAATCCAGTGTAGTCTCACCACTGGGCTGTCAGACACATGCGTTGTGCTCCTCGCAGGTTTTTGTCTGGGTTACACTGAAAGTCCTGCAAGAACAAGGTTCCCCAGCCTTCCCAGGCAATGAATTCCTGAGGGCAAGTAAAAAAATGGCGATACTCCTGCTGCCTGGGGGCATTGCATGCCATGTGTGGCTCAGCAGGGCAGAGCCTTTCCCACTGCCAGGCTCCACGCTGGGGGCAGGAAGGCTCCCGGCGGAGTGCGGTGTTTGCTCGGAGGGCACATGGCCTGGCCGAGGCACTTCTCACCTGCAGGACTTTGCCATGGCCACCTTGGCACTCTGTGCCTCAGTTTCCCATCAGTAAAGGGTCAGCATAAAAGCTACGTGCCATCCACTGCTACCAAGGACAGGGGATGGATTACGTGCACTACAGCTAATATGGGTCTATTAGGAAAAATAAACACCTCACCTATGTGTAAAAATCGAGTTTTAGGAATAAAATCTTCAACCTGGCCTAAGAAATGCCCTAGAAAGGCTATGGCACACTCAGTGGAGGTGAGGGGAGAAGAGGTGGAAGGGACAGGAAGGGCTGTGAGGTTGGTCCTCCTGTCACTCGTGTTTCACACACCATCTTGTATGCAGAGATCACCATTTCCAAAAGCCTGGCCTTATCTCATGCCTGCAAATGCTGCTGTTGGTCATTTGTTATCGGGGCTGGGCATTCCTGGTATCTCAGCTGGCTTCCCCCTTCCCCTGGGGCCTGGGGCTGCTGCCAGGGCAGAGGCATCTCTGTGCTGACTGAGTGCCCGTAGGAACTCGTGGCTTCCCCAGGGCTGGAGATGCCCCAGGACAGCTCCAGGGCACTTAAAGGCAGTGAGGAAAGACAGAGACAGGCAGTATTGCAAGATGGGGGAAAAAAAGTCAGAAATTACTGGTGCTTAAGGATGAGGCTGCAGAGCTAATGGCTTTCTGCCATGGGGGAGGAAAATCCCCTCTCTGTGTCACCATTCCCATCCCTCTCTGTGTCACCATCCCTGTCCCTCTCCATGTCACCATCCCCATCCCTCTCTGTGTCAGCATCCCCATCCCTCTCTGTGTCACCATACCTGTCCCTCTCTGTGTCACCATCCCTGTCCCTCTCCATGTCACCATCCCTGTCCCTCTCTGTCACCATCCCCATCCCTCTCTGTGTCAGCATCCCCATCCCTCTCTGTGTCACCATCCCTGTCTCTCTCCATGTCACCATCCCCATCCCTCTTCACCACCCCTGCCCCGCTCCCAGCCTCCCTGGCTCTGCAGCCTCCTGACCTCATGGAAAATGACTTCAGCTCCCTAGCCTGAGACATTTATCTTATTTTTTGCTGGGTGAATTTTCTGCATATTTAGTGATTCAAAGTGGTTTGGGAGGATGTCAGGGAGAGGGCAGGAGGTGCAGGCAGAAGCAGGGAAAGGAAGGCCGGGAGAAGCAGAAAAGGGGATCTTTTTTGGGGACAACAAGCAGTGAGGTTGGCTGAACCTATGTCATGGGGCTGTTCCCTTCGGGAATGTACACAGAGGTAGAGGAAACTGGCTCAATTTTTTATTTGATTGATTAATAGCAGGTATTGACTTGACTTCAGATGTGGGGGAAAAAACTTTTCTGTTTGCTGGTCTAACCCTTGCAGTTCTAGCCCTAGTGCAGTCATAAAGAGACTTCAGCAACAGCTCAGTGTTTATTGTCCCTGTGGAGGATAAGGGTAAGGATAAGGATAAGGTTTGCGTGACTTTCCTGAAGCCTGGAAAACAGCATGTGGGAATAGGCCTTGCTTTGCCTTCTGCTTTCTCCTGGGTTATAAACCACCCATCCTTCCTTGCAGCATATGCCTGCTCCAGCTTTGTGGAAGACAACAGGAGGGGAGCAGGCAGTGAGTGATGCTGAGGGGTGGGAAGTCTCAAAAAGAACCAGAATACATTAAATGGCCACATCTACGAATACACACAATTTTCCAGTTGACAGAAACGTATTAAATAAAGGCGCTCATGTCATGGTGCCTGTCTGAAGAACCCCTCCATTATATTTCAGTGAGAACAGGCAGCAAGAAACCCCCATCCACATACCAACATGAATAACCCCCTGCACTATGCCCTAGGTGAATGCTTTACAGGCTGCCGATGGGCTGCGATGTGCAGACTTTCCAGTTTCTCCCAGTACATTAGCATCTCTTACTCTGCAAACGGTGCTGTCATCGCACAAAGTATTCAGACATATAAAGAGTTTTTTCCAAGGAAGGGAAATGATGACACAAGGAGAACAGCAGTTTCTCCAGTGGGGAGTTCTGACAAACAGAGAGACCTCACAAGCGAACATGTGCATTTTTCCAGCGTTGTTTGTAAGCTCTTCTCAGTTCAGTGTGTTCGCAGGGAGGTGAGGGCTGGTGGTCTGAGCGTAGATATAAGCATGTAGGGGGACCTGCATCTGCAGCATCACTGTCACCATCACTGCGCAGAGAGGTCCCTTCGCCTGCCTTCCTTTTTGCCCCCTGCACTTTGTCATCGCAGGTATGTGTGTGGTGCTGTGGTGAACCAGACCAAGCACTGAAATAATATCCCAGGCTGAAAAAGAGAACACCTACCAGATTTTCAGCAGGATCAGCTTTCCTGCCCTTCATCACTGGGCACCTGCCTGGACTCCAGCACCAGGGACATTGGGGGGAATGACAGAATGACACAGGGAGCAATTATTTTTTCAGAGGCAGTCCTGGTTTAAGTGCAAGCAAAACTACTGCTTAAACAGCAGGATATATAGCCCCATACCCCCACCTTTTCTGGTGGAGGAGACACAGGCCAGCTGATGTGCCATTGAGCACCAATGTCCCTGTTCAGCATGTAGGATTCAGTCCTTAAGCAAATATATATAAATACGTATACACACACAGACAAACATATAGGTATGCCAAAGCTACCAGCCCACTGGCTGCAGCGGCTCCTTGTGTACAGTGAGGGTTTTTTTTCGTTTGGAAAGCAAAGCCAAAGCCAGCCCCGCTGAGGTGCGGCTGGTTTGTTTACTTGCTTTTTCTGGGCAGCTCCTGCCGTTTTCCCAGTGCAGGCTCCTGCTGCCAGTGCTCAGGGAGAAGATGTGAAGGACTTAAGGGCTCTAGTCTGTTAATTTATTTTAATGAATATAAATTAATGCAGTTTTCTTTTCTCTGGCTTGCAGATACTAAAGTGTGACTCATAAGCATGATCTGTCTTATCATCAGTGGCGATAATACAGAGATCACATCTGAGGGAGGCTCCTGCAGCCCTGCTGCAGGTGGAGGGAGCGAGGAGACATGCAGCGCTGGAGAAGGGGAAGGACCACGAGCGGTTCTCCAGCTGCTGCAGACACAAGGCAACAAGCACGGGGCAACCCAAGAAATTTCCACACCCAGCATCTCTGCGGTAGTTTGTCCCCATGTGTCTCAGGACCCCTCTCGCAATAAAAACAGACAGGTTAAAGAGTGGAAAGACTGTCATGCCATCCAGCCAGCAATAATAACAGTGAAGTCAGGAGCTATTGCAAACCTCCCTGTAAAAGATGGGAGAGAGCTGCTTCATTTAAGACGTATTTTTAGTTTGGTTTACTGTTTCTCCGTGTGTTGTTTTACATTTATCTATATTAGCAGCAGGCACTCAGCAGTGCTAGCAGGGGAACCCAAAAGCACCTGACCTCAGTGGCATGATGACACTGAAAACAGTTGGTTTGGGACATGATTGTGCAGCTTTCTGTCAGGGAAATTTGTAGTGAGGGCTGGCAGGGAGAAAGACGCAACAGCAGAAACTAAGCATGTTTATGGAAGCTTAAAATGACATTACGGCCCTGGTCCTGGGGCAGGGTTACTGAACTGCCGTGATATCTGGGGGACCACGCTAAACCGTCCATCTTCCCATGAAGGTCTGTCTAATCTTACTGCAATGGCTGAATAGAGCTTTCCTCCCATGAAAACTGGAGGAAGAACGACAAAAGAGGAGAGAAATTAGCAGCAGAAGTAATGCATGGCACTCCCTGGCCAATCCCATAAGCACTAAAATGCTTCACCAGTTTAATGTCATTTCACAGGGTAATCTTCAGCCAGCCTTGTCTAGAGACACTAGCAGGCTGCTTCGGTGTTCAGTGGTGCAAATCATTGAGTTGCACTGTGAAAGTACAAGGAGAGGGAATGATGGAGTGTTTTCATGTACCTTTTTCATGTGAATTTAACCCCTCAATTCCCTTCATATACGGAATTCTGCTCAGTTACACTAGTCTGAGTCCTTGGAAGTCAATAGATTTGCATTAAGGTGGCAGAGTTATACCTTAGTTGGACAATCCCATAGTGCAGTGAGCCAAAATTATTTTTTTGTACATTTCACTGGCAGTTTTGGGATAGAGTGATCTCCGCATCACCCCTTGTGTGAAAAGGGGTTATTTTCAGAATGACTCAGTCTTTGCTTTTGCCACAGTTCTTCAGGAGAGACCAGTAGGCAATGAGCCAAATAGATGGAGGAATTAGCTACTTCTGACCTCAGCCTCACCCCTTAAATAACTGAACAAGAAGATAAAAGAATATTTTAGGAAAGTCACACACAGAAAACAGAGCTGAACTTGTACAGCAAATGTTTCAAATAAGGAGAAAGGTTCTTCAAATGTATTTCCACTTGTTAGAGGGTCAAAGAGTTACTGGGTCAGATATGAAAAAATTAGATCTGGGAAATGCTGAGCCACCACAAGGAAATTCTAATGCAAAGGCTCAGATGGCAGTGATGGATGGTTTGGGCTTTTCAGTGAGTGCAGATGCGTCAGGGCTAGGAACCAAGTTTTGGCACAGAAAAATGGTTCATATGGAATTAGTTCTCTTAGCACTCAAGTTGAAACATGAATTTGGTGTCAACCTAACCCTGTTGCCTGCTGCCAGTAATGACTCTTCCAATGATTTTGATGCAACAAAGTTATGTTAAGAATAAAATCCCTCACCAAATCTCTGAATATGTACGGTATATGTTAATTTAGTCAGCCACAGAAACTTATGGCTGGAATGCCTACTTTCCAGAATTTGAAAATGTTCACATTTAACTTTAAAAGCAGTTCCATCTGTTTCATATAATATATATGTACTGTTGACGTGCGGAATAGTAACTTTACAACCTTGGAGGGTTATAAAGGAGGTATGTTTATTCAGCGCCGGACGCACATGG
>JAVJGI010000050.1:62033919-62051444 GCA_035590275.1 Ibycter americanus
CCGTAAACTTTTCACCTCTGATGTTTTGCGCAGGCTCAATTGTTTCTTGGTTCTTATGCCAACTGCAAACCTGGTTCCAGCTGGTTTTGGGGCACGTTGCCTTAATAGTTCTTTTTTCTTGAGCACACTTTGCTGACCTTAAACAATACCTCATTCTATGCTAATCACAGTGGTTATCCTGCAAGATTCATTTAAATGCTCACCCTACAAAACTTATTTAACTCTTAACTATCTCATCCCCTTCTATCACTGTATTGTTTTCTTACAGTCTAATAGTATTAATACTCAATAGTCAGCTCCTTGTGACAAGGAATAGTCACTGGCTTTTAAAACAGAGAAACAGAAGGTCCTGTGGCTTGCACACTCTTTGGCTCCCCATGCACAATCTTCTGAATCCAGATTCCCTCTCCCGTCAGTGGGGAGAGGCCAGACCTCTGAGAGGGCAACTTCTCCACAACTCTTAGACACCGTGTCAACTGGCATGAATCACATTATGGAGCAACTTTTCTCTATCCAGAAAGCTTAGAAAATGGATTTGAACTAAACACTTATCCTCTCAGTGGATGAAGTGGTTAAGGTGGAGGTGGTTCTTGCGCAAATAAGGTTTTTTGGTGTTGTGAACTCATCACCTGGAGGGCAGGAGCTCCCCCATTTGGGATCTTCACCTGTTTACTTCTTCCCCACTTCAGAGGGTAAAACCTAGACGAGAACACAGGTCTGCTTCTTTCCCAGGTAATTATCCCCAAACCAGTTGTTATCAAGTCTTTTTTGTTCTCTCTTATGCCAAAATGTTATTAAATGATAATAAAAAATAGTTTAGCTTCTTCTGTATATTGTGAAATTATATAAATGTGAGACATACCCTCTCCATACCTTTCTTCCCAAGTGCCTGACTTTCTGGTCATTACGATACTTGCCTGACCCTTTAGACATCAGCCTGAAGGGTTTATCAGTTGAGCCACTCAATGAAAAAGGACCCTCCTCTTTTGCTGGGGTGTGGTCTTGTAGGGGCTTTGAGAGGACCACAGGTGGGACGTGTAGGTGCAGTTCATGAATCTGGACAGGTCAAAGCACGGGGGGGATCAGCACGAGGCCACACACCAGGCAGCCAAGCCAAGGCATGCCCAGAAGATGTGTATGTTCTAGAGGACTTTTAATGCCAGAGGTTGTGTAGGGTTTTGGTACTCAATAATGTGGGGTTTAGGTGTTGACAATGAGAGGCAGGTTAAGTTCTTTTTTATACCACCTCACCTCCCACTGAAACTTGTAGTTTAGGAGCCCAAGTCCCACTGTTCTGTGTGATAGCCAGGATTTTAGGAGTCTGTGGTATCAAGGAGATGCTGGAACCTGTTGATACTCCTGAAAATACTTCTTTTTACCACTGAGACCAGGATGTGAACGAGGAATTTGCATTAGAAAAAACAATTTACTTTAGAACCCACAGTAAAAATGTCTTAGATTTAAGAATTAACAACTTTATTTACTTAGTTAAGCTGGTGGTGCTGGGAGGGAAAGGCACTGCAGCTAAACCACCTCCTTCATAGTTTGTCACATACAGCCTCTGCTAACGCATGAATGTGGCTTCGAAGTTGCAAGAGAAAGAGGGATAGGCACCAGCTGGTCTATCAGAGGAACTAGTCAGACCCAACAGTAAGTACCATTCTTCATATCTTTATTTTCCTTTGGGGGAGGTTGTTTTGGTAACATTGGGTGTAAAGGAAGGAGCTGTCTCCTCTTGGCTTGGATCATTTCATGGCAGTATGGGCTGTGAAGGCATCTGTTCAGGGCCAGAGGAGAACAAACAGGACCTTTTCCTCTCCACGGCAGAACAAGACTTTAATGGTCTAGTGGAAGTAATTCAGTATTGCAAAGGAAGTTGATAAAATAGAACATAAACTTCTCTAATAGAGGATTTAATTACCAGGAAAGCTAGACTGAATGAAGCATTTGAGCAGAACTATTTCATTGCTGAAAAGGCAATGATTATTAATCCCCTTTCTCCAAGGCCACATTATTTATTCAGGATGCCCGAGTACTAAGAAACCACACATGTCTACATGTGTGCATGTGCTTGTATGTCTTTGTTTTGGATTTTTTAATTTGTTTATTGTATCCAAACAGATTGTCACTGCTCTTTAAAAAGCCTCAGATTTTCTCTGACTTCACCCAGATTTCCAGCTAAACCGGTGTATCCATGTGATCAAGCTGAAACCAGCCAAAGTAATCAGGTGTCAGGGCTGGAAAGTAGGCACAACAGTAATGAATCAAATGGCTTAAAAAGCTCTTAAATTGCTATTTCATTCTTCAACACACAAGCACAGCTATCAAGGTTTAACTGCAGCAGAAGGACTTATTTGCTTTATTTGTGAAACAAGCACTTCTCTGAAGGCCTTTATTAGTTGATACATCAGCTTGTTCATGTTTTATGTTGCTGTTTTTCCAATATACAGTTGGAAAAGAAATGACTGTTCCTGATGACGCTGGGGTGTACGACTGTAAAGTTTTAAATGCAGTTCTGGTATTTAGCCTTTAAACTTAATGAGATTAAACACAGAATCCATCCATACAATTTACCCTAATGACTGCTTTGTAGTTGTTTTCAGCAGCCAAATTGTGTCATGTTGTCTGCCACGGTCAGGCAGTAACAGCTACTTTTGGAGGACGAAACAGGCTGGGAGCCTCCTGCTGTGAAGTCAGCCATGGCCAAACTGCCCAGGAGTGGGCTGGGGGGCTGTCAGGCTGCTGGGAATCCCCTGTAGGGACCTCCTCACCTCCATCTTTTGCCCTTCATGGCCAAAGCTGTGCTTGTTCCCTGCATCTGCACTGGGGCTGGTCTCAGCATGTGCCCTCCAGAGCCCCTCTGGGAGGAATGTTGATGCTGTGCATGGCTTTTGCCAAGTTAAGAATTTGGGTGTTTAAATTTTGTAACACCAAAATAATGATAAACTCTCACTTGGAGGGTGGATAGCAGCACAAACTGCCTTTCTACTGGTATAACTTCTCTCCTTTCTATTTAGGACAGTGTTATGTTGCCATGACCATCTTTACTGGTAGGGAAGTGCTGTGCCCAAGGCTTTGGTGAGGGTGGGGCTATGGGCTTTACCTATACTCAGTTAAAGCAGTAAAATTTATGCGTGCAAACACATTCTGAGATTTACAAATATTGAAAATTTGTTGCTTGTATTACTTATGGCAAAAATCCACCGTGGGTGGTGGAATCGGGTCAGGTCATGGTGACTTTTTCCACACAGACATCCTCACCCTGCAAATCCTTTCTTCTCCTCCCTTCTCCTCATCCTGCCCCAATACCTAATGACATAGATCCAAGCTAAAGAAATGCACCTGCAGCAAATTCTTAGCTCAAAAATAAAGCTATGCATAGCCCCTGCCCTGCTATGCTGGGGAATGAAACCCATGGGATGGTTTGTGTGGGTCCAGCACTGACTTCTTCAACATGAACATCAACGTGAGCACGCAAAGAGCTGCGGGGCCAGTGAGCTGGTGGGGCTCCCTGTGAGCTGTTGGGCTCAATTTCATCTTGGAACCAAACCTTCATAAGGAGGGGGACAGGGAAATCTCTTTTTAGGCAATTTTCACTGTTAGTCTATTTATATTTTGACAGTAGGTTCTTCTGAAAGGCTTTGGAGGCTTTGGTAACACCAGTGATCTCTATGAGGACTGGCCAAGGGAAATCACCTTGAGGCACCGTGTGCTGCTCATACAATAATGCATTTTAAACTTTTGTGTGCATGGCGTCATTTGGGCTCAGTGTGACTTTATTCTGCTGTAGCTGAATACTGATAGTTTAAAGCAAGAATAAACCCAGGCCACCCCACCAATGAAGAAGAAATCTGCAAAGATGTACTGACCTTTTGTTTTTCACTTTAGTTTTCTTAAGCAGCTTTATACAGCAAGTCCCGGGCAGTGTGAGTTTGCAAAAACTTACTTAATTTTTTTTAAGAAAGATCTTGGAGCTGGAAGGATCAAATTAGAGAGGAACCCAGTTCACTTTTCTTCCAGGATAAGACTGTGTCCCTGTATGGCTTCTTCTACATGAACGGGCACATCCATCTCTCAGTGGAAGTGTGTGATTCCTACAGTGCATCAAATCCAAACCGAGTAAGAACATGTTGTCTGTAGATCTACAGAAAGTGTGTGTAAAAATAATTGCTGACATTCTGGAGCACATTCAAATTGATTGCTAAGCCACAGTGAAAAATCATCAACAAACAGTGAAAGAACAATTTTACTTGGCATTTTATTCACTTAACAGAAACATTCACTTATCAGGTATCACTGAAGTGCAATTTACAGAACTTAGCAGCAAATTCACATATGTAAATTCAGATTTATTTTCTTTTGTTGTCTTTTTTGTTTCTTTTTTTTTTACAAATATTACAAATGTACATCCATTAGTACAGTATTGCCATTCACTCATGCGTGTTATGTACAGAATCTTCGCTAAAGAATTACTACTGAGCACTTTTTCCTTTCCTTCAGGAAATGCTACGTGTAGGTCGTGTGCTTCTGGGATGTGGTCCCATCACACCCTCTCGCTGCACGTAATGAGAAGAAGTAGACATTTAAGGTCAGATTCGACCCTAGTGCAAGCAGGTGCAACTCTGTTACCTTCAATGGGATCAGCTGATGCCCGTTTGCGTTGGGGACTGGGTTTGGTCCCCAACATTAAATTCGTTGTGGCAGCTGAATCCAGGATTGCATTTATGTATTTCTTGCAACAAGGATAATTCAATCCCACCAGACTTTTTGTTTTGTCCTTAAAAATAACCAGGCATGGTGGTTTTTTTGCACAGTAGCTGCAACACCATCCTGTGGAGCTATATGCTTTAGTTGAGCTAATGTCATGCCAGGACTGGAGAATGATGGATGAGGGCAGGGAGCTGTAAGGAGGAGCTGTTGAGGTCTCTTGTGTGCTAGATAAAGACCTCTCTTTTGGAGAGGAAAAGACCCCCCTGCCCTGTGGATCTCCACATGAGAAACTTTGTCCTCCTCTCTGGTTGCCCTGTGGTTTCTCTCCCTCGGTGGGAGCAGCTGGAGCCCCTGGGACCACCACTGCCAGTGTCACCTGCAGCTTCTCCTGCACATCCAGTCATGGGCCTGACCCCTTGCCTGCCCACTGTCCCTCTGGGCACCTTTGCTGCCCAGATCACATTGGAGGTCTGCACCAGTGAGAGCTGTGTTGGAGGATGGGACCATGTGGAGGTACTGGGAAGCCTCAGAAGGTGCCAAAAATATTCTGAATGTTAATCAGAAGAGATGACAATGTGGTCAAAGTATTGACAGAGTGGTTAACACAAGGTGTTTCCATTATTGAAACGTCTCAGGTTTTTGTTTTGTGTGTGTGTGGTTGTTTTTTCTTTAAACTATTTCTACTCTAAGGATAGTTTTTTAAATATTTTTGGTAGTTAATACGGAATGTATTATTTTGCTGAGAAGGTTTCTGGAAGGGGAGAGCTTTGTTTTATCTAATTTAAAAATTCTAGTTTATCACAATTGTTTTTATACAAGACACTATAGATACATCTTGTAGTTTATAATCTAAAAATAAAATCTCATCAAAATACTGTAGCTATTCTATTGTGGGCATCAATAAACAATGTATTTACTGTATATGGCTCTCCAAACATGATAAACCCTATACAAAGAGCATCTATCTTTATTGATAGGAACAGTTTCCCGTGTAAAGGAAATTACATGGAAAAATATGAGCCTTGTGTTGTTTGAAAAGTAACTCAGCTTGACAGTTCTGAGGAAATACCAAGACAATTATCACAAATCAGTAGCAGCATGTTATATACAGATTTAAAGAGAATCACAGGAATAAAAAGAAAACAGTAGTTATATACCCGCAAATCCTGTCATTTAAAAAACCAAAAACTGAAAGAAATGTACAGGGCATTTGAAGGTTGGTTCTGCTGTGGGACTGTCAAAGCTCAGTTCTCCCATGACTGTATCTTCTGCATTCTGATGAAGTTTGGGATAGCTCAAAGATGAGATTCTATCAGACCCAGCCACAGTTATGAAGAAAATATTTAACTGTTGGGTGATACTCGTCTCCTAACTAGAAAACCCCACCTGCTTTTCAGGCTGCAGATGAACATGGATAATAGTACTACTTGGCATTTACACAGAGCAAGACTCTGGAAGCTCTTCCATTGAGTAAGATCTTACCCAAGCCCGTAGTTATAATCTGCTGTGCTTAAGTCAACTGGACTGTGTGGGGAGGTAAAACTCACTGCAAAAGTGACAGAATCCGGCTTACGCTGTTGCAGATGACCGGAGCATTTTCACCCTGCCAAGTTCCTTAGATGTGAAGCAGGTAAGTATCATTATCCCCATTTGACAGGTGGAGAAACTGAGGCAGGAACGAGCCAAGTATCAAACATGCTCTCTCTTTTGAGATGTCTTAGTCGTGGCTACTCAGCCCAGTGATTTTTCAGAGGTACGGAGCATCCTGAGCTCACACTCACTTAATTTAGAGCTGTGGATCATCAGAAGCTTGGAAATCTGAGACTCTAGGTCCTGGCTCCAGCCTGCCTGATTTTAGGTAGCTACCTGAAGCTCCAGAGCTAGGAGCATCACCACATCAGCCTCCACCAGCAGCCCCTTCGGAGCTGTGCATCTCTGCAGGTGGTGTAGGGCTGAATTGCCCTCTTGGCAAGCATCTGCATCCTGGCTGCATCTAAAGGGCACATGTGATGAACTGGGCCTGGATAATTACAATTTGCAGCATGCAAAATTTGTGGCTGCATTTGAAGATATGGTGGGAAGTGGTTTGTCTGAGGTGTCAGAGGGAACAAGTGTATAAACCAAGGGAATCCTGACACCAGGCTTTGTGCTCAGAGCCAGCAGTGGAAAACTGAGTTTAAAAATGCTGCATACCTTTGAGGTCCAAATTCTTGCTCTCAGATTTAGGCAGCTAACAGGATGATTTTTGCATAGAGGTTAGACACCTTTTTTTGTGGATGATTATGGATGCTCTGAGACCTGCTGTCATGCCGTGTGCCTGGGGTACTTCCATCTTTGCTCACTATTTTCCATTATTCGGTGATGACTCTTGCACTGATTGTGTGAGGGAAAACAAACTCTAATTTGGATCAGACAGGTGGCCTGCTAATGCCTCAAATCAGCAATAACCGACAGCAATAAACAATAAAAAGCAGAATCTTTGTGGGGGTGGCATTGTAATTTAGGCAGGTACATTCTTGGGAAAGGATCGTGAAAAAGCAGTTTTCTAAAGTTGAGTTCAGTGCATCAGACACATTTCTATTTACGTATTTCCAATACAGAATTAAAAGCAAATATTCCCATGGAGGTTGCTATTAGATCTCAAACTGCTTCAGTTCTCTTGGCTCACGCATCCTGCCTAGCCTTCTCTCCAGCTGATTTGATCCAGTCATGTAGCAAAGGTGTCAAGTGATTTATACAGTTAGTAGGAACTGATCTTGCTCTGGGGGTTTCTTCACCCAGGTGCCCAGACCAGCTTTCTGAAATGCTTTAAACAGCTGCTGCTTGACAGACTGGTACGTCTGAGCCACCCGCTTTGCCTCGCTGTACACCGATGGCATGTCTCCATGGCTTGGTATTCGTGTGCTCAGCTGCAGAACAAAAATCAGAGAAGAGGAAAAAAAAAAAATCATAAAAAAATCAACCGATGAGCCAAAAGAAACAGGAGGCTTCAGTAGTTGTATAATCTTCCTGTCTAAATTTCATAAGCAACAAACAAACTATCACTGTGCTTTGTGTGTTTGCTTTGGGTTTAACAACAGAAAAACAGGGAAGCAATAAATGCCTGTGACATGGTTTCAAGCCATTGTGAAGAGGAACAGGGTAAAGAGCTTTGCCTTGGAGTGGGCATAGGCGGTAGCAAATCTTGGTGTATTTTACAAAGGCAAAACCCTACTTCTCAGTTAAGATGATTTTTAGGGACAAAAAAAGGAAAAATCCTTTCTGAGGATCTTTAAAGAATGTGCTCAGTTTAGCCTGGGAAGCGGAGCAGCGCGGTGCTTCCAGGGTAATGCCAAGAGACACAAGGAGGAGGGTGCCCTCCCACACTCTCCCCTTTTCTGTCCTTAGTCTCTTACTGTTGGAAATGCTGCAAAACCTGCCCAGGACAGCGCAGAAATCAGGCATCAGGACTCATGCTGGTGCGGGAAAACCACGTGCTGTGCCAGGACACCGGAGCTGCTCGTGGGAGCCGCCTCGGGGGACAGTGCCACATGCCCACCGCCCCTCGCCACCCGCAGCACACGCGCGGGAGCGGGCACCCTTTGCTCTGCAGAAGGACTAAATAAACGACCTTCTCTGACCTGCCCAGGACTTAGTGCCGAACCAGCAGTGAGGCTTTGACATTATATGAAAGCAACCAAAGCCTAGAAAATGCCTTAGAGCAAGCAGGCAGGTGAAAGCCCAACAATTTCAAGGCAGGGAAATCGCATCCTGAAGGAAAATGCACCCTCAAAGCACAGCCTGGTGAGCAAACAGCGTTCTCTTCCTTCTGCCTGAACAGGAGAGATACTGACAGGCAAATTAAAGGAAACGGTGAACGCGTACCCTGAAATGAGCTGCCCCAGCCCTCGTGGTGCCGGCACACTGTGGGGCTGCTCTGCCCGGGGTGCATTGGCCCAGCCAGCACAGGGAGCGCGGTGCTGCCAGCCCAGGCACCAACGGGCCACAGGCTGGCCTGGCGCGTGGTGGCTTCTGTCCGGCTGCCCCTTCGTTCCCCAGAGGTGGACACCAATGACATTATCATCAAATGCTTTGTTTTGTCAAAAGCAAAGTGCCCTGCTCAGCCATGAGTTACTCCCTCCAGCTCAGCCCAGCCCCGACCCTGGTGCGAGCCAGGGGCAGTCCAGCTCTCCTGGCCATAGTTCTGGCCATAGCTTGCCCTGGAGCCCAGCTTGCCCAGCTTGATCCTGTGAGGGTCCCTCTGTTTTGGGGGCAGCAGGTGTGTTTCTCACCCCTCTTCCCATGCCGCATGCTGCGCAAGAAAAAGGCTGTGACCTGTGCCACCAAACAGTGACTCAGCCCTAGGCACGATGCCCAGGCTGGTCCCTTCTGCTCACCCCCAGGCTCAGGGTCCCTCCTAGGACAGGTCACCCCACTGCCTGCGATGGCATGATTCCCACCAGCCTCCTTCCCTGGAGTGTCCTGAAAAGCTGAACAATCCCTTTGGGCTTGTCCTCATACCTCCCCACCCTGCCTGTCTGTTTGCCTTCCTGAATGATTTTGAAGGTGGAAGTGGCTCCAGACTTCCCTGCAATGGCTATGCCTTGTTTTCCACTCATTTCCCAATATGAAAGAGGTTTTGGCACTTAATTTTTTCTCCTCCTCATCTTCTCCCATTCTACATGGACCGCAGGTCAATTCTTGACAGGTCTCCTTACAGCAAATTAATATTGTAGCCGTGAAAGTAGGTGAACTGAAGAGACACTTTCCATTTTCCCTGCTGCTCCTCCTGGAAGTGATGGGGTCAGGCTCACCACCTTGGCATCTGTGTCCTTCTCTTCCCCAGCACTTCCTTGAAGGGTCAGGCAAGAGGAGAAATTGTGACTCCAGAATCAGAAATAATGAGAAAAAAATTTTCTTATTCTACATCAAGCTTCTTCCTATATGTCTAACACCCCTAGGCTCCACCCTGCGGTTTTTGGCCATCTCTCTGTCCTGACACTGTCTCCTGTCTGCGGGAAGTAACTGAAGTGTGAGGACAGGTTGACTTCAGTGCCATTTCAAATAAGGAGAGTTCATGGATATCTTCCCTTGAGAAAGCAGGGCTGTCAAGGGGTGGTGGTCATTTTAATTAAGTACAACCTGTAGTTTTAATGCTGTTAAATTGTAATGCTGCTGAGTGTAATGAAATCAGAGATCCTTCAGCACCTGGCCACGCACCTTGAGAGGAGCAGCTGAATTGTCGTATGGATTTATCAGCACATCTGGGAGAATGGGGAAAAACAGGGGATGGGCAATCCATAGCACATCCTCTAGTCAGGTGAGACTGGGAGCAGTTTAGGTTGGGAGTCTAAACCCCTGTGGAACAATGAAGTGAGGTAGATGCCTCCAAGGCGATGAGAGATACTTCCCTCAGGCTTCTAAGACTTAGTGAGTTGAAGACTCCCCTTAGAGTCAAAGGGATACTTGGGGTGAGATGCATAAAAAATTACCCAGTTGTGCTTGTATGGATGCTCAGCACTCTCTTGGCTTTTGACTGCTGGTCTGAGAATAGCTTCATCACCAGGGACAGTCAGAACACCCATCTCCCCTTCAAACCCACGTGGGTTTCTGCCCTTGGCTTTCTCTGGACTCTCAGGTCCCATAGCTGACCCCACAGGCCCTCAGCTCCTGATCCCCTCCTAGGCCCTAGCAGAAGGGAGGCAGGTCACCTGTGGAGACTTCAGCTTCATCATCAGATTGCTAAAACAGGCTTGACTCCAGGGTGAGGACTAGCCCACCTAGGGCTGGCAGCAGTGCCCTGTCAGTGCATCAGACCTACCTTGCCGTGAAGCTTTGCCCACCGATCGAAGAACATGTGCTTGCAGAGCCGCGAGGGGCTCCCGCAGGTCCTCTTCCCCGTCGTGGCATTGATAACCTCCAGGTCGGCGTTCCCCACAATCCAGTTCACGCTGAAGCTGGGAGATTTTCCGGGCTGCCGAGCATCAGCATGGCTAACCCCTAGCAGGAGAGAAGGACACCAGTAACATCTAGAGCTCAAAGCCTTCAGAGGCTGCTAACATGTGGTGGGTCATCGTGGCACATGAGACATCCCTGAGCGAACATGCTGGCATTGTGCACTGCATATGCTGTTGTCACCACTGGTTAAATGTTACTTGGCTGAGTACGTTAGAGGGACAAAATTTAGCAATTCCTATAGGTCTTTTTCCACCTTGCAGGCAAACCTTTCATTAGTCTAAGGAAAGCCATTAGATTGTAGTGCATCCTACTGACAGCCATGTGATGGCTGCTGCCGAGTGAAACCGTTCAGAAAGGCTTTAATGGGATAACTGGTTTTTAAAAGGAACTAAGCAGCAAAGTGCTTTTGCCATGAGTTCCTCTGGTGACATATCCATGGTCTGGCATATTTATCTGCCATTAACTGCTGAGGCCGCTGGATCACAGAGGGTATAAATGGTGGGTGAGAAAACACACAACACGCATTTCATCATCACAGAGAGATTACTAGATCCAGGTTAATAATGACCTTGTAGACATCACAGACCTACACAGAAAACCCTTGCTCTCCACCTTGTGTCTACCTGCAAGATTCCTACTCTGTATGGATGCAACAATCTCTTCAAGAGCTAGTTTGTGTCCTAACAGCAATATTTTGGACATCTTTAAGTGGAATGCATCTTATTTAATTTTAGACAGCTACAGTGATGATGCTTTTGGTCACCTGGGGTAACTGCATGACCTTTGTGTCATTCACATGGCCGGTTTTGGACATCACGTACTGGAGTCCACTGCCTACATGGGTGAGATCTCCCTTGGCTCTAAATGCAGATCAGGGCTGCAAGGCCAGGTATAGGTGTATACTTGAGAGACAGTTATTTTTAATCAGGTAAATTCCTGTCTCTTCTTAACCATTTAGTGTAGTTCAACCTTTCCATGAGTCTTGCCACTTTCTAATTTCTTGTACCTGAAACCAGGGAAAGATTAGTCTTTGCAAGGAAACAAGAGGAATAAAAGGAGCGGTTGGTTTGTTTTCCAGCACAGGATAAATGCAACCAAGTGAGCTCTGCCTTGCCCGGCTCATTAGTGCTTTTGGGAGCAAAGAATCAACAGTGGGAGCTTCCAAGGCTGGAAAAGACAGAGTGACCTGAAGCAGTTCGAATAGTTTGGAAAAGATGGGCATTGGATGATGTGTCTGGATCCAGCTGTTGAGTCCATCTCTACTAATTTGCTGTGTGGGCCACTAGCCTGCAAACCTGGACAACAAAAGCTGCTGTGGTGAGCAGGCAGGTGGGGACCATGCTGGTGGGCAGGAGCTGCCTGGCACAGCTGCCACAGCACAGGCCAGCGCCAGGGCTGTGTCTCTGTTTCCAAATGGCAGCTCCCACTGGAGCCCCTGCCTGCAGCAGCTCCAGCAACAGCTCATGGTTTGCACAGCTTGGTCGGACCTGCTTTCATCGCTCCTGGGTGGAAGGCAGCAGAGAAAGGTCCTTCGCATTTTCTGCTGAAGGGTTTCAAAGAACTTTTGCAGGGAGGGAGAAGTACTGGTACGGGCTGTTCAGAGAGGAGGAGATTAAAGAAGAGAGATCAAAGCCCCTCCTTTCCAAACTGTCCCTTCTCACTCAGCAATCTCATTTTCAGAACAGATGAGTGCCATGAACATCTGCGGATCTCAGGCAGAATGGGAGGAGATGGGAGCTGGTGGGAATGCAGCATCCATCACTGTGTTAAACATGATGAGCTTGGTAAGCCCTTGAGACAGACCATGGGAGAAGTGGAAGGCTGTGCAGGGTCAGTGGTGGCAGGGATGCTGACAGCTCCTGCCTCCTGCCTGGGACCTCTCAGCATCATTAGAAACAATGTCAGTGAGGGACACGCTCTGTCTCTCTTCCTGTCCCTTCTGCCCTGGGAGGGGGCTGCAAGAGCCAGATGGGACTGAGCATGCACAGAGAGAGAAAGGTGGCCATTGAAGGGAAAAAAATTATATCACACAACCATTGTGTACTGGTGGCAAAGCTGGAATTGCAGAAATCCTGTCAGTCACTGGGACTGAACTCGCTACCATGTGTAGAAGAGAATTACAGCTAAGTCATAACCTCACCTTGGATTTGTAAACACATTCATGTCATGTTAATACTTCTTTCAATTTTTCTCCCCCCTGAGATAACAGATCAGTCTGCATCTGAAACTTCAGTTCACCTAGGCAACAGGATATAAACTGAGAGCCTGAAAATCAGATAGTGCTCTGGTGCTATTCAAACGCTTCTGTACAGAACAAGATGCAAACAGATCAAAATCAGCTATTTGACACTATGCACTACTCTCTGTCAAGATAGCACCCAAAAGCTTAGAGGACTTAAGTGCCAAAAAGCATGATAGCAAACACTCTGCTGTGCAAAGTTGCCACAGGCCAGTAAATAAATAAAAATGTTGTGAAAACACTGACCAGAGGAAAAGAAGGAAAGGCTGCGTGGAGAACAGAGCAAGCTGTGGGTACCCATCAGATGGGGGCTGTACACCCCTTCCCAGCCTGGGGCCTCTCTCTGCTCTTGGTGGACTACTGTGAGAGCCAGGAACTTGTCCCAGGGCATGGAATACCCTCCATGCTGGTTTGGCTCGCATGCTTTCTCTTCCCAGCTATCATATATAAGTAATCATATAAATACATATATACATATATACAAATATAAGCTATCATATAAATACATATATATGTATTTAGGTAAGTAGAAGGTATTTTCACATAATTTTCTAAATGCAAGAGAAGAGGCTTTAAAGAAAAAAAATGTAAGACTCATGACAGACACAAATACAGAGCCTAGATATATTCTCTGATTGTTGTTTTTTGTCCTTTTCTAACGCTTTTTTCATGGGTTTTTTTGACAAATAATTGTTCTGATTTGATTTGAAAGGTAATAGCCAAATAATCTGCATCATTTTCTCTTTTATATAGAACATCCTCCTTAAAACCAACGTAATGAGTATAATAGGAGACTGTAGAAACTGGAAAGAAAAGAAAAGTCTTTGTACAAATAATATGAACTTAAATACTGTGGGCTATCAACTGATGTCTCTCCTCATTCTCCTCTCTCCCCCAGCAAAACGTCATGCCTCTTCAGGATACCTTTCAGAATGGCCTCAATTTTGTGAGAATGGGAAATAAATATGACACAGGGCTTTTCTTTATTCTAAAAAATACACCCAAATGTAATCCCAGTGAATGAGTGGCTTTCCATCTGGCTGGGACTGGTGTGAGTGGAAAACCTCACTGATTACTTTTCTGTGGGGCAACGATGTTATCTCAGGATATCTCAACACACACCATGACTTTCCTCTCCTTTGGAATGTTTGTACGGCTATGATCAAGTGACAAAATAACTGGCATCCTTATAATTGAAAGAATCCTGCAGTTTGAAATCCCTGGCTGGCCTGATCTCTGAGACGAATGTGGGAGGTGTGCCTGGCTGAGATTGCTGAGGTTTGGTGTCTAATGCATTCAGTATGGCTTTTGCTAGGTGCCCATCTCCTCAGTCACTGGATATGCTGTCAGCACAGTTTTTCAGGTAAGAGAAATGAGCATAAGCCTTAGCAATGTAATTTTTAAGCAGTATTGGCTCCCTGGGATTTGTGGGGGAGGGAAGATTACAAATAATGGCTTTAGAGACAAAAACAATGTAGACAGAGAGAGACAGATTCCTCCCACTGCTTCTCCTGGGCTAAAGAAAATCCACAAACACAACTGAAAGCAAAACAAAAGCTTTTCCAAACAGAAGTCTCTGGGAAGAAGGAAGCCAGCCATGAAACATGCAGATATTTAAAGCGACACAAGGGCCCCTCTGATGCATTTCTAACTCCCTTGAAATCTCTTACAATGACTTTTGGACATAAATACATGCTTGTGCCGAGTATGAGCCATTACTTTTACTCTGCAAGGCCAACCCAGCAAAGCAATAGCTGTTCTGCAGTGAAATCTCTTACTAAATCCCTTATGGTATTTTCAGTCCTTCAACAGTTCAAGTGGTTCCTCGGTACATCCTGCAGACACAGTGGAGGTGGGTGTCATTTTGATCTTGATGTATGGGTGGACTTACAATGAGTTAGGGCTGGCACAGGATGAAAGCAGCTTCCCCAGTGGGAGATCCAGAGGCTTCTGGCAGACAGGGGTGTGTTGCCAAAATAACAGCCAGGTCTGGGAAATAGGGAGATTTTTCCTGAGCAGCTGTGCGTCCTTTCCTCCCTGCCATGATGTGGCGTAGGAAGGAAGAGGGGGCTGTCATGCCCACACTGGACCAGGGCAGGAGGGACAGGAGGGGGCACAGGGTAGAGGAGGAGTGTGGAGCACAGTTTCCCGCGTACTTGCATTGCACAGTCTTTGGCTAGCTGTCCTGAAGAGTTAAAAAATGGAGACAAGCTGTTCCAATAAGGATAACCCTTTTGACTTACTCACCTCATAACATGTACATGCACATCACACTTGCCAGATGTACTAAACCACAAGAACCTGAGAATTTCCCCAGTGGCTAAACTATCACTTCTGCTTCAGCCAAACTAATTTTGTCACAAGGCAACATTAAAAAAACAAACAAACAAACGCCAAAACCATGAAATAGATAAGTGATAAAACAAAAAGTGATAAAACTCTCCTGACCGAGGAACCTAGAGGACTTTGAAAGGCAATGGTGTACTCCACTAAAGCATCCTGACCTCCCAAGTCTGTAACCCTGGCATCCTATCAACGGCTCGGCGAATCCTCCTGAAGAACAATTATCAGACTCTAAGGGTAAAACAAGGGTCTAATCCTGTGCGGAACTGGTGGCCCTTAGCACTCACATGCTTCATGGGAATCTGAAGGCATTCAAGGCTTTGTGGGATTTTGCTGGGGTGAGGCCAGACAGCTGCTGCCTAGCTGGGGCTTAAGGAAGTGAGAGTCAGGGGAAAGGAGAAGAAAGGACCGGAGACCTGGGGTAGGGACAGGGGCTTGGAAGGAGAAGCGGTGGCAATGAAAGTAGCCCAAAAGCTGTGGAGATGCTCACACGACAGGCAGCAGCCTCATCAGATGGCAGCAGTGACTTGCTGAGGTCGGCTGAGCAGGCAGGGTCTCCTGCATGAACGAACAGCCCTTTCTCACGGCCGTTTGCTGCAAACACGACGGCTAGCGAGCGGTGAAGGAGCGGGGGCTCCTAGTACGGGGCACTGGGGGAGAGCTGCATGCACGGTGCCAGAGGTGCGAGGGCTGGCATGGTGTGTTCACTGGGTGAGGGAGAGCAGGATGGGAGCGAGTTAAACCAAAAATTTACTGAAAACTTCCTCTCTGATTTTTAGGAATCTTTTACTTAGTCCTACACTTTTTTCCACTTTGAGCATTCTTTGTACAGTGTTCGCTTTCCTAGTGAGCTTATATACACTACTGATCCTGCTTGTGGTCACTGCATATGGAAAAGGAACTGGATTTAAATGCATCAGTTTCTTCCTTCTACAAATTCATACTCTGCAGGAAAAAAAGAAGGCAGGCCCTAATGGTTTACTTACAAACAAGTAAACTTTCCCGTTGGTGACCAGCACAATTAGTGATGAGAGAGGGGATCATTTGTCTTGCAGGCAGGTGTTCGCTTACCACTGAGAAGCAGCTGATTGCGCCGGTATGAAGCTGGCAGCTGACCAATGTCTTCTATTCTATGGCTCATTACCCGGGAAAGGTGACCAGTGTGGTAGAGGCTTCCCACAATGATGCTGTGCAAGTACATGGGTTCGATGAAGGAGCTGAGGAGAGCACCTTGGAGCCCAAGGATGTTCCATCTGGAAAAGAAATAAAGGAGCAATAAAACACATGGGTGGAGGAATGGTCACAAGAGAGCTCCCAGGGGAAAATCCACAAAGGCCAGCGCAGGGCTTGGTGGCATGAAACTATTCCTGTCTCTGTCCTGTGATGCGTGAAGCACTGCACTGTTGGGTTATAACCCCATGGGCTGATTCTCCCTCTGTGATGGTTTCAGATTGCTGTGATGCCACTGACTTGAGGGATGTATTTCTGTCTTGTGGTACTGCAAACAGAGGCCTCTTGTTGAGAGCTATTCTTTATTAAAACATTTTGTGTTTGATCAATGTTCACTTAGCATGTCTTTAGCTGAATCTTCATTTTTTTCTGTAATTTTACACTTGCAAGGGTAGAGGTAAAATGAGAGCTTTTGTTATTCTATCTTTATTTAACGTTTCTCATACATTAGTACCATCACCTAGTCAAACAGTCATGACAACACATGACTCAGGTGGCCAAAATTCCCACAAAACTCTTGTGAATAATTTTCAAAAGGCTCACGGGCTGACACTTCCTTGCACAAATGATCATGCAGATACAAAGACATCCATAAGAATCACATCCCATTCCT
The DNA here is from genome assembly GCA_035590275.1 of Ibycter americanus. Taxonomy (NCBI): domain Eukaryota; kingdom Metazoa; phylum Chordata; class Aves; order Falconiformes; family Falconidae; genus Ibycter; species Ibycter americanus. The sequence goes on from JAVJGI010000050.1 coordinate 62,050,992, forward strand.
GAAGAGAAAAATAAGAGTTAGGCTTCTAGGCAATGTACTTGTAACCAATAGTTTGACCTGCTCTAAGGTGTTCAGGCTGATGGATACGTCTCACCCTGTTGCTGTCTTAAAGGTGCAACAACAGAGTGATGGTGGAAACCTTGGGGCCTTCAGCCTGTTCGTGGCTGTGAGCTCCATACTACTGATGTTGGATTACTTGCCAGAGCTGTTTTGCTTTTTAATAGCTGATGAATCTTTACATCAAGCTAGGCACAAATATGACAGGATGCTCACTCTAAATTCTTCAGGGGACAGGTAATTGGTTAAAAAGTGGAAAAATTAATAAGGGGATAGAAGTCATGATGCAGTTATCTTGGCAAACTGATTTTCGTGGTTCAACCCTGGCCGGCAACCAAGCACCACGCAGCCACTTGCTCACTCCCTCTCACCCAGAGGGATGGGGAGGAGGATCAG
>JAVJGI010000050.1:62051544-62063638 GCA_035590275.1 Ibycter americanus
AAAAACATCAGTGTCCTATCGACATTGTTCTCACATCATAGCCACAACACAGCACTGTACTAGCTACTAAGAAGAAAGTTAACTCCATCCCAGCTGAAACCAGGACACTGATTTAGCTCAGTCCATCTAACAAGAAGTTCCCCACCACACAAACACTAACATGCTCTCTAACACTTGGATAATATTTTTTATGTAAATTGAACACTGTCGGTCTGAATAGTTTTGAGTTCAGGAGTTCAAACTGAAAATGCTTCAGAAAATGTAGTTTTGGAGAGCATATTTTGGGTCATTAAAACCCAAAACACCAGCAACATTTGGAATTCCGTAGCTGACTGAAGGAAAGGGTAAGAGGTGCCTGCTATTTAAGGCAACTTCCAGTGGCTGCCATGCTAAATAATGTGTTTAAAGCGCAATCTCCATCAGCAGCAAGCATTATGTAGCTAATTTCTTACATCATTGTTCTTTTCATTAATTAACATTTCTCAACCGTTAGTGCAATTATTGCAGTGCCTCCGTGCTGTATGTCTCTTTTCATGATTAATAAGGAGTCATTATATTTCCCTTTCCTGAAGCAGTCAATTAACACGGAATACTTTCCATTAATTACTGAATGTTTAAAACCAGCATGCTGTACCTGGAGAGCAATCTGCTCTAGGAACCTGTGACACCAATTGCTTTAAAAAGTTCTCTTTAAATTTTATTCCAAAGACACAAGCAATTTAGCTGGCTATATTAATTTGCCTCCGAAGCAGGGCTGTGAATGAGAAACATCTTTTAATCTCATGCAAGAAAAGGCAGCCATCTGGCTGCTGAGGATTTCAGAGTCAGACTCTCCCCGTCTCCCTCTGTAAATGCAGGTCATTAAAGTAATGTGTTCATCTACATAAAACTCAAATGGAATATAAAAGGTAATATTTATATACAAACAATTTAGTCCCACAATTTAAACAGTCATTGGTTTTATGAAACATTTACTTTAGTCGATCAGATTTGCATAACTTCATTTGGGGGAAAAAAAAGTGTGGTCATTCCTGCAAATAACATCACTTTTAAAGGAAAGAACTAGCTGCCTCTTTGAGTAAATATCTTATCATGATGCAAAATTAATAATGCAAGCTTAAGAAATAGAGTTGAGTTCAGCTAACAGTACTATGCCTCTGACCAGCTTCTAAGGAGAGTAAAAAAATTAAGACAGTGATGTCTTTGTCCAGATGGAAACTTGTAAGATATCAGTGTTGTTTTCAACATTTGACATTTCCTTTAAAAAACCCCTTGTATATTTGATTGAAGGAAAGAAAAAAGCAGCTAAACAGAAAAACAACATATGTTCAACAATATTTGAATTTTAGCAATATGCACATCATAAGGAATCATCTGAGCTTTATTTACCAAAATAAGGGATTGTGTTTGGATCATAAATTACAAGGTAATAATGACTATTTAATTTAAATTCTTTGCAAGGAACCTGCCTTTTCTTTAGAGATATTTCTTTGCCTAATTCTGAACATGTTCATCCTAGTGTAAAAAGGGATTCATATATCACTGAAATTAGATTATTGGAAATCATAGTATAAGCATGATCAGGTCATCCCCTATGTATTGAAAGCATTTCATAAACATTAATGAATTCTCACAATGCTGCTGTGAGGTAAAGCCCCATTTTTATACACCCTGGGGAATCAAGGCAGAGAGGCAGTATGATTTGCTGAAGTCTGAGCTAGAATCCATGGCTTCTGGATGTGATAGTTGTTCCTGGAGACAACGCTGTTTTCCCATCCCAAAAGAAGACCCAGAAAGCTGTAGGTGGCAATGAAACTTCTATATCAGCCATGGAGGGTTCTGACTTCAAGGTATAAGTAGACACAAGGCAGATTGGGTGGAGGGGCCAGACCAAAAACCACAAAGGAGAAGAAACATAACAAAGAATACAGAGCAGAAGACCAAGCTGTGCCTGGTGGGTAGAAGGTGATGTAAAAAGAGACTGTCCCAGAACCAGACAGCATCCCATGGTAGGGAGGACAGAGAAATTAGAAAAGGTGCTGACACTGAGAAGGCAATATTTGGTGGGGACTGCTTGCCAGGTCTTGTTGAGCAATGCCAAAGCTGGTGTCCACCATGGTGGTGGTGGTGGTGAAATGGGATGAGGGTGATGGCACTGCCACCTGTACACTGGCCACTTTGCAGTTCGACACAGTACTGTTTTAGCAGCATCCACTCAGAGAATAGGGATGAAAAAGCAGAGAAGGAGCTTTGCTTTCAAGTCTAGCCCAGGTTTGGCAAAGTGTTTGGCCAGTTGTTTCTTTCTGGAAAGCAGCCTTGAGTATGTGCATGAGTTCCACTAAGTCAGCACAGGTTCTAGGCAAAGAGGGGTCCTGTGCTGAACCAGCCAAAACAAGACCCTTGCATTGCCCCTGTTGTGCTTCAGAGCACAGTCAAAGCACATTAACGATGGGGGAAATTCTCAGTTACTCATTCTGCTTCTCTTCTGTGGATAAAAAGACTTACCTTGGAGGGCAGCCAGTTCAGTACTTTGCATAAACAATAGATTTAACTGAGAAATATTGGCGGGAAGGTTTTTTATCCTGTGTATTGTTCATCCCTTGACCAACACACATGGCTAATGTACTGACTCGGCTCTTTGATATCTGAACATCTATGGGATTACTTTCAGGTAGATGACAGGGAAAGATCTGTCTGAGCAACAGTGAAACTATCAATAAGGGTGTTCATTTCTGAAGGAGCTATTTCTCTGTAGCCTAATTTAGGTCCATGAAAGTAGCTGTGTTCCCATCTGTAACAAAGTGCTCTCTTCAAATGTGGCTTTTCAAAATAAAATTATTATTCAGAGCAATGCAGTGTTACATTTTGGGTCCTCAATATATCAAAGTGACTTTTCTCGCTATGAGGAAATATGCTGGATCATTCTGAATTTTCCTAATTGTGCAAGATTTTAAGGGCTGTTTTCAAGGGCACGTATCTCTATAATAACTTATATGCTGCGCGCTTCATAATAACCCTTCCAATAAAATGAAAATCAATCCACTGCTCCCTTAGTCACAGATCTTATTTAAAAAAACCAAAATCGTCAGCAACCAGAATCAATAAAACCAAATGTCTCCCCTTTTCACTTAAATACGGGAGCTTCTGGTGCTTTAAATGGAAGGAAAGTATACCCTTCCTTTTGTTCAAACAGCAGATATTACTGCACTGTTTACAAAGACAAAATCCTGCGTCCAGTTTTCAATATAGATAATCCTTGAATAAATGTATTATTGCCTGTTTGTCAGTCACAGAAATACCAGCTATGAGCTGGCAGGCATCCCGGAGCAGGCAGCCTTTCTTGAATCAGATGCCGTGCTCCCCCTGCCCTGCCGGGGTGGGCTGGGGGCGACCCCCGCAGAGTCCTGCCGCACCCCCCATGCTCCTGGCAGCCAGGGACCACCGGGGTGGTGTGCCGGGAAACGTGTCCCCGAGTGGGAACCACATCACAGCCCCCACACCTGCGTGCTGTAGTCCCAACGCACCGCGTGAGGTGGCCGTGGCCCCCCCCCCAGGACCAGCCGCAGTATGGATGGTAAAAATGCTGAGGAAGGGGCTCGGGGGCAAAGCTGCGGGGGTGCAAAGGGCTGCAGCCTCGCTGGGGTCAGTGTGTGGCTCCTTGCCCGTCGCTGAGACGTGGTGTGATGCCTGGAACCCCTTTGCTGAGTGTTTCCAGCATCGGTTTGCTCACAGCGTTGCTCAGAGCCGAATGCTGACATGCTGCCGCCCTTGAAGCCCTTCGAAGCTGAGATGTGGAGAAATTCATGCGACGCTTCAAAACATCTCAGGGAGCTGCATCCACCTGCCGTTGAAGCTCGGTGAGACCCAAGTGCCTCCTTGGGACCTCGCCCATTAGAAAGCACTGCCGACGAATTTCAAAGCTTACTTTGTTAAGGCTTTTTACAAAAGACACTTTTCTTTTGGTCATTATTAAGAGCTTTAAGTCTTACCCACTTGGGGTGTTGTTAACCTCCTGTACCACGGTTTCTATTACCAATATTTCCAGCTATGCTTCAGACAATACAAATTGTTATTCAGGGTGGCCCGTGCTCAGCAGAACACCTGTGGTGTTCCTATTTATATGACCATTTAGCTATTATTGGTTTGGAAACTGGAACTAGCGCATTAGTTTTTGATCTGTATTTTAACAGTGGGTGGTTTATATATGTTTTCTGGAACACACCTTGTGGTGAAAGATTGAAATTGAAACCTCAGTCACGCAGAAAGGGGTTAAGAGAGAGAATTACAAATCATGTGCACAAATCATCTCTAATTGAAGATCTAGCTGTGTTAATTGATTTTCATTTACATTAATATCCAGCCTTTGAAGTAGCTTTTCTTAAGAGTTACCTTGTCAGGCTCAGTCTTCTGTTAACAATGGCTCTGGTCAACAGGCTAAAACTAAAATAGAGCTAAGAATGACAATTTCTACCACTGACTTTTAGTCTTGCATTTTTATATGCTACATTTAAATACAGCTTAATGTGCTCAACTCATCTTGTAAAATATACTTCAGACTCCCACTGCTAAATCCTGAAGCAGTGCCTTAAAAACATTACCCTGCAATACTCTGAATATATTCTCAATAAAGATTCTTTCCTATTCTCTAGCTCGTGGTCCCAAATAATCCACAAACCTTAGCCATGGGACATGAATAGACTGTTAGCGCTGTAATGCAAAGTTTGGAGGTCCTTTGTTACTGTTTGTGTCATTTTACAGGTGAGGTATAATTTAGATATTCAAGGTCTTATTTAACCTGTGGGCTTAACGTCACTGTTTTTGTGAAGCATGAGGAAGTGCATGGCCATTAACCTGGTGGCAAGAAAATACACAGTCTTTTAAAGGTGACCTTTTGAGAAGTGGTAGTAAGAAAACAATTTTAAGGCCAGAGCTTACACAATAAACACTGAATTTTGGCTTTTATTTGCTGTATAAATACAGCGTTTGTGAGAATTGTTCCATCCAAATCCTGCATCTTGCAAAGTATGTTCCTCAAGCCTGTACCCTGCAAGGGGACTTCTGAAAGAGGGCAAGTGCCCCAGCTCATGCATTTACAAGTAAGTCTTTACACTACTAGCGTGTGGAGATGCAAGTTTGATGCACAGAAGGCTGACCTCTCTCCAAAGTAAATACATCAGCTAAATATACAGTGAGTGTGAACATGCTCTGCCTTGGCCATAGCATAAGGTCTCCAGTCCTCTTGCTAAGCTCTACCAAGGAAGAGGGAAAGAGCAGAGCACTGCAAAACTCTGTGTCTAATGAGACACCCAGATAAGAACTAACTTTAAAAATAAACCTTACTGTTGAACGCTTGGACCAAGATCCTCCAAATAATTTGCATGCGCATGGTAGCGGGGGTGATGTGGTGACACAGGGCTTTGGAATGCCTCTTCGTGCTGTGGCTCTGCTGTGCTGTGCAGTGCCCTGGTGGCCACCTCCTTGTGCTCCCAACACTATTGCCCTTCCCTGCCGAACCACGGGCAATGGTGATCATTAAACCTTTCTGTGCAGCTATTCGGGGGAGAATGCCCTGCTATTTTGGATTGCCTGATGCTGGGAGAAATAATTTCTCCAGCTTCCCTGCATGGAAGAAGACAGGACCCAGGTGCTGGTGACAAGATGTATAAACCTGATGAGCTCAGAGCATAGAACGGGAAACTTTATACAGAAGGGAGGTATGTGTTATCAAATCAGGGGCATGGTGGGCCTAGGGGATGAGCCACAGTGGAAGGAAACTGGCCTGAAGCTCAGACTGTTCCCATGAGTCATAGAACAAAGCATATGGAAGGGAAGGCGGTTTCTGTACTCTCTGGCAGACTCCAAATTTCCCCTCGGAGTCTATCCAGAGGGGTGATGGACTTGAGTAAGAGAAGCGCATAGTTCTTTTCTATTTTGTTCAGTCTTTCATGCTTCTTCTGCTGTAGGAATAAGAAGTAGAGATATTTGGAAATTCTTATTTTATATATGTATGCATTTGATTGTGTGAACTATCACCTGAAAATCTGGTGTAAATGTACACGCTCGGTATGCAGTGGGAAGCCAGCAGCAGGGGAGGAGAGGCTCGGTGCTGGGCTGGCTTTGCGCAGCTGGAGACCATGTCACTGGAGGGGACACAAACAGAGAGCTGGTGTCCCTGAGGCCCCAGGGCACCAAGAAGGGGGGCTGCAGATCCCATCCCTGCAGCTGATAGGAACCTGAGCACCTCTCAGTCCTCGCTGGTCTGAACACTTTTAAGGGTTTGAGACAGAATTTGGTGCTGAACCTTCCTAATGTTTGGTTATTGCATTTAGATGCTCAAAGAGGAGCTGAACTCTAGAGATATCTTTGGTTTTCGCCTAAATGTGTGTGTGTGTGTGCCTGCATGCTTGTGTGTACATATTTCAGTTTTCCTTCAAACATTTGTCTGCTCCTGAACAGCAACTGCAGAGACTTCCACCAGCAGCAGCATTAACCTTGCACTGACCTTGTAATAAGCAAAGGTATGAGCTGCTCCTGTGTCCAGCCTTAGTGGGAGAGAGGGAGATGAAAAGAGGTTTAATGTGGCCCATTGTGTGAATGGGTTTGCTGTCGCAAAAAGCCCAAACTCTCTTAGGGCTGTGGTGTCTTGACATAAAGGTCTTAATATAGGTTATGATTAGCATCAAGAAAATGTTAAATGACACAAATCTTTCCCCAAACAGCTGATAATTTTCAAAATTATTTTGCTTGTGATATTGCTGCTTTTTCAGAAGTGTATACAGTGTACATTACAGAGGAAAATAAAGGTTGAAATCTTAGGTGTTAGTGTAGTTAATGAAATATGGGTCTAAAGAACAAGGTTTAATCCTAAAATCTATGGCACTGAGAGGCTGAAATCACTTCAGCTGCACTGTGAGGCTCACAGAAGTTGTGAGTGTCAAAGCTAACACTCTCTTAGGGTGGGTTTTTGGGGATTCGCAGAGCCCAAACTTTAAATTTGCACATATAAATGCATAGGTTTTTAAAGCCAGAAGGAACCACCAAGATCTGTCTGACCTTCTTCATAATGCAGTTGCAGAATTTCACCTCGTAATTCCCTGTCTGAGCCAAATAACATGAGTATTCATGCCAGAAGTGTTTGTGCTTTAATTCAGTAAGGGAGTAGGTATATGATACCAGGCTGTTTATACTGCAATCTCAACAAAGCCACAGAGCCCAAATAATGCATACCAAGCATCAAATTCTCTCAAAATCGTGGTGATAGTAATAAAAATTGCTAAATGCCTTTGAATAACAAAAAATCTGATTAAACCACTCTCTGCTTATGGCTATCCTGTGAGCAAGAAAGAACATAAATCGTTAGATACATGATTTATAGAATATTAATCACTTTTCTGAGTAACTGTCTCTGTTCTCGGGTCTTTGATATTCTGATAGAAATGTCCTTTGCAAATAATGCAAAATGATGTATACTTTAGCAGCTACTGGCTAGGTTCTCAAGGGGAAACATTCTCTAATAGCCCAGTGCTCCTGAGGGGCTTTTTACAAGTAATAAAATCCAAAGTATAGAAGCCAGATTTTTGTCAAATCTTACTTACACAAACATGCATTTCAGATTTGGAGATCTTTTTTCTCATTACAAGACCAGTCCAGATGATGTGCAACCAGGTTCCTGCATCCGACAGACATTTGAAAAGTCAGCTGTCTGCGCGGTAGAGCAAATATTTGGACCTGAAGTGTGGCAGAGGAACCACCTACTGATCTCTTCAGTGGGGGCAGGAGCAGGGAAAGGGCCCTCACACAGCAGTCTCCTTGTCCACTGAACTCCTTTCCTGCCTGTATTTTCTATGGTCAGAGGCAAATAAGTCAGAAAACAGCCTTATATGTGCTGAAACAAAGGTCGGGTGAAGAGACCTTTGATTTCTTCCCCTTACAGGTGAGGACAATAAGGATAAAAATTAATTGTAGATCATATTCAATGTGGTAAACTGAAATTTGGGCTAAAGTTTAATGAAGATGCCATAACCAAAGCTCTTATCACCACTCTTTGCCAAGGTTTACGTAAAATTTATAGCATCTAAAAATCTCCAGCAATGTTTTCGCTGGTGGCCAGCCCTGAGGGTACTGCCTACTTTCTGCCATGCAAGTGGGTTTTTTTTTAATGCTTCCTGCATTACTGGTGCTTTGTTTTCACTAGCACAGTGATCCCCAAACCAGAACTTGTGAACCTAACTGAAGTTATGCCACGAATGTATGCAATTAGGAGCCCAGTGGAAATAAAATTGCAGAACCAGGTCTCACAATACAACTGTGAGAAAGAAACGAAGGGAAAGACATGACCTCCAAGTGCAGCCAGGATTGCGAACATCTCTAGACAGCCTTGGGCACTCTCTCCAGAAGCTTTCAGACCCTTCCCTGTGGTACGTGCCATGGCGATGCCCCCAGTACTCTCTGGGCTCCATTTGCCTTTCTCAGTTTCCCTTGTGAAAACCTTTTTTTTTTTTTTAAACATTCAAATCTGTGCTTTCTACTTCATTAACTTTGAATTTTTCTCCTCAAAATCTCTGTTTGGGTGCCTCTTGTCTGGTTTCCAGCAATTCTAGTTACTGGACCTGGCAGTACCAGACCCACAAATAATCTCTTCTATGATAATTTCCCATCTCATCCTTACTCTTCATTAGGAATGACCATTTCCGCTTCCTTATAACTTTCATTGATTTCTGAATCTCCATGCTTTCTTCATATTTTTTCTTCAATAGTTGTTCTACCCATTTTCCCTGTACCAGAGCTCTTAATATGACCAGGGAGTCCGCAGTGCCTGGAAATGTCCAAACTTGTAAAGCATTTGCAGTGCCACAGCACTGCTCCCACCATTCCTGCAGAAGTTGCTTTTCCCACCCCTTTTATCAGCCTCTTTTTCAACTGTCCCTTACTGGTGAGAGTAAATATTTGCTGTTTGAAGAAGGGAATAATGATTGTTGATATTTTTTTTGTCTAGGAAAATCCCATGCCCATTTGAATTACAGTGCAAATAAATAATAAATATTGCAGTAATTCATACAATGTTGTAATAATATTATCAATGAGAGCTGAAAGATTTTTTTCTTAGCCTGGAAAAACATTGTGGTAGATTCTTTGTTTCTTCACAGACTTTAATGCTGTTTAGATATGTGGCCATAAGGAATGGATTCACTGAAAGTGCTTAGCAGACATGCTCGGAGATGTGCAGCTTCTGAGACTGTACATTACAGTCAGCATCCCCATCAATACAAAAATATAATACTGTTTGCAAAGCTGATATTTAATTCACTGGCTAATGTCATTCAAAACCACAGAGTGTGCAGTATTTCCATTCTCAAATTTGTTTCATTTTTTGAGTCCATATAAATCTGAATTTGGAAAACCCAACTGCATCTAAAAACAGTGCAGGAGATCCACTGAAAACAGTTTGGGTTTTCTGTTATCTCTTTATGAATAAATGAAAGCATTATAGCAGAAGCTGCTCTTTATCCTTCATGCAAACACACCAGTTGTGATGGTTACACTTAGCAGAGGGTGGATTTTGTGAGTCTGTTAGTATTTCCATTTGCTGGTTCAGTCATACGTCTTCCTGCCAAAATGGCAGGCTTTGCTAAGCCTACAGACTAATTTAACTTCAGTAGGTCATCCAGTTAAAGCTAAGAGCAGAATTTATGCATTTGTATTAAATAAAAGCTTTATACTTTTTTTTAAAGATTACGTTTATATTGGCCTTTAATAATTGGGCCAGATTCTTGGCTGAGGTAATAATTTAACTGAATTCCTAGGCATGATATTTCAGCAGATAATTTGACGATAACATTATCATTTTTATAGCTGTAATGTAATGTAACTTATACGTAGAGCTGCATCTATAGCTAATGCACATAATGTATCTATAATGAGCATAAGTATACGTGCATGTATAGATATATACTAATAGTATAAGTATGCATCTGAATGCACGCACTTTGTTTTCATTTTGTGATAGCCATCCTTTGCTATTAGTTAACACCCTAAATTGAGAATGCTGAATGTGTTTATGTGTATGTGCCACCATGGAATAATTACAAAATATTTATTATATGGCAATTATTCTACATAAATATATGTTGTATTTACAGGATGGAGCAGAAAGCCACAGAAGGGGCTGTGACATGAGAGTTCTACAATGACATTCAAAGTAGTAGGAATATTCCTAGCAGCTTTTAGGGCACTTTGTCCAATAGTGTGCAGACGAGCTAAGTTTATCTGCATGATGGTTGGTTTGCAAGTTTTGGGGTAAATGATCCAATAAGAGCAGAGTGGATGTATTTTATCTGCACACTGAAATTCTGTCGGCAAAAATGCTGCAAAGACAGTTTATATTTTTGTCACACTGTAAAAAGCAACTAACGACCCATGGAGAATTTGGGAAAATGTCCTATTTACATTCCATCCTATTTATATGGTCTGTTTTTGCATACAAAGGAGGTCTTTGTTTCCGCAGGGTTTGTCAGCACCTGCTAGTTATTCCCCCCCAGCAGCCATAGCCCTCTGTGGCACCGCATTCCAATTTCACATGCAAAGAGTTTTGCGATGTATGTACATCAGGTACCTGGCGATTTTGTCTGTACAGGACATGGTGATGAGCTGCTCTCCCAGCAACACGCCGTCCCACGTCTGAGCTGTGTTATGACACCGGACAGGTATGGTTCCTTCTCCAGACTCAATCTTTGTGCGGAGGTGTCCACGGTATTTTCTCACTATGTGTTTGCTGCTGTTCACTGGGCAAAATAAACACAAGAATGGCAATAATTAATTTTTTTTTTAGAAAGAACCTGAGGGGCTGTGTTGATGCCATAACTTGCATTTGCAGAAGCACCTCTGGAGGTCCTTTAAATTGGATGCAAAATGAGATGAAATTACAGACCAAGAAAGCAGCGCAGTGGAGAAAAGTATGCGCTCCCTAGCATGGCTGTCTTTTCACACCAATCAAAACTCACACACAGCGCACACTGAGCTCACGTTCCCCTTCCCATTCCCTTATATATTTTGAAAGAACAGAGGTGCTCTGTTGTTTGAAGAAGCAGTACGATTTCTTATTTTTAACCCATGCTTATAGGACTGAGCTGTGTCAAGGGAATATTTGAAATACCTCAGTTCAATGAGTGTCATCAAAGTGTCATCAAAGACTCATCTGCGTGACACAGTCTGGTACCATGCTCTAGTGTGATAATCAGTGGCATTTTCTGAATAATTTCAGAACTGAGGTTTTGGTTTGTTATCACAAAGATTCACTGAAAATTCTCAAAACCTGAAGTTTTATAATCTGGATCAAAAGCAAATCAAAACTTGCTAGTTATTAATTACTTGCTTAAATTCCCTTTGTAGCGTCCCTGAAGTCAGGTATCCTCCTGCCTTGTGTCATACCGATATCTTTTATGTAATTGCCATCCATCACTTCAGTGATATTGTATATTTGAGTGCAAGGCAGCAGCTGCCTTTGGGGTGGCCCAGGGCAAGCAGCTAACACACTTCTGCACTGCAATGAACTTAACTGAGTCCTGCAGATATGCAGTAAGTACAGAAGATAACATCATTTCTAAAGTACTTCACCTTCATTTTTACGAAGAGAGAAAAACTGAAGTTCATTATCAAAATCACTCTTACCCTCTTTATACTGCTGCTTTACCCCTGGGTATTTTTGTTGTAAAAATACAGCAAGGAACAGCAAGGAAATCCTCTGGGACTGCTTACTATCTTACTCTCTAAGGGTTTTGCTGGAGGACGCCTTCTCCATGAAGCAGACCTTTCATAGTCTCTCTCTAGCCCAAAGGAAAATAATGAAAGAGAGTACAGGATGGCCTCTGCTTTCAAGGAAGAGGAATGCTGCTTCTACAGGCATGAGGCTTTTGCCCATGTTTCCAACTGTCCTGTTTATTTTTCCAAAGCGTGCCCCTCAGCCAGACCAGAAGGCTTCTGCTTGTGCAGGTGATGCTCCTCAGCCCTCAGCAGGCTGCGGAACTGTAGAGGGTTAATTAACATTGATAATATACAGTTGTGGGCTTGCTTCTGGGGCGGTGGGTTGGCTGACGTG
>JAVJGI010000050.1:62063738-62141099 GCA_035590275.1 Ibycter americanus
GATGTGGCAGAGGCAAGAAGCAGGGTGGACTGGCCTGAAGAGGATGAAGAAACAGCACAGACAGTAGATGAACTTTTAGAAACTTGTGTGGGACTGGTGGTGGTGCCAAGGCATGAGAGGGCTGGTATGGGACAGTAAAACCTTGTTACAGCTTGATAGTGCTGCAACACGGGGCTACCTGCATTCCTGGCACTGAGTAACACCGGGGTGTCACGGGTTGTGGGGCCGATCAAACCCCTGGCCACCCGCAGCTGGCTGTGTGCATGCTCCCCAGCCGTCCGCTCTCTCCTTCTGTCATTTTTTTACCATCTTCTCTTTGTATGACTGTTGTCTGTGCTGTGAGCTCTGGTGGAAACAATTGATCGACTTTGGCTGCTGCCAATGGATGGTTTACAAAAAGGGAATGGAAAAACAAATCACTTCAGCCCATTGGGATTAGCAGAGGCAGTGAACACATGTAGAACAGCAGAGTGAGCCATGACCTGCCAGCAGACGGGCGGCTGAGCCCCCACTGATCGTTGCCTCTTCGCTTCCTTCACGCCTTTTTAAAATTTAAGATGGGGATGTGTGTGCCAGCAGTGGGCTGGACCAGATACCAGTTGGATTGGTTGGCCATGGTGAAAACTGACTCCCACCCAAACCCAGGCTCCATCATAGCCTAAATGTTGGCAAATACTGTAAGGTTTGTTTGTGTTGCTACAGGATCTGAGTGGGGAAGAGTGGTCATTGCACTGCCATCCCCATCAGCAGCCGTGCCCTGGTGGGGGATGTGGGGGTCCTTGTGCCAGCAGTCACAGAGCACCTCACAAACTGAGGCACTGCAGTAACCACCGGCCTTAGAGTATTGTGGCTTCTCAAGCTTCAGTTCTGAGGGAAACCGGGAAGAGCCGGTGGACAAATAAAAATTTCAATAAGCAAAAATGCCAAAGTGTCAGAAATGTCTCAGATCCCTCTCCCCTGTAATTACTGGGCTATGTCAACACTGTTGGGAAACCAATTTCATGGCCATGTGTGCTGATCCTTTGTATATCCCTCTTGTTTGGGATGCCTCCTGCAGTATCGTTCAGAGGATGCTCTTTGGATGGGATTAGCTCTCTGGGAACTGGTCCATATTTTTATTGGGACTCTGTGGGGAAACTCATTTTTTAAAAACTTCAAGCAGTGGTGAGCAGTGTTTTTTATTATTAAACTACAGAGTCATGGGAAAGGTACCATGAAATTTGGACAACAAAAGGAGAAAGTGATCACTCCTACTTAGTAAACACATCTAGCTGAGCAACAGCGAGAACTGTATAGCAAAACCATTTTGTCTTAGTCTGCACACACTGAGAACTGATGGCACAGCAGAGCTAGACCTCTGCCAGGGAAGCAGTGAAGAGTGACTCAAGACACTATTGCTGTTTCGGCTGGTAGAAAGTTTGACTTTAAGCAAACCAGTTCTCTTTTCCTAAGGTTTCCCACAGGTATAATGAAGATAATGTTGCTTCCTTCCTCTGCAAATTCATTTAAAGGTAACTGCTCAAAAACTATTTATGAAAGGCAGATGCTATCCTTTCAATAAAGATCTACCACAGGAGTCCACCTGCGGGAAATCCCCCAGGAGAAAATTAATTTTCAGTGTTTCTTTCTCCATCTTTAAATTTTTTTTTTAAGAAAAATATTTTGTCTTGCTACACCTTTCCCCATTTCCTATCTCTTTCTACATTCCTCTTGCTTTCTCAGCTCCCATTCTGACCCTCCCCTGCAGGTGTATTGGTCTTCTAGTTTGCTCTCTTTTTCAGGCACTTCACCGGGCTGATATGCCTACATTTTTTATAAAGCACATATAACTGATAAAGAATTTTAGTGACTGCATGACAAGATGAGCAGCCCATCATTTATGTGACTTTGATTTCACTACATAAATATTACCAAGCGAGGGGCAAAGCATCCCACAATATGCTGACAGGGATAAGGAGCCAGTTCAGGGGAAGAAAAAGCAGCAGCCCTGCAAAGAACTGTTGAGCACTTGGGGAATTTAAAGCATAGGCCAACGATCTGGGGGGAGAGGGCTCCGAAACATTTCTGTGAGTCTGGGGGGGGTCTGTTTATTTGATTTCTTATTTGTCTATTTGATCTTCTTAGTTTCCCTCGGGACTGAAGGAAGTACAAAGGCCAAAGTACTCCTCAGCTGGTTGTTACTACAGCATCTCAGCCCTGGCCTGCAAGTACAAGAAACAGAATAATAAAGTTTTAAAAAGCATTTAGGAAGTGTGTGCAAGTGCACAGATCATCTCAGTTTCCAAATGCTCATATTAACTCAGCCCACGTGTCAAACTTTGGTCCCCATAATGTGCGTTCTACCCAGGGTGCAGCCAAGCAGACAGCATTAGCTGATAGGATTCAGGCAGCTGTGGCCAGTGTATGCTCACCCTGGGATACACTTCCACAGCACTGATAAGGGGTTTTAGCTGCTCAACTGCTATTACATTCAGCGGATAGGGTGTGACTAAAACCCTGCGCTGTACTGCCTGTCTCAGGCTGCTCACATTGCTGGGACAGCTGGCACACATGCTCCAGAAGATGATCTATAGCATTTATAGAAAATACTAATAACCTAAAGCTCTGAATACTTTCAGATTGCCAATGATTAAATAAATCCAGATCCGCAACTGGAAGGCACTTAGTTCTTTTTTAGCGTGTCATTAAGTAGTGCAGGATGATATAAATATTGAACAAAGGAAAAAAATGAGGCTTCGTGTGTTTTGCACTGATGCTGCAGACAGACTCTGACACATAAGCTGCTTGCCAGCAGTAAAAAATGCAGTCCACTTGCTGGCACAGCTTGCTACGGATCGTTTTAAAGCAGTCTCAGAAATATACTTATTTATGCAACTTAAAGTCACAAACTACAGCCTACTGCTGTTCTGCTGTTCAGTATGATCAAAGCATCAGTGACTATAAGCATTTCTGATCTTTGCTGTGCTGGTTCTCCAACTGCTTAATCTCAACTAATTGCAGGGGAGAAGGTGTCTGAGGATGCCACTTCAACCAGAACAAAATGTCAATTCAAACTGGAATTGGAAAGGACAAATTTAAAAATCATTTGGAGTGGATTTATGATGTGTGCTACACTCAGATGTGGAAATTACTCCTGAGAGTTCCTAAGATAAAAAGGTGCTGGATTATTAATTATTGGATTAGAAATTTACACAGATGCCTCGTATTTAAAATCAGTGAAACCCACTGATTTCAAGGCTCACCCCTTATTTTCACATTTTCTCCAGGACCGGTTCTGGCTCAAATGTTAATGAAAAAAGCCACTCCATATTTATTATTTAGTTGAAGAGTGAAGAGGAAATGGACGGTGATTAAACAGAATCACACGAGTAAGGCTCTGTCTGAAATTTTGCATGACTGCCTCAGAGGTTCATTTTCTATTTCCCTGCTTCAGTGGAGGCTGTTCTCTCCTCAAGAAGGTAGAAATAAAACAGCCTATCTTGCATTTTTTTCAGTGCTGGACCCTCCATTCATCAGCATGGTTTGTAAAGCTTCCTTAGAGCCGTTTGAAACAAAGGGGTGGAAAGAGAAGTGTTAACATCCGACTGCCTTTGTATTTCAATGGTTATTAGAGATGCACTTTCCTTAAGCAGATGCTGAATAAATGTATAATATTACTATTTCTGGAACTGTTGATGGGAGTGTTGTAGCACACTGAATGCTTCAGATGTGTCTCCTTTGCTGGGTGGTGTGGCTGGTCAGACAAGTCTCTGCTGTGCTCTGCTAGGGACCAGCAGAGAGGGAGGCTAAAATGCAGTGGGGCAGCTTTTGAAAATGAGAAACTTTTGGGATATTCTGAAAGAAGTCTGGATTTAGGAAAAAAGAATGCATCCCCTCACAACTTGCAACACTGAACTGTGGCTTCTGAGGGTAGGATTCATCACAAGGAGGGTAGGCAGGTAAAATCAGTGGTTTTGTCTGAGGGTCTATGGAGCTGTCTCTGTGGCGAGTGCAGGGATGCATCCTTCCCAGGAGGGGATGCAAGCACCTGGCTTGCATGGGTTAAAAGAATATTGAGATGAATCCCTTAAAGTTGAGACGTGGCTTTTGAATACAGGCCAGGAGGCCTATTGCATCTGAATGCAGCCCCGGGGGAAATCTACTCACCCCCAGAGCCATGTGGCCACCTACCACCTCGTGGCAGAGTTCAGTTCAGGTCTGGGGTTTGGACGTTATCATTAAGCCCTATATACAGATGTAAATACTGAATACATACTTTATCTGAGAATGTTAAAAAACCTGGGACACCTGTAATTTATGGAACTGAAATTAACATTTGAAATTGAATTTCTTTACTTTGTCCCTCCTCCCTGTGTCTTTCCTATCTGAAATTCTGGCTTTGGAAAGCAATTGGGTATACCATGACCTGATCAAAGATGTTACCGCCTGCATGTTATTCTTTCTCCTCATCATTAATCTTCAAATAACATGTTTCAGTTTTTCTACTTACTCCATGATTTCTCATCTGCCTATTGTTTCAAGTGATGTACAGACAAGGTGTGAAAGCAAAGGCAATTTGCCCATTCATGGGTTATCAATATGTGGCATTTAATCCAGAAGAAGAATTAGTGATGAGAAAAACTTGAAGTCTAGTTCCAAAAGAACAGAAAAGAAATGACTGCATTATTTGTCCTTTTTTGTCCATATTTTGTTTGACCTTATTTTGTCCATAATTATATTATGATTTCTGGTTTGAGCTGTGGTGTTAGAGACAATAACTGTAGGAAACATGTGAGAACAATATTCCATCATATTAAAGTTCATCACCGAGTTTTTTAATGAAAACTATTCATTTTGATCCATCAAAATGCCTCCATATATAATCACTGAGGGGCAAAATTTGATCTCTTCAGGTGACATAGCACTCTTAAAAACACTTTTTATTATTTCTGTAGAATAATATGAAATGTGTTGAAAGCTCATCCTAGGGAGAGTTGCTAGAATACCTTTGCGAAACTAACTGCCAGAGCAGAGAACGGCACTCTAACATATGAAACCCATTTTGCCACTGGATTAACTTCTAAGTAAGCCCTGATCTCTCAGCAAGCCCTTGGGATGGAAAAAAAGAATGTGTCTGAGAAACAGATCAAAATATGTACTCTACAAACTGGTTTTCTGTAACGTCTGTCTTTGAGGAATACCTAGCATCAAAATATGAGTGACCAGTTAAAATTATCTTTAAAAAATTTATTGCCAACAAAGTCATGCAGTTTCCTCTGAGAGTTATAAATAACTGTTCCAGGCCAGGAGGAATGAGCAGTACTGGGTCAGGTGTGGTGGAGATCCATCATGCCACCTACAAACCCAGGCTGCAAACTCCAGTGTGCTCTGGAGTAGAAATCCATTAGTATGTGGAAGCCAAAAGCACAAGATTTATCAGTGGAATTAAGATTCTGTGCATGTGGCAATCAAGGAAAGTACAACTCCAGCACCTCAAGATTATTATTTTTAATTACTAATTGCTCCTCTCAGCTAAAATCAGATGTGCAACATCGTTGCTTTGGAAGTGCAGCTGCTCCTGCACAGCAAAGTCTAGAGACCTGGCAAAGGGCTGTGCTGGCGCTGTGAACCCCATGGTGGAGAGAACTTCTGCTCTGCAGCCTTCATGAGCCTTGTCATGAGTCACACAGGCACATTAGCTGGTCTCCAGCAATGATCAGCTCGTCTTCAACAGTGTGGGGAGCTGCTGGTCGTGCCGACGTCAGGGGCCGAGCAAAGCCAGGGCGGTGGCTGGAGGCTGTGTGTGGGGGCAAGATGTTCCAGCAACTGGACCAGTTGTTCACCTATGTCCTAACCTGTGCGTCACTGAATCTTATTCCTGTTATTTTAAAATGAAAAAAACTCTGTTAAAGCTGGGTTTTATCTTTTAAATATACTTGGTATGAAAAATTGTCAACACCACTGGAATTGCCCACTTGGTGACAATTCTCTCCCCTGCCGTGTTTTAATCAAAAAGTTTACACAAACACAAAGGGAATGCATTATTCATCATAACCCTTTCTTTTATCAACAAAACACGGTGTTACTCATATGGCTTTGGAATTTTTGTTTTTGTTTGGAAACTGAAGTCTTCAAGAGTGATATAAGAAATATGTCGTGATGGAAGTCACCAAAATGCGAAAACACAAAATGAACCCCGTGAGACAGAAACAATAGTAATCTGTCAATAATATTGACAGATACTCAGCCCCTCTGTGGTTGGTATGAGTCTAGAGAGGCTGTCGTTCCTGCTGTATCACCAGACATACTAGAATTCAACTTCAGGTTCTGGAGCTGTAGATAGAAATTACTGAGTAAAGTCCTACGATCTCTGGCTGGAGAAATTCAATCTAGATCATCAGGAAATGGTCCCTGTTGGCCTTGAAAATCTATGGATTGTAGTTGATAACTTATTCTGAATAATGTTATAATAGTGCTTAGAATATATAGTGCTTTCCATTTTAATATCCTACCCTGAACATTAATTACCCTTCTTCAAAGCTGTGACTGCTGGATACCTTTTATTGCCATTTTACAGGTATGGAAATAGAAATGACCAGAGTGAGATGAGTTGCTCAGTGCCAGCTAGAGAAGCTAGCTAGCAGAATCATGGTCAGGATTAGATTTTTGTTACTTTTACACTGCTGTCTTCAGATTTCTTTCTTCGTAACACTCAAAGAAACTCCCCGGGTGTCTAAAAAGTCCCACAGAGATCTGAACTGGAGCTGGAGTTGCCTGACAAGCTTGAGAAAACTCGGGTCATGAGCTTTACCTGTGACTCCCACTCTGTGGAAGGGTAAATTAGACCAAATCAGATCCGAGTGGGTGTAGTATTTGCCCACAGAGATTTTTCCCAATTATGGTCTGATCTTTTCCGCCCAAAATACGTGCCATAATTAGGCACATATCTCTAGCAGGTTATAGGATGTTGGGGGTGGAACTGGGGAAGGTGTGTCCAGGAGCATGCGGTCTCCTTGTCCATGCTGCAGAGGACCTTGGAGAACCTTAGACATCATTCTTTGGGCTGAACAAATTTGGGAACAAGCAGCTTTTCTTGGTGAAATTTTCTACTACTGTTCTGAAACCCTCTCAGACATGGCCTTTTGCTGATTAATGTAGCCTTTTTATCACATCTGAACATTGTGTCCAAATGCAGTGTTTTACAAAGCAGCAAAACCCATAACAAAGCAGAATCAATAAATACAGTGCAATGCCCTTTGGCGATTCAAGCATTCTGTTAAAATTAGGATCTGATTATAGCTGTGGAAACCTGTTTTCCTGAATCCTAACAAACACATTTTGCTTTACATGAAAGCTTTTCAAAGCTGTGGCCAATGCTGGCTTTGAACAATCCATAGTTTCCAGCATGTTCTTTCTCTTTTCCCAGATAGGCACACACTGTGCTGATACATTGTTCTGAAAAATCTTATTTGCTACTTTGAAACTCCCCCTGAAACAACAAAACACAAATAAGCAAAACCAGCCAAGAATATCACAAGGAGAGGGAACTGGGACGTTTTCAATGCATTGTCAAAGCCAGAGAGTTTTCTCGTGATGTATCAGTTCTGACAAAGTTTTCTAACAGAGACTGAAGAAAGGGAGCTGTCTAGCTCAGCTGATAGTGATTTTACTGAAGCCCTGATCCAGGACTTGCGAGATACAGGTTCAAGTTTTCCTTTGAGTCTAAGTGGCCTTGAATGAAAAAGCTTACCCTGAACTAGGCATGGAAGGAAATGAAATACGATTTTTTCTACCCCTTGTTACTGTGCTGCTGACCACGAGACATGAAAAATATCGGATGCAATCCCAATTTCACACAAATATTTTAAAAATTTTCCTGACAGGTTTTGATTTCTTTCCAGCCGGTCAGTACTTTGAGACGTGAAAGCTGTCAATGAAGCAAAGTGGTTATTTGCTAGTCAGCTTTAGGAAAACACTAAAAACCTAACTACCCAGCCTGCTGGAGATCAGTAAAGAAATATGAAGCAATAGCAAATTTTCACAGGTTGATTAATTGGCACTGAAAGCTTTACAACTTCCAGTGTAGCAAAACAAGAGCCTCTTTCAGAGGAGCATTCTGGGGTCTAGCATGATAACACCAACAATATAACCATGAGTGCTTTTGCAACTCTTCTAAGTCAGGAGATCGCTGGTTTCCCTACTGGGTTTAGGGGCTAGACCTGACCCTAGGGATTGGCAAAAGGTTTAGCATGGCAGGCTGTGTAGGACATTTGGCTTCTCCTTCGGACTACAAAAAGCGACAGGATTTCCAGTTGCCAGAACGCACGGACCACGTACCTGCAGAGCCTCTGGCACTGCTGCTCTGAGTGCTGTGCTGAGTGGGTCTGTCTGAGCATGGGGATGCAACAGCTACTGCTTCTGCAGCTTCTCCCTCAGGTGGCATCGGAAGCGCTGCAGGGTTCACAGCAAAGGGCTTGGGCCAGTCCCCATCTCTACTTGTTCTGCTCCATCTGACCTGAGCCTTTCCTCCCTCCTCCATTCTCTCCCTCCCCTGCAGCCCTGGACGAGCAAAGAATGAGTAGGAGATGCTGGGGGCAGAAAAGCTTCTTGCAGCACTGGAGTTGGCTCAAGCCAATGCCTGCAAGTCCTGTGTGGGTGCTGTGCATTGGAAGGAGGAGAGGGGCTCCATTCATCCCAAAGCTTTCTGGAGTCCCCTCACCCCTCACAGGCTTAATGTTGCTGTTTTTCACCCACTTCCCCATCAAAGCTGAACATCACAGATCTCTTCCTGCCTGAACTTTCTCATCCTCACTGTGGCCCTCCTGTCCCAGGGTCCCACTGATCCCTCTCAGCCACACTTTCTTCTCCTGAAATCCCTTTGCCCCCCTTCCCCAGAAGAAAAAGGCTCCCCCACAGTCCCAGCATGGACTTACATTGGATGTTGGGAAGAATCTTTGAACTGGCTACACGCAGCACCACCTCCACACCTAGAAAGCCCTGAGCTAAACCAGACCAGTGCTCAGACCAGCAGTGCCTGGGGAACGGAGGACCAATACACCTGGGCTGGGCTCTGCTGTCGTCTTTGCCCATCTCAGCCAGCAGCACGCTTCACCTCTGCTCCCAGCCATGGCTGATGTGTGTAAGTGATGGAGAGACTTAACCAGAGGTGAGAGTCCTGTGACTGTGCTTTCCCTACCAAGTTAACTTGAGTGAAAGCAGCCACACTCTGAAACAGCATTTTAGCAGCCTGGGAGGACAGAGTTAGAAAACAGGTCAATTACATATTAAACTCATGACTGCTAACAGTCCTGAGCAGGGATGTAAGCTCCTTGACAGACCAGCTTCTAGGTAACTGCAGAAAGTCTTTGCATTTCCTCTGTATTTTACTTTCGTAAATTGAGCAGGAAGGGTCCCTTGCTCCAACAGGACTTGATCTCAAAGGAGGCTTACAAAGGGTGCTGTGCTCACACCCTGAACTCAAATCCTTTGGATCCACCCCAGTCCAGCCTTAATGAAGTGAAAAGACAATTTCTCCTCACCTTCTTTAGTAACCAGTTCCCTAGTCCCTGAAGTAATCCAACAGCCTCATGCTGTGTCTGCAATTCCTGCAGCATCCTTTACATGACAAAGCAATCTGGGTTGACCACAGTAATTCATCCAGTGGTAGGATTATTTCTCCCGAGGTAGTGTTCAACACTGCAGCCTACAGTGTTTTTTCGTGCATTTTTTTTCTTTCGTGTTACTTTTGGGCATGGCTCTCTATGATAATTTTATTCTGAGATCCCCCAAGGTATTGTTCTGCTCAGTCATATGAAAAATAGGAAAATAACACACCTTTATCCTAGTTCCACAGACGGACCATTCATCAGCATAAAATCAACTTTACAACCCAGGAGGAAGCTGCTCCATGCACTGAATAGCTACGAATTTCCAATATGGTTTTCCAGGCTGCAGCAGGCCAGCAGCCATGACAGAGCAATATGATACCTGGGAGCACTTGTACGATGGAAACAAATAACAGTGTCCAAGCCCAAGGGGTGACCTATGATTACCCTCAATTTTTGTAACAGGGCGAGTATATCAATTCATCAGTACCAGCATTTTCTTGTAGCTACAGATATCTAATTTCTTTTCAGATTATTGAGTTATTTAGATGGTTCTTCTTGAAATGCTTTCCTCCCTTGCCATCTACTCACAAGAACAGAATTTGTCCATTAAAAAAGCCCACATGGGATTGGCAGAAGGAAGGCTGAGATACCTTCTCCTTGTATGTCCAATAATGTTCAACAAAGCCAATGCTTTTGGGAGTGATTCTAGCCCAGCTGCTGCCAAAAGCATCTTCATTGTATTTCCATCCTGATACATGCCTGCAGGACCCTGAATGAGGAGTTCTGGGGTCAGAAGTCTCTGGACAGTCACAGGAGACCATTTGTGTCCATATCTTGGAGATGGACAGGCTCCTTACATGACTTCTGTCTGAGTCTGGCTCTCTCCTGCCAGTCTGCTCAGGATATGACTTTCAGTGACTCTGATCTGGGGATTGTATACTGATACAATCTGGGTCAGCCCCACCTGAACAGAGTGCTGAGTCTCTGATGTGAGCAGGGCAACCCCTCAAGTCAGCCCCAGATTTGGGGGTTATCAGAGAACATTTTATCTGGGAATGGGGTGTAAAATCCAGCAGCCAGAGCCACAGGCAGGGAAAGCACAGGTTTGCACAGTGAAAGCATGCTTGAAGTAAAGAGTGCAAACTTGGCTTTCTGGGTACTTTTCAGTTCCCCAGTTACTCTGGAAACTGCATTGCACATCCCATCACATCACCTACCAAGGCAATGATCCAGCTCACGTGGTTACAAGTGGATCCTGTTTAGATGAGGGCTCTGTCAAATGTGTGTGCATGAGAGCTTCAGCACAGCTGTAGGTTAATAGACAAGCAGGAGGAAGACCCCATGTGGAGCAGATGCAATGGTGTGTTTCAGACCTAAAGGGAATGTGGGATAAAACAGGAGCTGGGCTATCAAGGAGTCAATGGTACAAGGCAATACAGCATGTTAGCAAGAGATAGAAAAGCAGCCCAGGGGAGAAGAATGGAGACAAGCCCTGGGGCAGATTCTGTTTGTCTCTTTGGCAATCCATGTAGTGAAAAAGAGAGAGTGCATCTCTAGAAGAAAGATGGACAATGAGGTAAAAGCCTGCCAGGGAAGGAGGAGTGGGGAAGTGGAGGATTTATTAGCTCAATATTTTAAGCAATTCATTTTGCTTTTCAAGAGACTCTTCAAAAAAAAAGAAAAAAAGCAAAAAAGCCAATGAGTCAAGAAGCCCTAAATTAGCTAGGAAGGCACTTCAGCAAATCAAGGGCTTGATTATTTTGTGGTTTGCCCTAGATTCAGGGGAAGGTGTAAAATATGTGACAAATGCTACAGAGCTAGCAGCTGCCCCCATGGCTCCACCTCACGAGCTGGAATGTGCGTACGGCAATTGGAAAGTATCAGCCCCCTCAAAACCTTCAGGAAACCCACGTTAATGTGGTGCTGGGATGCTGCCCTAAGAAGTTGGGGCATACCTTGCTCTGGTGTACACAAAAGGAGAAGGTACCAGAAAAGGAGGTGTTGTCCCAGGCTCCCTGACCTACAGCACTGATTTGAAGCAGGGGCAGAAGCTGAGTATGTGAAGAAGCAATTAGAGTTGTGAGGACACTGGGAACATGCTGCCTCTTCACTATATAGCTGTGCTACAGCATTGTGGGTGACCTTGAAAAATGATGGGAAGAGTCTTGGGAAGGAGTCTGGCCAGAGAGAATGAGCCAGGACAAACCCCTAAAAACTCTCACAACTATCTGAAACCCCTCTGGCATTTCCCAGCACCCTATTGCTGCAACACCACAGACCCTGGCTGGTCTCCTCTCCTGCTGTCACCTGCTCCTGCACCTCTCCCCTCAGCCTTCTCCCCTACTCCCTTGGATTGTACCTGCCTCTCCCAAAGCTTCATTTTCACTTGAATCCCCCCGTAAGGTCTTCCAACCTCCTGACCTATAGGCACCAAAAAGGAGTTAAAAAACCCTTCCATGCTCAGAGCCGCCCTGGTCCAGCTAGATTTTGCATCTCTTAGAGCTGCCCAAGGATGTATCAGCAAACAACCTCTGATCCAAGAAAGACGTCATTGCAAATCAAAGTAAGATTTTATCTTTTTGTCCCTAATCTCTTATTACTCTGCATGAACCTGGCATGGGTGTGGGCTCCCTGGACCTCTCCTTTGCACTGCAGCTGTTCATATGAACCACAGTAAGGTCAGACTTTTACACATGCTGCTGGCTTGGTACCCTGCTCTATCCAGTAAGAAATAAACTGGGTTTCAAGTGCCTGCTAGCTTATCTCCTCCCTTACCAGAACAAAGCTCATAAGAAGGAAATGTGAGGCCTCCCTGAGGGTGCTGGGAAGACATGGTGGATAATAGGAAATTTTTGGAAAGAGATTTGAGAAGTGGATTTTACTTATTCCCTATATTGATAAAGGCTTATCATACTCCTTCGCAAAACCAGAAACCACATGGTGAGACACAGTTTTAAATGTTAATGCATCTTTAGAGAATAATCAGTAATGTTTGATGGCTTGCGCTAGCTCTAGGAGAGGCTTCTTTGTTGTTTAAGAAATGAAACAGCATTCATCTGGAGTTTCTTGTCATTACTGGATGAAAGAAAGGTTATTTCTTTAGTTAAAAAAAAAAGAAAGAAAAGATCTGAATGATAAACATCATAAAATACTTATCTTCCCAGATGTCTCTGGGATAATGTGAGTTAAAAGGAAATGCTTATCTCACTGAAGGACAGCTTTTGGCAATATGGCTTTTTGCAGAGTGCTAAATTATTTTAAGAACACAGGACAAAGGTAGAGGGACCTGCTTAAAAGAGTGAATTCAAACCAGATGTAGTGCCCCTTCAAGTCCTGCTACTGAGTCACTGTGTAACCTTGGGTAAGCCACACAGCCCCTTCTGCCTCAGCTTCTGCATTGGCGCAATAATTGGCGTAATAACCAGCATGAAAAGTATTTCTGTGACACTGTATGTGTCAGGTGTTGCGTGATTATGTATTTTTAAACACAGCTTCCTGGCTGTACTGTTATCTAAAGAAGCATTCCCTCATTAGCTGGTAGAGTTATGTGCTTTTTAAAGCGATCCATGAGCCAAGTACGATTCATCTCCAGGGCTGGGTTCACCTGCATGTCCATAGACAGCGCTGGCCATCAGCTGCCCAAAGCACCCGGTTCCTCATGTGCGAAAGAGCAGAATTCATCCTGGACAGCCTTTGGCTGTTCTCGAGAATGGACCACATTTTAAAAATAATTACAGGTTTTGGTGCTTCCTCTTCTGATAAGAAGTGAGGGGTGCACCAGGAAGCCTGCCTTCTGGAAGGCATGAGGGCCTTTAATCAAGTACAAAGCCTTTTTAGATACCTCTTGATACACATATAAAGTGGGAGGCCAAAAATCACTATTTGTTTTCGATATTCATAGGCACTCCTTTTTTTAATTTTTATTTTGTTTTTAAGATGATGCTATGTCTCCTCATTTTGTACCTCATCAGAAATCTGTCATTTTGCTGTTTGCAATTCAAACATTTATTTGCTTTTCTTCATTGCATAAACCCTGCTGACAGAATGTAGAAATCATGTTGGGTAAGGAAGTGTATTTCCTTCCCTAATAGGTGCATTCTGCTTTCTTGCCCCAGCAAGCTGCTGTTTCACACATGACAAAAAGATTCCAGTCTGGGGAGAATAATACCTAATCGTTAATAAATAACTTGTACAAATAAGAACCAGGAGTGAAACTACTCTCTGATGGATTTGCCTGTGAGGAAGTTAGGTTATTGTGTGACCTTGGATGATTAATTTTACATTTCTGTGTCTATGCTTCCTCCTCCATCCATTCTTCTGTCTTGCCTGCTTCATATTCAAGGTAGTCAGGGCAAGGACTATTTCTCATTATACGTACATTTAGCAGCTAGCACTGTGGGTAATACAGCACTGTAAAATGCATGCATGAGAAGCAATACCTAGGGGCAGAGATAAGAGTGCACCTTGAGCATCGTGCATTGGATCATGTTGTGACAGACACGTCTGACAACAAGCCACAGACCTCTAGAGTCCCCTGTCCCCACTGGGGGCATTCCCCGTGGCTAGGCAGGCGCAAAGCTGGTGCAGTGAGAATACAGCAAGGACATGCATCTGCGATGGCAGGGCAATGACAGGGACATGTATGTTTAGGGGGGTGACAAGATGAGAGTGCTGGGTCATGTGGTGGAGACGGGGTGTCTCTTCATGGACAGTAAGTTCTGCAGGTCTGTTCGTGCCACACACTGGCTCACTGGCTCAAGACCTGAATTGTTTACCTTGCTTGCAGGATCACCTCATAAAGGAGAAATCCCTGGAAAACCATGTTTCTGCTTAAATGCTATAGGTATGTACCCAGGGACTCCAAGGCTGGCCTGGTGGGCTCCATCTAGCCCATCTGCTGTGCAATGACTATGCAGTTGATTTGACATAGGCAGGATGGCCTGGGAGGGTCTTAACATTATTTGCTGCAAGGGCAGATGGTATTTGGAGACCGTCTGATCTTCAACCAACACCACAGATGTGCCATATCATACCATATCATATCATACCATATCATATCATATCATATCATATCATATCATATCATATCATATCATATCGTACCATATCATATCATCACCTGCTTCAGACTCCAGCCACTGCAGCCTGGACAGCTCACGTTTAGTGTCAATGCAGCCCTTCAACCAGTACATACTGTCTGAACCCTGATCCTCTGGGTAAGCCCATGGGCTTCAGGGATCTCTTCGACCATGAGGACCCTTCCTAAGGCATTTGTTTACTGTTGGGGTTGCATTTCCTAGATGGAAATGCAGGCTACTGGGGACATATTCCCTAGCTGAGCCACAGAGCCTCAGGCATGCAGAACAGCCTCCCATTGCCTTGCCCAGCTCTGATTTTCCCTGCCCACCTTCCCCCAGTAGACGGGACCAAGCACCAGTTGCACAGACACACACACTCCACACAGCCCGTGGTGTTTCTGCTCTCAAGTCAAACATTTTCCACAAGCAAAGAAAAAAAGAAAGGACTGATCTTAAAAAAAGAAAAAAAAAAAAGAACAAAACCCATGCAAAGGGGAAAAAGGAGAGGGAAGATTTTTTTTCTTACAATCGGTTGTGATTTCGTAGGGGGAGTTGAGGCGCGCATCTCCGCAGGGTGAAGTGCTCACGTACAGATGGAACAGGATGTTCTCCCGCAGCCTGTAGCCTCCCTCTTTTAATCGCACAAAGATTGATCGCTCCCAGTCTTCTCGCCGTTTGCTATGATCACAAAAGAGGTTCCAGGTCATTTGTTACATGCCAAATCAGAAACATTTCTGCTCTCCCTCTCTCTCTCTGTTTTTCTCCCTCTGTTTGTTTGTTTTTATTAGTACCTGGCATCATATATTTTGCCTAGTGACAACAAGAGAAAACCAATAAGCTTCTCCAAGTGAAGAAATGTGTGAAGGGGGTCAAAAGTGTCAAAGTGCTTTTGGTTTGCTTACTTAGAATATATTCTAATGATAAAATGTGTGGATTTTTGAAGAGTAACTCTCCTTCCTCACACGCACAGATGCATAAACACTGATTTTAAAGAGGTTCTGGTGCATAAAGAAAGGAAAAGTTCTCTCAGTCTCTCATGAGAACAAATCAGCTCTGCTCATCACAATGCCTGGGCACGTGTTTAAATCCCATTAACATCACTGCAGCTGAGATGTGTGTTTATATGCTCCACTGAAAAGGGCCTGTAATGAAGCACCCAGATTTTACAACCCCTGCCAACTCCCCCTGCTCCCCAGGCATTGCTTTTCTTCCCCCTTCAAGCAGAGCCACCTACGAGCACTCCATCTACGCCAGCAGTGTCCGCCTGCTCACTTGGCATTTCTGGAAACCAGAAGCCATCCTGAGAAGTGAGGAAAAAACTTGTGCAGGCTTTTCTCAGCTGAGTTGCAAAAGATACTTATTAAGATGAAGCTTTTATCTTTGCAGTGGTTCAGCAGCTAGATGGGGACACAGCGCACATATTCCATTAGTAACAGCTGCCCGGGAGGCCAAATCCTCCCAGTCCTGCAGTTTGCAGCAATAGCTCGCATTAGGGCTATGCTGCCGTGCGGTTCCTCAGATGATTTACATTTGGGAAGATAGGGGTGATTTCTCTGACAGGCAGCTGCCTCTAATACATATATTTGGGTGATGGTCGCGATTATAATTTAGAAGGTGAAAATGTGATTAGTGAAATTATGATGAGACTCCTTTCCCTCTGATGCCCCGGTCCTTCCCTCAAAAACCCAAGGGTCTTTTTGTAGGAATATCTCTGAACAGAACGGCACCTGCAGGTAATGACTTTCCTAGGAGGCTCTTAATAAACCAGAATCCTACTTGTTTAATTCACTATAAGACAGCCCATTAACCAAGGCGATTTCTGCTGGTTTCTCTGCCTCCTGTCAGCGTAAACAGGGGTGCTTTCTGCTCAGCCTTGGAGCAAGTCCTTGGCTTTAATCCAAGATGCCTCTGCCTGTTTTCTCCCGGCGCAGCCTCTGTGCTATTGAAGCTGTTTGGCTGTCACTCTTCCATGGTTTGGGTGTTTTGTCATTTTTTGATGCCAGGATGCGTTTGCTGTCAGGAGGAATTTACAGGCACATTAGCTCGCCTGTCAGGGACAGGGAGCCACACTGGCTGCCTAGCTGGGGCCGCCACATGCAGCTCCTTCATTTTCTGCTGCCTGTGGTGGAATTTCCCAGCTGCACTAATTATATTGTCTCTCTGATACGAGCCTCTGAAATAATAAAATACCTGTAAGTCCTGCTGCTTGGACTTTAGAGCAATTGCAGTTAGTTTTAAATAATTCACTGCAAAATCAGCTGGGAGAATACAAAGCTGTGCAGTCTTAATGCCTGCTATTATTATGTTAAACCTCACCAGAGTGGGGGGCAGCTTGCAGTACTTAGAAACAGTTGCTATGCAGGGTTGGAGCAGTCATTTTTGGGCTGGATTTCAGGACTTCACAGTAATCAGCACCCATCCTGTTTTTACCGGTTATTGCTTTTCACTGATTAACCTTGCTCTCTTCCCTCTCCCTGAGTACCAAGAAGGGTCTGGGGCCAGCGTGGCTGATGGGATGGGTGATGGACAGCTGCTCTAAAAATAGATGGCAGGGCTGGAGGACAAGGCAGTCTGGTTCTTCCTGCAGGCTAAGATCCTCCATATCACGTATGGTCCTGACCTGCCTTTGGGATGGTCTTCTGGGGGCTGAACTCAGACATGAGATTCATTCCTGCACAGTGGCTGAATAGGTTTAATGACAAAACTCTGAGAGTATTGTTATAAAAGAGTTTGGGTTGCAACACCATCTGCTGTGGCTTAGCAGGGATTCTTGTACATGGGATGCTTGGGGGATTTCAAAGCCCAGGGGGACCCAGGGACCTTGTAAAAATGGTCCAGGTGGAGCATGAGATGCACTTCTGCAAAGTCACTTCTCCCCCAGCAGCAGTATACTTCTGCCTTCCCTCTGGGAGAGTAGTTTTGAGCTGTGAGGGGCAGAAGGAGTTTGCAGTAGCAGTCCTTTGTGGTGACACTTTGCACAGCCATACACACCTGCACAAATGAATGAAGAGAGAAGCCCACAGTGAGCTCACAAATGTCACTCATTCAGGGGGTGGCATTAAAGTGTTGTTTCCACATGCTGGCAGTGGCTAAAAGAGCAGAATTTGTCCCTAAACTTTTGCCTGTTATTAAATTTTAGGGAGAGGTAGGATTTGAGACTGATTCAAGAGGAACATTTAAGAATGTGCTAAATTCTAATCTCGTGGTTAAGTTTATTATTTAGCATAACATGCATCTGTTTTGAGCTGTCTTCAAGAAGGTACTGAAGCACATACTTATGGTTTTATGTATGCGAAGTGTTTTGCTGAAACAAGGCCTTACTCTCTAAAAGAGAAGCAGAGGAGCTGTCTTTAGCATGTATGCTTTTTTTATTTAGCACGTACAGGAAGTTTCTAGTACTACATGCTACAGCGTGGCATCCTAGGGAAACTAGCAGCAGGCTTAAAAGGGAAGGAACTGTGCCCATTAAGAGGCTAGTAGGACAAAAGTAAGAAATAGTAGATTTATAACAAGCGGTTTGTTTTCCTGGGGAAAAAAAAAAAAAAAAGGACTATACTTTGCTTTTAATGTATAAAATAAACAGTGGTTTGCATCTAATTGCCTGGAAAAACTTAACTTCAGGTAAAACTGTCTCTCTGACACCTGCAGGGCCACTACAGCAGCAACACTGCTATGGTGCTGATTTATTTTAAGAACAGGCTGTTAGTTTTATTTTTCTTTAAAAAAGAAGAGTTGGATTTTCTGTGCTTCCTTATTGGCCAGTTGGCATAAATAATCCCACTGAAATCAAGGTGAACTTGGCTGCCATCGTTGCAAGAAAATCAAACTATGGTATTTGTGTACTTTTTGATGGTGGTTTTTAGAAAAAGCTTCTCAAAAGATCTTTCTTGTCCTTCTTTAGTACATCAGAAAATTTGCGTCTTACTTTTCATCTTTTTTGTGAAAGTCTTGAGAACTGGAGGATTATGGTTGTCATAAAAATGAAATCTGGGAGGGCTAAGGGTTTTAATCAGACTGGTTAGAAGCTGTTAGGTTTTAGTTGTGCTTTTAGCTTTTATTTAACTCAAGCTCTAGACAATGAATTGTTGAAAGAAAGTTTCCTTTTGAAGTATTTGTCACTCTTGCTTCTTGGAGAGGATAAAGTTCCCATTCTGGAATTCTCCCAAGAAAAGTCAGGAAAGTCACACCTCTAACATTTACTGATATGAAGAGAAGGAAAAAAAGAAGTAATTTACATATTGGTGCAACTTTGG
The DNA here is from genome assembly GCA_035590275.1 of Ibycter americanus. Classification (NCBI taxonomy): domain Eukaryota; kingdom Metazoa; phylum Chordata; class Aves; order Falconiformes; family Falconidae; genus Ibycter; species Ibycter americanus. The sequence goes on from JAVJGI010000050.1 coordinate 62,082,657, forward strand.
CTTGTGGATGAGACTGTTCTACAGTTTATATATCTGAAGCAGTCACCCTATGCTCTCTTTGTAGAAATGGGAAAAAATTTGCCGCAGTACCTGGCAATTCATCTCACCCACAATAGATACTTGAATAGGTCTGCTGAGTCCCACTCCAGAGATGCCCATCTCTCTCCGCTGGTGATAAAAGGATCCTTGGGGATCTAGTTCACACTCAACTAACTTTTAGATATCTCAAGTAAGGTGTCAAGAAGTAAATTCAACTCAATGAATCCAACTCTCTTGGACATTAGTTCTCTATCCTGGCCCTTGCTTTCTCCAGCCTGCTTGTCCCTTTTCTTTGAAGTCTTCACGCTACACGCAGGCAAGCACACGTTTTGCTTTCACTGAGGTCAATGGTAGTATTTGTAAATTCTGGAAAAGTAGTTCCTTTTCAAGGAGAGCATCATATAGAAAAATAATTATTGCGCTGGAAATTCCTGAAGTTTGAAATTCAGCTAACAGAGATCACTTCAAGCAGGTAGACTTGGTTTGAGGAAGCTATGTGGAAAATAGGGAATACTCTGAACACAGCAAAATTGCCTGTTCCATAGGGAGGGATGGAAAATTTAAGTTCTTTGAGGCAAGAACTACTCTTTCATTCTTTTTTTGAATTAGGGAACCATCTTTAGGGTCTCCGTTCATATGTGACTTTGTACAACAGATTCCTGGCCTGCGAGAGGATTTAATTTGGGCTAGGTTAATGTAAATGCATGAAAATGCAGAAGCCGCATTTGTGTCTCCCCCTAGCCTGAGGAGCTGATGTGCAGGGGGTCCCAGTGGAGCTGAGTTAACACGCCTGTCCTAAACCCCCTGTCCTTTTAGCTATGTGGTAGGACCATGTGATTTCTCTGCCAGTGGGAGCTGTCTCTCTTTTTCTAAAGAAAAAGGGGTAAATGTGACTTCAATGTGCACAAAATGCATTTTTCATTTAGTTTTGAACACTCCCATTTTCTCACTATATGACAAAGCTTCCGATGATGGCATAAAACCGAGTGTAGCAATAAATACTAGAATTGAAGAATATATTATAACACACAGCCTTGCTTCCCCACGGACTTTAAGGAAGCAAAATCTGATTTGATAATATCTCCAGCTCTATCTTTCAAAGGTGCTTATCCTTGACGATTTTGGTTGAGATTTTTATTGTGTATGCTGGTCAGAGAAGCAGTGGTGCCTGCTCTTGGCTGAACAGAGAGTGATTTGAAGTTATTGTGAACAGAGCTTGTGCTGCACTGAGGATTCTTTTAACAAAAGACTGTTAACATTGATCCAAATAAAATAATAATATGACTGAACATGTTAGGGAGGTGGATCAATACAATAGTTTAAGATACAGTGGTAGCACTTGTTTCCCAAGAGACCATAGCACAAAGCAAGTACTAGGGCTGCTACACTGCTGGAAACATAATAATTTAATGTAAACTTGAAAGCAATTCAGATTGAAATAGAGAGAATATTGGTTTTGATTAAACCCTTCAAGGCTCTTGTCCCCCTTTGTTAGTCAAGCTCATCTACTCGATATACTCTCTTGTCTTCAACTCCAGCCTGAAGTGAAAATAACCACTATTCCTATTATTGTTACTTCAGTGCAACAGCATTGTAAGTGCTCACAAGAAGACACAATCCTGCTCAGGTTAATCCTTGTGTCTGTGACCTGATGCAAGATCTTCTAAAGTCAAAGGAGTTTTTGCACTAAGGTTAATGGCCCTCAGATAAAGTCACATGAAAATGCAGGCAAGAATGGGGGGCAGAAGAATGACCTGTAGATAAGGGGGTTTTGTTTGTTTTCTTTCCTTGCTTCCTTCATTACTTGGTTCCTTCCATATAAGAAATGCCACCTCAGCTTCAATTCTGCTCAGTTTTCATAGGATCATAGGATAATTCAGGCTGGAAAGGACCTCAGGGCTCTAGCCCAACCTCCTGCTCAAAGCAGTTTGCCAGGTTGCTTAGGGCTTTATCCATTCAGGTTCTGAAAACCTCCAAGACAGGAGGGAGACTGCACAACCCTGTTGGGTGACGTGGCTGCCTATTCCCATGCAGACACTTTGTCCTAATATTCAGACTGAGCTTCTTTTGTTTCAGTGTGTGCCTGTTGTCTGTCATCTTCCCACTGTGCACCTTGGTAAAGATGCCAGTTCCATTGTATTGTTGGCACATGTTCCGCTGGGTCTGCCATCCCACCTCCAGGATGACCAAGCCCAGCTCCCTCAGCCCCTCCACACAGGCCCCTGAGTGTCTGGGTGGTCTCTGCTGACCTTGCTTCAGATGGTTGATGTCTGTCCTGTATTGGGGGACCCAAAACTGCACATGGTATTGTAGATGTGGTCTAGTGAGTGTTGAATAGTGAGGGATGATCACGTCCCTTGACTGACTCTTCATACAGCCTTGATCCTGTTGACCTTTGCCACCAGGCACACTTCCATCTCATGTCCAGCTTGCTGTCTGCCTACAAACCCTGTCCCTTTTCAGCAGAGTTGCTCCCCAGCCAGTAAAGCACCAGCTTGTGTTGTTGCAGGTTGTTTTTTCCTCTTTTGTGCAGGACTTTCCATTTGTCCTTGTTGAGTTTTCTGTCTAAGTTCCTGCTGGCCCAGTCCTCCAGCTCAGCCCTCAAGCATATCGATTGGTTCTCCCCACAATTCGGTGTCCTCTGCAAAGTTTCTAACCAAGCACTACATAGCCTTTTCCAGCCTGTTGATAGACTTGATTAGCCCCAGGATAAACCTCTGTGGTACCCCACTTATTACCAGCTTCCAGGAAGTGTATGACCCATTAACAATTTAAATGGTAACAAGGTGGGTTTGGCTGAAGACAGGAACAATAATTCCTCTATAAAGATTCTACATTTTAAAACATGGTAAAGAAGGAGTGAGTGATAGCATCTTGCACTTCGGCACAAAGTTTACTGTACTATTAACACTCGTTGATTCTCTAGGGACTCAATGAAGACATTAATGACCAATAAATCACTTCCTTGAGATATTTCAGCAGCAGCAAGGAAGACAGGAAAACAGCTGTAGTGAGCAAAATGACCCCCTCTCAGTCTCTGGCCAGTGAATGATGCTAATAAGCCTGCACATAAAGATTTGTACAAAATCATCAGGCTTCATAAAACCCAGCTTTATGAGTCATATCTAATAGCTACTGAAAGAAAATCAGCTGAAGTAAAGGAGCTCATGACCCGACACTCTAAACTATCTAACTCTCTCATTTTTTTCTGTGCAGTGTATCGGTCCTTTATCAGCTAAAGACTTGGAAACAACAACATAAAACCCGAAACAGTTCAAATGTCTGGAGGATGGATCTGTTCCACTGAAGGCCATATAACATTCCCCAAGCATCAACAGAATTCTGTTACCTTAAGTGTAGCTCCAGCTGTGAGTAGAGGAAGTGAACAAATGCCCTTCTTGCCACAATTTCTGCATGGCAGTCGTTGACCGCAAGCCCTTGGTCATTAATGTATTCCCCATTTATACATTTGGTACCCGATGACAGCACAATAACCTGAGCTTGCTTGATGTCCAAACCTGTAGGAAGAAAAACAAAAGGGCTGTGAAATTGCCGGGGGTGAGTATGATATCATGATTGTTAAAGTTCTCACAGCCCATGCTTTGATGTGGCAGCCCAGACAGCCCTAATGGGATGCTTGTTAAGGTGATGGTATGGCCTTTGGAATATGCAGGAATCTCACATCTCTGTGTTATTAGAATAATAAAGGCTCTATTTCAGTCTTGCTACTAATTCCAAGATAAAAGCTTGCCACGAAGTTTTCTTGTTAAATCAATAACTACATCATAGGAGAGCATATGCTGTAGGGAGGTAATAAAGATCTCCTGCAGTGCTGATAAATGGCCAGGTTTTTATGAGCTGTTCAAGACATTTTCTGGTGGGAACACACACTCCCTGTAATATTAGGTTTCATTGCTGTTGCACTATAAGTACTAAATAAAATGCAAGCAACACTTCTGGAGCTGCTTTTTAAAAATCTCGGAGAAAAAACAGATCTGGCTTTCAGTCCGGTTTCCTTATTATGTCTCCAAGAGCAGCTACACTGGTGCCTTTTCCACTGCAGTCTCAGGGATGGAGCATACATCACTGAGACCAGCTTTATTCTTCCATTGCCACTCCAGATAATGGTGATGGCAATTGAAAGATGTTTTTCCTGTTCCAGATAGACACTTTCTAGGATTAAATCTGGATTTCTTTGGAGTCAGTGGCAAAATGCTTACAGACTTCAACGGGACCTGGGTTTCACTCTTAAATGTAGCTCATTCAGGCCTGTGGACAATTTCAAAGAGGAGTTAAGAATGAACTGAGCCCAAGCTGAAATCATCTATTGCACAGCACATTTCAGGATGCATCTTTCTGAATACCAAAGAACAAAGAAGCAGATTTTGGAGAAAAAGGACTTTTCTGATGGATGGGTGCTTCTTCTAGATGTGACAAAGTAGCCTAAGAGTGCTGGACTGTGTTTGACAGCTGTACACGATGACTGTGTGTACATTTACAGCTTAGCAAACCAGACTGCTTGGGCTTGGCACGGCTGTGCCCATGTAGTACCACCTGAGATGGTTCAGCATCCTGCCTAACCTCTGGTTGCTGCTCCAGGGAAGTGAGGGTGTCCAGGAGGTTCTGCACCCTCCCCATGCATCTCACAAGGAAATCCATAAAATGACTCAGTGGAAATGGATGCCTGTGTTTAAGCAACTGAATCAAGCCCTCAAAGTCTGATGAATCAGTGACGAAGACAGGCCTGAGTCTGCAGGTACCCATAGGGGACATGGAAACAATCTCACTACGGGCCATGGTGATGCTGTTTCTGTGATTTTACTTTAGCTGTAGAAAAGCTTTAGGAAATATTTTATAGAGTCAGCAATATTATTTTTTTCTTGTGATGAAGCCTATTAAGTGGCAGAAAACCCCCAAAATTGCAGACATTTTTTGGGTTGGAAGTACTATGGTTGGGGCCATGTTCTTTCATCTCATCTCATATGAGATCCACTGGTGTGATCTGAGAAAACAGATGAATGGAGAAGGGATCTATATTTTAAACATAATATTTCATACTCTTCACACAGCACTGCGACTAGTGGTGGATAACATGCACGGCTGCCATGCTTAACATAAAATAGCAAATGATACCAAAGTTATCTCATGCCTATATCAGTATGATACCTACATCAGTGGTCTAAAAGGTTTAGCAGTATTGTGGCATTGCAGCAGTGTGACATTTGTAGGAGAGGTGTAAGTATTGTGAAAAATTCAGTTAATCACACCTGACCCCCGGTTGTGAGTCTCATACAGAAGTTGTTATATGTGCTAGTGACAAAGTACACGTCACTGTATGCCTGTGTCAGAAGTTTAGTCTCTATTTGTTACATAAATGTGGCCCTAAAAAAGTGTTTGGGAGGATTTCTAGAAAACCCAAGAAGTGAATGCAGTGGCGAAATGCAATTACAAAGTGCTTGTGTTTATTCCAATTTTATTACCAGATAAATAGTTGAGGTGGACAAATGGCTCCTTCCCTGCAAAGAAAGGTGTTTATGCTCTGTACATCAGAATTGCTTTGCTGTCACTTTGCTTAAAGGTCACTGCTTTCATGAGAAAAATAATAGGTATCTTAGATCAGACACATGTCCGTCTAGGTAACTGTGCCTTTCACATGGACTAACACCAAACATTTCCTGAGGCCCTGCCTGCAACAGTGTTTAAGTCCCACTCAGCATCTTGAAAAGTAGCGTATACTTTCCTGAACAGTATATAACATTTTCCTTAGTTGGAAGGTACACAATAAGAATCAGCTTTTTTTTTCTTTTTTTTGTTCTTTTTTTTTTTTTTGCTATTTTATTTATTTACTGATGTGGACAGAGTCTTATTTTCCTCGGTGCAGCATAAATAAACCAGGAGGCAATTCCTTGTTCAGAAACCTATGAGCCTCTCTGCCTGCAGCTGAGGACCTCTGTCAATACCCCTCAGGGCAGTGAGACCAACTGCTTCCTTGTCCTTACATTAGCATACCCCCAACGTGCCTCCTCATCTCTCCCTTCACCTCACAGTCAAAGCACAAGGCTCTGCAAATACAAAGCAAACCATTTGGGGCAGCCATCCTGCTCTCCTGCTCTCCAGGAGCTATACCTTACTCCTCCCAATCAGTCCAGTGCACTGTGTGATGCCTTTTATTATTTCAAACATTTTATCCATAAATAAGCTTAACTCTCTCTCTTCTAGTTTGTAAAATGATGAAAACACTCAGGATTTTCTGTGAGGTCTGAATTTATTCAGAAATTAAACACAAAGGCACCCAACCCCTATTGATACAGCAATAATATGAATCCCTCTGATGTTGTTTGCTATCACGACACCCACCCACACAGCAGTAGCAAGTGTGCTTGGGGTGTTCATTTTTGGGTGAATTGACTCCATATGTTGGCTTTTAGTGATATGGGGTTCCAGCAGGTAGACACGTGTGGACACAGCCTGGGGTGTCTGGCAGTCCTGGCAAGGTGCATGTGTTTGCAGAACATCACTTAGATGTTGCCTGGGGCTAGAGGCAATGGTTTCCAAGAATCTGCAGAACCAGCCTGAGCGTTAAACATTAAAAATCTCCATGTATTTTCCATTTGCAATGACAGAAAATAAACCATGTTCCTCCATGCTCAGAAATACCCAAGAGTTATGTCTCACTACTGTGGTACTCAGAAACACAGGTGTACATGACTTATGCATTAGCTCTGAAATATTTACACCTCACCGGGGAGCCAAATGGGGAAAGTGATCTGTGACCAATGTAGCACCGTTCAGTGCTGCATGTGAGGGTACCCAGCGTGATGAGAAATACTTCCAACAACCTGACTGTTGCCTGATGTGTTCAGGAGCATATATGCTAACAGATTGTTCTCTTGCATGCCTTGTTTTGTACACACATAGAGTTGGAGTTTTATCCCCTGTGAAATGCTTGATATTGTTTCCAGTGAACATAAGAGGAATTTGTCTCTGAGAATAAGACACGTGATGCCTAGTTGATGAAAGCAAATTTTAACATTGACTGATCACATTGGCATTTTAGGCAGCATTTCCAACTCTTGAGCCTAGATACTTGCTTCAGTGATTCAGAATTAATAGGCACTTCTGTACATTTGTCTATTTTGCATAAAACCCAGTCATTAGTAACACTTGTTATTAATGTTTGCTTCCTATTTTATTTTGCCTGCAGAATACTTCAAATTTCTCAAGTGATTTCTATTTATGAATGTCAAGGTACCTCCTAAACATTGATTAATCTAACCTTAGACATGTGGCAGATCTAGACCAAGCACACCATCCAGTTGTGCCTAGGAAAGCTATAGCGCTGGGTGTGGCAAAATCCCAGACTGGCACCAACCTGGCACCACCAGCCAAATGCCACCCTCCCTGCCTAGGGGTGTGCAGCAGGGTATGATCCGAGATGAGGATTGCTCCTGGCAAGACCCATGTTCTTACCGAGGGGAGCCAATCTCAGGTGAAAGACCCAGGGATCTGTGTTCAGGTCATTTGACAAACAAGAAGAAATGGGCTACATTATTGTGACCTTAACTCCTAACTCACTGATTGTCGGAGTTCATGAGGCATTTCTTTCCCTCACCGCCTTCTGTGAAGCAATGTTTGAGGAGACATTAGGTTAGAACTAACTAGTGAACTATTTATAACAGGCACCTGCATTAGGTTTCTATTATTTGCCTAAAGACTCCTAATAGTTTTCAATTTGAAAAGGAAATGGAGCAGGGGAAAGGAGACGGGGGAGCTGTGTCAGCATATTGGCTGGGTCCTGGCTAACGCCGTGTTGGCGGGGACAGCTGGGAGAGTGGGAAGGGAATTTGCCGCCTTTTATTTGCAAAAATTCTGTCCATTAATTAGTTGCATTATAGAACAAAAATGTACCCATAAATGACACACCGCCTTTGGTCACAGGTTCAGTCTAACGATCGGGTGAGGTAATGAGTCTTTCTGGTGCTGTGCGGAGAGCCTGAGCCCTGCCCGGGGGTCTGGTGGGCAGGGTCCCCTCTCACAGCCAGGCAGGGGAACCTCCGCCCTGCTAATGTGATTTTCTGTGGGTCAGTGATAGTCCAGACTTCCACATCATAGGTGAGCCATTGGAAGGAAATGGGTTTTCTTATAAGCTTCTTTGTTTGCTGACACCAGTGGTGAGATTCATTTCAGCTGTTCTGGATAACTAGAGTTTAGATGTCTGTAGCCGAGCTAATTGCTGTAAACTCTGTAGTCAAAGGAGAGGAACTGTCCTGGGAAGTGATTCAGCTGGCCTGTTTTAGATATTTGGTTTTGGATCATCCGCATTACACCTCAGCATTGCCAGCTTCTCTTCATGAACTCTGCAGACCTGTAGACAGCCAGCAGAAGTACAGCTTTCTACACTGTAGACAGTTGCTTGTAGTAAGAAATCTCTTATTACAAGTAACCAAACACCATGTGTGAATCAGCACTCCCCAATTCGCAAGATGGTAAGCAAAGCAAACCCAGCGCCTTTCAAAAAAATTCTCCTGATGTTTAACCTTTTTTTCCCAGTTTTTCCCCCACAACAATTAAGGATAATTGTTTGTATTGATGTTAACATATTAATGGATGGTTATATTGCCTTGAGCTGGGCTAATACACACATAAAGCAAACAATGCTGTCTTCTCTACATGGCCTCCCAAAACATCAGTCCTGCATCCAAAAAGCTTGCAATAGAAATAATTCAGAATGATGCTGACAGAAGAGACAGTAAGCAAGAAAAGATAAGAAGGTTTGCTCAGCAGATACGTTGGATAAAGAGGACTGGCTGACATCTTACAGACTACAGTTATGAGCTGTGCTTTTAAGTCAGCCGTGGCCATAAACACAAACTGTCTGCACCCATCTGCTTCAAGACACAGCTCTACCAATAAAACCAGAGAGTTTTGGCCAGTCTAATCAATGTTTCTACCGACTTTGATAGAGTTGCTCTCACTTCTAGTGTGCTATGATCATTAAGACCTTCCATAATACAGAATTTGTAGTCCTGCATATTTATGTGTTGGAAAAGGAAAATCAAAATCACTAGGTAATTGCAAGAGGTGTTGACTGTTACGTGCAATCAGAAAACTGAATCACACTGGCTGTATATCGGAGAGCTTCTGTGAAATTCACTGAGCTTAATTCACATTGAACAGGATGGAGTTTGCAACTGCTAATGCCAGCATACAACTGGGATCGCACTTTGGCTTCTCAGCAGCTGGTGCAACACGTAGAGAAACACCAGTCAGTATGCAAACGTCTATTTCTCTGCATGTTTTAGACCCTGCTAGTGGTAATGAAATCTATCTTCTTTTTCAACATGACACTGTGAAGACAACTCACTGCTTGGAATATATTCATTTTAAATTAGAAAAAATAATCAGAAAAATCAGGTTTGATTAATTAAAAAATAATGCAGAAAACAACCCACCTTTTTTAATGGGTTGGAGACAACTGACACAAAATCCTATGTGGTAAAATGGAAAGCCAGAAATAATGATAGTGTAACATCAGCCCTTGTGAATAATTCATGGGGTACAATTTCATGTTATTTTAAATGGTGCTGCTTCTCTCTCTGATAAGCAATAATTTTATGCTCTTCCTTTACCTTTTTAACAAATCAGTCAAAAGGATTGTCTATTGTTATCTGCAAAAAAATGTATTTGGAATAATTTTCAAGGCAGCTTAATAGAGCTCTGATCACAGAGCAGGTTTGGTTTGGTTTTTTTTTTTTTAATACCCTCTACTCTGAGTAAGTTCAGGTTTCCGTTTCAAGTTTGTTTAGGGAAGCAAAATTTCTTGATGCTACATAGCACTGACAAGTCCCGCATTATTTTCTCTTATCTTCTTCCCTAGCAGCTCTGCCACATCCTTAGAATGGTTTTAATTTTGCAATAAGAGATAGTCAAGACATGAAAGGGCAGTGATGCTGGGAAAGCTGCCTGTGAGGACATGCTGTGGGCAGTCTTGCACCCCTGCAGAGCCCTGCGAGGGACTGCACTGCCAGGCAGCGGGCAATGCCCCATGCAAAATACTACTGCAGAAGAGGTGAATAGCTCTTCTCTCCATCTCCTCCCTGAGAGAAAGCAAGGAAAGGACACACTTCTCTGAAAAAAAGTTGAAAACATTGTCCCTGTGTGTTAATGCTTGTGCGGATGTAGGTCTATGGTTAGAAGTGAGGGATATATTTACCCAGGTCCATCAGTCCATTTGCCCTGTAGCTTGGTGATGTATCTATAACCCTCTCTTTTCTGAGGTTGCAAGAGGTGTGAAACCAAGATGCACATGCAAGGAGGGAGCTGAGGATCAAGGGATTGGGGTGCGTGGCATGGTGTACCCTGCCCTTCAGTTTCAATGTAGAACGTGCACTCCTGACACAGGCAGCTCTGCTGTCCCCAGCTCTGCATGGACAACAAAGCCACACTTGTGACTGCAAAAAAAAGGAATATGTAGCCATAAGAGAAGAATTGTGTACAGCAGGCATGATTAACAGTATGCATATAGCTATTAACAGTATGCATTTATCTGCCAGCCATAAAGACTCTGCTGCAGGACAGTTTTTTCTCTCCGTTTTCTACTGTACCAGTGGTGGTGATTGTGATAATCTCAGTGCCAAATGGGAGCCTGGCACTTCAGTGAGCACCCCAGCTGTATCCCATAGCTTTCAACTGAGTGTCCCGAGAAGCAGCCCTGAGGGGGATGGGAGTGGCTGATGCAAAGAAGTGTCTGACCAAAAAACTGGGAAGGAAGAGGCATGTTAAGGGCTTATGAAATGTAGCAGCAGAAGTCTGAAAAAAAGGCAATTACATAGGTAGCAGATATTGGGAAAGAAGAAGTTGCTAGCAGTGAGGTTAGAGATATTTTGGGGTATAAATGAAATGTAGTCTTTGAAATGCTGGAGTTGTTCAGGGTTCTCTTTTCCTGACGTCAAACTGTGAGATATATGAAAGTGAATATATTGTATTTCTGTGAAAAGAGAGGGTGCAGAGGGAGCCTCTGAGACCCTTGTATTTTCTTCCTTTATGAATGTGTTGGGTAATCCTGCCCCGTCGGCGCTGCCTGGGGAAGGCCATTCTCTGCAGTGCTCTTCATCTTTGTCAGTGAGTGGGCAAGGACAGACGAGCAGTCCTCTCTATTCTGACCTCTGATCCCTCTGTGCTGGAAACAAGAGCCAGGGTATTGTCTGAGAGCAGCCCTGGCGCTCCTTTCACAGCCAGGCACAGTAAACTTCCCCCAATACCATGGGGCGCGGGTTTGAGAACAAATACCAAATCCCTTTCCTTCGGAAGAAAAATCCCTCTCTGATACAAGCCAGTTTTGAACTGCTCAATCACATCATCAGATGCCTGAAAAAGGACTGTTGCACTAATCAGTTTAGCAAGATGTTCCTATGCAGGTCTTTTCCAGTAACCCTCATTCACAAGGATTTCCCAGCCCAGAAAAGAATGGACAGGCGGCTGCCAAAGTGGAGTTGAATTGGAAAACAGGGGCAAAACTGCTGGGGACTGCATAGGAGAGTGACCCAGCAGGAAAAAGTACAAAAAGTAAATATGTAAACCTTTGGTAAACAACACCTATGAACGTGGTATAAGTGCTTCCAAGTATCTGAAGGGTGCAAAGCCCAAGGAGGGAGATGGGTACTAAATTTAGAGCAGTACAACTGAGGACCTGGGATGACACCACAGAAAATGAAAGACAGGCTAAATAACTGGTGAGAATTATTAACAATGAGATCCATTAGACTAGAATGGTCTCCCAAGGTAGTGTTGAATGCCCATTGCTAATTGATTCATTTAAATCTAGACTGGAAAAAGCACTCGGGAATGCACCATGGGGAACAATCTTGCACTTGCAGCGAAATGGACTGGATGACTTAGTGGTCTTTCCCAGTTCTAATTTCTATGGTCCATTTCTCTCCTCCCCTTAGTGGATGGAAAAGATGAAATCCCATCAGCTTTGCTTCTGAGGAGTGTGGAAGGAGACAGTGCTGTGTTTGCAAGCAGCAGTGCCCTTTGCCTTCCCTTCCTTTCTGAAGCGGGAAGAGGGACAGTCAGCCCAGGCTCCTGGATGCTTCTTTCCCGTACTAAATCCATGAGGATTTTTTTTTTAACCTAAATTGATAGTGGTAGTAACAATGTTATTTGAGCGTCCTTTCCCTTCAAGTGAGTTTGAACACTGCTTTTCTCCTGAGACAAAGAGCTGTGTGGGGGCTTACCGGTAATTCTTAGTTTTAAAACAGGACTAAACTGTTTCCTGCCTGGTCCTGAGTGCAGATGTCTATGTTTCTCTAATAAATGCTGTGCCACTGATACGTGAGCATTAAGTAAATTGACAGTCTTATATGCTGGTGAGATCCTTAATTACAATAAGAAAGGATGAAATCCTGAATGTAGATTTTGCCATATAAGTACAGGACTAACTTATTCTTAATTTTCTTTTTTTTTTTTCTTAAGTATACTTGCCTTTAAAAATGTCTTCCTATATGTTTTACTAGATCAGTAAAGTAAAAACAATGGTTGATATCACTAAACCTTTATTCACCTAAGAAACTTCTGCTTTTAGGATGAGATGCACTCTTTGTGTTGAGACTGGGACAATTTCCAGTTTGGCTTATCACAGGGTAGAATGAAAATCTGAACTTTCCAGCTCCTTGCTTCACACACTTAGGGATGGAAACAGAAGTGCCTGTTTCTCATTCCCATGTTTTATGTTAATGGCCAATGCAATTATACATGACACGGAGCCAGGACCTTGCCTGCATCCAGGTTTTGAGAGATGTCAATTACTATTTCAATCAGAAATATTATTTAAACAGCAAGAACCAAAAGCTAAGTCCAAAGAAAATAAATGGTCTGGGATAAAAGGCTCAGTGTCTGAGAAGAGCTAGCTGCTCTGAAATGGAAACCAGAACAACCAACAGGCACAGTGAGGAAGATGTTTGCTGCTGGAGCTGCTCTGAAGGCATCAGAAAGATGTGCTGGAGACACCTACAGCTGGTGCAGCAGGTGGAAAATGGGGGCTCAATTCCCTTCCCAGGCTGGGTCATTCTCCCATGGGAATGCCTAAAACTGCTGGTATGAGAGGGGTGTTTTCCACTCTTCTTGCTGAACCTGTGCTACCAAACAGCTAAAAGGACAGAGTTAGACAACAACAGCAAGAGGGGCTGTGTGACGTGCTGGTTGGGGTGCTCACCTCCAAATTGAAGCCCTTGTTCTGTACTTACTCCCAGCTGGTGCATGTATTTTATCATGTTTAGTGTAAAATATATAATTTGGCCTGGAAAGATGACCTTGAACCTGGTTTTCCCCACTCTGTGCGAGGCTGCTGGGCTGTGTCCCATCTCATATTTTCTGTTTCTAAGTAATATATCTTCAACTATTTTCTGTTCCTTAGCACCGATTTAACAGAAAAGAGCAATATTGCTCTTGTAGGGGGAGTACTTGCAGTGGCATGGCTGAGCCCAAATTTTAAAAAAGTGATGAACCTGGTGGAGCCACAGTTTTAACTGCAAAACCTCGGATGTCATCTGAGCTGGAATTTGGAAACCTAAATCTGTTGGGCTGCAGGAATCCTAGTCCGCCCATTATAGGTTCACATTACAAAATCCAGGAATAGAGTTGTGGCTGTGGAAAAGGGATGCTTTTATGCAGTTCAGAATTATTTAGAGACAATCTGAAGATTATTGGTTTGAGGTTTATAAACAGGGAAAAACAGATTTATCAGAAAGAGTGACATATATGGTTTCTAAATACATATCGATTTACCTATTTTAAAATATTTTGAGAAAACCTGTCATCTGCTGGTGATGTGCCAACCTGGACACATGTAAGAAAAGGATAATGTTTCAAAAAATGTCAAATGACTTTGTGCCATGTCCTTAAGAGCATCAGGCAACAGAAGATAAAGAGACCTCATTAGATTTTCAAAAGCATGTCAGCAGTTTGGGCACCCAATTTCGATTTCAGGAATTTAAGTCTCATTGAAACACTGAGTCTCACTGGGACCAGGCTTTTAGCATCCATCTAACTATGCAAATGGGACTGGAAAGCCTAAATTACTCCTGTGACTCTCTTCTTGAAGGGATCTGCCCTGGGCACTAATCTGTAAATTATTCACAGTTCCTCTAACTGGTCTGCCTACTTGAATTCAGCCTGGAACGGAACAGATTGATACTCTATGCAGGGCCTGAATTTTCTACTGTATTTTACTACTTTACAACTTCCCTATTTAAGCTAAGGATCAGAAATCAATTGGCCATCAATATTCCTGATTGTACTTAGACGTCAGGCTTTATGAGTCTTAATATGACTGTAAAGATCCATGGAGACATATTGTCAACTTTACTTTTTTCTGTTATTCCACTTAGCAATGATTAAGATCCGTTCCATGAGATACAGATGATAATTTCCCATCTTTTATCACAGCATGAAATTGCTATTTAGGGCTGCTTTGTCCAGTTCATCTTTATTTCATACAAGATAACTAAGAAGACCTCCTAGTTTGCTTTTAACATCAAAATGATTGTCAGCCTAAAAAAAAGAAGAAGAGAGAAAATTGAAGTGAGAAATCAACTCATAACCTTTTTCTATGAATGCCACGCTCCTGTGAAAAGGACTGAACTTTCTTAATGCTTCATTTTTAACAGAAAGCATGACAAAGAGTTCCTATCAGTATTTAAACTGCTAAGATTTGTCAAACACAAATGGGAAAATAGTGTTTAAATAGCAGTCTCATTTTGTCCGTAATGATTATGCGAGGGTTTTTTTTCAAAGAGGACCTCAGCAATAATAGATCATCTCTGCACTGAGTGACAGGAATTCTTTACTGTGTCCAGTGATTTCACGTAGAGCACAAATGTATGCCCATATCTGTTCAGAGCTGGCAAAGGCAAACCCTGTCTGTGGTGTAAATAAACAGTGTGAATGCCGCCATCCTTCAGATCACAGCACTTGCTGTGCAGCTCACACCTCCACCTCCCACCCCACAGTGCCCTGCCCTGGGGCTTCCTATCTCCCAGCTCCAGGGGACAGGCAGCACTGCCCACGCTTTCTCCTTGATGACCCGTGCACTGGTAAAGCCGGCTGCCCTGCCCGGTGACCCATGGTGGGACCATGCTCTTCACCGAGCCCTGCAAGAGCTGCTTTCTTGCCAGCAGTTGCACAGCCTCTTGTCATCCGATAATCTGTGACTCTGTGCATCAGGGATGGAGGTACACGACAGTGTTGTGGTTTTGCATTTGTTGCCCTGTGTGAGAAAAAATTAGCTTGCTTGACCTTGATTTTTTCCAACTGTATCAATTGGCATAATAATGATAATATTAATAATAACAGCAACAATAATAATAACAACAACAACAACAATAAAATATTTCTCCCTGCAAACTTTTTAATAAAAAGGTTCAGCAGACCAGTTGGTCAGAATAAGATGTCCAAAATGCACCTGAGACACAGAGTCACATAGGAAGAGGGGGAGCTGGTAGGTTGCCTCAGTCTATGACAGCAAGAAACAGTAAGTCCAGCTATCGGTGTTTCACACCCTGAAATGAAATATTGGTTGATCCTGGCCAACAGCCAAACATCCATCCAGCCTCTCGCTCACTCCCTTCTCCTGTGGAATTGGGAGAAAACAGCAAGAAGGCAAGAAGACTCCTGGATTGAAAGAATGACAATTCACAGTTGCTTGGCAAGCAAATGCTATAAACCCAAATTTCTCTCCCTTCTCCTTCTTTCCCTGAACGTTTACTGCTGAGGACAATGTCATATGACATGGAATATCCCCTTCATCAGCTGGGAACAACTGTCCTGGCTATGCCCCCTTCCAGCCTCTTGCCCAACCCCAGCCTACTTGCTGGGGATGGGGATGGGAGAGAGAAGGTAGGTTTTGACACTTTGTAAGCACTGTCCAGCAATAGCCAAAACATCAGTGTTATCAACTGTGTTTTACCAACAAATGCAAAACACTATGAGGAAAGTTAACTCCATGCATCACATGCCTCGATATGCATGTTCTGAGATGATGGTTTGTGTTTCATATGATGTTATCTGGACTGTCTTTTCCACAGCAGAACTGATGTTCTTAATTTACCATATGTGAACCCACCGTATCTTCAGAGAAGTCAGAACTGCTGTGAATAGTCAGTATGCAATAAAAGGTAACTCATATTAATATTATGTTGCAATAATAAGTATATTTACTGATCTACTTGATGATATTCTGTGGGAATATGGTTCGCTATACATGGAAGATTTGAATACAATGTCTTACTTGTTAAAGTTTTTCCTAGAGTCAATCAAATAATTTTTGATAGAACAATCTTCTTTGAACGTGTTTCAACAAAATTAGAATGTGTTAGAGGACTGGTAGGTTTCAAATACATTATAACTGCAGAACTGTTAAATAATTTACTTCAACTATTCCATCTTTTGAAACATTTAGTTCAAGAAGTGCTATGTTAGTTTTTTAATTATTACTATTATATTCAATTATTATATTATATCAGGTAAGATCACATCAGCTGGCATCTAGTGTGATAATTTGCTCCTACCTAGGCAGATTTTTTCAAGGCTATCTTAATGTCTACTAATCAAATGTTTTGAAAACTTACTTTCACAAAAATACAGAGATTTTAACTTGTCATCACAATTCAGAGCAAAGCATATCTAAATATATTGGACTGCCTGTTTTCCTGACTAGCAATTTATTACTGTGGAACATTCACAGTCAGTCAATAGCACAATTTTCTACTTTTTTTTTTTTTCTCATACTTTGGAATTTGCCCTGGGTGCTACAGCATAAGTCAATTACGGTGCCCAAATGTAACTCTCTTTGGTTTCCCTCGGAAACTGAAGTGGCAGAAAAAAAAAGTCAGAGTTCAGGAAAGGAAAAGCAATCTAGCACACTTCTGGTTTGTCTGTAGAGATTTTGTATTATCTTAACAGCAGTTATCACAGAATCACATTGTGCTTTTTACCAGCTTTGTCTGAAAATTGTACAAGCACAGATAAATCTGTTTCAAGTTGGGATGGCATTAAATTGAAATGAAGGTAAAAACAAATTAATTTTTGTCTGTTATGGGTGTGTATGGTACCAAATGCTACAAGACATTACCAGATTTGGTTTTGTTGATGTCATTAGTAAATTGTTTGCAGAGGTCTAAGGCTTTTTCTGCCAAGTTTTATGTTAAAAACACAGGAAATTGTACTTATTTGAGTGTTTGATGTGGAAAACCTATCTGTGCCATCTTTGAACAGAGTGTGTCAAGATCCTTGCTACTTCTGGGAATGATGGTGGGGAACAGACCACAAATCTACAACTTTAGTACAAAAAATAATGACACAAATGGCAAATGATTCGTCTTGCCGTGGTTGGCAGACATTCTTGTGCTGGAAAGAACTCAAATCTTCCTGAAAAATGTACCAAGATAAGGCTGTTTCTAACTTTGCATTCTCTGTGAATCACTTCATATCTGTGAGTTTCTTTCTAGGCTCCACAAAACCAGTAAGATACTGACAGATTGGATGGCTGACAGACTGAAGGAATTAATAAAAGGGAATTCAGAATTAAAAGAGAAGCCTTGAGGGAAATGGCTTGTGAACATAAGTAAAATTATACTTTGTCTTAATGCTGACTAAGATGAAATATGAAATACAAATGTGTAAAATTCCACTAAAGGCATGGGACTCATAAAAAAACCCAGCAGGAGGACAATTTCTTCCCTTCTCCGAAGAAGAAACACAGAGAGTCCCAACTACCCAGCAAGGCTAACAGGGGTCTGGAGGTGCCCCTTCCCTCCCCTAGGACTGCATGCACTCAGCAGCCACCGTTTTGTAAGTTATGACTCTTTTAGGTGATTTCTCTTCCTGTACTGAGTGAGGTTTTAAACTGCTTCTTTGGCCATATAGCAGTGAGGCTGCATTGGCTCCATCATGCTTTTTAAAGGAAGTCTAGGCCTGGGCTAAAGAATGCGGGAGTACTACCTTGGCAAGATAGAATGGGTTGAAATTCTTACAGGCAAAATACACACTGAGTGTAAGAAAACTGAACAGGGTCACTGAGCTGGGTACAGCCTCCCTTCAAAAAGTGGTTAAAACAACAACTTTTGGCTCCTGTAACATAGCTTCTTATAAAAGGCATATTTAAACATTCTTCTTTGTGGTCCTGCTTGGAAAGAGCTCCTCTAAATAAGTTACTGCATTTTGTTTAAATCTGATGAGTGCCACAGTCATCTGACTATGACAAGGCAGCTGGTATGCTGGGTCTAGTGTGCATTTTCCCCATCCCAAAGTCAATCACACTCTCCCTTTTATTTTTCTTTGTACTGAATAAGTCTCCTGTGGTCTATAGGACTTATAAACCATGTTTTGTGTTTTTACAACACTGTGTCTGTGCAGCGCTTAAAAAATGGAAGACTTATCCATTATTCCAGATCCTAAAGCAATATAAAAAATACCTAACCAAAGCAGATAAGGCAAAATTATAACAAATTTCACTAAGGAGCAGTTCAGTTTCAACCAGAGGTCTAAAACACTTTTACGTCAACTTCTCTACTTCTAATTTCAGGAGGGGATTGTTTACTCTTTTTATACCAGAAAGGAGGAGGCTAAGTTACTCTGCACAGAACTCTTAGCTGTGTTTAGGTTCTGTGGTTGGAAAAGATCCAGCAGATAATCCCGTCTCCATCCTGCTGCCTTGCAATATTCACAACTGTCCCTATTGATCTAGCTAATGTGATTGTTGAAAAGAAGGAGTAAGACAAGCCTGGATGAATTATACATGACGTTCCCCTCTGAGCTTATACTCTCACTTCTAAACTCAATCCACTGCTCCACGTGTCTGAGTGAGAATGAAGTTTATGGCAGCATCTCCACTGCTGACAGCCCCATGAATACTGAGGTGCCCCAACTGAGGTATGCTCACAAAGAAAGAAAGACCATTTGTGTAACAGTTTTATCAACGGGCTAAAAATTTCTGTATCATATGTGTCCATCAGTCAAGTCTTAACAGAAGTGAATATCAAATTTGAGCCCTGATGATAAGTGTAAGCGTTTCCCATGGTTAGAGCAAAGAAGAATTAAAACTACATATGCTCTGGGTTTGTTTCTTTTGATGGGAAAGGAAATGGGCTGAGATTTGTTTTTGTTGTCAGTCTAAAACAAGGTTTATGGCAGCCTTGTACAAGAAGAACTTGGTGTCTCCAGATCTAAAAAAGCAATTAATAATCAAACTTTTTATTGATAACTAATCCCCCCCAGCTATTAGGAAATGCAAAATCAGACAGGTCTGTATTTTGTCCTGTAAACAAAGCAGTGTAGAGACATATTTTTAAATAAAACTTTACCTCTGATGCTAATATTTTTTGTGTGAACTTGCTTGACGTGTAAATATTTAATGCTTCTTTTCTCTGCATTACTATTTATTTTTCTGTGTGGAAGTAAAGGTATCCTTCAATACTGTGGACCAGCTAAATAATGTATTACTGAGTCATGAAAAATGCCAGAGGGAAATAAATGAGAGGATATCTTACCTTTGGTCATCACAATGCCTGCAAGAGTTTTGTGGCGTGCATGCATGGAAGTGAAATTGTCTGTCAGCTCCTGGAACTTCTGTGCAACCATTTGGTATACAGAGTCGGCAAAATCCTGAAAGACACAGTCAGAAAGAATTTTTTCACTACTTTGATTGAGGAACCTGGGCGTTTCTGCGAATTAGTCACCTGCTGTCAACTGCTGAGAGGTCCCTTTTAGAATTAGACACCACCTACCTGAGCAAAGATAAAAGGAGTATCTCTCTGTCGACTACCCACATCACCCTCAGAAATGGCCAAATGAACAGAATTAAAGCTAGAGACCTGTATTGGCTAGGATTAGTGGTAAAGGGAGAAGATTTCAAGGCTGACTTTTTTCAGCCTCCTAGATATTGGTCCAGGATCAGTTCACAGGAAATTTGTTGGCCCTTAAGGCAATTTATTGTAGTGAGCTGCAGAGGCAGACGTGTGTCCCACCAAACCACTTATTTCCATGAGCTCACTGAAAAATTCCATTAGTCCACTTTACCTGAGCTGAGGCCCAGGTGATAGGTAAACAACACCTATTTCTGCATTCAAGGTGAGCTTTTAATGACTCACAGCTACTGAGGTAAAAGTAACAGCTCAGGAATCTGGGCTGCACTTAATGGTTTCAGAGGAGTAAATGGTCTGTCTTTGCTTCCCCCTCAACAACCATTGGGAGGAAGGGAAGAGTAGCCTCTGTGTGCGCATCCTACCAAAGATGTTGCTTGCATGAATTCACTGGTATGCAGTAGTGTTGGGGGACCGGTCTGTCAGGTCTCCTCCTGAGCACGGCAGCTTTGTTGAGAGGTCAAATTTTCCTATGGACTGGGCTCTAGAAACTGTGTGGTCTGAACCTTTAGGTCTGAGTGAGTCCAGTCACCAGGGAGAGCCTTGGGAAGCCAGTTAACTGAAGCCAAGTAGGGTAAAAGGTCTGAAAAGTGAATTCTATGGACTGCATATGGATGAATGTGAACCTAAATCAGCTCTGGTGCTCCTGAGAACACCACTACTTGGACCATTTCCCTGCTGCAATGTTCAGTATCTTTTAATTTACTTAATCTCTGCACTTTGTTTGGCATAGAGCCTTTCAAGCTCTGCATTAGAGAGAAGTCAGGGGAATGCTCTTTGTGAGCATGAGTTGTTCTTAAAGTGTTTTGCAAGTCAGAACACAAAAAAAGTAAGATCTAAAAGACTTTTTTTTTTTTTTTTTAATCCATATGATTTCTTGTAGGAAACCAAGCTGTACCTAAAAATCTTTCTAGGAGCAGTTCCTGGGAGCTGGAGCTTATTCTGGGATGCTGACAGAAGACCTCCTGGCATCCTGTATTCTGGTTAGCCCTGAGTGATCTCGACTTTGTTAGGAAAAGAAGCTCAACCAAGCAATAATTCCAGTTTTTCTCCTGGTGTTGGGCTAAGCTACCTGGGGGAGGTCATAGATTCATAGAATCCTTCAGGATGGAAAAGACCTTTAAGATCAAGTCTAACTGGTAACTCAGGACTGCCAAGTCCCTCACTAGACCATGTTGCTAAGCACTGCATCTACACGTTTTTTAAACCCTTCCAGGGACGATGATTCCACCACTTCCCTGTGAAGCCTGTTCCAATGCTTGACCACCGTTTTAGTAAAGATTTTTTTCCCTAATATCCAATTTAAACATCCCCTGGTGCACTTGAGTCTGTTTCCTCTTGTCCTATCACTAGTTATCTGGGAGAAGAGACCGACCCCCACCTGCCTACAGCCTCCTTTCAGGTAGTTGTAGAGAGCAATAAGACCCCTCTGAGTCCCCTCTTCTCCAAATTAAACAACCCCAGTTCCCTCAGCTGCTCCTTGCAAGAATTGTGCTCCAGACCCACCCAGGTGGTGATAAAATAGGTCCCCTTGATTTCACCTGGTTTCTTTAAGCGGGTTCATGGCACACATGGAGGAGTGGCAGAGCCTGATATTCAGCTTCCCTCACCCTGAAAGATCCACAGCCATGCAGAAGTAAGGAAATGTATTTAAGAAGATCATATCCATTCTTTCTCTCCCAAAATTGTTAATGGTGATCAAAACATGTTGGTGAAAACACAGTGTTTTAAATTGGGAGAACACAGAGCTATTTTTCAGAGGAAAGCAGATTCTAATTCACAAATATTATCGGTAATACTACTGCCACTGAAGGCCTCTGCAGGCTGTACACCATATGTTTCTACAGTTTGTTGCAGAAAGTCAGCTTAATTTTTAAACATTATTATAGCAAATATAAAAAATCTAATTAAATAAAACATAACAACAGTTAGGCAACCCCCTTTTCATAAAACCTGGAATATTTTTACCATGTACAATCTTTGTAAGTGATTGCAATTTGCTTGGCTATATAGAGGATAGGATTTCCTTGACATGATAATTCTTGTTTTGCTAAATGCAGCTGTCCAAGGTATTGCTCTAGGAACAAACCATTTGGGCAAAAAGACAGTTTAATATAACGTGGAACAAAATACGCTGGCTTATTGCAAAAGAAGGAAAGAAGCATATAAACCCTTTCTGGGAGATGCATGCAAAATTCCATGCCAGAATTAGATGAAAACTAAGAAAAATTATCAAGAGCAGTTTGACAGTTCCTAAATGGAATTTCACTTTGACTGCATTTATACCTCTTCTAATCTAATTGTCCACAACCACCATGTGAGCAAGGTATTGCTCATACAGCGCTTCTGAAGGATGAATTTTGGGTCAATTCTCATTTGTCAAGCATCAAGGCACCCTTGTGATATAAATGCAATTATAGTTGCTTTACAGATGAATGAGTGAAGGCACTAAAAGGGGTGAGGGACTGGTCCAGGGGAATAGCACGGAGCCGGGCACAACCAGGTGTTCTGATTTCCTGATGCTCTGATTAAGTGCTCAGCACTGGAACACTGCCTGTCTTTCATAATACGAAAGTTTAGAAAAAAACTTGTTTTCCCTACTGAAGAGTGACTTAATCCATAATGGAAAACTGAAGTGTGCTTGCAGGACTGATATAACTGGCCCCATATGGTGGGCTGAAAATCTGATCAGCTTTATTTAGACTAGGGAAAAAAAAAAAAGAAGAAGTGTATCTCAATAAAACTATCTGCACCAACATTTAAAAAAAGAATCAAATCATAAATTTCATCTCCTGCAGTACTGCAGTCCAATTCCATGCCTGCATTTCTAGCGTACCCTCCAAATCTGTATCCCAGGGCATTTTGTGCTCATTAAGAGTTAATTAGCTTAGAGGCACATACAATTCCTAAAAGAATAATTTTAAAAATGCTAAATAGAACAAATAACTTTTAACTTTGGATTTAGAAATCCCCACAGTCAGAGCTTTCTTTACTTCATTTGGCAGTAAGTTCCAAAGCCAGAGAGCAAAGAGACTCACTAAAGGCAAAATAACGACATGACTTCAGATAACATTTAGGGACGATAAGGAATTCGGCATTTGCTGATCTCAAGGAGTGACCTGGGACATTAAAGAATAGCAAATCCATTAAATGTGAAGCCTCTTAGCTAAAATAAGTCAGGCGAATATTTTCTGTCTTGAATCCATTGCCTAAAAGGATGCCAGTGAAATTAAAAGAAGCGAAGGACTAACATACATGAATACGTGTAGGATGGTGTAGGATGCAGGAAAACCAACCAGAATCATAGTGTCTAACCTGAGGGGTCATTTATAGGCTATCGTATGGCCCTGAGTTTCCAAATGGGTATTTCAAAGTAAAATGGAAAGGAGGAGAAGGAGCAGTCTATTTTTGCAGATGCAGAAAAATAAGAAGTCCAAGAGATGCATGGGTCAGCCCTGTAAGAGATTTGATACCCTGAGGATTGATCTATGTAGTGCAGCATTGATTTCAGGGCCTTGAATACTGCAGCCCTGAAAGCTGGCCCTGTGACAGAGCTGGGTATGGTGTTAACGTTCCTGAGCTATACTCATATGTTACAAGAAGTGTAGCAGCCCACCACCTTCCCCTTGAACACACACCAGCGCAGCTATTTGGCTTGACCCAGTCACATGCAATGAAATCAGTGACAGCATTTTCGCCTATTTAGAGCCTTTAGACTGGTTCTCAATGTTTCTATGAAACCAAAACTGGTTACAAACATATCTAATGCATAGAGGACAAATATGTTGGAGAAAAGAGCAGGTACATCTACCACTGCTCAGTTTAGAATCAGAGATTTCATTCCAGAGGTTGTCTCGCTTTAAAAAATAATCCTAGGCTATTAAAAGATATATAACCAGATGATCATTCCTGATAGGATATAAACTGGAAAAATCCAACTATTGATGGCTATTGTGAGCCTGATTGAACTTCTAAGATACAGGCTAGACTATGTTATCTGCCATCAGAAATAACTTAAAAACCATACACAAAAGGAACCATTCTTTTGTTATTCTCTGCTATCAAAACAATTAATCTCAGAGAAAAGTTGTGTTTGGTGATACCACAGTTCCTACTGCCAGATATGAGTGAAAATAAAAGTCTCCATCTGGAGTAAGTACAAGAGCCAAATACATCTTGGCAGCTTCTGAACAACTATCAGGTTAGTAGTAGAAAAAGGGAAAATTTCAGAAGATGGAGGGGGAAAAGAAGAGTAGAAACTTTCCTCATGAAAGAGAAATTCAGTGCAACTAGTAGAGGTGCATGCAATTGCACTGATCACATAATGGCAGAGAAATGGCAGCTTGGGGCAGGGGGACAGGGTAGAAGAAAGTAAAGATACAGACAGTCAGAACACCAAGAATTTTTACCAAGGCACATGGGAGAATAAATGCTTAAATACTGCTTTAGTTCCAGACCTAGGAAGGACTTATGCTTAGGGGTTTAACTTGGAAAACTGGGGTCTGCCACAAAACGCCACTGAGGCCAGAGGAAGTATGCCTGACTCTAAGGTGTTCCATGCAAGGCTCAACCAGCAAGGGTGGGAGCTCAGGCATGTCCATGCCCCAGCCAGGCAGGGTGAGTTCAGCCATACTGGCTTTGGGTGTGTGTTTGGGGGAAAAAACATGACTCTAGGGAAAACTGACCTGCTGGGTGCTGCATTTCTTTCAAATCCCCTGCTTTGGTTTGCCTGCTATCGAAATCTTACCTTTCATAGGTCCTCACATAGATTGTTCTGTCCAAACAATATTTGTCTCCGAAACAATTTCTTTGAGATCAAAAGTTTGCTTGGTCTTGATAACACGGGGAGTGATATGAGTAAGGCAAACAAGACTACTAGACTGGCACTGAGGGGCAAATCTACTCTCCGTTACACTCAAACCATGCCCATGACCTAAATGCCTACTGTCGCTGGTGGAAGCAAGTTACTTGTTCAGGCGCCTGGCAGAAGAAAGAAAACATAATGCTAAACTGTTCATGGTGAAAAAAGACTGAGATCCTGCAGTACTTAATGAGCTATAATTTAACATACACAAGGAGGCTGAAAAAATGAAAAATAGATGTCATTACTATTAAAACTTCACCGTGTTGTTTGAGGTATTCGTCTGGCCTTGATTACCATATCAAATTACTTGTGTTATTCACAAAGGAAAAATCAAAGTTTAGATCATACCACTACACAGCCAAAAACTTTTAGTCATTTCTTGGCACTAATATTTCAAATGGCATAAATAATTAAATGTGTTCAAGTTTGCAATGGGAGTCTTCAGGGTAAAACTGACATTCAACAGGAGTAGTAAGGATATTAAAATCAATAGATTATAAAGGAGAAAGCCTTTAGTAAACATTTTCTATTGAAATCCTGTCTTAGGGTTTATAAGGTTGAAATATCAAAAAGGTTAGATTTGCATATGGATGGGAAGAAATATTCTGCTATACAGATATCACCAAGGGCTCTGTTTCTCCTGTCTCCCAAGTAGTTTATTTTCCAGGAAATCACTGACATTTGGGGGTTAAATGTTGAACACAATGAATGAGGATCAGGTTGAATTAAGTTCACAACTCTCTTCACAGATAGAAGCAGATGCACACCTAGTTCTTTTTTTACTGGCCGAGGGGGAAACACGCACTCGTTGACAGCGGGAATTTGTATTTTTTCCTGCAGAGAATTCTCACTGTCTAAACAGGAGGGGAGGAAAACACAGCATAGAGAATATCAGTCCTGAAGCGTTGCTCCTGCTCAGGGTGTGTAGCAAATTGCTACACAACACACTTTTTCCCAGGCTTGTAAATAAGTTTGCTGTAGCTAGTTGGAGATTCATCGCTAAGTAATTGTACCCTCGAGCCAATGAATTAGTCAGGCTCTTCCCAGGTACTACATCATCTTCAAGATGCAGCCTTGAGAAGAGAAATAGCTGAGGGTCATGGGCTGGCCTCCACCATCAGTCTTCTAGCATCAATTTAACGCCAGGAGCTCGCCCAGCACGGGGGAAAGAGCTGAATGAGGACCTGGAGGAACGGACAGGCAGGGGTGACCTGTGGAAGGAAGGAGGGCAGCGGGTCATAGGCAGTGGGTTGTAGGCTGGGTTCATTCCTTGCCCTGCTTCCTGGCAGCCTCGGTGCAAACTACTTGCTTTGCCATCAATCCCACTTCTCCAGAGGTAAAAGGGGATGATTTTTACTCACGTCTCAAGGGAACTGTGAGGCAAATGGTACTGATGGTCATAAGACTCTCCAAGCAGGGTCATGCAAGGACTTCTGCAGGAGACTGGAGGCTGCAGTCCACAGCCCCTCATAACTCAGCCTTCCTTCAGCATGCACAGGCATTTACAGAGTATTACTCATAGAACAAGGCACTGTTAGGGAATTCATTGTGGTTCTTTCCTTGAGATGTGCAGTAATTATTTCTCTCTGATCATAACTCCTACAGTATTGATCATTATGTCTGGTTTTGGCTTATCCCTCAGGGCCAGCGTATATGGGCTTTATTTTATCTTGGATGGATGCGGTTTTATTTTGTCTGGCTATATGTTTTCATTTCAGCTGACCACATTTATATATCCTGTGTACATCCTGATTCAGAGAGGTCTTCTCATTCATTCTTCTCAGAGGAGACTGGGCGCGTGCTGCACCGGCAGCAGCTGGGTACACGTTCCCACACTGAGCTTCTAATGAAAACTCCAATAACGCACTTCTGACACTGAATAGCCTCACAGTGTTCTTATCAAAATTGATGGGGAAGATCAACTGCTCCTACTGATTCAGTCATAAGAATTGCTTTCACCAACCCCTCCCATCTGTTCATAGTCCTGTTACAAACATTTTAGCTACATATGATGCTGAGCTACCACCATGAATTCCTGATTTCTGTAACCATCCAACGGCCTGAATTTGCTCTGTGTTCATGAGGGCTCCTCAGTGGCTTGGCTGACCTCGCCTGACTTGGCCAACTCATTCGGACTGTGCAATGGGCTCCTGGGCTCAGAGCAATTATTTGCTGGCTACTTCCCTTTCCTCCCCTCACCCTGGCTGGAGGCTGATTGCTCTGCTAATTTCCCAGGCCCCACAAAACATATTTGCCTCTATGCTGTTGCTTGTATCATTACTGATCATTCACTAAACATCAGCACTGTGCTGGCTGCTGTATGAGGCAGACTTTGAAGATAGTCCCTGTGTGGCACATGGAAGAATGACAAAATGCCCTGAGAGATCCCAGAATGGGAGTCAGAACAGAAAATTCCTTCTCCCACCCATTTATTTATTGAGTTTCCCAGTAAACCTAGGGCTTTATGAAAATGACAGCCACCACCTGTGCTTGGGAGGATATAGCATGCACGGAGAAATTAAGATGAGACAAAGGTGGAATGGGAGGGTTAGGTAAGGTCCATCTTTGGCGAATCTCAGCACCTTGATGCCTGGGAGGTTTCCCAATGACTTCTTTAGGTTTTAGATTCAACTTTGGATTCAGCTCTGTTCTAATGAATGTGAGGTCTGCTAAAAAACATTTTATCAGATTTTGATGAATTGTTCATATTTCCAGCATACACTCCAGCAGTGATTAAAGGCTGCAGTAGGCTTCTCACTTGTGATGTTTCTTGAGGAGCTAAATGCAAGCTGAGAGTCCTTCAATTCATCTGAAACCTTTTTACTCGGGAACACAAAAGTCTCCCAGTAAACTCCGTTTTGAATCTCCTCAGTGATACTTTCAGTCATGACTGGCAAACAGGTACTGTGTCAATGTTCATAGAACTTTTTCTTAAAATGTTGAATTTTTCCACACAAATATCAAGTTTGAAATGTGGGGTACATCAAGTTTTATTGGGGCATTTGGGGAGGGAGGGACAAATTTAGAAACTGATGGCTATGATGTGAGTTCTGGTATAATGAAAAAGCTTCTGAATTTGTGCATGAGTGCTACTATGTGATACTGTAAGTGAGATTAATCAATGTTAAATATCTCCAAAGAAATTTGTAGCAACAGTAGAAAGTACAAAGATCAAACAGGAATTTATTCTACAAGCTCAGTGAAAAAAATTGGTCTGGTTTCTTGATATATCCCTTGACTACAGGGAATCAATCAAATGTAATATAATGTATCTTTTTATTTGCTTCAGAAACCCCTGGAGTGACTGAAAGAAAATAGAACACATAAAATAAGCATACTATTGAAAAAGGAAATGCTGTCAAGTCCAAATGCCCCAGCTCCTCCAAAAAGTATGGTTTTCTATTTAGCAGGAAAACATTTTGTTTGTAGGTTTAATTAGAATCTTTAAATTCACATTAGTGTGTTAATGTTAGGATGCTAACATATGAGCCCCTCTATTTGAGGTTGATTCATTGCTGTCTGCATTCAACTTGCTCTAAAAAGATGCTACCAATAAGTATCATTTCAATGAATTTAGAAGAAACAAGCTTTTCCACCAACATGAACAGTTGTTCCCTAAAGGAGGCCATGCTAAGTTTCCAGCTTTGATTTTTTCAAGTACAGCTCTGCATTTATCGCTCCGGTAATGAAGAATGTCCATACCAATCTTGTAGAATCATTCTCGGAGTCAATACTGCACCTGCTAACAAACTCCAGAAAGGAGGGGCTGTTTGTTTGCCTTTTTTCTTTTCTTTTACTGATCCTTAACCCAAAAGCCGTCTTCCTACAGATGCACACATAAGGTTGGCTGTAGGTGCTGAATAATTCAAAACAATGAAGTAGTGTTTGCTTTGCAGCCTTGTGCCTGCTTTAGGACAAGCCTCAGGTGTCAAGCTGTTGTACACTACAGATATTAAATTAGCACAAATGGTTTTTCTTTAACTAGATAAAAGCTCTATAAAGCCACCAGTGCCTAGGAATGGCTAACACTGTAAAGAGGCTTTTATGCTCTCTATAAAAAACTAGATTTTAGATTCATATTATGAGCCGTCTCTCTTTAATAAAATCAATGCTTTATCTGAGAAATGTCCTTTCAGTTTTCTGTTTCCTCACTTAATCTTTCCTAGGTGCATTAAAACGAATATCCTTTGGAAACTGATGGTGGTAAAACCCTCATCACATACAATACTCTTGGCTGTTCGAGGTCCACTCTTCCCAAAGCCTAACCAGTTAGCAGCTCTTGGGTAAATGTTCAAAGCAGGGAGAGAACAGTGCTTGCTCAAATCCCTTGAGCATCACTTTGAAAATCTACGCCTGTGTGTTTATGGTTCTCATTAAGGGGCTGCGCTATTAAGAACCTTCCCCATCCTACATATGCTTTGTTAGATAAAGCAGGGTGCAGGCAGTGTCCAAAACAAATTTAATCTATTCTGAACTGCTGATCCCAGCAAGGCACTGCACAATTCAACTTTCTGAATCACTGCAGAGCAAGGCATATAATACACTGCATGGCAATTACTATACAGACATTGGAATTTTTCCTTTCTTGTTGTTAAAGATCTTGCTGTCATTTGCTGTAATGACTTGAAATCAATCTGTAACCTTGCTAACAACCCTTTCCTTGGCTGGGAGGGGTGGTAAGGCAATCTACATTTCATGTTACCTCACTCTTCTCTGGCCCTCTCCTCAAAAGTGTAATTAGCAGGGACAGTTCTCATCTTCTGCGGTGGCTTTGTGCCAGGAGAGACAGAACCGTGATTGCGGTTGAATCCCCATCGCCACGCAGGCACCCAGCCGAGCCATTTGGGACTGCTGTGTGCCAGGGGCCAAAGCTAAAACCGGTCCCTCCCTGACTTACTGTCCCTTACTGGACAAACACAAGCAATTGACATAACATTGCTGAAATTAAGGAAGAGTTTTATTGTTTTATATCTGCCAATATAACCTGCATCTGAAGCTAAAAATTCAGCATCACTCTTAGCCCATGCTCTAAAACCCAAACATCACTTCCCCATTACCCTTCCCTCCACCTCCAGTCAAGAAACTCCTAACCAAGTGTCCACATCTAGAACCTGGGAATGGCCTTTTTAAATCCTGTGACAACGTTCTTGGGCAGGTCCCATTGCTTCATCAGACATGTCTTTAAGCAAGAGCCTAGGGAAGGACTGAGCATAAGGCCAGGAGGCTGTGGAGCGGCGCTGTGTGGGCTGTTCTCCACAGGATGACTTTCCTGTGGGACCATACCTGTGACAGGGGTGGAAAGGATCTGCCTACAGATAAGTGCAATGTTACAGCTTTCACTTACAGCTCAGGTTTCTTATGGCAAACGAAATCTATAAGAAAACTTCCTCATCATGGGAAAGTTGCTTTTAGAAGACAAAGAATAAATGGATAAACCCAGTAATTAAATTAAAAAGTATTATTTCTCTTTATTTAAGTACTGACACAAAAATCTTGAAGCAGTTTACCTACAAATTGACCAAACCCTATAAAATTCATGTCAGATAGGTAAATATATTTATTCCTATATAACTGATGATTAAATTGATGAGCTTTAATACTTTGTTCAGGTGAGTCAGTGTCAAAGACCAGAAACAGAATGTGCAATTCTTCCTTTATAGCAAAAAAAAAAAAAAAAAGGCATAATACAAATAGGAATAATTTTTTTTTAATCAGCACACTGTACTTCTGGGAGGATACCTCAAAGGATCTCTATGGTGTCTGGCATTATACGTCTGGGCTCCTATGTACAGACATGGGGTAAGAAAGAATCTCCCAAAATTCAATCAGCAATTCCAGAGAGAAAAGAGGAATAACCAGCTTCATACCCAGCTCTCAAAATACATAAAATTGTGTCACCAAACTGTGTTTTTAAGGTAATCACTGGATATTAGCTCACTTGCTAAGATACACATAACCTAAAAGGCACTCCAATAAATTACTTTCAGCATGTTTCTCTCTCCTGCTTGGCTCACAGGGCTCCTCAGTGAGGAGGAGCTGGCACACAAGCCTTGCACTACCCTTTTCAGTCTACAAAACCATCCTGCCGAAACCTGGTGGGGTGTGTGTGTGTGTAGCACACGAGGGCTACACAAAATTCTTGGACTCAAGAACTGATTAATATGGACAGCAAGGTAAAACATGCTGCTTGGAGCCCCTGAAAACAATAAAAACAAAGAAGTGAAGGTTTTCAAGGCTGTCTGCCTTTGCACCTTTGTCTTCTTGTCTTTCTTCATCCCTTTTCCTCCTGTGATTATGTGTTTAACCATTTCCCCCGCTTCTTCTGTTAAGTGAATCCGTGCTTAGCCTCACAGAAGCATTGTCTAGGTGGTCCGGAAACCCAGACAAACTATTATTCAAATCAAAGTCTGTCCAGTTTCTGATAACACCAAAACTAATTTATTTTTTGTTTATACTCCACTACCTTTGACGAAGCTTCCTCTAGAGATTTATATCTCCATCCTTACTGCCTTCCAACTGTTTGTCAATTTTTTTGTTTTGCAACCGACAACAGAAAAAAAATATCTGACATCAACCTTGGAAGAGGTACTGAGTGCAGAAGTTTTTTTTTCAGACGTGATAAAATCTTGCCTAAAACCATGTCCAACCTTTTCAGTAGAAAGTCCAGATGGCTTTGCAGCCTGTACAACAGACTTTATTCACTGATGCTTCTCTAAGTGTCAGCAGGGTGTTGTCTTCCAGAACTAGTAAATGCGCAATGAAAGGCATCTCGGAGGGGAGAAATAAACACAAACAAAAAGAACCCTCACATAAATCCCCTTGCCTCCCCCCCCAACATCAAATTAATCTGAGAATTTCTACATGCATCTGACTGAAAATTCCCCCCTGCTGGAGGAAGGCTTTGCAAACAACTGGAGGTGTAACGGATGGGGTAGCGGTTCAGGCTGCTCCAGGGTAAGCAGTGATTTATGCACTCACTGCTGGCTGTAGGTTGCCCCTGCCTGCATTGCAAATATTTCAACTACAGGATCAGGACCCTTCCCAAGTCTGTATGTAGGCTTCAAACTGCAGAATCTTGTGGTGTTGTTTTCACTATGGTCAAATTAGCACAAAGAAGAAATGGTAAGTCTGACAGACAGGCAGGCAGGGAAGGAGGTGGTGAAGGCTCAGAAATTTGGGCTGAGTTTCTGCCCCTGTGCCTGGATCCCCTGCAAGCTGAAGCCAGGCATGCCGTCAGCCTCTGCCTCAGTTTCCAAACTGTAAAACAGGAACACTTTGGTGACGCTATGTGTGTAACTTCTTTGATATAGCTGAGGGTCAAATACTGTTTTACTTCAGTTTATGGCCAAGCTTACCATGGGATTAGCACTGTCGTGCCCATCCCTCCACTCTGCATAGTGCCTAGCTTTAGACCTAGGCAATGTGGGAGGATGAGCAGTAAAAGAGCTCTGCTACAGTCAGAACTGGCCCTGCGGCTGTGCCGAGCCCTGACAGCAGCTGGATCTTGCACTCAGCAACACAAGCACGGAAGATATCTGTCTGGTCTACACCAGAAGGAAAACTGCCCTCTCTTGGTACCACTTCTGAGTCCTCCAAAGAAATCAGGAAGAGTACAAAGCTCCAACCGGTATGAAGCTTATGCAGCTATCATCATTTTTACCACCATGCATGTGATACTGGTGGTAGTGGTTAATACTGCAGCCACCTTGTTAGTATTCCCAATTTTGTTATAATTGTGTAGCCTTGCAGTCGGCAGTCCTCTTGTTGCATGTCTATGTAGAGTTTATGCCACCATGGGTGTTCTCCAGGACCAGAGAGTCTTGGTACAACTGCAAGGCAAATAATAAGTGATAGCAACAGTGGGTAAATTCTCAGAAAAGAAGAAAAATAAAAGAAAAGGAAAAATAAAAAGAAAAAAAAAAGAAAAGGAAAGGCAAGGAAAAAAAAAGAAAAAAGAAAATGAAAAAAGAGAAAAGAAAGAAAAGAAAAAAAGAAAAAAAAAGAAAAAAGAGAAATAGAAAAAATAGGAGAAGAGGGAAAAAAAACCCACAACCTATTTTACACAAAGCCCTTCCAGCATGTCTCCGGTTTTGTTTCTTGTTGACACACTACTCTTGTTCTGAGTTGACAGCTGTGGTCCAGTCTTTGTCAGGTAATTAATCTGGGTAGTTCATTTTCACAGGTGAGTAGCAGGTTGGCACAGTCTCCTCTAACAGTGGTTTGTGGGTTTGTTTTTTTTTCTTTTCAGAGCAGCATGGGTATGAAAGTGTGTGTGTGTGTGAACATGCATACACAACACACTCTCAGACCTGGCCAGCCATTTGTTCCTTCCTCACTGAAGAGTTATACACTGCAGGTATAACTCTTGCGCTTTGCAGGGTGAATGGAAGGAAACCTCAGACAGGAATTTAAAAGCATCAGACTTGCTGTCATTGATTACAACTGACAAAACATTAAAACCCCCCGAGTTCCCTTGCTAAGATTGAGCACCGCTGGTGTGATTCACACAACAACTTCTGTGTCTGTTTAGAAATGAAACTGATTAAAAAAAAAGAAAAAGAAATGGGGAGAGAGAGAAAGAAAAGCCATCATATTTCTTGGTGGGGAAATGGCAGGTGATTTACTGCATTTTAACATTTGGTTAGTTGTGAAGTAATGCAGTAATAATAATAATATTTTGCCCATACAGCAGAGACAGCTAAAATGAGCTAAAATGAGCACATTTTCTTTTTCGCAATGCAGACAGTGTTCTGCAAGGTCACCAAGCTGGGAAATGTGATTCTATGGTTCTTGTGTCAAAGTGCCAAAATATCCTTTCACTGAAGCTCTATGCCTTCAAGCCATCCCTGAGCTCCACAGAACCACTTTCTTCTGTTTGATGGTTTCTTGCCACTTCCACATTGTGCCCCAAGTTATCTGTCTTAACAAATGGCTGGGTAATACATGGCTGGGTAACACAATTGTACCTCAGCGTCTCTGTCCTCCACAGCCAAGACAAACTTTCTCTGTTTCTTCTTCCTTATATTTCTTCTTCCTTCTTCTTATAATCCAATATGTTCTTAAAACCTGATCTGCATATTAGTCTGTTTTATCTGTGTCCTGGGGTACTCCACCCCTTTGTTCCCATGGGCAATCAAGTGGTGGTGGTTCAGTTGAGACTGTGCTGTGAAAGGATGCAATGTTACATCATACATTTTTGTCTCCTTGATTAGTCATACTAGAACATACTTTGAGCCAAACAGTGTGGCGAGCCATAATATCTCTCTGTCAAGGATAACAAGTTTTCATCCCTAGGGGCAGGGTGCCCTGATGGAAAGCAGTACAGAGGTGTCTAGGCAGTTGGGTACACTGGGAGGGACTGTGTTAGGACAGGTGGATTTAGGAAACTGAGCACTCTTCATCTTTTCCTGAATGTTTGGGTTGTTATCTCTATGTGAACATTTTAGTAGCTACCCTCATTTTCAGTGCTCAGCTCACGGAATCATGCAAGAGTCCTAAGTGACGGCCATATTCTGGCTATCTCTTCCCATAAGAGATTATTTCTTTTCCCTGACCGTATGGGGTGCCCAGATCTACTGGCTCTCAGCAGCAGATTTAATAGGTTGTCTAACCCTTCAATTTCATTGCTGTAGTAATAGTGAATAGGTACCAGTAGTAAGTGATCAGAATAGAGTGATTTCCTTATGCCAGAAAATGGAATAAAATCCCCTCTCCTAAATCCCATTTAGCTCTACATTCATTACATTGCCATGCTTTTGTAGTGAAATGTTCAGATCCTATTGAAATGTCCTCGATATTAATTTTCACTGCCAATAATAGGAGTCCTGTGCACTTAACATTGTCCTTGGAACACACTAAAAATGTGTTTCAGCAGCTAATGAAATTATCACAGACCCTACGACCTGGAAAACAAACAGAATAAGAAAGTCTTACCCTTGCTGGCTAAAATGATGTGGTACAGCTGCATTTTGTCACGTACTTTATATATATATACACGTATGTCATGCCAAATTGTAGATTGCCATTTTATATATATATTAAGGTGGTTAAGGAAGCTTTTTTTAGCTGACATTTCCAACACATCTCAACAACTGTTTTGCTAGAATCTATGCCATGTATCATGTGTTTTATGGTTTCTTTAGCACTTATAGGGTTTAACTGTTGAAAGACTAACACTCACCGGTTTCTAACAGGGATGTAGTAGTGTTACCCTTTTTTTCTCTATTCAAACTTTAACATCTCAGGCTTTGCTACTTTTATGTTGTCCTTCATATTTTTGTGCAAATAGAACTAACCCCCCCCCCCCCGAACAAACTCTCAGCAATGAGGTACAAAGATGTCTTTCAAGGTAAGCATGATGAGAAATCTATCAGGGTATAAACTTGAGGAAACTTACTGTCATTGCAAAATGTATTGTCATGCCACAGAAAAGGACAAAACCTGAGCTTCCCTTGGGTTTTTAAGTATCAGACTTGCATAGGTAGGTGGTTGGAGTCCTTTGAAGAGCTTAGTGTCATTGCAGGCCCAAACTAAATGTAAGGTTGTCCTTTTATGTCATATGATGCCAAGGACGTATGTCCCTAATGTCTTTTGGTATAGACATGACAGACCTGGTCAGAAGTTGCGACCATTTTGTTGAAGCAGCTATGGAATCCCTGCACCTCAGCTTCTTTACCTGCATTTATCTGCCTGCAGTACCACAGGGATCACCTCTCTCATGGTCTCAGTATATAAATCTCTGCGGCAAAGCAAAGCATTGCCATCACAGTGTTGTCATGTTAGCAACATGGGACAGCTCATCTGCATCAGAGAGACAAAATTAATACTTACTTCCTTTGCAGGTGAAATTCAGCTCTAAAACCAGTCACTCAACCCATTCAACACCAACGGAAGATGACACTGCAAAACCATCCTTCCATTTGTGTCCCTCTGTGTTTAAAATGGGCAAAGGTGCTAATTTTGCCTTCTCGATTGCCCTGCTGGGAAGGCAGAGGTGTGCATGGGCTGTCGCACCTTGCAGGAGGGAGGACAACCACTTTGCACCATGCGGCTCCAGCAGCAGCTGCTTGCTTTGGGTACTGGCTGGTAGCAAATAACAGCCACAAGCTCTCTGGGGAGGTACACAGTTGTCCCACCAGAAGGACACAGCTGACATCGACTTGTATATCACTGGTCAGAGGCAGCCTCTGGGAAACAGTGTTTGGGCATAAGCCGCCACCACAGCCAGCGACATCATTGCCATTAAGGGCTACTTATTTTAAGGAGAAAATGGCTTACTTGTGCTTAGGGAGACCAAGGGCTGATTCTGATTCTGGTTCAGTACCTGGCAAGAGTGAAATGCTTTTGCAGCTTGTACCAGCTTCACAGATATTGTACATAATGCAGACTAAGGGAGAAAGAACCTACTGGGCTAGTGGTCTTGCTCTTCCCCAGGAAGGCTGAGGATTCAGGAGCATTCATATCACAAACATTTCTAAAAATCTCTTAAAAGATTAGCAAAGTTCGTTAAAGGGAGTGCAATGCAATCTACTTCACGAATTTTAGTTTAGAAAGCCTCAAAAGTAGAACCCACCTCAAAAGGCATGGACTAGCACAAAATGAAGAAGAAGAAATAATTATTAATGACTGGAACATGCTCGTGCCAGTTTTGGCAAAGTAACTACAGCTGCTGAGGCTCTCAACTAGTAAGAGTAGGGTGAGCTACATGTAGTTCCAAGTGGCAAGTCCAATTGGACATGGATGACACTGCCATCCAACATGCTTTCTTTTTAGTGGTAAAGCACTTCAAAACCCAACTTCTAAATCCACCATCACTGATAATTTTACAAAAGTTTTTGCTTTTCCTTTTCCCCCACAAAGCCTCCCTGCCAGACTGAAGTTGAGTTACATATGGAAAAAATTCAGACTCTGAAACAAAGCTTGGAGAAATCCATAGAAACATTTACCTTTGCTTAAGCAGGCATTGGTTTGGACTTCCTGTGTCTTTAAAAGTGGAACATTTCTGCTGTTTCATAAGTTCAACTTTTTATGCAAAGCTTTTAAAAAATTTGCTTGTGCATTTAATTTCAGTCTACATCTGTAGAAATTTGGAATAGGTATCAGTGATGTCTACCAACACATTTTTTTTCAGGCCAACTGGCCCTGATGTATACCTGTAGCATGTCTGTTGTTAACTAGTACTATTTCTAAAAATCTCGACGATTTGCAAGAAACTGAGTGACTCTGAACTTACAGCAGGGGATTGGAAATAGCAGCTCTCAATTACGGAATGCAGACAGACTAAAAACCACTGTGTGAAACCAGAGATGGGATATTGAAACAGATTCACTCAATAGGACAAAAACTTTTCAAATGTTTCTTGCAAAAAAGCAAGAGAAGAGGACAGCCAATAGTCCTTGTCCCTTGCCTTTCTGTCCAGATTTCTCCATTCTTTCTCATGCACTACTTGCTTGTTTACCATTTCCCCCCGCTCCCCTTTGGCTTTTCACTGTTTCTTCTGAATAACTCTCAGATGCTCTTTTGAAGGTTTATCTTGTTATTACATGTGAACTCCTTTCCCTTGTACCCTTCAGATGTGATTTTTTTTTCTTTTTCTTTTTTCTTCTGCTACCATTTCTAGTCTGCTCGGAGAAGAGGGCTACCCTGAGCAGTAGAGGTGCATGGCATAAGGGCATGAGAAGGGAAGATCTGCAATGCTGGACATGGGTGGTAAGACCTAGCATTGGGCAGAGACATGACACATTTAGCCAAGGATGTTACTCCGTGCACACACTAGGAAATGTGATCGTCCTTGCCATTGGCCAGGAGACATTTTGCAGACAGATGAATACTGTGGGTTAGTAGGAGGACTATCCGCTAGTGAGATGAATGCAAGTCCTGGCTTTGGTTCAGGTAGTGGATGAGGAGGGACTGCACACAACAGGAATTAAGCTCATTTCCTTCAGTGGCTTTTCAGCTCTACCCCAATTTCAGAGCTTGCCCAAAGCTCCTCACTATCACCTTTGGGTAGAATGAGACAGATGAAAATAGATCAGCAGCAGTGAAGTCCTTGGCTCTTTTCTTTTTTACTGCTAGAGAACGCTAGCTAGAAACTAGGAAATCACTGCTGTGTATTTGACAGAAATTACAAAATTTCAGCACTCTGACCTCAAATGTCCCTATCATGTTTTTTTGTGGGACATAAGAAAAAACTCCAACCTTATCTGGAGATTAATATGAATGAAAAGTCAGGAAGTCCGAGGTAAGTGCCCACTTTCTGGAGAAAAGGACCTGGGGGTGTTGGTTGACAGAGGCTGAACATGAGCCAGCAGTGTGACCAGGTGGCCAAGAAGGCCAGTAGCATCCTGGCCTGTATCCAAAACAGTGTGGCTGGCGGTACAAGGGAAGTGATCATCCCCCTGTACTCGGCACTGGTGAGGCCACACCTTGAATCCTGTGTTCAGGTTTGGGCCCCTCACTGCAACAGGGATGTAGAGGTGCTGGAGCGTGTCCAGAGAAGGGCAACAAAGCTGGTGTCTAGAGAACAATTCTTGCAAGGAGCAGGTGAGGGAACTGGGGTTGTTTAATCTGGAGAAGAGGAGACTCAGGGGGATCTTATTGCTCTCTACAACTACCTGAAAGAAGGCTGTAGGCAGGTGGGGGTCGGTCTTTTCTCCCAGATAACTAATGACAGGACAAGAGGAAACTGCCTCAAGGTAACACCAGGGGAGGTTTAAATTGGATATTAGGAAAAATTTCTTCACTGAAAAGGTGGTCAAGCATTGGAACAGGTTGCTCAGGGAGGTGGTGGATTCACATAGATACTGTGTTTAAGGACATGGTTTAGTGATGGACTTGGCAGTCCTGAGTTAATGGTTGCACTTAACTAGCTTTTCCAACTTCAATGATTCTATGATTTTATGATTCTAAGTAATGGGTACACAGGGTAAATGGATGGAGGCAAAGGCTTTTTTTGGTGAGTAATGCTACAAAACCCCCAAGCAGCTAAGACTTCACAGCTTTACCGATTTTACTGTAAATGTTTTTAGTTTACTAAAGCCCTCCCTCCTTTTGCCTTGCTCAGAGGATTGCTTACTCAAGCAGCAGACGGGACTACTGTACCAACTCCAAAGTGAATAAAGACGTTCATAATCCCAGTTTGGACATACTAATTGCACAGGTAAGCACGTGACATGCACT
The DNA here is from genome assembly GCA_035590275.1 of Ibycter americanus. Classification (NCBI taxonomy): domain Eukaryota; kingdom Metazoa; phylum Chordata; class Aves; order Falconiformes; family Falconidae; genus Ibycter; species Ibycter americanus. The sequence continues at coordinate 62,121,654 of JAVJGI010000050.1, forward strand.
GAATAAAAAAAGCTTGGCAGTGGCTGGGAAATGACCCTGCTCTGCTGAAAGTCCCCTCTCAGACCTGCATGCACATCCCACCAGGCAGGCACTCTTCTCCTACCCCTTCTTGCAGCTCTGGGCATGCACTGCGACTGGGTGAGTGCAAAGTAACCCGAGTGTCACCACTGCCACAGCCAGCATTTTCTACGCCTCCCAGCAAGCCATACATTATCAAATATTGATATGGTTCCAGTAGGCTGCCACTCCTGACATTTGATGTATAGCTTTAGGTGCTCTTGTTTTAATTCAAAGGAGTCAATGAAGGATCAAAGGAAATGTCGTATTTATCCCGTGCAGGGTGCAGAGTGACACGTCTCGAACCGGCAAGGGAGGAACTACAGGGCTGCTGAATTCCCACTGGCTCTTTCCTTGGCGTCACCCAGTAAAGAGGATGAAGGCCAGGCTTTTAGTCACCAAATGAATACTGTTGCCTGCCCTCCAACATTTCAAATATTTATCGTGTTAAATATCAACTTGGAGAATATTGCGTTCGTTTAAGCTTTTCACGTTCCAATGATTTTTTATTATTTCCATCGACCAAAATAAATGAAGAAAATGTTTCAGACTACACATGAAAGCATGTAAAAATCAATAACTGGATTTTAAAAGATCTAGAATGTCTTGAATAAATTCATTTTTCAAACATTTTTCTCTGATCTTTAAATGGCTTTTCTTGGAGCATAACATTTTTTGAGAAGTCAAATACAGAGCATTAAGGGTATAATTACCATTTTAATTATAACTCAATCATCCTATCTACTTTGCATAGAAATTACAGCTTTTATGTCAGGATTTTGGGTACTCACAAACATTCAGGAGTAATTAATGCTAGAGATTTTCACCGTATATGAACTTTACTTTGTAGCACTTATTTCAACCTGGCTTCATTCAAGAAATGTAAATATACTGAATTTTGTATTCACTATTTTCAGGCAAAAAATCCCTCCTCATAAATATCTGTAAAGCTAAGACAAAAAAAGATCAAAACTTGACAATCCTGAAAACAAAATGTATTTGCCTCCCTCTTCAAATGGGATCTATCTATTTAAATATGACCTAATCAAATTCCAGTGGCAGCAAGGAAAAAATTCTCAATAATCAGTATCTGACCAGATTCATGGAGTGTTTCTGATAATTTTGTAAATATTTAAATATTTGCAGGTATTTAAGATTCAAAATTTTGTTTCTAGACACCTTTAATATCTATTTTTCCTGTTTGAGTTTTTATGAAAAAAAGGTATTTTTAAAGATTTATTTTAGAAAATGAGTTTATCTTGTAAATTTGCTTGTTGTATCTCTCTGCAATTACGAGTATATGTATGTGTACGTACATGTGAAATTCGGCAAAATCAGTTACAACAAAGCTGCTTTCATCTGGCTAACCACGATATCAGATTTAAGCTATTTCTCCCTATCAGTGTTGAAATATGAAAGAAAATATTATATGGGTATAAATATAAGGAAATAAAATGATACTCCATTTACAGATGGGCACATTTTCTTATTTTACTGACTTTTTGACCGTTCCACATGTCACAAAAGACTATTCTGTGCATTTCTATCATTCTCCATGTGTTGTATTTTGCAGTGTACTGGAGCAGCAGATGCCTTTTTTTTTCATTTGAAAGCATGATAAAGCCACACAAATTTTACAGAGAGGTCTCACAGAATATGTCCTCTGTCTTTGTTTGGACGTTAATGATAGCATGACATTTTCTGTGCTCACTTATAATTTCTTGGTTCAAGTATGTTCTGGGGAGAAAAAAGGCAATTCTCCTGATAACGAGGCTCTGGCTCAAGTTGCAGTGCTTCACCCCCGCCCAGAAGTGGCTGTCTTTGTGTGGTGCAGTGGGCTCTTCTGTGCATGGAATTGCTTTTGCCTTCAGTGAAAGCTTTGCATGAAAGCCCAGGCCAAATCATGCCCCTTGTCTGGGAAGTGCTGCGGGATCCAGAGGGAAGATTCATGATTCTTATTACCAGCCTGCACTTGAGACAGATGTCTCACAGTCCCAGTAGTGGAGCTACAAGTAGGTTACATCTGAAATGCCTGCGATTAAAGCATTTATGCTGAATCACATTTTGCATTCTGCATATATACGTGTAAACAGCTTTAACTTTTTTTATGGATGAATGAAAAATATTTTCTTATTATACCCATTAGCAGCATAAAGTGAAGGTGAATAGATTTTACACTTGGACTCCTCTGTGTTCTTGACGGTTTCATAAACAGCCCTCTCAATCTCTCTCTGTCCCTAATCTTTATCAGATGAAACTAGGATCCTGATGTCATTTTAACAATGGTATCTAAAAGTAAAAAAATAAAATAAAATGAGGGGGGGATGTGAAACGGGAGGCAGAAAACAGATTTTATCAGAATCAGTCAGCTGGCCTGACTTGGAATTGGCTTGTACCTCATGTAGTCACTTACCCCAGTGCTAGAGAATTTCATAGTGCCTGGCATAGGGGAAGATTTCAGAAATGTCTGAGCCCATTGATTTCCTATAGACTTGAGTCTTGTCCACGCAGGGAACTTGCACCTGCTGAATTTAAATCAGCTGTTAAACTGTGTGAAGCTAAACCAGTGTAAACCCATGTGCAGCCACGCTATTGTCATGTACTTACAAGATGGCAGGGAGGCAGGAATAAATGCTTTTTCCTCCCTCCCTATTTCATTTTTAAGCAAGAGTCAATCTTAATTTCACCGTCAAGCTCTGGAAAGCAGGAATTGGGCTGACAAGGCTCGGTTAGCCGAGAGGATGCCTCCCATTATCCTGCTGGACAGGTTTTTGTGTGATTTGAGCGCTCACTTGATGGGTGAAGGAAAGTCTGCTGCCCAGTGTGAGCTGTCCTAGTGCCCAGGGGAGGACACCCTGCAGGTGCAAGAGCTCAGGTGGTGGAGAACCACTTCGCACCCTCTCCTGTCCCTGCACACTGATGCTGTTGGGCCAACACATTATGGGCAATAGGAACAAACCCTGGCTGAATCCAGATGACTTACGCCATGCAGCAAGGCCTGAACTAGGGCCTTCCACTCAGTAAAAACCTGGGCTAGGCTTTAATTAGGGACCTGACAGAGCCTGTCCACAATGTAGTACTGTCCTGGCAGGTAGTAGGCTGGATGAGAGTCTGGTTTATGTGGCGTTTGTGGATGCTGCAGGTAGAAGCCCTTTTCTGCTGAGGAGCTGACAGCTGCTGTGTCTGCAGCCAGGGCCCTGCCATGAAGCCACCATGGCGGCACACAGAGAGGGCCTCCTGGGCCTGAGGGAACTGCAGAGCCCACACTCAGCTGAGCTGTGCAGGCTGCCAAAGCACTGCCAGAGCACACGGTGGCCTCCACCTTATAAATATGCTTAAAAGCACAATTTTCCCTCCCTTGAGCTGCGCTGTGTAGACCTCAACGGGAGCTGGGGCTGTGGTCAGGCCTCCTCTCGCAAAGGCAGCCCCTCCGCAGGGACCCTTGTTCCAAAGCAAAGGCTTCAGGTCACCTTGACTGTGGGCATTAAGGTTAACCCTCCATCTCCGGTGGATTTCAGCGCACTCCTGCAGGGTGTCTCAGCAGGAACAAGCTGCCTTTCTTTCGTTTTGTTTTTCAGTGGATGTTGTTTTGTTAATCTTTGTGTCAGTACTCAGCTTAAATGTGGTAGATCTGCTCATCTGCATTACTGATCTGCTGCTGAACTTCTAATAAAACAAAACACCCTTTTTTGTTTTTGTGTTTAGTCATTGGAGTACCAGAGTTTTTCTATTATATCCATACAGTAAAGTTTTTGGAATATTTATTCACTATGAAAAATTTTCTAAATAAATAAAGCCATTCATCTGAATGTGTTGATTCTAATCTATGCAGAGGTATAGTACTTTCCCATTAAATGTTAGCAAAATCTCAACTTCAAACTGAGATTTAGCATCTTTGTTACAGGAATGAAAAAGCAATACTAGAATGCAACTGAAATAATTCATTTTTATTTTTATGTCACTCTCCTGTAAATTTTAATAAGGCTAGGCTTAGCCCTCAAAGCGTATTAAAAAACGTTTTCCCACACACAAGCCTGGACTGCAAATGAACCCTGATCTCAGGACATGTGGAAAACAGGATTTCTAGTGAAAACACTAGGTCAGCAAAAACCTTAATGGTGTTGTAGTGATGCTGAAGACTGGGCTGGTTCTTTCAGTTTGTTTCTTATAGAAGGAAAAAAGAAAAAAAAAAAAAAAAAAAAATAACAGGTGGATATCCTTACCTAAACAAAAATGACGATATAGCAAGCAATAATTCTTATGTTCTGTTTTGGTAATACCTCCAATTTAACAACTGTCTGTGAAAAGGAGTTTCTCACAATGAGTTATTTAGTCACTATGCCATCTAGGGTATAACTGTCATTCTGAAGGGAACATCCATGCTATGATTTGCTGTCAGTCTGTTGTACACTGTAAGTCCATTCATTTTTTCCCTTAACAGGTGGAGATAATGCTATGATACACAGTAAGAGATAGATGATAAAAACAATTCTTTAAGAAAAAAAATAGACACAAGGGGTTTGGCAGGAAAATATGATAAAATGTTCCATTCTCCCTTTTAAAGTACTGTAATAAAACATGTCTGAAGTGAAGTACAGATAACATAAACAGCAGAGCATGGGTCTGCAATCCCAGCATGATATTGCATAAGGAGCAATCATGAAGCATTCCCACCACAGTTGCCTGTCACACATTATTAACAAGAGTGTTTAGGACTATTAAATAATCGTGCTAAAGGGACATGATCAACTTAGAAAAAAGGTGTTGAATTTGTATTAGTTGCATTTCACTTGGCAGAATTATGAGTAATTTCAAACCCAAAGATTTTAAAGCCAGAAGGGACCATTTTGATCTCCTCATCCAGCTTCCAGCACAGCACTCACCATGAAAGTGCTGCAACAACTTTTCCTGAAATCTGCTCAGTAGCTTGCAGCTCAGAGGAACACTAATATGAAAATACCCTGCTCTATTCTGCTCCTGCTCGTGGTAACTGGCAGAGGTTCCTGAAGACTGGATGAGAGCAAATGTCACTCCTATCTTCAAGAAGGGCAAGAAGGAATATCATGGGAACTACGGGCCTGACAACCTTACCTCCACCCCTAGGAAGGTGGTAGACAAAATCCTCCTGGAAAGCATTTCCAAACACATGAGGGACAAGAAGGAGACTGGGGAGCAGTCCGCATTGATTTAAGATGGGGAAATTGTTCTTGAGCAACCTGGTAGACTTCTATAATGAGGTGACTGGCTTGGTGGATGAGGGGAGAGCAAATGGATGTTGTTTACCTTGGCTTTAGAAACGCCTTTGACACCATATCCCATAGCAGCATCATAGACGATCTGACAATGTATGGGTTAGATAAGTAGACAGTGAGGTGGACTGAAAACTGGCTGAAAGATTGGGACCAGAGGGTTGTGAACAGTGGCACAAAGTCCAGTTGTAGGCACGTCACTAGTGGTGTACCCCAGGGCTCAACACTGAGTCCAATAATATTAACATCCTCATAAATGATCTGGATGACGGGTCAGAGTGTACCCTCAGCAAGTTTGTCTGCGATACAACACTGGGAGGAGTGGCTGATAGGCCAGAGGATTGTGCTGCCATCCAGAGGGACCTCAACAGGCTGGAGAAATGGTCTGACAGGAACCTCATGAGGTTCAGCAAGGAGAACTGGTAAGTCCTGTACTGGGATGCAACAACCTCAGGCACCCAGACAGGCTGGGGGCTGACCAGCTGGAAAGCAGATTTGTTGAGAAAGACCTTGGGGTCCCAGTGGACAACAAGCTGCAAGCCAGCAATTTGACTTCATGAGAAAGAAGGCAAACAGCCTCCTGGGCTGCATTGGAAAGAGCTTGCCAGCAGATTGAGGGAGGTGATCCTTTCTCTCTGCTCAGCGCTGGTGAGGCACATCTTGAGTGCTGGGTGCAATGCTGGGTTCCCCAGTACAAGTGAGGTCAAGACATACTGGACTGAGTCCAACAAAGGGCCACTAAGATGATCAAGAGACTGGACCATCTCTCGTAGGAGGAGAGGCTGCAAGAGCTGGGGTTGTCCAGCCTGGAAAAGAGAAGGCTCGGGGGGATCTCATCAATGTGTATAAATACCTGATGGGAGGGAATGAAGGCAAGGGAGCCAGACTCTTCTCAGTAGTGCCCAGTGACAGGACAAGAGGGAATGAGCAGAAATTAAAACCCCTGAAATTCAACCTGAATACAAGAAACACTTTTTTTTGTGTGTGTGTGAGGATGGTCAAACACTGGAACAGGCTGCCCAGAGAAGTTGTGGACTCTCCATCTGTGGTCATACTCAAAACACAACCAGACATGGGCTTGGACAACCTGCTGTAGCTGATCCTGCTTGAGTAGGGGGTGGACTAGAAGACCTCCAGAGATTGTTTCCTACTTCAACTGTTCTGTGATTCCATTTATCAAAATTTTTTATGAATAACTTCATGCTTTCAACAAATTTTGTAATTAGTGATCATCTTTCCTTTTTTTTTTCTCATTTGAATTTATCAACAACAATCAGACAGCAAAGAAACCTAAAATAAATAAAACAATCACAAGCTGTGTCAGCAAGATGCGAGCGCTGTATTTAGTACTACTCTTAGTTCCTTGCCTAGGTTTCCAGTTGACCATATCCCTTTAAATTACAAAAGCAAAACTAGCCGGTCACACAGCCAGGTACTTTTTTGTCACTCTCTTTTTAGGCCACTTGGAGATATCTGCATTGATATTAAAAAGCCATTATAAGCAATTTAAACTCTGAATTGATCCTGACACATACATTCAGGTCTTCCTCATATGGCCTTTCAATAGCTCTCGATTCAAACTGAGAACAAGCATCACCCTATAAACAGAAGAGATAATTATGCTTTATTGATTAGCCCTTCAAGGTATGAATGAAAACCAGACAGCTATTTGAGAACAACCGTCAATGTGGTTTTTAAATTGTACTATCTCAGTCTTTTCCTTTCCAAATATTCCCTAAATGTGGTCTTCTCACATGGAACCTGTACCCAACAAAATTTTGCCACCGGCTTCAGTGGAAACCAGTATGTTAATGTAGATTCATACATGATGACTTCATATACTTCCCACAGTCATGTCCCAGTGTTACTCACTGTTATGGGTTTATCCTGGCAGGCAGCTTAGCCCCACACAGCTGCTCCCTCCCTCCCTCCCAGCTGGATGGGTTAAAGTAAGAACACTTGTGGGTTGAGATAAAGACAGTTTAATAGGTCTATTATTAATGCCTTAACTCTGAACATCCCCCTCTTCCTTCTTCTTCCCCCAGCTGTTATTGCTGAGCGTAACATCATATGGTATGGAATATCCCTTTGGTCATTTGGGGTCAGCTGTTCCAGCTGTGCCCCCTCCCAGCTTCTTGCCCAACACCAGCATACTTGCTGGTGGGAAAGGGTGAGAAGCAGAGAAGGCTGTGACGCTGTGTAAGCACTGCTCAGCAGTAGCTAAAACACCCCTGTGTTATCAACACAGTTCTGGTCACAAATCCAAAACATAGCATCATACAAGCTGCTATGAAGAAAATTAACTCCATCCCAGCCAAAACCAGAACACTCACTCACTCAGTTTCCTCTTAACACTGGCTCATTCATCTCTTGATATATTGCACACAAACCCCTCAGATGCATTGCAGACTGCTCCCTTTCTCTAACAAACTGCAAACCCCTTCACAGCGGCCAAATACAACAAATGCTGCTGTTTAATCCAGTGTCAACATTGATTGGCTTCAATTTTGCTAAGTAAGGATTTTAGCACCTGCCCCATCTATCCTATAACAAATGTGCCACAGTAGACTCATCAACAGACATCTGACTTACTATATTTCCAGTTTACAGCTGAACCTCTAATCAACCATTTCTCAACCTTCTGCTTTTTGCTAATTAAGCCCCTCAGAAATCAGAACCAGGTATGTTAGAAAAAAAGGAGAATTTAACAATTCTATGTCTGAATTTATCTTAGCATTTGAGAGACGGAGAAAGAGCTTTGTTAGGGTTACTAACAGTCCTTTGAACTGGCAACATACTGCATTGAAAAACAGTGAAATTGTTCGCAGCTGTTACTAGAATGCACTTAAACTCAGATGATAAATTTTAGGTTACCATCATAGGTACAGATAAAAGAAACAGTGCTTTTTTCTTGCCTGCTCCCTTGGCCCTACCAATCAAGCACTGAGATGACTGCCCTCATACTCGCTCTTTCCAGTTTTGTCCCAGACTGACATGTAGGCTCAGCCTCTCCATCCACAGGGAACCCGTCAGGGTGCGCTTTCCCTGGTTTAGTAGAACTGTGCCCCACTGGTTACCGCAATGTCATCCACTACTTTATTCTGTATAGTATAAATCAAGAAGAGCCCCACAGATCTCAAAAAAAGGGAAAAATAGGAAAAATTTTCTGTATGAAAATAATTAGTTAGTAGAGTCAAGTCCAAACATACACAACAGAAATGTGCCGCCTGCTTGTATTCTCTGTTCTTACGTTGACAGCTAACTGATGCTAGAGAGCCCACATATGCATAATAGAAACAAAACTTCTGGATGCAATGTACCACTCTAGAAAGTATGAGAGGTCCATGGCAGCCGGGTTACCCCAAGAGAAAATGCAGAGACTTCATCCCTCTGTAGTGGTATGCCTCTGCTATCCCATTGACCCCCTGTTTGCAACAAATACCAGTACTCCTCTTTCAGCCTTCTTCTCAGGTGTGGGAGGAGGGAGCTGCCAAGGCATGGCAGGAGGGGCTTTTGCACAAGCTCTGGGTGTATATATGCTGGAGCCAGGTCTGCTCTGCACTGCTGTGGGCTTCTGGGCTCAGTACAGGTGCAGCTTGGCAGTGGTGAACCTGTGGTACCCTCAAAGTCTGGGTCAGTGTTGTACTGCCAGCAAAAGGATTCCTGCCTGATGCTGAGGTCAGAACTGGGTGGTCCATGAGGCTGTCAGATGCCCACATTTTTATGCAACTCCCACCCTACCCTGAAAAATTCCATTTTAAGTGAAAAAGTACAGCTGTCTTCTGAAGAAAACAAATTGAGATGCATCATATCAAAACCCATTTCAGGTCACAGCCACAGCATTGATTCATTGTGTAGGCTTTAATTAAGAAATAGTTTGATAACATGCAGCTACAGGGAAGCACTTAAGAAGCCCAAGACTCCCCTTACACCCTCTGTGACTCTGCATGCTCAAATAGGCTCATAACTCTAAAAAAGAGGATGCACAGGTCCCTTGCATTAAGAGAAGAAACAGGACCAAATGGAGACACCAGTATGTGTTGGTATGTCTTGCCAACATGCTGCCTGGCCAGCTTACTGCTGCGTTTGGGGTAACCGCATTGTTCCCTGTGCGGAGCTAGTTGGGGTTGCTCTTGCTTCTACAAAGTCCCCATTTTTATATTGTGTATATAAAGACCGAGTGTCTTGAGATATCTCCTACTGTCAAATATAGTTGAACAGTCTCGAGGATTACTAGGTGCAGCAGAAAGCTGATCGCAGAAAGTTAATTTTATTAGGAAAGCTATCTGAAAACATGCACAGAAGTCTCTTCTGCAGAAATATTCACATCACACGAATGGCTGCTACTGTGAAGGAAGATAAAAGGATGGGCAAACTTCTCTGATTGCTTCATTGGCCCTTCTAGGTTCTGCACTGCAGCAGCAGCACAAAACTTACTGAAAGAGAACAAAAATATTTAGCTGATAGCTCCATGCCCTACAGGAACCAAAAGTTCCCATGTATTCATTAAACTTATCTGTAAAGAAGCCTAGCTTTGGACTCACAGGGCAAATGGTCCCTCTGCAATTGTTTTTAGTTGTTTTAAAAGCTTTCTGTTCATGAAACACTAGATGAAAAAACCACAATTTGCTGTACCCAGAATTATCCCAGTAACTGAAAGTATGAAAAGGCTGAGTGATATACAGGGTGTATTTCCCTCAGTGATAAAATAAGAATGACCTCTGTGACTTCATTTAGGTTCCACCTCTCCTGAGTTATGAGCTGTTGCTCACTCGTAGGGTATATCCCATATCTCACTCAAACTCCCAGTGGACCACAAAACTCCCTTCCAGAAAAAATTGTGCTTCTCTCAGTCTGTGGAGGATTACCCATGTCAAGCGAAGTTATATTATTGTCTTTAGTGCTGCTAGGAATTACTTTCAGGATGTTTCAGCTCATTACCTCAAGTCTTCATTGGCTATTTTCTGAGCACGGTAACCTTTGTGATGCAGGTACTGTATATATCTACAGTATTGATTCTACCCCTCCTGTTACATTACATGCAATACATGTAAACAGACAAGAGTGTTCCAGTACTGGCTAGCAAGGTGCAAAACGGTAGTGGATCTTGCAGCTACAAAACACAGATAAAACCTTGAAGTAATCAGCTGAACTGTCATGGAACTAATTCCATGATATAGTGGAAGCAATTATTTGCACTTGTATGTCTTATTGTAAAATACAATCAGTGCTAAACCAATCCTGTTAGTGTTGTCAAGGACACATTTAGCTCCAAATGCTCCCCTTTTAATCAGTAACCGGTTATTAATTAATTAGGTAGTGATCATGTTGTTTTTCATACATGTGTATTATTATTGTACTTGATTTTGTGCCTCTGCACAGATCACTGTTAGTCTGCTGCAAGTGCAATCGTGTTAATGTGCTCTAATGCAAGCGATTATCACAAACACGGGGCACCTAACAGTTGACCTAAAATTTTACTGAACTGTTCATATAGCTGCTTTCTTACTTCCAGCTCCAGCCTGCTCCTGCCTGGATGAGGCGTGCCAGGAGAGAAGAGACCAGTCCTAATAACAGGAGTGTCAGAAGGGAAAATGGAAACCTGCAACAGGACAATCAGAGCCAGGAAAGGGAATTAAGGCTCAGGACTTTGGAAGCTGCGCGTGACCCTGTGCTGTGGGAGGCCGTGTCACGGGAGTGGGGGCTGGCCACGCGTGGGGCACGGCAGAGCTGCCTGCTCGCTGCCTGCAGCCGGGTGTGCGGAGCCGGCAGCTGCCTGACGCTGTCAGGGCAAAAGGCAGCTGAGAAAGCAGCTGAGCAAGTAAGCAGAATATGCAGCAAACTGAAGGTGTCTTGCAGCTTTTGCTTCTCTGCTGTGCTACAGGGAAAGATGTAGTCCCCTTTTTCTCTTTTGGTCCCAGCTCTGTGAAATCATCAGTTTTAGTGGTGGGGGTGAGACTGCCTGTAGAGAGCAAAATATTTGTTAACAGGTACCACAGAAGAAATCCTCTCTCCTCCTAGTATTAGTGATGTTTATGCTTACTAAATAATGCATTTTTTCAGTATATATTTCTTCCAGTCTGAAATCTTTTAGCAGGAGCAGATACCAACTGTGTCAAGACACAAATACTAGTAAAAAAAAGACTTTATATGAATTGCATTTAATAGGGGCCAGAAGCAGTGAACTCAGAATATTCAGCTGAAGTAGTTCAGTCAGAGGTATTTAAACTTTTTACTGTGCTTATTTAAATAGAGAGGCCTGAACTGGAGATTAGTTATTTATCAGCTGCATGATGGAATGAGAAACAGCTGCAACATATTTCAGGGTAAGTTTTATATTTTATTCGCTATAAATCCACAGGTTCAAATTCTGTTCTGGTTTATGCCTGTGGGAATATGGAATAAAGGTATTAGCTTCCCACATTGTTTTGTGGCTTCATGCCCACGTATATCACAGCAACTTTAGTTTATGTTGGTTCAGTTATTCACCTTAATTTCCCAGCCACAAAAAAGACTTTTAATATTTGTAATGCTAGCATGTATATGTGCAAAGAAATAAGCTCCCAGAATACAGCACGTGGCATAGGCAGCAAAACACAGCTCCCAGCTACCATCAAAGCATTTCCCTACGTGTACCTTTGCAAAGATTTCACTTCAGGACTGTGCTGTAACTCCAACAGCTTCCTTCCCAGACTTGGGGTTTTTGCCTGATTTTTAATAAAGGTGTCAATTCTGCTTCCCATACCAAAAGCTGTTCCCAGGTCCTCAATGGAGTAATTTCTGTATTTTAAGCCTCTATTCCCGACCCCATCAAGTCTTTCTCACGTCTGCAGCTGGGAGCAGCCCTGCTCCCATACACCAGATACCACTGCCTAGGAAAGGCAAACTGCCTGTGCTGATGTCCCCAACAGCATCTCTTGTTTCGAAAGGGAGAAAGAAAAAAACCAAGGCTTCTAACCACTACAGTACGAGTGTTTAATTTGCTCAGATCAATTTCTGTCAAAGGCAGCCTGGAAGGCTTTTTTTTTTTCCCCGCTTGTCTTTGCAATGTTTCTTTCTCTCCTGCTGCTCAGTTCAGCCTCATTGGCATTTATCTGGTGACCTGTTGTTATCAAGGGCTCCCCAACAGATCCCCTGGCTTTGCACAAGTTGCTCCTGCTCTACCACGGTGAAGCTTTGCTCAGATATCTCCTTGATTTCAGCTCATTTACATGGCAAGGGTGTTAGCCTGCCTGTAAGGACTTTCTTGTTTGGCTTGCTTGCTTGATTTTTGATATATAAAGGAGATTACTTTTTCCTCTTTTTTTTTTTTTTTCTTTTTGAGAGAGGGAGGGCTTAAGATCTCTCTAAGTTCACAAACGTCCAAGAAAAGATGGAGGCAAAGATGTAGTTTTCTGAAAACTTACACTCATTTTAGGATCCTGCCTATTCATAGAGAGATAAATTTCAAAATATCTACATCAAAGACAAAATCTGAAAGATCTGTTATATACTTTTTTTATGAATACAGGATTTGAGATGAAAATTTATGCATTGTAGCTTGTCAGTGTTTTGAGGAATGCTATTCATTTCTTCCTGTCAGTGTTCTCCAGAACGTGGTGACAGCAGCAGCCTCATCCCTCTTGTACTTTGATTTCCCTCAAAGTCGAAATGTAAAACATGCAGCTGAAGGTTCTTGCCCTGGGAAAGCAGAGGGCATCTCCTATCAGTAGGATTATTATGATTGTCACCAAAAATATCCTACACTAAAACAAAAAATGGAAGGGAAAAAATAATTTCTACTTGAGGGTTCATAGGGCAATGTTTTGTGGTTTTGTTTCTCAGAACTTTTTGGGGATTTGAGTAAAATCATCTACTTTTTTAGCAAATAGATAGGTTTTCAGTTGCCTTACTGTCTTGTCTAATTGGTAGCCGGCACCTAGTAGAAGGGCAAATACAATCCATAGACTCCTCCAGCCATGCTGAGATGCTTGCCAGAGTTGATGGTTGATGCTTGGCATAAACCATCAGAGAACCAGACAGATGTGTATGAGTTATGATCAGCAGGAATGTGCTACACCACTGAAGAAGGTGTAATTTTGAAGAAGACAAATACAGAATGGGCAAAGATATCTTTGTGTCAAGAGCTCGCGCCTGCGGTTCTCGTAACATCCATGTAACTCTATATAGGAAAAAATCCTGAACACTGAAGGGAGAACATGCAATGCCACAAAAGGCAGCAAAATATGTCAGTGTTTTACTGTGTTGTCAGTCCTGGCTGGGAATAGCAAAACCCCTGGGCTGAGCTGCAAGCTCAATGATCCATATGATCAATAGGAATGTACGTGCCTGGTTTTTTTCTCTTTTCTTGGATGGGAGGGGAGCTGATAACTACCTTTAGCATCTGTGGAGATGTTTTCCAGAACGGTGACCCTCATGGGCCATTCCTCTTCTCTCCATGTTATCATGTTATGAGTCGCCATAATGCATTATTACAGGACACTGTTTTGAGAGAATCATGCTGCTTTCCAAGTGGTGCCTGCTAACTTTTGGTTCAGAGAACAGTTTTAAGAGCTATGTGATCTGTTTCCACGTTCATCTGGATTGCTGATACTCAGACACAAAAGCTTCAGTGTGGCTCTGATTTGTATCTTCTGGTGTGCATCACTCAGCTCATCTGGCTGTCATTGCTGCCATAAACATAAGCCTTCAAGGAACTTGATTTTATGTCTTTTGTGTTATCAACCACTGCTCCCTATTGTTTTCTAGCTTGGCTTTTTTGGCTGCTGCCTGTTGATGGCCACTCCCTCGGTTTGCAGTGTAGCTGGATCAGGTTTAAACAAGCGTGTGCAGTTTCTGCACCTCTCTTGGACAGTGTTTCTCTGCAATGACCAGGATAACCAAGGCCTAACAGTGTATTTGTGGTGCTGTTATGACCTGTTGTCCATATGATGGACGTACAAGGGTCATTAAGCACCAAGAGTTAGAATTACTTGTATGTGTATCAAGGAGAGTAGAAGAAAAGAGGGGGCTGATTCAGAAGTAATGAGTTTATTTTCATAAATCCCTGAGAGGATTATTCCTTAAAAGTACAGGGCAGAGTTGATTTGGATAAAAGGTAATTATCAGACAAGAAATTAAGCCAGTGTTGCCGTCCTCACCCTCCTCACAAGACCTTAGAGACTCACGTTATTCCTTGTGTTTAACCTAATAAAGCAATGACCCACATAGGAGGGAAAGGAGTTGATTATAATTATTTCTGTGAGTAATAGTGCTCAGTTCATAGAAGATGGCCTAAAAATAGGAACTCAACAATGAAATTACATGAACAAAGAATCTAGAGATCATGGGACACTTAGGCTATTTCTCTGAACAAACCAAAACACATTCATTTTGTTCATTTGTCTATGTTTGTTCAGGGAATGTTCTCTTTCCATCTTCAGTTTTTAAAGGTGAATTGGATATAGAGAGTGAAAAGAAACAGCACACAGAGAATTTATACAGCAAATCAGTGTGGCTTCAGTAGCATGGGCTCACTTAGGTGGCATCTCAGTGTAGCACTGATTTTAAGGTACCATTGTCTGAATTTGGGGCTGATTACAAGGCTGGTGTCTGCAGTAGATGTAATGACAAGTAGGTTAAGAGCAATCACGCTTAGGTGTTTTCACACCAAATGCCTACTCCAGTTCAGAAGACAATAGGAATTAATGGTTAGCTTACTTGGAAGTAAACTCTGACTATCAACTAGAAAACTTGAAAGGATGAAAAAACAAAATGAATTTGTCTAAAGACAACGTTGAAGTATTTAAGGTAAAGGAGGAAAGGTTTATGGATGCATTAATATTTTATGTGTCTTACAATTCAGTCTAAGAAGCTGATGGGTATAATGAGACATAGACAATATGGATTGTTTTCATGGAATAAAATTTTGTGATGAAAGCAGATGGATAATTTACCCACTTTCACAGTGAATATGCATATTTATCTCCCATTTTTATTTCTCAGGAGTTTGTAAAAATATTTTATCTTAACAGAGTTCACATCATACATCACATGTGAAAGAAATAAATTTTGCTTCCATTAGAGATCCAAACTCACTTGTAAGATGCTCATATAAAGAAAGCACTAAATGAACAACAAAGGATTTTACTCTCTCAAAGAACACGAACCAATTCTCTAGTTTTGTTTGGTTGCATAAATGGCTAAACACATAAATCACATTTTACATCCATTATAACAAGTCTAAAGTCTGCTCTGTCCATTAATTCTCAACTATCCTAAGATTAAGCCCTAAATATATTCCACCTATTGAATTTTACGACGTGCATACTATTTTGTGTGTGTGTATGTATATAATCCTTTCACACTGCAGTATGCATGAGCAGTTTAGCTGAGATAGAGGCAGGAGAAATGTTGTTTTTTTCCAAAACTACTATACAAATGCACTATTTAAAGGCTAACAGATGCAATAAAATAAAATGGACAAAGACATTCCCTGTTATTCAGCAGGAAGGGAGTGGTCCCTCTGCTGCATGTGACACTGGGCTTCTCAGCAGCATCACTGGGGAAACTGCAGGCTCTGAGCTGCTGCTTTTCCAAGGTGCGCTGGCATTTTGTGTTATTAGTCTTCCCCTCGCACCGTGATGATCTGCCAGCCACACGGTTGGCACAAGGACCACAAGAGGGAGGTAGTCATCGTGAAATAAATGGTAGGAGCTTGCTTCTGATACTCTGTATATAGAAGAAAAAAATCTGTTTGAATAATTAAGGCTTCCTAGATGTGACTACAGATAAAAATAGATAAAGAACGTGGTTTTGGCATGACTATAACACTTCAGCTCAAGCAGAGACGGCTTTGCATGGAACTCGACCAAAGAAAAATTCACTGCAGGCACTTGTATTACAGCTCCATTTGGCGGAGCAGAACTATCATGGCTTGTATTAAGTAGATAATAATGAAGCATCATAAACAATGTCAGGATGCAAGTCCAGGACGAAGCGGGAGCTTTAACGAGGTCCAGCTTGCTGGGAGCTTTTTGAAGTGTCCCCAGCTCACTTACAAAGCCAGAAAGCAACAAAGACGACTCTGACAGCTGCGAGAGTGTCTGGTTTAGAAGGAAGTTTTATGTGTGGATGACACCAGGCTGGGATTCAGCTTTCATGTACTAACTCACTCTGCTCGTTGCTGGAGCCCTAATCATTCTGCACAAACTGTCTCACCGTAATGGGTCGCACAAATAGTGATTTTTGACAAATCAGATCCACACCATCAGCTTCCCGGATTGGCAAAGCCGGTTCATCATGGCAAATGGCAGAAGTCAGCAGAGCTCACACTGTGTCTCACTAGCTATGTTTAATAAGCAATCTAGACTCCAAAGGGAAGAAATCAAACACTGGTTCTGTGGATGTATGGACGGTATGAAGCATTTGCAACTGTGCTGAAAGAGCAGCCAGCAGCCAAGTCAGATGGCTAAATCAGATTCACCCCACTCTAAATGCACTGTAATCACAGTGGACTCTTCAGAGTCTTTATAAAGTAAAGTTAGATATTTTTATTTTTCCTTTTTTTTCAGAAGAAGAAGGGTTTTGGGACACTTATAAGCTTAAATTACATAATTATATATACACTTGAGAAAAATGCCTTTCAGTCTTAAAGGTTTTTCCCTTGAAGATATTAAAATTATTTTTTCACTTCTTTAAATGAAGATCAGCCATTCATTAACTAATTATCACCATTATTACAGCTTTCCTAAGTATTATTAATTGAGTGAGTAGTATATTTAGACTTTATCATCTCGTTAGAAGAGTTTTGTTTAGCATACCTAATGCTGTGAAAGCCCTGAGCATGTTCTGTATCATGTAGGACTTAAAGACAAGTGCAGGGGAATCTTTGGGGGATTCTGTCAGTTATCTGTGGCTGGGAGGGAGCAGGGAGTTACAGGGTGTGGCGACTGAGGAGCAAAAGAGAGAGGAATGGAGGGTGGGGATGGATACACCAACTCAAACACTTCTTCCTGCAGCAGATAGCTGGTGCAATACTGTGGCCCAGCTGATGCAAAGTAGTGTGTTATTTTGCAGTGATGACTGGTTTCCATGTGCAAACTCCTTAATGTGTCTACACATATGTGCTCATGCTATGAGAGCAACCGACCAGAGTCACAAAATCACAGAATAGTCAGGGTTGAAAGGGAGCTCTGGAGATCATCTTGTTCAACCCCTCTTAAAGCAGGTTCTTCTAGAGCAGGTTGTACAGAATCACATCCAGGCAGGTTTTGAGTGTCTTCAGGGAAGAAGACTCCACAGCCTAGTTGTAGACATTGATAAGATCACCTCTCAGTCTTCTCTTCTCCAAGCTAAACTGGCCCAGCTCTGTCAGCCTTTCCTTTAAAGGGACATTCTCCAGTCCCCTCATCATCTTTGTAACCCTTCACTGGATCCTCTCCAGCAGCTCGCTGTCTTTCTTGAACTGGGGAGCCCAGAACTGGACTCAGCACTCCCGATGTGGCCTCACCAGGGCAGAGCAGAGGGGGAGGATTGTTTCCATCGACCTGCTGGCCACTTTTCCTCAATGCACCCCAGGATGCCATTGGCCTTCTTGGCCACAAGGGTACACTGCTGGCCCATGGGCACCTTGCTGTCCACCAGAACTTCCAGGTCTTTTTCTCTTTCTCTGCAGAGTTGCCTTCCAGCAGACCAACCCCTAGCCTGCACTGATGCATGGGATTATTCCTCCCCAGACGCAGGACCCTGCACTTGCCTTTGTTGAACTTCATGAGGTTCCTCTCCACCCAGCTCTGTAGCTTGACCAGGTCTTGCTGAATGGCAGTGTAGCCTTCTGGTGTGTCAGCCACTCCTCCCACTTTTGTATCATCAGCAAACTTGCTGGGGGTACGCTCTGTCCCTTCATCCAGGTCACTGATGGATAAGTTGAACAGGACTGGACCCAGCACTGACCCCTGGGGAACACTGCGAGCTACAGGCCTCCAGCGAGACCCTGTGCTGTTGATCACAACCCTCTGAGCTCTGCCATTCAGCCAGTTCTCAGTTCCCCTCACTGTCTGCTCATCTAACCCACACTGCCTGAGCTTACCTATGAGGATGTTGTGGGAGACAGTGTCAAAAGCCTTGCTGAGTTGAAGGTAGACGACATCCACTGCTCTCCCCTCGTTTACCCAGCCAATCATTCCATCACTGAAGGTTATCAGATTAGTCAGGCATGATTTCCCCTTGGTGAATCCATGCTGACTGCTCCTGATAACCTTCTTTTCTTCCACATGCTTTGAGATGATCTACAGGATGAGTTGTTCCACCACCTTTCCAGGGATGGAGGTGAGGCTGACTGGCCTGTAGTTTCCTGGGTCCTCTTTCTTGCCCTTTTTGAAGATTGGAGCGACATTGGCTTTCCTCCAGTCCTCAGGCACCTCTCCTGTCTTCCATGAGCATTCAAAGATGATAGAAAGTGGCTTAGCAATAACATCTGCCAGCTCCCTCAGCACTTGGAGGTGCATGCCATTGGTGCCCATGGATTTGTGGGTGTCAGGTTTCCTTAAGTGTTCTCTAACCTGATCCTCCTCCATCAAGAGAATGTCCTCCTTTCTCCCCACTTCCTCTCTTGCCTCCAGGGTCTGGGATTCCTGAGGGCTGGCTTTAGCAGCAAAGACTGAAACGAAGAAGGCATTCAGTAACTCTGCCTTCTCTGTGTCCTTCATCACCAGGACACTCACCTCATTCAGCAGTGGGCCCACATTTTCCCTAGTCATCCTTTTCCTACTAATGTACTTAAGAAGCTGTTCTCGTTGTCCTTGATCTGCCTGGCCAGATTTAATTCCAAATGGACCTTAGCCTTCCTCGTTGCATCCCTGCATACTCTGACAACATCCTTATATTCATCCCAAGTGGCCTGTCCCTTTTTCCACACCTTACAAACTTCCTTCTTCTGTTTGAGGTTTGCTAGTGTCTCCTTGCTCATCCATGCAGGCCTCCTGCCCCTTTTGCTTGATTTCTCACTCACAGGGATGCACCGATTTTGAGCTTGGAAGAAGTGATGTTTGAATATTAGCCAGCTGTCTTGGACCCCCCCTACTTTCCAGAGCCCTAACCCATGGGATCCCTCCAAGCAGCTCCTTGAAGAGGCCAAAGTTAGCTCTCCTGAAGGCCAGGG
>JAVJGI010000050.1:62150824-62229062 GCA_035590275.1 Ibycter americanus
AATTATGGTACATAATGATATTGTAGTCAGGAAGCATGAAAAGAAAGATAGCTCTTGCTTCACACAATATTCAGGTTTGAAAAGAATTTGTATTTATGCACCACTGAATAGGAAAACCGAAGGGGTTATTTGTATTTATAATTCATATTGTCTTACTCCAGCTGTTTTTTCTTTCATCGTCAGAGAACCTCAGATTTGCGCACATGAGTGTGTGACCTTAACATCTTTAATCACTCTCACACAGTGGTTAACTAAAAACATGGCAACATAAAATAAACATCACTTGCATGTCTTAAATTCTGTCTGGGAAATTGTCTAGTCCAGGTTTTGGCCAACAGGGAGTTTGCATTGATGTAGTGAAAAAAAATAATGCAGAGATGCAAGTGTAAAACTTACCAGAGATCAGGACAAATGACATGCGGACAGTGTTGGGCATGTGGGGCAGGGATGCGGCTGTATTTACGGTATGTTTTGGGCCCAGTCACAGCAAAGGAGACCCATGCAAGTATCCTTATAGTCAACCAGATTTCTAGAGGACCTGATTCTGACACACCAGGAAATATCTTGGTTCTTCACAGACCTCAGTGAGAGCTGCAGCAGGCCAAAAGTCATCATGGCATGTAAATCAGAGGCCACCTAAATTCAATGAGTGCCTTAGAACGTCTGGGAGCCTGACGGACTCGTGTGATACCTGGCAGCCGCTGGGCAACGACAAATTACTTTATACTTTCAGGTATCTTTGAAATAAGAGGTCTTTGAAATGTGTCTTTTATGAGACCTCTGTGTAGCAGACGTAAGATTACCTCTCTAATGGTGGCACATGTACTTCTATTGTGAAAATCAGACAAAGCAGGCAAATGACACCGAACTACATAAGATAAATACTGTAAGCAGCTGTAATAGAACAATCACAAGCAATTTTAGAAATGAAGAGCACTAAAAGGAAAGGGGTAAGTCGGAGGATGCACACCAGGAAAATGCAAAACTGTGGATCATTTTCAGTCCTGTTATCTCTCAGAAAGTCTTTGCTCCTGAGTTGCCAAAATACATTCTCTACATTTGGAGGGAAAAAAAAAAGACAAAAAATGGTTCTCCTATGATGAGAGGTTGGAGAATAATAAAATTTTAAGGGGAAGAAGTTAAAAAATATGAAAGAAAAATACTATTTTTTGCAATAGTTTCTGATTTATTGTGTAAGAGTTCTAAAAAGCCCCACATCTCTGCATTATAGTATCTTTTCAGGTAACTTTATTCATTGATTTTTGCTGTTTCACAAGCAAGAGGAGACACTGCAATCTTGTATTTGCTTCAGTAATTGAGCAGGAGAGAGGAAAGCAGTTAGTGAAATATATTTATTTATGCACTTCTCCTCAATCTTCTCTCTGCTCTTTCATGTTTTTCTCCTTTTGGTCATTATGCACAGTACAGTTAACCCAGAGAGCCTGCATCATCAAGAGCTTTTCAGAACTATAATGCATCACTAATAATGACATTGCCTATGTCTCTGGGTCATAAGGGCTCTGCAGAACTAGCCATCCGATACTCCACGCTACATTTGAAGAGATAATATTGTTCCTCTTGAAGGTTATTCTGCTGCTAAGCCAACTTCCAGGGAGGATGGGAAAGGAGAGGTGGTAGGTGGCACCTTCATTTTGGCTGGCATCTTTGTTATTCGATTACAAGGGGCAATACATTACTGAAAAGCTATGGTATTGAAAGAAAGAATTTGCAGCCTCTGCAGTATAATAAACTTCTGATTCAGCTGAGAGCTCTGACACAAGAAGATACTGTCTTTAGAAATGTTTGGTAAACACCAGATAGCTACCAACACATTTTCAACAATACAGGTAGCACATAATTTTCATTTTTCTGCATTTTAGTATCTAACTCTTGTTTGACCTGCTCATGTAGAGTACATTTTTGTTGTCCATCTACATAGCATTGACTGCAGAGGTTAGAAGGATTGACCTCCATAATTCCTGGCATACTTGAAAGTGAAAAAATTTAAATCAGAAGCAATAGGTATGAACCCAAGAGCCAGAGCCATGGTACCTTTTTCCGAGATCAGCTAGTACATCAAATGCAATGTTGGGCAGTCTCCTCTTGCAAGCAAGATGGCATTTTCTTTGACTTACTGAATCCACAACAGAGGACCAGGAACTCTTCTGCTGGGATTTTTAGGTTTTTACTGTTAACTATATTATCATAAAGTTGTAGCTAACAACAGAAATGACTCCTTCCTCTCTTACATGAAAACACACCGATATGTATTTTTAAACCTTCACAAAAGAAGTCTACTTAAGGGAAACATGCAATGATCTTTCTGTTGCTACTGAGTCACCCCAACCAGCTCGCAGGGTTCAGGTTGTTGAAAGCAATATTGTTAGACTTCATTGGTGTGTAACACCACACTCTGAGGGGAACCTTTACCAGGGCAAAAAAGTACAGGACTTCACTGAAAGTGAAGATGGAAAATTTGTGAAAGGTGATTGCCATTGCCTTTAGTTGCTTCAGAATGAAGATACTCTACTTTGCCCACCTTCTAATCTGAAATAACTGTGAAATCCATGCATATCTAGTACAACTCTTCCTAATTAGGAAGAATATTCAAATGACATAATGACCTGACTTAGATGATACTCATACTCCGATGCTCTCTGTCCAAATTAACAAATAAGTACATGCAGCAAAACACATGGGCAGCCCACAGCAGAAACAGATCCAGGTACGTGTCTTCCTAAATCAGGAGCAGACTATAGCTCATATTTAGGCATGGGAGAAATAAAAAAAAAATGGGAATAGACACAATTTTCAAAACAAAACCAGGGGGTTTGATTCTGTAGGGGATTGCTTGGGGCTCTGACTGCTTGGAAGGGGATATTCACTGTCCTCTATAGAGGCAGGGTCCCTGCCATATCTCACACTGTGGAATCAAAAACTCTGGGGCCTCATGCTGCCTGAGGAGGAATTTGACCAACCTGCTCATAACTGAACATGCTTCAGTACACTGGATCTGGGGCTGGGATTCATCCTACAAGATTGTTGTAGTGGCTGAAATCCATACATTGGGGACCATCACCATGAGCTCCCTCTGCAGACACTGGGGAGAGGTATAGACCTGCAGAATGGCGCTACACCGCGTCTGTGCATATGGCAGCATTGCATAATGAGATCTCCAAGAATCATACTCTCCTGCTAGAGGTACAGCCTAGATTTGCAAGTATCTGTGTCTGGTGATAGTCTGCCTTGACACCGTGGCATAGCGTGGATGGAACGATTAAAGATCAGTGACCCACAGAGGTCTGTAACATCATGAGAGGCAGGCAGGCAGGCAGTGAACAGGGAATGATTATTCACTGTTTCATGCAATCCAAGCACTAGAGACAGCAGGCTTGAAGCAATAAAAGGGTGCACTTTTTGACAGCACACTAAATCAGTCCCTGTTCCTGGCTGTTATTGAGATCAGAAGTATCAGTGGGCTCTGGAGAGGACTAGAGACAGGTCTGTTGATGTCTAAGAAATATGACGATTCAGGTGCAAACTCTAGCTGAGTAAATTTTTTGCTGGGTGCTAGAAAGACATAGTGAGGGGAGGATCCTATTTAAATTTCCTTTTCTCAATGCATCACTAACAGCAAATGTTGAAGACAGTGTACAGAGCTAAACTCCCTATTTCTAATCCTGTGTGACATTTCTTACATTCTTAGCTACAACTAACTTCTGGGAATGAACAGGGTGGTCCTTTTCTCGCATATTCAAGATAAGGTCTTCATTGGAGACTGATGATTACCCAAAATTTCATTCCAAAGGTGCACAGTGCCTTTGATAACTTTTTTCTAGTATTAGTTCATGGATCATAAAGCACAATAATAGTGTTTATATGCTAATAATCACTAGCTGAAAATGCATGTACAGTTAACCTGGCACGGCTCCCTTTGTAAAGAAGGCCTAAAGGAATGTGGAACAGGATTTGTGTCTGTTCCAGCTAGTGGGGCTCTCCATTGATACAGCACAGTTTGGGAAGGGGCACTGTCATAGGATGCTCAGTGAGCAGAAAGCTACAGGGATAAGCAAACAACTTCTCTACCTGGCCAGCATTCTCCTAGGCTTTTCTTATATTGTTAACACAGAAGAAGGTTCCTCTGCTTGTTCAGAGCAAATCACTGAAGCTTTTTAAAATGCTAAAATACTACACAGGTACCTGTGTGCTATAGACGTTAGTGGGATTTATACTGCTCTACAAGAAGTGAACACTGAGACATGACTGATTTTAAGTTAATCTTTTTTTTTGTTTGCTTGTTAAGATTCTAATAGTAACACCTAAAATGTGTTATATGTGCCAAGAAACAAATCGCTGCCTTACCATTGGGGCGTATGTTTGACCCAAGAAAGGACTAGGCAGGATGACCCTGAAAACAGTGATATTTGCTATTTCCCTTTCAGAAAACATCGCTTACCCTGTCCATGTGAGCTCTTTTAAAGCCCACACAAGCACCAAGCAGCATCGGCATTACAGTAGCAATAAGAAAATGGTGTTACAGTGTTTGGCTTGTACAAACTTCCTACATTATCTAAAAATAACTAAGTAGCACATTTGGGAAACATTATGCAGGAGGTGCTTGCACAAGCTCATCATGTGCATAATATGTTTCCTGTGTGTACTTCTTGTCTCTCTTCCTGAAAATGTAGCCTCCCTGGGACCAATTTTGAAGGATTTTCAGGATTTTTTTGCCTTTGCTAAGATATGTAAAATCCTGCCAGTCCCTGTGCAGCAGAACGGTGTGAAGTTCATGTGATACCCAGCAGCAGAAAACAGAGTGATAGAGGACTGTGCTCCTTCAGTCCTTCAACAGCTATTCCCGTTGGTGCCGCACTATGATCAAACCAAGGCAGATTAGCAACAACAGGGAAAAAAACAAAACTCCACTCCTCCCACCAACTGGTTCTAATAGGGCAACATGTCAGAGTGTGTCTGGCTAGAAAAGAAACCCATCTGGTAGGTGATACTAAAACTCAAAGAGTTGCTCATTTGTTTCAGAAAGCTTCCCTCCTTTTTTTTTAATGATTCAAGATGTGTTACAATAAGCAGGGCTGGATAACACAAAATAATTGCTTCTAGTTGATAAATGGGAGGGCTTACTGAGGGTTATGCAGTCCTAACTGCACATTCACAGACTTCTTGGTGTTTTGAAGACTTCACAACTCCTTCAAACCCAGCAGCACCTTCCTCCAGCTCCTCTAGCAGTCATGGATTCAGGGAGTGTCAGTGACTTTGTTCAAATGTAACGGCTCAAGAGAATCTGGTGGCTAATTTTAATTTTTGGGTTACGTCTAGTTTATTTAGGTCTGGTTAATCATCCCTTCTCAACTGGATTTGGTTTCTTTCCTTCCTTCTCTCCCCCCCCCCCCTTTCTTTTAGTTTTGTTCTCCAGGTCATATCACAGAAGTAAAAGAGAAAACAGTTTAAGTAGATGGCTCGGTCCTGAAACCTTTACTTTTGGAAAAGTTCCTTTATGATCGAGGAAATAAAAACAGGGTGAAGACATAGCACCAAAATGTCCTGTGTTTTAGGGATTGTGAGAAAAGCAAGTGAGCAAAATAAGGTAACATAAACAGGAAAGGAAAAGGAGCTCCACAGTCCTGTAAACCTGAGTGTAAACGTCCCCCTTTTGTAAGTTTTTCCTTTCTGTTTGTGACACACTGTTTACAGCTTCCCCTTGCCAGGGTCTGCACAGGGAAAATTGGGAAGGTGAGCTGAGATTAACCCTTGTTTCACTGGAAATCGCAGAACATATCTGCACTCAGCATCAGGGAATTTTGCATTTTACGTGAGTGCTGGGCTTAGGGTCTGTCAATATTTGCAAATCCACCTCCTTTCCACAATTACTCCTACACTGTAGAGCTTTTATTTTTGAACTTTATTATTCATTTGTCTATAGAGAAAAAAGAAAAAAAAGACTGCTTACTTAGGTTGTCTTCATCCTCCATGGTGGTTGCGCCAGGACTCAGGTACTTGAAGGGTGCTATAAATGTTGACAGTATGCTTACTTTTTCTAGAAGAAAACAGAAAAAAAGATACATAAAAAATCAGTATTTTGTCATTGCATCCTGATCTACTCCACACTTTTTCTCAAGTCAAAACATATTGGCAAGTGCATTTCTTTTTTGTTTTTTCCAGACTCTACAGTCCCACCAAAGTTCACTGAACTGCAATGCATGTATTACAGCTGGCACGTGCAAATACCACACACACATTCCTCCTGGTTTCTGCCCCTGGGTAGTGTTCCTTGGCTGTGCTTCCCAGTGACGGTCCCAAGCACTACAGAGCTGGGAATGTGGGATGTTTGAGCTAGTCCAGCTGGGAACAAGGGAGGCAGTCAGCCTTGGGAAGAGAGATGAGAACTGCTCTAATGGATGAGACAATCAGCTCATCTCTCATTTCCTCTCCCTGACAGAGACTGAAGCAGAAGTACCAGAGAAAGCCCAAGGGTTGATGGCACAAGAGACTACATCAGCTTTTAATTCTATAAATTGTTGATTTGATTTTTGGAAAACCTTTATGGTGTGCACAGGAAGCTATTACCCAAAAAATAAGAATACTATTTGAAATCCTTCTTATTCACGTTCATACTAAGTGCAATTCCTTCTACCTACAGTTTCTGTTTATCCTGCAGATAGTAGATGGCACAGACATTCGCTTCTAGTGCCATGAACAGGCTCTACACTAGATGCCAGGGCAGATTCAACAAAATGAGAACTGATACTGATTTATACTAGCTCAAAATTTGTCTCAAGATTGATCTATAGGGAAAAGTTGCTGTTAACACAAACACTAGAAACAGATATATTGAGTATGTGTGTTTTATTTAGTTTGATAACTAATTTATTTAGTTTGTTGTTTGGTTTGTTTGGCTGAATTCCTCCTGAAAAACTATGGGTGCTTTGCTGGGGACCAACATTAACAGAGTGTCTGCTTTCAGTAGCAGAAGAAACAGAAACACAACCTTACACAGGTGATCCATAGCTCTGAAGGACTTAGCTGCTTTCCTAAAGTACTTCTCTGCTTAGAAAGCTTCAGTTAGGTGGAAGTGCTCTGAATCCTGCACATTGTGAACAACTCTGGACCTTCATCCTGTGGCAGAAGCATCAATAACAAATCAAGAGTGCCTTCTTTCAAGTGACACAGGAAAAATGATGTCCATGGGGACTGCATGGGTGAGAAAATATTGCTCTGAATTTCCTTAAACTACCTGGCTGCTAATCTACCACTGGTCTGGAAGGCATTCCAGCTAAAAAGCTCTTAAACTTTTTCAGCAGCACATCTGTTAGCTTTTTGGCCTGGTTTATCCTACATTTGTGAATAATCCTTGCTCTGGTTAAAGACTGTAATCATAATCCATCAAAAATGACTGCATATGTTTGCCCTTAGCTAGGTAACACCACAGCTCAACTCTATTATGAGAAATCACAGTAAAAGCTGACTGCTCTTTGTTAAGTAAATACAATAAGCAGAATAAAAGATTGCCTGAAGAAAACCTTTTTCCGTCCAGAAACCTTTCAACCCAGACTAATATATAATTAGAGCACAAATTAGCCTCCTTGAATTGCAGTTTCATTAAGGGATTGTAGTGATGTCATGAACCAAAAGAATGAAGCTATTTATGAATGCTTCAGCCAAAAGATTTTCCTAAGTGAACACTTCGACACTTTTTTGCTAAGGTGTTGCTCACTGAGAAATGTGGTGTCTCCGTGCGACACTATCTCAGTGCGTGAGAGACTGTTGGGTTGTGAGCAGGATAAAGGCTGATATTCACTCCCGACTTTCTCAGCTAGTTTCTTTGATTAAAGTGAAAAGCGTGTAGGCTTTTGGGACCTAATCCAAAGGCTACATTTGGTAAGGCAAACACTTCAGATGATAGACGTAGGATCAGGGCAGTCCTTGGCTTCAGCACCAGCGCCGACTGTTGTGTCTGGATACTGAGCTGCAGTGAGCTAAGGTGTGCTCTGCCTGTGCTGACTGCTGGCTGTTAGACCTTCAGGGCTAACCCTCAAGACACTGGATGTTACACAGAAACTTGAAGCTTATTTGCTGAGAAAATATTCTCAATTCTCACAGAGAGTTAATCCATTACCAAGCAATGATGACACATGCTTTCTTGTTGAGGTTGCTAATTCTTATTCCTACCACCAATCAAAAAGCAAAACCATGTAGTTTTATACCATACTATTACTAAGGAAAGGAAAATTCTATGATTTACCTTTTACCACAAAAAATTTTTTGCAATTGATAGGCGAGATTTACAATGTGGATTTAAAATGTATCAAAATATTTTCTCTTTTGCCTTAAGGGAACCTTTAGCCATCTCAAGCTTTTTTTGTTAGTGATTCCCACCTGTCCCCAAAGACCTTGGTGATGTCTTTGCTTTGTGTGGCAGAGAAACGGGATGGCCTGTAAAATTTACTGCACTTTTAGAGCAGCAATGGATGGGTTGGTGTCAACCAAACTCAGGCAGGTCCTAATAACGGGATATCCTTCAATCAATACAGACGATAAAGATTATAATTTAATATTTCAATCCATTGGTTGAGCAATGGAAGATTTAGTGTATGTCTGGAAGGAGGAGGAGGGCAGGGGTTTTGAGTAAGAAGAGAAGAGCTGTAGTATGCATGTTGCACAGATGAATTATCGAGCCTATGGAGGAGGGGAAGATAGATGATAGGATAATTAAATGTAGGTGTTTACAGGGAAATAATCTGGCTAGGTATAAAACTATTGGTATGATTGTGCACTTCCATCTTTTGCACGTTATTGTCTATTACCTTATATGTACCATAGAACCACATACTTCAGCTTTGTTGTCAATGGTGAAATTCAGTGTTATTTTTGTTTACCACTTCAGAACAAGATTAGGAGAGTTGTGTATTCACAATTTACAGTTCCCATGTATTTTAAGGTCTGTCACAATTAGTCTTATTTCCAACAGTTTGATGAAATCTTACGAATTAGCATAAAAGACATGGCTGGATGTGAAAAAGCCATACAGAAAAATATCTTTAAAGTCTCCTTTTTTCTCTCACTCTCTTCTCCTTCAATGATTTTTTTTTTTTCCAAAAAGAAGCAGTGACAAGTAGCCTAAAATCAGAGCAGCCGTTTTTACTATATAATTGTAAATGTTCTCTGTATTTGTTGGAGGAAATTATTTTTCAAGGCTAGGAGAGAGGGACTAAGAGAAGAAAACAAGACATTTCAAAACCTTTTTTCTCAAAAGCAGAGTACATAACCCTACATTTATGAGAACCAATACAAGAAGTTATTATTGCTTGCATTACAATTGTACCAAAAGCCTCCAATGACATGAAGGAGCAATTTCGTGAGAGCCTATATGGACATGAAGGAAGCTGTATTTACAATGGAAATTGAAAGACAAAGAGCAGGTTATAGTGGGATTTATTGCTAGCTACCCTGGAACACTAACGCATGATGATAGCATCATATTTCGTAGTGTATTCACTACAACAACATCCTTCCAAGTGATGCCAAGTGGAACTCTGTTCCAGTATTCTAAGCACAAAAATCACCATTTCTCCTGATGAGAAGCCCATTATAGCAAGAACAGCGTCCCCCACCCCCCCCTTCTGTTTTGGGATGGAAAAGGATTTCAGTTCACGCTTCTGAAGTACAGATTTTCCAACAACAGCAAATAGTTAAAAAATAATCATGAACACTGTTTTGATAGTAGCCATGTAAATAATATAAACAAATAAAAAAACCCATTGGCCAAGATATGTTTTGCATGAAAACCAGAAGATTAATTGGTACAAATGATTCAGCAAAGCCTGGCATATAAGGCAGACAAGTTTCCACTAAAATCTGTTCTTTTCGTGAAGTTGCTCTTGCCCTGTGGATGCAGTCAGAACCCGGGTCACAGGTCTTGTAAAAATGCTTTTATTGTGAAGACAAGAATACATACATACAGCTATAAACAGCATTCATGCCCTTCATACCTATCAGTATTTGAAGGGCACCAGACAATACGGCTTGATCATCAATTCTACTGAAGTTCCTTCACTCTCAATCACCTGAACAAAAGCAATGGGAACGGCAGGAGCTCAACACTTTTAAAAATCAGGCCTTATACATGTTGGACAAATTGTTTAGCTTCAAGAAGAGCAGACTGAGCGGGGTCATAACAACAGTCTTCCAATACATAAAAAGCTGCTGCATAGAAGAAAGGAGCAAACTGTATCCCATGCGCGTTAACTCAACTAGAAGTAATGGACTTAAATCACACCAAGGAAAATTCACTTTAGACATTAAAAAAACCTTCTTAACAGTAAGAATAGTGCAGCACTGGAACAGATTGTCTAGTGGGGAGTTTGAGGAGCTGTTGGTTCTGAAGGGCTGTAGGCAGACAGTTGGCATCTGCAGGTGTTGCACCTGTCCTTGGGCCCTTTCCTTAGAGTCTCTCCTATTCCTGTGGACCCCAGTAGAAAAACTTGTCCTGACCATGAGATCATAGGGCAGCTTCTAGCTCAAACTTGGAAAAGTGAGTAGTGTTTCCTAGTATTAACTAATCTCTGAGCAGAAGCTTGTGGCATGCTCTTTTGCTTGGCATCTAATGAGCACTATTAATAATTGTTTTTTTAAAATGCAACTTCTGAACACAAGAAGGATTAGACAGATGGCTACCAGTGGTTTGCCAGATCAGCATTAGAAATGTTTTACAGAATTAGTTTCATTCTCATATTCTAATTGATTACCGTAAGCTACTTTACTTGTCAGAGGTTTCTTTAACAGTATTCTTTTAAAAACACAATGTGGACATTATAAACCAGTGCTAAGTAATTCACTTGGTTTGCATGGGGTATGAAATTACTCAGGAAGGGTCAATTCTGATGCAATGATGTAAAATGAGCTGCAGAACCTCTTGAAAAAACCTTATTTTTATTTCTCTAAAGCAGGATTTGCTGCCACTCAAATAGTTACATTTTTACAGTTTTTACAGTTGTGTTAGCCTTGATTTATTTTGAAAGGGGGGATACAGGGAGGGGAGAGAGCCTGCACATCAGGAGATTATTGTCTATGTTCCTTCTTGTGTCTTAGTCCGTTCAGGTTTGGGCTGACAGTGATTGACAGGAAGAAGGGATTCTTCATACAAAAGAAAAATATGGCAAATTTGTGGGGAAAATAGCTATGTCTTTAAACCACAGCACTTACTGAGAAGGGCTCGCAGCCTTCTAAATTATGGCTTGTACAGCCACCACGCTGCATCATTTAGTTTAAGCAGCCAGTTTCCAGATAGCGATTTACTTGCCTGGTGTCAGAATCAGCCTTTACAGCTGAATTCAAGAACCAGCTGTTGAATCATGAGTTACTTGAGGGTGCAGGGCTGCAGCGGCATTGCCCAAGTGCTTTTTGCCTCACAGGTAAGTGGGAAGGCTCTGTGCAATGCTCTTTTATACCCTCTCTGACAAAGCTGTACTGGGCTGCCTGTGAATGACCACCACAGTACCAGTGGGGCTGGGAGGACCATCTCTATCCATCCCTTCTAGCCATGTTTAAGTTAGAAGCCTGGCTGCCCTAAACATTTTGGAGGGCTCATGTTTCTGTACAGACACAGCAGCTGTGTGCCTGGTGCAGGGTCCCAGTTTGGTGCCTTGCAAAGGATAAATTCAAGCCTGCACATATTTGACAGGGGCTACTAACACATGCTCATTCCTTCTTGGTTCATTCCCCCTTGGTTTTGTTCTTTCATTCCTACACTGAGAAGCCTGAAGATGAAGCCTTGCTGCCATCATGAGCCCTTGAGAACCACAGGTCAATGCAACTGGAGAAGCACATCTAAGTGAGCAGCATATGAGGGCAAAAAGAGCTTGTGCACTGGTGGATATGAAAGGGTTAAAATATATGGGACTGTTCCTGTCTGCAGATATGCTGCTTGGCACCCCTGAGAGTGTGGCCTCTGATGTGGGCAGTCACTAAAGATCTGCTTTTTATAATTGGTTTTCAATCCAAGGCATTTGCAGTTGTATCCCACCCTGGCCCATGTGGGAACATGTAAGGAAAGCTTTTCTTCGAGGTAGCAGAGGAATATGCTGAGAGAAAAACCTGCTGGCTGAATAAGACTTTTGCTTGGAACATTTTTCTTAAAAGCAGGGAGACAAGGGAATATTCAGATTAAGGAATTTAGGTTTTCAAAAGAAATAAAGAGTATTCAGCTTTACTGGTTTTATTCTCTGCTTCAGCAGGGATCTGAAACGAAGATGTAAAATATCAGAACACATTTTTTCTTGTCTGATAACCAAAGGGAAGACAAAACCAGTGAACAGTTGGATAGTCAGTGTTTCAGGGAAAGACTTTCAGCTGCACAAGGCAGGTTGTGCCTTGAGTTAGAAGTCAGAGGTGTGAACCCAGAGCCATGAAGTCTTCCTCTGAAACAGGGCGACCAGCTGTTCAGTATGATGCGGTGCCCAGGAACACAAGCACCTGTCCCCGTGCCTCGGCTGGAAGTTGATCATGGCCTGCCAAGTGCAGGGGTCTGCTGTAAATAGATCTACTTGCTGCCTGTTATCATTTACTTATTTAGTTCTTGGGGCAGAGGATATCTTTGTGCTCTACTCTTGTTCAGTGCTTAGCAAAATGGGATCCTTGTCCAAGACAAGAGCTCTGAAATGCCATTATATTAAATAGCAATAACAATCTATGGTATTATGATACTGCAGAGAACACTGAATGGGAAACATTGGTTAGCTCTGGGGGATGGCAACTGGGCTAATCCTTTTACTTGTGTGCGTCCTGTTCTGGCTGTTTATTGACCCAGAACTCTACCCTTGGAAAGCTTTTGGGGAAGCAATGTGAAATGTTTTGCCAGTGACGATCCAACCCCTAACAGGCAGCAGCAGGTTAATGCCCGGTGCTCTGGCCACTCTGCAGCCCCACAGCCCAGCCGGGGCCTCTGCACACAGCCATGATCATTTACTCTGAGGTCAAAGTAACTTCTAGTTTATCACTTATGAAGCAGAAAGGGCCAGCAATGAAGCCGTGAATGTCATTTGTACGGATACATCCAATACGGTTTAAGACGCAGGATATGTTTAATTGATTGCATCATGGGCCTTAGCCCACTTGAGACATTATTTCTTTCCACAGTGGCATGGCCTGCAGCTCTGTCCTCCTCTTTTTTCCAGAATGGAGATAGTGGGTTTTAGCTGCAGTTTCACTGTATGAATATAAATACACGTTTGAGTAGAAAAATCTCAGGGGCTATACTTCAGGCATTCCGTAACAGCCCACTCCAAGCTCCTTTACCATGAAAGATCATTTACAGAATGAAACATGTTGTGTTGTGAGATATTAGTTTCTTATTACTTCTAGTAAAGAGCAAAATAAGTAAAAACACAAGGTGGTTGATGGATATTTTATAAGAAAGGCAATGTGTATGTGTGTTGTTCTCTATTAGATTCCACAGAAATCAATCTGAAATCTAGTTCAGCCTAGTAAAATTAGATCTAAAACTATTTAATTTTGTTGCAAGAGTGTTTTTCTCTCCTGATGCCTTGCTTGAGGACACACAGAGATAAAAACTCCTGAGTTATTATCTGTTTATGTGCATCTCCATCTGCCTGTTGAGTGTACTATATTATGTATTTTCTAAGTGATCTGGCTGTGGCTTGGAGATGGCAGTTTAAAAATGATGTCTTCACCAGCTTCTTAAGCTATTGGAACATTCATTTTGGAAATATTTTTATTTTGCATTCTATAAACTGTGACAGGCTTTTTTCCCCTCTTTTTTTCCCTCCCTTTTTTTGGGATGTCATCACTTTAGAAAACAGGAAAAACACAAGAGAGAATAATTGCATAAAAACCATCAGTGCTCAGCTCTGCATGCTGAAGTCTTGCAATGGAGATCATAAAAATGGTCAGTGGATTTATTAAGCATATAATAAATCTGTGTGATTAACACTACCTATGACTATTTGATTGCATGCCAGCCGCACATCAAACCGTATTATCAAAGAGCATCTGTCTACACATTTAAGGCGAACTGGAGGGATTCTTCAGTTACATGGG
Source organism: Ibycter americanus (assembly GCA_035590275.1). NCBI lineage: Eukaryota > Metazoa > Chordata > Aves > Falconiformes > Falconidae > Ibycter > Ibycter americanus. Next base: position 62,164,895 of record JAVJGI010000050.1, read on the forward strand.
AAACTAGTTTGACCAGTATTAAGGTAAACGGGCTAATTTCTCATTAGGCTGTGGCTACATACAAGTCTGCACTACTTAAGGATACTTAGCTAAACTGGGGCAGAAAACTATACGAAAATGCTCAATTTAGCTTAAGAGAGGTTTGCCCATCACCAATTGAAACCTGTTAACTAAATTATGAGTGTGAAATGTGGGCGGTCTGTGCCAAAGTAAGAGTATGAGTGTTAGCAAAGGTACTTAAAAGGATGCCTGGGACCAGTGGAGCTGAGGTCTGGGAAAGCAAAGTAGCTGCCTATGCAGGCACTACTACAGATTGCATCTCAGGACAGTGCATGTAGAAGGACACAGAGGATGCAAAGTTCTGTGCTACACTACCTGATTTTGAAAGGTTTTTCCACCTTCTGAAACCAGCAGTCCACTCGGGTACATAAAGTCTAAGGTGGGCCTGAGCTGTTAAAGCCAAACTTCAGTTCTCCAAACTCAGCCATCATTTGCTGTAAGAGGGGCTGAACAAGCCTAGGAGGGACTGCTCTCACTTTGCCTTCAGAGGGGAGACATCAGCATGAATACGTACTGATAAATACCTGCTGAGATAAGTACGATAAATTCCTCCCAGAAGGTGCCTGTTAATTTTATTTAAGACTTGGACTATTGATTTAGACTAAAAGACTAACTTGCAGATGTCCAAAGTCAGGAGACATGATTTCTACCCTACCTTGCCAGGAAGTCTTGACGTGCGTTCTGGTGGGCGTTATTACTGCCTGTGGCTAGATCACAAGGTGCAGAGGGACATGTCCTGCTTCCCTGAGCAATGCAGCCCCAACAAGTAGGCACTGCTGTTGACAGGTTTTCTTGATACTGTTTCAGTTCTTGCTCTTCACACAATCCTTGATCTTCATAGTACTGAACTGAATGGTTTGCTACTGAAAGAGGGATCGGGACGTCTTTATGCTCACACAGTTCACACTGAGGGCAGGAGTTATTACATGGGGAAATTATAAGAAGATATTTATATAGGTGCAGTGTAGATGAACAGCTAAGTATTTCTTTTATACTTTACAAGATGATAGTTTTACTATAAAGTGTGGATCACCTAACATGGGCATAATGATGTGCTTTACGTCAACACAAACTGCTCTTTTAGTTCTTCTAAGATATCATTCCCCAACCTGCAGTAATGCCTACAAATGCACATACAGATATAGCTGTTCATCTCCACTCCGTAACCAATGGAGGGACCAACTTGAAACAGTCCCAGCCGAGGGCAGACGCTGCCTGTCAGCGCTACCCCTTTGAGCTCTAACCCCCTCCTTCCCAAACTGAATACCTGCTTAAGCATTAGGAAATGAATAGCCTGCATCAGAAAGGTCCAGTCAGCAATTAGTGATGAAATGCTTCTTTTAATCTGCTCTCTGTTCATCTACTGTAAGTCAGCCAAGTATGACTTCTCTCTCTTGTACTTCCATAATAACGCATATTGAACCAGAATCCTGCTCTGATTTATCCTTTATAACATGAGGCAGTGTTGTGTTAACCAATCTGTCTGTGTGCAGATAGTTAAAGGCACTACCCTTACAATTTAGGAATGCTCTTACTGAGATACGTGTGCTTATTGAGAGCAAACAATTAACTCCAGGTGATATAAAAGGGCGGAGGTTTACAGGGCTTCCTCAGACAAGATGCTACTGACAGAAGTTAGGTCTGCTAATTAAGCCAGTTATTTAGCACTTAAATTCCCATTTGACCCTATGGGAGCTAAGACAGCTGAAAGTAGTTGGGGGCTGCCCTGGGGTTGTCCCAGGTGTTACTGGTATTACAGTGCCATTTACTGCAAAGCAACTGCTCCAGTTTCCCCTGTTAAGGCATGAGCCTTTAATATTTATTAAGCTTTCTATGACGGCTTGTACAGAGTCTGAAAGCGTCAAGCTCATCACTGCTACTTTGTTAGTATTTTCTTTTTACCTTTTCAGTCTTTATTCAATCGCAGCAAAATGGCTTCAAATCTATCCCTCAATTAACAGTGGCGACAAAGGAAATGTTGGCTAAAGCTTTACAAAGAAGCCTAAGTTTTCAGAGTGATGCAGAAGGTACTTGACATCTGACTCCCATCAACAATAATAATGGGGGCTATGCATCTAACTCTTTCTGCATTGTGCTGACATTGTACCCTTGAATGTTAGTACAGTCCAATAATTCTCCAAAGATGAGGCAGCTTATTTTCTCTGCCATTGCTGCTTTGCTGGCATTTTTATGGCATTCCCAGAAGTACTACCTGTCAGGGTTAGTACTTCCAAGGATGGCATTGCTTTGGGGTGATTGAGGATTGATGTAATTAAAGAGAAGGCAGTCTACTGCTTGCCCATGGGTATTTTATATCAGGCGTTTCACTGCACAGCTATGATTGATGATTTAAATGATGACAAAGCTGGGCTGCTCTATATGTGCAACAGTGATTCAAATTGGGAGTTCAGAGATGTGAGGCCTGTATTTTGGGCTAAAAGAATCCTGAGATTGCTGCAGAAAAAGAGCTTTCCAAGAAAACAGCAATCTTGTCATAAGCCATTTAATAACATCACTGAAAACTCTCAAAGACTAGTCACAGGAAGGGAGTAGTTCCAGTCCCAGTTAGAAACAAAAAAGATTATTATTTGGGAATTGTTTGGAAAATAATAGAAAATAAAATGTATATAATATTACATTATTGAATAAATCCACTGGGTGCAGTTGTTATTGTCTTAAGTGGGATTATCCGATTAGATCTACATATGCTCTAGTACATATCCACATCTGGAGCAGTCACTGTAGTCTTCCGTTATAGTCAGTGGAGACTTAGTCAGTATAGCCTATGGCATTAAAGTATATTAAGTTCATCCTAAAGTAAGCATGTGTTAGTCCTGTTCTGTAACTTGAACATGTTAAAAGCCATGTGAAATATCAGGCATATTATTATCTCAGTGTTTACCCCTTAATAAACTGATGAAGTGGTAAAATCCAATAGGAAAGCTGCTCTTTAACACTGCAGACAGAGTTTGATAAGGATGGTCTGGTAATATAAAGCAGCTCTTTATGCAAAAAGAAGAGGAATCTTATTCTCTTCCCTGCTATAATGTCCATAAACTCCAATTACATTTATAACTTTGCATTAAATTAAATATGTTATTTTACACAAGCACTTAAAAAGTCTACTAAATATCCAATAACAGTTTTCTTTATTCCCTTGTTAGCAGCTGCCATGGCAGCAGGACTCGCACAAGAATGAAAGTGATTTAGTGCATTGATTTGCAGTTGGCACGGCCCTCTGTTCTCAAACAGAACTGATTAGCTTAGCAGGAAAGTGCCATTTACTTTTTATCACGTTTCTTTTCTGCTCATCTCCCTTCGGTGGCTGCCAAGAGGAACAGAAGTACTGTAACCTCCCGAGCAGGTTGCTTGCTTTCTTCAGATCCAAATTCTGCAGTTCTGAGGACTAATTTGTCTGGATGGTGCTGCAGCATCAATACACCTGCCAGGGTTATTGCTTTGGTACGCTGAAAACAGGTCCCAGTGAGCTCTTTCAGGCTGTTTCTACACAAAATTAACCCTGACTATAACCCTCTATGTGCCAAAAAGTACCATCTAAACCAGAATTTTAGGATTTTTTCTTACCGTTTACCCGAAAAGCTAATGGGACACTAAGGTATAACGTCTAGCTGGGAAGATTTCTCCTGAGTATGTTACTTTTGCTTCATAGAATAACCCTGGAGCTTGTCCTCTAATACATAAAATTTGGAGTACTGTGTATACACTTCTGCGCTTCTGATCATCTGTATATTGAAGCTGCTGGTGAAACTCTTGATTCACCAGTTAAAAGTAAAGATTTTCTGCAGCACAGAATGACTAGCAGCTGCAGTAAAAACAGTGAGGTCATTGAATTAGCAATTATTTTCCCTTGAAGACCAATTCATGAGGGAAGTTCAGTTTGCTTTGAATAAGACTCCATAATTTTTACGGATCAGATCCTCAGCTGGAGTGAGCCTGTGTGGCTTTATTGAAGTCCATGAACATACACAGAGTCATACCAGCTGAGGTCAGTGGAATTACATGGTTTCAAACCAGTTAAGTATCTGATCTCATAAACTTATCATGAATATTCAGTCTCGTTAGCCCTTCACACTTCTCATGCAAACTGGTCAAAAATTCAACAAAGTCAAAGCTTCTCAGAGGTGTTAGATATTTCCAAGTCTGTTTTTACTAAGAAATAAGAAGAAAAAAATAGGAATGGGTGGGAGGTTGAAAGCCATGGTTCAGAGTTATTTCTGGAAACAAAGATGAAAAGGTAAAGAGGAGAGAGAGAGAATTTCTTTCCTACTTTCTAGCTGAAATTCACTCTTAATAATATTAATCCTTTTGGACTCTTCACAGTTAGCAGAGATGAAGAGGCTAATCTCTGCCTCTTCTACACTGGAGGCTCCATTAGTTCTACTAAATAGCTGGTGCAGCACTAGAGAAAGAAGTACATACGCATTTACCTCCCTTCTCCTTTGATCTCAGCAAGAGATTATAAGACAGCTCCCATGCCCTGTTCTTTCATTTTAAAATGCTAAAGCAATCTGAAACTGTCTTCCCTCTGGCATAGGAAATCTTGGTGAGGAGAGGGCCCCTTTACTAGAAAATGTATAGCTCACACTCTTCAAATGTATCTAACTCCATTAGTCATGTGAATTCAGTATCTTTTATTCCCTCTTATGAGCCATCTTCCCTCTTTCCACAACAACAAAGAAAATCCTCTTTACTGGTAAAGCAGGAGTGATTTGAACTGCACTGATTCAAAAGACCACAGTATTTGCCATAGCTAATGAGCTCTTAACAAACCAGGGGTGCGCCGGTAGGGCAACACGACTACAGCCCTCTCCTAAATCACCAGAAAATAAAAGCTACCTCTTTACAGGACTTAAAGTGCTGCAGATGTGGATATACTCACTGTGAGTGAAACCTGACTCTTTTGGTGTTACATACCATTTGTTCTGCCACCAGTGGCAAACTAATTACAATGAGTTGAATTTTAGGGTAAGATGACTGATGCCTTAAACTCCATTGATTACAAAGGGAAACTTATGTGACTGGCTCACATATAGAGGTAACATTTGGTCAGATGAAATCAATGTCATATGTCTGGTCATCCACAGACCCCTCACACTTGCTTCCATGAGATGTCCTGTTTGGCTTGCATCTAGGTTTTCTTCCTGTGGAAACTCAGGCACAAGGTGGCAGAAGAAGCGAAAATAATGGCACCGGAGTGTAGGCACAACATGGCGTCAGAAGGTGGCTGAGGCTCATACCTGTAGTTAGATGGTATAGAAATACAGATAGAGGCACAAGGTTGTGGCCTCCAAAGTGGAACCTATAACCCTGCATCAGAGCCTAAGAGAATTACTTAGGTTTGGAGAGCATCAGATACCTCAAAAAGGGACACACAGATGTCAGCCTTCTTAGTGAGGTTTCAGTCAAAGTAGTTAGTAATAAACATTGAAGATTAGAGTGTATCTTAAATACTACCCCTCTTCAGGGACTGGGGAGCTTGCCTGGGGGCATCAGGAGGGACCTTGTCTGTTTGGAACTTCTTCCTGATGTCCAGGCCCTGTCTTTCAAACTGGGAGGAAATGGGAGCAGGGATCACGTCCTTTAAGAGACAGTGTAGCTGGGGGATGACAGTGAAGGGAGACTCTTTCACCCAGTGTGGCACAGTTACCACATTTATCCAGGGCAGGGCTGTGGCAGGGCTGGAGACTGGCGCTCCTGGAGCTGGGACTGATGGTCCTGGGGGAGGCTGAAGCAGGGTCCTGGGCTGTGGGAAGGGTGGGGGAAGCCCGTCAGTGCCCTCAGGGACCTCACAAGCACCAGGCTTTTAATACAATCTGGCTACCTGCACATACAGTTTCATTTCTATGTATATTTTAATGCTCTTCTACATGTATTTTAACCTTTAAATTAGATCAGTGAGTTTCCAATCTTGGAAAAATAATGATAAATTATATGAAATATAATTGTGAAATTTATGTGAAAAATAATGAACGATTAACAGTAATCCTGCTCTTCCCCACTGCCAATTATAGGAGGCACCAATATGCCCAAAATACCTTGCACCAAGAGTCCTTGCAGTAATCACACACTTGATGACCGTGCTTGCCAAAGCCTCACTCAACTTCCAAGACTATTGATTAAAATATGCCAGGTTCTGTGCTCTGTGCTCAGAACAAATCTGCCGTGCTCTGACTTGTTCAGTTCTGCAATATTCTTGTTCAAATTCTGAATCCAGGACAGTGCAATGTATTTGGAGTTATGAGGGTCACATCTGTAGTGCCATGGCTAAAGACCAAGACATTGCAACCATATTTATTAACTTTCCCAAGGCATTTGATTGTCCAGGACCATTCTGTGTCCAGGAGCATTTGTGCTAAGAAAATTGAAGCGCTTTGGCCTTGGCTGAGCTTCAGCAGATGGTTTTGCTTCTTATTTGTTAACAAAAGAAAGCAAGAGAGAGAGAGAGAGAGGGAGAGAGAGAGAGAGAGAAGGGTAAGGAAAAGGTGGCAATTTGTCTCCAGAAGTAGCCACATAGTAAATCTCCAGTGAACGGAGTTTTATGAGAGAAAGTCCGTTTCCACTATTCTGCTTCCAGACTTTATAGATGGTTTTCAGGATAAATGCAATTGTCTAATGCTGATGATTTAAATGCAAACAATCCCATCGTTTCTTTCCTTGGCCCTGAGTGACATAACTTCAGAGTTGCAATGTGACCTTTGCCACTTCCACAAATGACTTACTAGCAAAAAACGAACTTGTGCAATTCAAAAAGAAATGGAGAAAAACAAAACCATATCTTCCCCCCAAAAGGACAACAAGAACATAAAGTCATGCTCCATATGGCCCTGATACAGTAAGGTGGTACAGGCTGCAGATTGAGGTCTGTGTCATTGATATGTGTAGAGCCTGGGATCTGTCTAGCTCACATCTACTGCTGAGAGAGTGATTTGTACCTAATTCGCTCAGTAGTTTTTATGATTGTATCAGATTTTGATTTTTTTGAATACGCTTGTCAGCAGAATTTGCTCAAATGCACTTTGTAAACATGTTTCAGCCTATGCAAACTATTTGTTTTGACTGCTCACTACTCATGCTGTGTAACCAGCCACCTAAGGCAAACTGCAGTTTTCCAGTGCTTTTTCAGATGACTGATCTCTGAAGTCCCCTGAACTGCTTTGCAAATCTCTACTGTAATCTGTCTCCAGTCACCTAGTAAGGTTACCAAAAGCTATTTCTCAGTCACATAACAAGGGCCACTGTCTGTTGACTCTTAGCAGATATGCTTAGTGTTCTGACAGAAATGAAAACAATGATGGAGTGATTTGCACAAAATAAGTGGGAAAAGGAACATTTTCATGATTCTTTTTCACTCGAACTCATTTGAAATGTAAATCTCACTTCCAAATCTCTTTATAAACTAATAATAAATACAAATGCTAGCTTGCAGAAGTCTTCATAGAAAATAAGTACAATAAAGGTTCTATTCTAACATAGATGCATATTAGGTCTCTGCTGGGCATCTCTCTAATCAGGCTGCTGATGAAGCGAGATATGGAGGTCTGGACTGCATGACTACATCCCCAGTTCGAATCTGTTGTGTAAATTATGGCAATGCCCTATGTTTTTTACCGTGTAAAAAGAGATTCAATTTCTGCTCCTGATGAATGGCAGCGGACCTGCTTTCCTAGTGAATAAACCCAGAGACCCCCTCAAGATTAAACCGTAACAAATCCCTTGACTGCCCCAAAGTCTTTCCTCTGGTCAACTTGATGCTTAGCACAGTAATGGCTAAAGTTAGATGAGATGATCCCCACTCTGACTGTCTTGACTTGTAAAAACACCCAGTGCCACGTTGTTAAAAGACTGGTGGACTAGTACAGAAGTAACACTGCGTTCAGCTGGAGAGTCCCCTATAGAACAAAGGTGGCGCCTTTATGGTTAGTTAGCATGGCTTTTAGGAACGAGCTGTAGAAGAAACCCGACTGCTAATGACACATCTACGGGCAAAGGTGCAACAGCGTTCAGAGTGCAACAGAACAGGGCTCCCAAACGTGCGTCATTTGTCATAGCTCCACATATGATCTCAGTGAAGTCCCAGGCACCTCTTGGGGACATGCTTATTTCTGACAACCTAGTTAGATATGTATATTACAGATTAGAATATTTTGCATTTTTTAATATCCGGACTGGGGTCTCACCCAGATGCTTCCAGCCTCTCATAAATGACAACCTCTGACTCACAGTGCACATAATTCAAAATACCTTGTTATGACTCCTTGTGGTAACATCATTAAATGTGGCATAATTAAAAGCAAATAAAGATATCTGACCTAAAACAGGCAGCATGTATTTTTAGGCATAGAGGAAGGTCATTTGGCACTGTTATTTTGAAGACTCTGCTGACAGAGGCTTTTCTGTAACGTTCTAATTTCAGTGCTACTATCTATAGCCCTTTGTGTAGATTTGTCCTTTCAATGTGCACTGTTGTCAATGGAAAGATACCGTAAGCCGGTTTCAAGGTGTGACTCAGAAGATGCTGGCAAAAAGATGGACTGAAATTTTTAAAGCCATGCTGCATATCTTCAATTTTAATGGATATACATGCAATCCTCTACAGTTTGGAAAATCTCTTCCATGAGCTGCCTCCCATCTACAAAAATGAGCCAAGGTTATCCAAAAGGATTTTAGCACAGGACAACAATGATTATCAACTCCGGTGGACAACCATGGAGCTCTATTATGGACGATGTCTATGAGAGAGTGTACATATACACCACCTTCGCATGCATACACATATGTATTTACAGGAACCCTTGTGGTTTTCCAAACGCAGGCACTGGGTTTGTAAATCATAGCTTCCAAACACCTAAACACATACAGGAGCCACCTACACCTCAGAGTTCCTGGCATCCAGCTAAGATGTCCAAGAGAAAATCTTCATACTTGTTTTAAAGAGTCAGGCCCGGCAGACCCACCAGTTTTTAAAGCCATTACGACGAGGCTTGCAGAAGAGAAACCAGGGCCATACAGAGATCCGGGGAGAGGATGATGTGGATGAATGGTGGCTTCATAAAGAGCAGCACAGAATATATGTTTAGAAAGACATCCTGTTTTGATTTAAGATGCACAGCTATCCCAGATACTGCCTTTAAGCTCATCAGAAGAATAGGATTTCCTGGCTCACAAGGATGATTTTATTTTTGAAGGTGTGCTCTAAAGTATTATTGAAAGAGCAAAAAATATCGTAGCTTCTCCCAAAACAATTTAGAACCAGAAAAAGGAAGGCTTCCTTCTGTTCTTTCTTCTTTCTTACATACTGCTCTGTTCTGACAGGCTGCTCAACAGGACAACAGGGATTTACTGTTTGTTCCATGGCACAAAAAAAAAAAAAAAAAAAAAAAAAACCCCCATAAAAATAAAAAGTCACCTTGTAAATAAATACATCAATTTTGCAATCAACCAGAAAACAAACAAACAAAAACCAATGAGGTCAACACTGAATGTTCTAATCTTGCCAATGCTCTGTATAATTGAAACACTTTCACCTTGAAATCTGGCATTAATTACAATATGGTGCACCTCCAGGCCACGGCATTTTAGTTTGTCTTTATGGACCTAGTTAGAACACAGGTTTGTATGTGGAGTGTTTTCTAGTGTTTTTGCTTATGATCCATTTAGCAATTATTTTACACAACCTATTTGCTGCATATTAGTTGCTACTTTGTGTTGCCGCAACTGTATGACTGGGGAAATGCCACAATGCATCTCACTTGGCAGCAAAATTCTTCACAAAGTCATTGAGACCAACGTACTGGCAAAACCCTCATAAATCCCAAATCTGTGTTTGCATTTAATGCATACAGCATTGAAGAGAGCTGCTGCTGTTGTCCTCTAGAGAATGACAGGACAAAATTTTAAAAACAGTTCTCAATTTTCAATGCTAGCATTTCACATTTCTCACCTTCACACAGGGTCTCAGTTTAAAGAAGTCTAAAAATATCCTGAAAAAGTGTTGGTATTTTTCTGGAACTCTACATAAACCAAAAAGGAGGCACCAAACCTTACACACAAAACCCTCAGCTTTGTCCTTAATTTTAACAGGCAAAATGGATCTCAACTTCAGTTTAGAAAAATGCAGATCTTATTTTACACTTTAGACCTTACACATCTTAATTGGGTAATTCAGGCTTCTTAGTCAAAATCTAGTCTGATTCTAGTACCAGTCTGATTCCTGAATTAGATTTAAGTTTTGTAACTTGGGCTTAGCTTTAATTTCAATACTGAAGATTTATTTAGTTGCCTTCCTTCTTCTAACATCAAGTGATTTCAGTTAAAGAGATTTGTACTTGAAATGCATGCTTTCAGCATCGGTACTGTTAAATTAATAGTGATGTATATGTGTTTGTAGGCACAGTGACCTTTATTAGCTTCTCATTATGTTGGGAAACAGTTCCTGTTATCTGACTGAATGAATTACGTTGAGCGTTGTTGTGGCTCCGATAACCTATGGAAACTAGTTATTTTTCATCATATGTTAAATGTTAAAACTAACAAGCAGTTAGTTAAGCATTACACTGGAGACTATAATCATGTCTCACATCTTGGAACAAGCACTTTTAAAACTGTTCAGATTAAAGATGGATCAAAGCGCTTCAGCTTCAGGGATAGGACTGTAGGTGCACATCACTCCAGATGGAACTGGAATATAAAATCCAACACAAATTGCTTTTAAAATTTAATAATTCACAAAATCTATGGTTAAGCACAGCCTGGCTGGGGTAGATAAGTAAAATAAATACTGCAAAGTCAATTTTTAATAATCTGTGGCATGAAATTTAAGCACAAGAGAAAACATTTCACAATCAAGTCAGAAGCTTTCTGTAAATGATCAAATGAGAATTTTAAACCCCCTCACCTACTAATGCAAAAACCGTCCGGTTTATCCTTTAGTCCAGACAGCGTATTCCTAGATTTCTCTGTTTAAATGCCTTTTGCTTCTAATAGTGTCTTTGCTGTAACCCTTTTTAAAAACTAGTTATTTTCAACAACATCAGAAGAAGATAGACAGATACTGGAGCCTCTTACTTGATGGTGAATTGGTGCATCACATGCAGTCACAGGAAATAATGTAAGTAGTTCCTGTGCTATTCTGGTAACAAGTGGTCTGGTATATTTATCTAATTATTGAGACAACACATTTACAACTGAGGGATTTTGTTATAAGAGGTTTATAAAACTCTGATTTACGCTGATCTTCAGTCTTTTAATGCCAAGTAAAAACTGGCCTTCAAGCAACATTTTTGTATGATGAAGAATAAAATCCCAGATGGATTATGACAAGTCTGTGTCGTCCTAAAAGAGAAATCAAAATGAAAAGCTGGGAAAATTAAATGGCAAGGATAATATAAATACACATACTCATTCAGGGGGAGAGAGAGAGAGAAAATGTGAAGATTTGTACGTATTTTATGCATCTGGAATCAGTACACTAACATGCTGTTTATGCTAAGAGGTGTACCATCTGCAAGGAATAAAGAAAAGGGAGAGATTATACCATATTATGGGGAAACCATATTTTGACTTTATTATTATGGCTGTGGCTATTTTATGAAAAGGAGGTGGATTAATAATTGTCTAACCAGCCAAAAAGGAAAGAGAAAGCAAAATGGATTTTTCAGAGAAATAGATTATTTCTCATGCAATAGCAAGGAGGTTGTGCAATAGAGCAGAGGGAGGAAGATAGGGCAGCAACAAGAAACGGAGACTGAGTCTCACGGTGGGAGAGAGGCGGGGGCTTGGATGTCTGCAGGGCTGAGAGTGGCTGCAGAGAAAAGGGTGAGCATCTATCAGCAGCTACAAAAGCAGCACAGCCAGTGAGAAAAGAGGTCTTCTGGTGTCCAGGACTTACAGCAAGGAGGATGTCAACGAGCCACAAGGCTTGGTTGCATGTCTCCTCTGCACAGCTGCCTCCTGGGGTGCCCTGGATGTGGGCAGAGAGAAGGCAGGGCAAGTAGTTGCTGCAATGCCGAGAGGAGATCCTGCAGCCAGGGGCTCAAGTGGGATGGGAGATGGGCTGGGGTGGCTATGTCCTCTCACATCCCCATGTGAGGTCCAGTGCTGACGTGGAGAGAGGGACCAGGGCCGGTCAGGGCGGAGAGGACAATGGTGCTGGGAGCCAAGAGCAGGTCCCTTAGTTGTAAGCTGTTAGGAAACGATATTCTGGGAGGAAACGATTTTCTGGGAGGAAAATGTAGGGAAAACACACAACATTTCAATCTAAGGTAAAAGAGCTAAAAGCAGGTAAAGCTTACCCCTACACAGAGGGTCTGGATCAGGCCTCCTGCTCCTTTTATTTGCACTCTTTCATTATGGGTATTTGACATGTGTTATTGTATGTCTCCCCCCCACCTCCTGCTCCTGCCCCAGCCCAGCGGCTTTTTGTTCTGAATGGAAGGACAACCCTCACAAAGGCCATTTTTCCTGAGAGATAATGGTTTAATTTACAGTGGGCTAGAAATGCATGTGCTGCAGTGCCCTGGGCCTTTCAATCACCCACCGAGAGCACTCACTTTTCATTGTTTCCATTTTAACGCTGTTCTTGCAGCTGCAATTGCAGCCTCTTTGAATTAAATCTGGGTTAACCGTCTGAGGACAGATAAGCCCCAAGAGAGGAAATGATGTAAATCCAAACGGCAATTCTTTAACCTATTGCTTTTTTATGACAGGCTGGAAGCCCTGCATGCGATCGGAAGCAAAGTGCATTTTTGCAGTCTGTTCTGATTTGCATAAACCTTTCTCTTGGTATTTGCATATTTTTTCAATTAATCACCAGGACAATAACTCCTGAACGTCTCTCTCACAGGCATTTAAAGTATTCTTGCTAATATAAAAGCTTTAGACATCGATGATGAGGCCAAGGCCTGGGGTTTTCCATTTATTTCACACGTAAAACCCAGTCCAAATGTTTACTGTACCTTACACTCCACAACGAGTGCATCAGTGATTACTGAAAAAGCACAGATGGGACGTAGACAGTTTTTCATTCCTTGTTCCATATGATAGAACTCAACACATCTGGTACGCTATGAAAAGCATCTTTGCACTAATTTGTTTGTCAGTATCTATTGAAATGACTATCTGTCATCCTGTCGCATTTTGGTTGCCCTGAGATGTCTGAAGACAAGACTAGTCACAAATTGCGACTGCTGGCCACTTGGGACTAACTGGTAGAAACCAACAGCTGTTCCAAGGATCACCAGTGGTGTGTTTGTGTCTTTTTGTATTTTTTTACAAGTGGCAATTTCAGTTTAATCTCTCCTCAGACATTTTGTATTTGCAAGAAGAAACCAAATCACTTGAGCAAGAGACAGTTTGTTTGTCCTCGCTATCGGTGTACACTTTTCCATCTGTTTCTACAGCTGAGTGAGTTTTCTTTGACTGTACAGGAGGGATGCAGGGGGCAGAAAATGTGCTTGCTGGTGGTGTGCATGTGGTGATCTTAACACTCATCTTTGTATGCTAGGTTTTTTATGTCAGGAACCTGACCATAAATAGTTTGGTTTGTCAGGGAAAAGTAAAGATCCTAAAGGAACCTTGGTGTTTATATGGATTGATCAATACAGGCTGAGAATGTTTTTTCCCATCATTCTTCATGCTGATAGTCTTCTTGAAAGACAGTCCTGTGATTTATGATTTGTTATGTTTATTTTACCTCATTTCCTTACCAATGAATCAGTGTTGGATGTAATTTCTTTTCCAGTCTGATTTTTTTTATTTTCTTATTATAAATGCCTTATTATATTAAATTCTGATTGTGTGACTAATTTAAGGCATTTCTCTTCAGTCAAGAGCTATTCTGTGCAGGTCTGGCTGAAGGTGTGAATTTCAGGTTCTACTAATAGTTGGGCAATATATACATAAACAGCTTTCAGAAATATGAGAAAGCCTGTGAAACAGAGTGGAAGCATTCCCATGCCCATTCAATGGGCATGTAACTTCCAAAAGTACTGGACTGAACTGTCTGTAGTTAATTAAGTACTCATGCATTTTTATAATTAATCTGAATGATCAGCAATACACCAGCGTAACTGGTACTTCATGCCAGCCATTTCAAAATAATGATAAGATTTTTCTACTTAATGGCATATAATCCTTGGAAACTACTGATCCAAGTAACAGGCCATACCTTGTTTCTCTAACATTATTGAAGGAAGAACTAGCCCCTTATCTGTATGGGAACGATAATGACATAGTGTATGCTTACTAGCTTTTCGCAAGACTACATCAAGTGTCCAAGTTGTGCTCCTAAGCTTTAAACATGAGTCCCACATGAGTTCTGCCTAATTTTAACGGTGTGTTGTGATCCAGAGGCTTCTGTAAGTGTGAAGAGAAAGAAAAGCGTTCACACTTTCTCTCTGCTAATAGCTGAATTACATATGAAAGATATAACCCAAAACCAACTTAGCAAGGCGAACACCTTCAAACAAGTGTTATCCTCTCCAATACACAGTTATTGAATAGTTTAGGGCTCTGACAAAAAGATGGGCAGACCTTCATTATCTTCTGGTAACCTGCGATGTTTACTGCCATTTGGGGCTGGATTTTTCAGACGGTCTGAGCAAACATATGCCATTTAGCATCACCTAAAAAACTGGCTTCCTCAGTTCCTAATGTCTCATGTGAATTGTCCCCTAACCACTAGATGACAAAGCTCCTTTTATCCAAACATACTATCTAGGCAGTACCAATTTACAATATTCAGAAGATGTGGTCATTTAATACTTGGATTTTTTACGTTGCCTCTGGTTTGCGAATATCCAATTTGCAGAGATAAGAAAAATAGCGACTAGTTTTATTAGAAGCGAAATTCAGCTTAGTCTAATTGATGCAATACTAGCAAGCCTGAGAAGGAAGAGCAAAACAAAAGTTGGCTTGGTGTCAGAGACTCACCCTCAGACAGATGTCTCAGGAGGGTATTGACTGACAGCCAACAAACCTCAACATGCAGCAAGATCCTGACTATTTGCAAGAAGGGTTCCCTCTGTGAGCGAACACTGCAAGAATCGGGCCCAGAAACGGCAATCAGATGTGATGGAAGAGCATGTTCCTCGCTCCTACCAATACCTCAATTACAGTGTATGAGAATGCTGCCAGTGTGTCTTGTTTTCTTAAATCCATTTTACGTCTCTAGTGGGGTAAACCTTGCTTAAATTGTGTACAACAGACTTTTATTTTGCTTTGGGGCGGGGGGGGGGGAAAAGTGGCCTAGTATACCAGAATAGATATGCTGAGAGAATCCTTAAAAAATAAGACAGCCCTCCATGACTGCAAAGCACATTTTGAGCTGAGTAATTTGAGGATTAAACAGCCCATGATGTGGCTGGTTTTACAGAAAGTCTAATTTGATAATGAAGTGTTCTCACACAATTTAGGCTTTTCACATGCCTGCTAAACACAGAGGTGTGGTGTGTGCTAAATAAGATTATGTTCTAAAAAATACTTGCGTTGGACATGTAGCTCTGGTGGAAAGCAGCAGTACGATGCTGGACCCTGCATTTATATCAAAATTATATCCTCGTAACACTCAAAACAATCGCTTTTACTATTTCCTTTTTCACCATAAGATTAACTCTGAGTCTCTCACTTAGTGGTCTTGGCTTGAAAATCAGCTTTGAGGTTGCAGCATTCATTACAGAATGGCTGAGGTTGGCAGGGACATCTGGAAATCGTCTAGCCAACTCCTCTGCTCCAGCAGGGGCAGCCAGAGCAGGCTGCCCAGCACCATGTCCGGATGGGTTTTGAATATCCTCAGGGATGGAGACTCCGCAGCTAAAGCCGGTCCTAGCAGCGGTAGCTGAAGGTGCCCAGGAGAACGAGTGGGGGGCTGAGGCAGAGGTGTTGGCAGGCAGTTCGCGGAGGAAGGCTGCATAAGGTCAGTAACGTCTGTGCCAAAGTATTTTGCCTTGGCTCTGACTCTTACCCAACTAGTTTGAGAGACGCTTTCACATAGGAAGATAATAATTTCCCAGGTTTTCAGAAGGTGGTGATACATGCACCAGACATAAATTCTTATCTCATCTAAGAATCCCAGTGGAGCAGCTGGGACTCCAGGAATTGAGAGACTTCACTTTCCTCCTTCTCTCCTTACCCTGCAGGTCTTTCTGTCACACATCCCATTCCTTGTAGAACTGCAAAGCCTTGGAGGAAATCTGATGAGAAGAGCTTTTACCAGGAGACTTTCTGTATATTTTACATCCACTGGAACAGAAAATCAGGGTCAATTTAGAGAGAATTTGATTGATACTGCTTACAATCAAAGCCAAAGCTAGACAGCACAAGCCAGGCACCTGAGAGGCAACCCAATTTTAGCATCATTTGATTTAAACTTCATAGGACATTGCAAGTCTGGGCACATATTTTTCCCCAGTGTCATACACTGACTCCATCAGGGTCAAACAAATAAAACTTTATTTGAAAATTCCTTACTTGTCTACTTCTGTTTGCCTTAGTGCAAAATTGATGTGACAGAGATTTCTGAAAACCCTTTCTTCCTGCAGGGATTAATTCTGGTGGGACTTTGTGTGTTAGGGTTTTTTATAATCTCTGCTGGCTGTGAAAAAGGACTACAGCACCTATGGAAATGATCATGCCGTTTGCTTCTGTCGTTGCAGTCAGTTTTCAGTGAAAATAGAAAGACAAAAACACCATGGGCTGAAACTGGTGCATGACGGGAGAACTCAAGGCTGGATTTTTATTGTCTTTAAACCCCCACGTTTCTAGTTTCCTGCTTCTCTACCACCTTCGTTCTTTTAGGCCAAGCAAGAGATGGGAAACCTGGGAGGTGAATGGAGAGCGTACAACAGCAAGAATTGATCCGCAACTCTTGAGTCTGACCTATGAAGGGATTATACGCTGAACGTCACTCCCAGCTATGCCCTGGAGTGGCATTTGAATGCATGTTGGAAGGGGCAGCCATACATAGCAGCCAGGAGGGTGGAGGGGTTGGCTCTGCCTGCCTGTGCTGGCACGGCCGCTCAGAAAGGCTCGCGGCAGTGACTAGCAGGGTTTCACTCTGCTGCCAAGTCTCCTTTCTTGTTTGGGTGCTTCGTCCTGCTGACCAAGTAGATGTTAGCTGAACTGGCTGAAGTGTTTTATTTACCATGGAAAGGCAAGAAGATATTTTAGGTTCACGTCACCAACCAGAATCTCTTCCAACGTAACATCAGTTTATGGCAGATACAAATCTTTAAAAACACGCAGCATCTTTTGTGCATAGAATGACAAGGGTTATGCAAATATGAGATGTTCTTCTGAAGTGACTTACGTTTATGAAACACCCATAAATTTCCTGAAGGTTTGCAGTACCAGGACACAACAATAAGCCACCAGCAGTTTTCATAACAGTGATCACAGACAAGCATGAGATCTATTTTGGAAGATGCTTCATGCCTTCCTGTAGTTCAAGATTTTTATTCCTGCTGTAAAGATCACCTACGAGCTACCTAGGGCTAGTGTTTGAAACCCCATTTTCCATTTGGTAAAGACAGAAGAAAAATAAGCAACAGCAGGTAACATTTGGCTGCTTCTATTAACCAGCATAACGTGGAGGACAGCTTCGGTGGAAGGTATGTAGTGGTGCCATATTTACTAAATGATATTTTTAAACCTGAGGACTAATCTCGTGATTCCTTATGTGGAATGTAATATGTAGGCACTTGAACTTCCTCTGTACCTATGACTTCCCTGTACTTCTTCAGGACTGCCACATCCCTGCCCCTGCAATTTTGCTACCGTCTTTATGGAAATGGTTAAATTGTTAAGACTTAAGGTTCTTACAGGAGCAGCCACAAGGGAACATTGGCCATACTGGATGTGACAGGACATTTGTTACTAACAACAGTGAGGACAGGCGTTTCTTGTCTCTCGAGACAAATATGCTGGTGAGAAGTAGCACTTCATTTGGGACTTTCAAGAGTGTATTTTAAATTGCAATGGCTTTGAGGGGGTAAAAAAATCAGTGCTGGAACTCTTTATGCATCCAGGTACATCTAAATTTCCCCTGGGGATGGGATGACTTAACTGTCATTTCATGTTTTACATTCTTGCTTTAAATCAGCTATTTCATTTAAATAAAAAGGTTCTATATTCTGGGATGGAAATGCAGCTGCTTCAAGTAACCCTGCAGCATGTTGATTTATTACTGACTATATTCTCCTTCAAGGAGAAGATTCCTTAAGAAGACATTCTACACCCAGCCCCATATTTCCTGCTACATAACACTTTACATTAATCTCACCGTATCCACATCCATGAAATTTGGGAGGAAAAAATGGAAAATAAGGTAATTACATATTTGGATAAATACATTTGCAGGATTTAATGCTTTGTGTTCACATGAATAAACTATTCTGCTGTCTGCTATTAGAGATGTTAAGAGAAAAGTTACCTATCTGAAAAGCATCTTTTCTGCATAAATTGAGAAATGAAAAGATTTTCAAGTTTCCACTTCTACTTTTCCAAAACTGTAACTGTCAGTAAAGCTACGCTTAGGATGTACCTTTAAAAAAACAAAAAAAAGACTTCTGAAGGGGAAAACATCTCTTTCTGCTGAGAATCTTTACATTTGCTTTTCAAGTGTTGAAAAAACTGCTTCCAGTTGCATTTTTCCTATTAAATTTAAAAATGAAGGCTATAATGTTATATACCTTTGTATGATCATGGCTTAAAAAGGATTATTATGCACTAAAATTGGATGAACTCTCCCGAGGCTGGTTAGCATAACTTTTCACCAACTTAATGCTGGTTTCGTTCATGCACAAACTGCACTTTGTAAATTCCAGCAAGCACTTGCGCACACAGGAAAACCTGCCTTTGTATTGGAACAAGTGTAAGCAGCTCACATTAATTTTTAAGGAAGTGTCTGTCCTAACAGTTCCAGTGTTATTAATGTGCAGTCAAAATCTTACTGAACTGAGCTCTAATAGTAAATCAGAAGTGGATGGTGATGGTGGAGTTTGGCTGTCTGAGCAGAAGAAAGGAGTAAGAAGTTTTCCCAAACTACATATTTCTACAATCAATATTGTTATGATGGAAACAAGGTTGATGCTTTTTTATTTCAAATCATAAATGTATTTTGCTCAAAAAGATCCAGCTATGTTGAAGCAAAGGTTGCACAGGCTCATAAACTTCTGCATGGTTTGGCCATCAGGGAAGGACCATGAACTACAGGATTTTGAGTTACATATGGATTGTTGGGACCAATAGGCATGTAAATAAACAGCTGAAGCTGAACAATGTTAATATACCCCAATGACTAATAATGTTCCTCAACAGACTGTACTACCCAAAATCTGATAGCTGCTTTGTGCAGGACACTGCCATCGTGACTCCTAGTGCTGCTAGGAACCAGGAGAAAGAGACTGAACTAGAAGGAAAATCCACTTGTCCTTCCTGGACACCATGTCTTTCCTTGTCTCTGGTATTGAAGGAAAGGCTTTTTGTGGAAGAAATGGGGAGGGACGGCTGACAACTGGCTGTGGTTTCTTACACAGGGCGGGCACATGGTTCGTTGCTGGATCCCATTTTTCCCCTGGAAGGACAATTCATGCAGTTAAACAAATGACCTGAGGTCTTTCTTCATCAGGGCAGTTTGAAATTCATGAAATTCATGCTCATATATAACAACAAAAGGTAAATTGGGATAGAGGCTGTTAATAATGTCATCCGCTCAGTGGAATCAGGGAACCATCGTCACTACTGCACATGAGCACACTGTGGTCTGCTTCCAACAGCAACCTTAGAGAAGAGCTGTACTTTAAATAAAGAGCAAGACTCTTCCAGTACTATGTAGTTGCTAGGCCTCGCCTGGGTTGTGCGTATGTCTATACAATATAATGGTCTGGGATGTACTAATTGTTACTGCAGGATCAATATGAAAAAAGAATTCATTCCCTGCTCACACCAACATCTGTGTTGGCCTAAAAGCAGCTGAATGGTAGGAAAGAAACAAAAGTTAAACACACCTTATATTACTAGCTGCTCTTAAATGTCACTGCTTAAAAGCAGCTATTTTAAATTAACAATCCCACTAAATCAGTTTTTCACTGCTTTCACCTGGAGACCTGAATTTAAAATCATAAAATCTCCCTGCAGAAGTGTGTTGTTGGAATACGATCAGGCCACTTCTAAGATAAAATGTTGTTATACCAGCATGTTAAGATGTAATTTTCTCCTTTTATTGCCTGAATAGCAAAAAAAAGAAAAAAGGTAAAAAAGAAAAACGGGGAAAAAAGAAAAACAGAATTTAAAAAAGATAAATGAGATACAGATTTCAAACAAAGTGTTTCTCTAATTGGATATTTCTGTAACAAAAAGTTATAGTTATATATATAGCATAGTATATATTGACTCATGGTGTTTTAGGATAAATATTGGAACTATTTTATACATAGTGTTCATAGAATATGATGCACTGAAATAAAAAGGGTTTTTATGGCTGTGAACTCAAGCCCAATACAACCAGTCAAACATGTCAAGTAGGGCAGATCAGTTACAAATGCTCCTTCTATACAGGTCTTTAATGAATAAAACTTCTCCCTACATAGTGTGACAGCCTAGTTTTTAAGCTTACTTGGTGGTGTCAGTTGAATCACTGCTAAGTATGAACTGTCACGTCTAGCAGACAAGTGTAAGACTCTGTATAGCTGTTACCTGGTTTCATTTGTTATAGACTAGTCAGTAATATCAGTCCCATATACCATTTTTTCCCCAAATGCACAGGGGAGGAAATCCCTGTGTTTATAGGAATTCAGAAGAACGTAAAATTACATTCTTCCCCTTTTGTACACAGCTTATGTTATTTGCTTTTCATATTATATTCCTTAAAATAAACTACTTTAATGGGTGGGCTTTTTTCCCCAATTACTTAAAAAGAAACATGCAAAGCAAATTAGCACTTTTGTGAAATGAGATGGGTAATTTTAGAAGAGGCTGCTGCTTGTAATTTATTATTATTATACAATTCTTATTTTTAGAAGACATCTCAGATAATAAATCCTCATTTACATTCACATCCTCTGCCTCTGGATTTGAAGAAGCATCTTAATTTCAACAGCAGTTGAGATGATGATGAGCGTCTCTCTCGGACCTCTGTGTTAACACTCGCTTGTCCTTAAGTTCTGATCAGTATAATTTTGCCATAGCCGAGGAAAGTGCCTTGCCTTCCCTCCCATTGCTAAGTAGGGCGAATGGCAGGAGGTGTTCATCCCGTCACGGGTCAGAAGTCAGCTGGGTCACTAGCAGGACATTTTGATGCACTCTGGTAAAACCTATGGAGCAGAAACTCTAGTAGGAAGGTTTCCAGGTGCCCTAGATTGCAAACAGTGATTGGGCTTGTTTTCAAAAAACACCGTATAATTCAGAAAAGAAATGTACATTACAATTTCTGGAGGAATCAGACCTCAGAAAGGCAGACAGTGAGAATTTAATTTGCCTTCCATGTGCACCAGAATGAACTCCTGTTATTTGTATGATTAAGAAGCTGGACAGGTTATTAATTAACTGGATACTTAACTCTTACCAGATCTTATACAACGTTATCATATGGAGCAGTGACAGAAACTCCTCAGAGCTCTGCATGCTATGTCCTGCAAGTTCATTCTGTTTCATTTCATTTCTGTGGTTGTTTCCTTTCATACTGAGAGAAAAACACAAGAAATACTGAAATGGATCAGTGGCCTGCCTTAATATCAGAGCAGTTCTTTTTATGCAGGACATCAGTCTCTCTGCTTCCAGAAGAAATACCGGACCATGTCCTCCTGACGGGGAGCAGCAGCTCCCCTGGAGATGGCACTGACACAAGCTGCGCTCAGACAAAGGCACAGTCCCGGTGATTTCACCAGTATCTTCCATCCACAGCTTTCTGTCCCATCTGGGCCTTGATATTTACTGTATCATTGCCAGAACCCTGACAGAAAGAGAAGCAGCTCCACTGACACAGCAGATGAGAGGATCCTCCCAAAACATTTTAGCACAATGACTCATGGTGGAAATAGCTAAGAATGGTGGAGGTACTTCTCTGACCATAAACACACACTCCCTGATAGACTAGGGATGCACTGCTGTGCAGGTTGTAAAAAAAAAAATGCTCATGCTGAAACACCAGCTCTGCAGCAGCTGCTGTAAAACCTGAACTTCAGACAGAGGAAAGAAGACAATACCAAATACAATTGTACAAGGCACACAGGAGGGTTGGCAGCAGTCTGAAGACTCAGACTAAAAGATAAGGTAAAACAATTTCCCAGGGATGGACCACTGCTCAGCTTTTGACATGTACAAAGATGCAAAATGTAAGTACCATGAACTCCTCAACCTGTGCGAGCAGGTTTTATAATGCAAACACTCAGAGGCCATTAGCTACAGCAGTGCTCCCTGGCAAGGCTGCAGTAAGACCATGCAGGGTATGTGGGATGCCTATGTGCATGTGGGACGCCAGACGTATCCTTACCAACCTTGTCCAAATTCTGAGCCAGGCCTGGGGATGAAGGGCAAGTGACATAGGCTACTTACAGTGAGAGAATTATCATGGCATGAAGCTGGGTAGCTGATTATCTCCCATATGGGCAAAGGAGTAATCTACAGCAGACAAGAGCTTGAAGCGGTCATGAATTCCTTCAAAAGAGTTGAAATGACATGTACTGATTCCTATATCATCTTCTGGAACACTGGGGGAATGAAAATTGACTGCATCAGCAGCACTACTGTAAATCATAAACAGGACAATCTCCTTAAAGAAAACTCTACTGATTTCCTTGGGATAAACTCCTGATAATCATGAGGAGTTATAAAACATTTTGTTCCTCTGCTCATGTCTTTCCAAGTCTTAGACAGGCAGCTTTAAAAACAGAAATATAAATCATTATAATCAAAGTAGGGAGTAATATTATATTTTAATGGTAAAATAATATCAAGACTGCAATAAATTATACAAAAACAGCATTAGAAAACCTATCTAAGATGTTGAATTATTATCTGAGGTGAAGTTGTAGAGTTATAAGTTCATAAATAATAATGAAGCTTCTGTTGGCAACATAAGTAACGTTTAAACTGTAGAGTTTAAACTCGGTTTTTACTGAACAAGAGCTTAAAAAGAGGAGAGACATAGTGGAGAGGGCACAGCCTGAGATAAAGCAGCTCTCACCATCCCCGGGCTGTGTGGGGAATGGCAGAGTCCCCTACATTTGAAATGTAAGTTAACAGGCAAGTGGTGCAAGTCCTGAGCATCGATAATAGCATCTCTAACCCAATCAACCTAGGGAAGTCTCTGAATCCTGGAATATCTGGCAAAGCAAAACCCAAACTTGCATTTAAAAACGAGCTCCCATTTCCCTTTGCGTGTAACCCCAAAGAGTCTGACCTGTCAATGACATCTTAATTCGCACTTGCTCAGGTGCAAGTGGCACCTCCTCAGAGTGGTTTGATGAAAATTTAAGGGTACGTCTCAAGCCTGATCATGAGAAAAGGCCAAGCGTGACCTGAGTGATGCACTCCTGTAAGCTGATGTTGCTGGGTCAAAAGACCATGCGCTGCAGATACCAGCTGGTCTCTGGGGGCTCCCGCTACGCCTGAGAGGGTGATCCATCACCTCGCTTGCTCCCTAACGTTGCAATGCCGGTGGGAAAACCCTGGCAGTGCTAGACTGAGGCTGGGAATGCCACCTTTAACTCATGCGACTTTGAACTGATGTTCCCAGCTGTCCCAAGGGACACTGCAAACTGCCAAAGTGAGGGACTGCGCTTTGCTTGCATCGCTCCCAGCTGCTGCCGAAGGAAGGCTTTCCTCTCCTCCCTCCTGCAAGGCTCTGACAACTCTGAGACAAATACATCTGGGAGAGCTAAAAAAATCCTGTGGAAGTCTTATCTGGGTATCAGCACCATGCTTATGTTTAGTAGTAAGCTTCAGGTGAACTATGCCTATAGCTTGCTGGGCTTCTTGAGTTTATAAGTGGTTACAAATGAAGATCTGAATAGAAAATACACTGTAATCCGGAACACAGATCTGTTTCTAATGAAAAACAAAGCTAAAAGAGGGCTCAGCAAACAGGCTTCCCCTGGCTGGAGAACAGAGACTGATCTCAAACTGGTGCCTCCACAAGAAAGCAAACCTCACATCTGCAAACACTTTTGGTACTTCCTTTCCATAATAGTTTTAACAAGAGGCTTCAAACATGATGGCTGAAAATCTTACCATGCCGAACCCACGGCAAAACTGCCTGGGCTCCCATGCATGGAGTTACATGCACGATGCTCTGTATGTGTGTTTGTTTATTGATTTATATCTATATATAATTTTTTGGATACAAGTGATTTAAATCTTGGCATACCCTGGGCAGGTAAGTAGGATTAAATCCATCAAACTTATAGCCTATGTAAATCCAAGAGAAATTATATGACTTGTTAAGGGCTGCCTAGAACACTTTTGGTAGAAAACAGCTTGAAGCTGAGAGTGTCTATTTTTCAGGTTGATGGAGCTTGTGCATGAGTCATCAGTCTACCAAAACCTCTTCTAATTCTCCCCCGTTCTTTACCTGTATGTTGAATATTCAACCACGCATTCATGGATGCAGACTAGAAAAGTTTTTATTCTGCAAGCAAAAATCTACACTTTCCAGCTTCTCAAACTCAGTTGATTTTTAATCTAAAAGGGAAATCATTTTTAGGGAATGTTTGATTCAGGTTAGATTTAGAAAAGGCTGGACAGACTTTGAATCACATTGTTAAAAGTTAGCGACCTTGATATGTGCCTTCAGATGCCGTGAAAGAGGAGAGAGAGTTCATACTCCTGATAAGCGGTCTTTTTAAAAATAAACAGCAAGCAGTGAGGAAGTTACTGTTGCATTTAAATTACCTATTTATTTAAAGTAACCTTCAAGACCTGATATTTACTTTTGCTCGAATAGAATTTATCATGAGAAAGAAAGTTGCATAGTTAGTGAGACTACATGGACATTTAGCTATTTTTCCTATTTATTAGTGTAAATATTTTTATTATCATCTTCTTTGTTGACTAGCAGCTTGCTGTGAAGGAAGAAGCCACAGAGTATTCTATTATGCAAAAAGACAAGAAAGCTTACACTGGATTTCTGACCTCAAATCTGTCTTTTGTCAATAACACTGACAGCATTTTATCTTTGCGGAGCTGAACACTATCTGCCAAAAGAAAAGCTCCTTAAATAAAACAACAACTGAATATAACCATTCTGCCCTCAGCCAGCTGTGAGCTGTTGCAACGATCCTTGCAATTAATGATGATAGCACGCAGCAGTGACTCACGGGGATTGCTTCAATATTTGTGATGGGTTCATATTTTTCTGAGTTGCAGTGGAACTGTCCTGTGCTTAGGCAGAAAGCTTCCCACCAGAGCACCGCTGGGTGCTGGAAATCTGTTGTCCTGGTTTTTAAGCATGACTTTGTTTATAGGGTGTCTGGAGTGACGGTACAAAAATGAGATGAGCTGAAGGAGGTGGAGGGTGAGGGTGTCAAGGATGGAAGCGGAGGTACCAGCTCCCTATGGAGAACACAGCCAGCTTTTTCCAGTTTTTGTTTTTTTTTTAATCACACTTGAAAATCACTTGGGAATCTGATCGGCGGTCCAATAGCTTTTTCTATTCTGTTTTGTTCTTGTTTTATACACGTTCAAAACTGCTTCTTCATGACACAGGTTTTGTCAGTTCAACAGCTTTATGCTATCTCCTCTGCCCAAGAGCACACTGTGAGAGGTGTGGAAGCCCTGAGACTGCTGTCACCTCTGAAAAAATGTGATGTTTGTCCCTGGGGCACCGGTGGGGTATGACCTGAGTGCTCTGCTGCCACAGCAAGGCCTGCTGGCTGCAGTCTTTGGGGAGGACTTCCCCAAGCAGGCTGGTGCTGGTGGTGACTGACTGCACTTGGCACTGTGGGGTGGGGTGGGGAAGGAGGATTTAAGCAAGGTGGATGCTGTTGCAGGCAATCGGTATCAGCTGCCCCTGCCTTTTATCTCACACACTCCCAAGATGTACACATTTGCAGTTGACAGTCCCCACATTTTGGCTGGGTCAAGAAAAGCAAGAAGGACTTGGAGCTTTTCTTCTGCGGACATTATCTAATGTTCTGGGTTCTCTCCAGAATTTAGTCCTTCCTAAGTACAAGTAAAGCTTTTGGAGACAGTGAGCCCAGTACTTGCCCCAGTAAGTTTTCTGTCCCTTCAGAATGTACAGAAGTCTGGGGACTCAGGGCAGCATCCAAACCTGTACATCTAGGAGTACATTTGATGGCCCCAATTAATCTAGCAGCTAAATTTGGAAGGGAAAGAGCACTATGGGCTGCCTCTCCTCAGAGGCTGCCAGGACAGGGAGAGGAGAAGCTTTGCAACTTATACTGGTACAGGTAGCAGGTGATCTGAGTTCAGGCCACAGTGACCGCATCACAGGAACTAGTGTTTAAACATGGAACCTCAAATCATTTCAGAAAAAATTCAAATCCATTGAAAAACTAGCAAAAAGCTCTTAAAATGCGCAGGCTAGAATAAGCTTTGAGATGGTCTCCATGAAGGATCAAATAAATTTTCTTCTACATAAGGTCTTTGCTTTTGCAATGAATAAAAGCACTCCCCTTTTCACATCCACAGCTTCTACCTTACCTCCCCTCAAAAACCTGTGGTAGCTGTGTAGTCCTCTTTTCCCTTTTCTAAGTTCTCCAATGCCCTCTGCCCTCTAAAAGCTTTGACACAAAAGGTGGCTATTTATTAGAGGGGTTGTGGAAGTTCTAGGTTAGCAGGACTTTAGTTTACATCAAAGCTGAAACGCCTCTTGAAAGAGTTTCCTGAAGGGGTCCTTCCCCTTCTTTTTCATCCTGTAGAGGGAAGAGCTGCACCACATGATTTTCACAGGTACAATTTATTTACAAGCAAAATCCACGTCCTGCTTATCCATACAGCCAGCTGACAGATGCTTGTTAGCAGGTGAAAAGAAGGCTACTTGTTAAAGTGCAGCTGCTTCAATATTTTTTTGCCAGCTGCATATCAGACACCACCTGGCAGGAATTTATTCATTAGATATTACTCTAAAAAACAGCAATGTGATGAATTTAAAATGTTAATTTGGAATGTTTTAAGGACTAGGTAATTGATGAGGAAATACAATGCTAATTTGCTGTGACTGGTATTGCTAGTGGCTATAATATTTGATTACTTTTCTAGGTTTGCAAATGAAAGAGCCATTGTCATTCTGAAACAATAAAATAGCAACAATCTTTTCCCATATTTATTAGTAAATAAAGGACATGGTGGATTCTAGGTCACAGAGATTCAGCTGAACTGAGGCTCATGGTAGAAAGTTAAACTTCTGTTAATAGCTGGAGAAAGTGCCTGTATTCTTTCTGTTAACATTTTATCTCACCATAATGTGACAATCTGAAGATCTCTTAAGGGAATTGTTCACAATACCTTCATTTTACCTTCCTGGGTTGTATTTTTAATGAAGCTACTTGTCCTTTCCTCAGTTTATTATAAGTTAAAAAAAAAGTATTGTAGGAGTGAATGTAAATCTCTAAGCATAAGTCAATTTCATCCAAGTTATAAAACCCAATCATGGAGACTTATCCAAAATAGAAAACCTGGGTTTAAGTGAAATATATCATGTATAAGGTATTCAAACTGGAATAAATGAACCTACTTCCTTAATGGTGTAAGTTTTCTTTTCCTTTGCCTCTTAAAAATATAACAATCCTCTCTCCCACAAGGCTAATCTGAATCCATATATCAACAACAGCGGAAAAAAAGAATTTCCAGGAAAAGAGTTCATTTATAAGACTGGGATTCAGCTCCCAAAGAGCATAATTCAGTTCTGATTATTATATTACTGGATGTCTTCTTGGATAATTAATAGATGGGATAATCTGTAATATATAATTACAAGAAGACCAAAGAATTTTGATCTAATTTATTGACTTAGTATTTTATGAAATGAAAATTCATTATAAAAAAGAGGAAGTCTTTTTTTGTTTGACCTTCTCTTTATCTAATTGATACTCCTTAGATACTTCCATGTCCATTTATTTTCTAACCATGTCATATGTGCTCTGTAGAAGTGGCTAAAGTCACATGGACTTTCTGCTATCACTTATTTTCAGTAGTAGTGTAGCTCCAGGGCTTCAGGCCGTAAGAAGTTTTAAAATATAATGTTCCTTTTCTCTTCCTCTTTACTCTGACCCCTGAAGGTGAAGCAACATCTCCTGAAGGTTAGAGAGATGTGGCTTTAGAAGTGCCCTTGCATCGTGGCAAAGCAAGCAGGCACCTGGGTACGATGTAAAGTCAAGGGAAAAGACTTGAGGTGCAGTGAAACAGAAAAGTTTGCCTGAGGTTTTCAAGAAACGCTGAACCTTCCCCTATTAAATCTTTCCTGATACAAGGGAAAATACAATCATCTTAGTTTCACCACAAGGAGGATAAGGCACCACCTTTTGCAGGTTTCAGGAGCATGGGACACAGTAAAAGGCATTACATTTGTTGGATTTCCAGGCATGATGTTTGCCTGGAAATCATGTCTTACCAAATAGATTTTTCCTTTCAAAATTCTTATAGTCCTGATGTATTCTGAAAAAAAATAGTCATAACAAAAAAAAATTTTCCATTTGCAGAAGTAGTGAAGTCAGGCTGAGGTTTCTGAAGAAATTCAGGCCTTTTGCTTGAGGAAAGCTGAGGCTGTAAATCCCAGGAAGATTCTGGGTGTAGAGCTAGTCTGGAGAGAAGGATGCGACTGTGCAACACCTGGCTGTACAGAGGCTGGCTGATGCCAACAGGGCTGGAGGAGAGGAGCTGCTTTGCCTCTGGTCCTCTCCAGCCTGTCAGCACTTCCTAAAGCAGCAAATATGAGAGCCAGCGATTCCCACTTCCCATGCCCATGAGCCTGTCCAAAGCTAGCTGTTGACAGAAGGCATTCAGAATTTAAAACTGAGGATGAAGGGAAGCACCAAGTCCCGTGCTGCTGCATGGCTTGCTTTGCTCAAAACTGGGGTCTCTGAGGCAGCACATTTGGGGCACTACTGATACAAACACTTGTAAAGGCAAAGGTGAACCCAGAACATTTCTATGTGGCAGCCAGGAACATGCTTAGCTTAACCAAGGCTGCTTGAGGGCAGTTTTCTTTCTCTGTTGTCTTTCTTTCACATGCTACCATTACAAAACACCTCAGCTGGCCTTAGGATGAAAGATGTAGTAACATATCACTGCCTTTTGAGATTCCCTGTTATGTCCTTGATAGATATCCGTGACTCTTTGCAACTCCGTAACCAGAGCAGAGTGCACCTACACTCAAGATTTCCCACAAATAAATCCCACGTGCAAAGCAAGCACGTTGCACTAACCTGCTGCTAGACATAAACCTTCTAGCAGCAATAAAATGTTAAGCATGTGAGTGAAAATTCCATTGAAGTACACAGTTCTGCATAGTTTCATCCATCTCCTTTTCCCTAATTTCATACTTTTTCAAGAGAAACGTTTTTTTTTTTTCAGTTTTCAGGTATTTTATGTAAGCCACACCAATATATTTCAGGCTGGTAAACATATACAATTAAGGAATGAATAAAAACTGTTGTCCTCATAAAATCTGATCAAAATTATACTTAGTTTTATTTCAATTTAGATTTTTTCTCAGATGTGTATTTATTTAAAATATCCCTGTATAATCATCACTTCTGTGTATTTACAGGGGTCAGTTCTGCTACCACCGAAGTCACTAGCAAGAACAAATCAGTAGAAAAAGCCAGACTGGACTTTATAGGCAATAGTAGAT
The DNA here is from genome assembly GCA_035590275.1 of Ibycter americanus. Lineage (NCBI taxonomy): Eukaryota > Metazoa > Chordata > Aves > Falconiformes > Falconidae > Ibycter > Ibycter americanus. The sequence goes on from JAVJGI010000050.1 coordinate 62,194,779, forward strand.
GAGATTGGCTATATAGTAAATTAATTACTGGAAGATATTTCTTTCTAGTATTTGGAACTGAAATAGTACAAAAGAAACTTTGGTGGCTTCTGACTAAATTAAAACAGGAAAAGGCATTTTCTTTCTATATGTTCATTCAAATATTCCAATGCTCATTCTATACGCTGCTTAATTACAGAGATCTAATTGAGTAAAATGAAAGAATTGTGCAGATCTGAAGAGTGATAATGAAAGATTAACTTCAGTTCTCCAAAATCAGAAGACTTGGATTAAAAGTAATGTGATTTTTCCCCTACTATTTTTTTACTTAAAGTTGAAAAATGAACTAAAGAGCTGCTTAGCTAAAGGTCATTAAAAAAAAAAAAAAAAAAGGAGCAGAGAAAAATTATGGCATATTTTCAGATCAGTTGTTTCAGCATCTTATAAGCCCAATCTGCTCACAGGACAGTGAGTGTTGGTATGAACTAGATAACTATCTCATCAGCTTCGTACTGCTGGTGCATACAGGGAAGCTGTACAGAAACTCTCCAGCATGACGACTATTTATCTTTACATTCACCAACACAGCATAGCAACACTTTTCAATCCTGTACATGCTTACAAAGCTGTCTGTAGAGTTGCATGTGCACCTATGTGTCTGCACACAAACACAAACACATTTATATTTAAGGGACATAAAAATTCTACAGAAATTAATGGAAGACATTCCTCTTCTCCTCAGGGAAAGGAATGCATTAACCATGTGAAGAGACAATAGGGAGATATAAGAATTTTTAGTGTGATTCATTCAACCAATTAAGATGCCTAATTTATAAAGAGGTGAACTGCACCCTAAAATTATTAATTTCTCTCCACCAACTGTAAATGGAATTTAGGTCATTTGTGGGTAAGTACAGTTGTTCTGATGGAGCTGCTCAAATGTAATATGGAGACACAAGGATGGCTGACTCTGCTAACAGGACAGGCAATTCTATCCTAAGAAATAGTGAGTCAAGAAAACATTTGGCATAAGCCATCAGTATGAGCTTCTGACTACTAAGCATTCAGGAATTACTAGGAATACATAAGCACTGAACAGGAAAGTTTAGTACATGGTTTTTGCTGGTTCTTAGCTGTTGCCAGAGAGCTCCAGTAAGTTCTGGTGTCACAGAGAGGATATCTTAAGTGGATTCAGAGAAGAATAATGAAAACAGTTCTGAGACTGGAGAGAATGCTATATTATGCGTTATTTAAGGGATGAAAAGTATTTGGTTAAGTAAAGAGGAGATTATAGAATAATTTTATTACACTCTTTAAGAACCCAAACGAGGGACAGCAATTTGACTTTGAAGGCTCTCCATCCTTGCAGGCAAAGTTATATGAATAAATTGAAGTCTAGAGTTTGAAACTAAATTCAAAATAGAACTAAACCACGCTTTTAAAACAGTCGGCTGGAACAAATTAATGAAAGTAATGGGGATTTGCTGGTGATTTCAAGTCAAGGTTCATATGTTTGCTGTAATGCAAGTATTTTTGTTGCACCTAAAGCTAGAATTAATGCAGGATCGTCATCTGTTCCCAGGGTCTCAGGCCAGACAGTAAAAGTTGCCCTCACTATCCTCAAAATTAAGAGAAACTGATGCTTTATTCTAGTTTTGTTTGAAGTCTTGAGTTATCTCTGTTAAAGGGCTTTTTCCTACACAAGCAGAAAGCTGCTGAGGCAGACAGATTTGCTGCAAGACTAGTCGTCGGCAAGACCACAACTAGTTGTTGTTATTCCACCTGGGAGAAACTTGTGAATCTGCATCTGAAATACGCAGCTGGTGCATTCAGGCACACACGATGGATGCAAAAAAGGTGATGGGGGTGGGCAACACAAGGGGAAGGGATTTACTGTCCCCATTCCCTAACAGGGAGTTTTGGAGAAGGCAGAGCCAGGATCTTCTGGGAGGGGTGGAGTGGAAGCATGGACAGCAAAGGCTGCAAGTTACAGCAAAGGAAATTCTTGCTCCATGCACTGAGGAAAACAAAACACAGCCAGGGTGGAAAGCGCTGGATCAGGTAGCCCGGAGAGGCTGTGGAAACACTGTCTTTGGAGATTTTCAAAACTTGACAGGACAAGGCTCTGAGCAGGGTGTTGCACAAGATGACCTCCAGAAGTCCCTTCCAACCTAAATTATTCTGTGCTAAGATTCTATTAATTTGGGGTACGTGTTGTAAATAGAAGCTCAACCATATGGAATAATTAGCATTTACTCTTTATCATCAAAAGTAAGTATTTCAATACATACACAGTCATTCATCTTGTGGGAAGATGTCACTTTGAACTCACTCACTCACTACATAAAACACGCTGCAGTAAAGTGGATTTTTCCTGCCTGTAATTATAACAAAATAAAATACTTGTTTGTTTCACTTCTTTTCTTATCAAGCTCTTGCTTACAAATCCAAAGCAAAGTCAAAAACACTGACCTCAGAAGCATGATTAATCCATTTGCCTGAGAAGTAAGAATATTTCTCTGCCTTGAAAACATATGTGTAAAGAAATCTCAATGGCCTGAAATTTAATCAAATATCTGCGGTTTCTGAATGTTATGGAATCACTGTAGTTTTCTGTGTCTTGCTTTAGCACTTTTACATACGTCGTGATCTAGAGAAAAGAAGCAATGCTTTCCACTGCAAATGTAGTTTTTCTATATAAGGAGGCAACTGCTCTCCCTCTGTTGCTGTTAAGTGGAGGCTTCCAACAAGGCCAGAGTAAGACAACAACGAGGTTTGGAGCACACTGCAAAAAGCAAGTCAATCCAACAGCAAGAGATGAGCTCCCGAGACTATTTTAATATGTTGAAAACCAATGGATATTTATTTTAAAAGGATTAGGTTGTGGTTTTTTGATTTATTTCCCATTTAACTTTTTATAGTTAGAAATAGATGTTTCAAACTGTAAGCAGTCACCTTTCTCTAGAGCAGTGCTCCGATCCTTTAACTTTGCTGGGTAACTATCGAAAGACCTTTCATCTGAAAGGTCATCCAGATGAGCAAGTTTTTATCATTTCTACATATCACAGCCAATGTTTGCATAGAGAACTAAAAGCAAAATAATAAGAGTTCAATTGATCTTTCAGTTCATATTGTTACTGTTGTTTCTTCTTGTGAATTATTCAATTTTCTCCGTTAAAGCAATTATAAAAACCCACCTCACCAAGCCCTGTTTTCACCACTGTGACTGTATGCAAACATGCACCTTGGTCATACATATACTGGTTACTTTCTCCCTTAGCATGGCAATTGTCCACAAGCATCTGAACATGAAGACTAAAGGGGCAGGGTTCTGTGGATATTTCTGTGGATGTTTTTGACACAGCTGCCTATCTGGTCCCAGCTGTGGAGTGAAGAGTGTACAGCATGCACGACAAAGTTACTCTTCACAGAATCTGAACTGATGCCTAGCTGCTTCATGGCTGAAATGATCTCATGACAGATTGGACATCTTGATCTTCCAATTTTCCTGTTCAAAAAAGTCTCCTTCTCATTCCATATTAAAAGGCATCATTCCGTGAATTTAATATTGTATCTAAAATCTCTTCAGTTTCAGAACTGAGTTTTTTATCTTTCAAGATTATGTTCTGCATTATCCCTACAGTCATGTATTATTTTTTAAATAATTCTGGTGAAAGATTCAAGATATTAACTGATCTGAGACAGGAACTACTACTTCTTGCACATAAGCTTCATATTAGTACAGGACAGGGAAAAAATATCAGGCATTCTTAAAAGCATGTGTCCTTAGCTGAGCTTTCATTTAACCTAATCTGATAGATTTTTTCATAAGGTAGATGTCTGACTACTTAAGTATTGGTATATTTTCCAAAAATTCCGAAGCAACTTCTAACTTTCGTAGGCAAACTTCACTGCCACTTAGTTTTCCTGTGTCTTTTAAGAATTTTTGAACGTTTCCTCATAGCACTGCACAAATATATTTCAACACCAACTTAGTTGTTTCTGAAAGTAATTTCATCTCAAGGCCAGTTAATTCTTGACCTTTCTGCTGAGAGTGGATCATCGTTAGAACAGTCTAACAGTCTAAAAAGTTGGAAATACTTTTTTTCAGCAAATATATCCAGAGCACGTTTGCCTTCCATGACCATTTTGTCTGTGTGCCCTCAAGGCAGAAGGGCATGGGCTTGTGCGGCCGATGCAGTGATCACCTCTCCAAGAGCTACAGCCAGAGCATCCGAACACAGCAATGGAAGTCTGATTCGAATTACCCATGTCCTCTGGCTTTTGAAGTGCCTAATCTCAAATTCATGCCGCTGTGAAAACCAGGGTCATTTTACACTGTGAGCCAGGATGTTCAGTGGGAAGTTGCCCATTGAATTTACTCAGTTTTGCTCTAGGTAGCTACTTACACACCTAAATACAGGTTTAAGAGAATACACTTTTAGATCGATGCACAAATCTGACTTGCTTAAGCGGACACGGTGCATATATGACTTTTTTCAATCTGTCGCTACATTATTATCAGACGTTGCCCTAGACAATGGCAAAAGTATTTCATTCAGAGTATTTTGCAGTGCTATGAAAGGGTGAAATTAACCTCTAGGACTCATACCTATTTTTATTTTATGTTTCAGAAACAATCCTTAGAAGATAATAATTTGTCACAAGACTAAAATTTTTAGAACAAGAATTCACTGGGGTGTTTCCTGGTGGGTTTTTTTTGTGCTTATTAGCATTCCTACTGACAGAATGACACTTTGAATCAAATGTCCATCAACAGGTTCAAAAGGCCCAGCGCGTTGCCTTCATGCAAGAGTTAAACCCATTACTGATACAGCATCCAGTGAAACTAATAAAAGCAATCTATTAGCCGGTACATTTTGTTCCTGGGGATGTATAAAACGAAAATCAATATGAACAATGTGAACATTGTGAGGCAACACTGGTGCTGCTTGTTTTTGAAAATAAGAATTGTTGGTTATGTTGGTACATTGTAAAATATTCTAGTATTTCCTTCAGTTCACCGACTAGTTTTCAATAGAAGACAACAAGCGTGCTGGGGAATCTGCCTCTAACACAACACTGAATTTCTCTTTATGAACTGAAAGCAATCTGTCTGACTAGGACATTGAGGACCAGTAATTTACTACCTCAGCTGTAATTTTAAGTGCTCACCCAATGCAGAGATTGAAGCTTTCATTCTGTAATTATAGAGGAATCAAAGACCAGCACACTAATGTATTGAGCTACAATGACAGCTATTTATAATCATCACTTCTCTGGCAATATGTTTTTAATATTTTAGGATGGTATGATTTTCCAAACCAGTCTTTTTTCTTTCTTTTTTTTTTTTTTTAACATAAGTTGCCTAAAATGGCTGAAAAATGCAAATTATTTTTAAAGCTTACAGTATTATAGTATTTTTAATGGAGAGAAGAAAGATCCTGTGAAATTTGTCAGGATTATAAAGGATTAGGTTTGGTCCTTCCTCTGTAATAAGGTACAAGAAACATCGGAATAAGATATGTACATTTAAAAAAACCCACAAAAATCAAAACACCATGATATGTACCAAGGTTAAGACAGTAGGTTTGGGTTCAAGGTCAGTCTACCAAGCCAAAGCACTTCATAGCACTCCATGAGTCCAGTCACCTCGTTGAAAATTGCTGTTTAAACTCTCTTCTTCAAATACAATATTTTAGCTACAGTCTTACAGTAGTCATCTAATAATGAGTCTCAGGGATGGGTTAGTTGCTTTTTCTGAGCTGATCACCTGTAAGCTAACCAGATCACCAGTTGTTCCTATCACTAGCTGAAATATGTGTTACAAATGACATTTGTTACATAGCTGTAGAGAAAACCATGTATATTATTGTTTTTAAAGTCTGGCACAAAGAAAGCAGCACCCGGATAAAACCAAAGGTTTCTGTGGGGATGTGAGAGTTTAGACAACACTAAACTTACCATCAGGAGAGTTTTCTTGTGTCCAAGTGCAGAGTTTATGGTGTAAGGGAGAAAAAAAATCTTACGGAAGAAAAGCCAGAAATTACTAGTTACAGCAAAGTCCCTCTTACGAAAGATCTCCCTTATGTTACAGTCTGATCATCCTGGTCTGCACTGAGGCTTGACCACCTGCCTGACTGCTTAGGGATCCCACGTCTCCAGATTTACCAAGAACTGCCTTTCCCCCTCACTGTGTGTCATGTCATCCTGTCCCTGCCCCTCCCTTTGATACTTCTGGGCAGCTTGAAAAGGCCTATGGTTCCTCTGGAAATAGGGTCGAGACACTTTCACACTCTCAGACAGTTCTGTGGGAAACACAAGGAACATTTTTCTACAGTTAAGTCTTTTTATGGTAAGCAAATCTTTCCAGGTAATGCTGATCAATTCCTTCAGCCCACTAATAAGGCTTATCAGGTTGTCCCTGATTATGTTGTTTGCAGAGTGTCCAGCACAATGAAGCCTTGCATTTATTAGGGCTTTTGATGTCATATTGCTGTACAAATAATTATTAATAATGGAAAAACAGGCTGAAATTATTCATGAATAACGTGTTATGAAGTTGATTTAGTGTCTGCAAAATCCTGACTTGCATACCCAATTAATTAATACACTAGCTCAAAATTCAAGCGATACAGTTTTTGTCAAAAGCTCTCTGCACCGCTCGCTTGCTCGGGCTCCGGCGGAGCCTAATGCTTATTCAGCAGGCAAGAGGGTTTTCTGTGCTGTTCCAGCTCAGTGATCTGACGACACTCACCTTAACTAGCTTCTTGTATCAAAGATTGACTCAGCTGAGCACTTTCAAGGAGAAAGCTGAAACACAGGGAAGGGTCTCTGGGCAGACTGACGACACATCCCGGCAGCCCATCATACTTACCCAGGGACCCTGAGGACGGTTTATCCTCACCCACTGCCAGCTAATGGACACTTACAGACTCTGACCCATGCCTGTGTTCTGTGACTGGCTCCATTTATTCTTGGACCTGTAAAGGACTGAGGCATAGGGAAAGCCCCTCGCATGCTTATGCACATGCTTATGAACCATTTACCTGGCAAACTAGATGGGCCCGTGACTACTTGTCTCCTTGCTTTGCACCACCGAGATCCCTGGCACACGAGAGCATCCACAGTTCTCTGTAGCGACCCGCAGTCACTACCCTCCCTCTCAAAACTTGCATCCAAAAAGTCTGTTTCCTCGGCTGGTTGCAAACTTAAGCAACCTACATGGGTTAAGTGTCAGTCCCTTACATTCATTTCTCTAACTTCTTCATCTGGTCACATCTCTGGTATTACTGACTGACGTGGGATTGTCTGCACATTCAGTGCTGACAGCCAGGTTACTTTTTGACACCCAGGAGGAATTTAATTGCTTTTTTTATACACTGATTGCAGTGTACAGTGTGCCCTTGATAGCAATATGAGTTTCAGGATAAAATAAAAAGCCAAGGTATAAAAATTCCTGCCAGCCAGCATGAAAGCAGAGACAAAGCCTCATCTTTCCTTTTTTTTTATTTGCAAAAATCAATTTATTTTTGTCATGGAAAAGATATTTTGCTATGTTATTCAGGAAAAGGAAATCTTCTGTATGGACAGATCTACAAAAATACTTTTGTTTTGCCATAAAAGGATAAGAGAAAGGTAAATATGAGATGCAGCTAATGTGAGACATTACATTTATGAAGGCAAGCTCTGGTTCTAATTTAAAGATTGGTTCTAATTTAAAGATGCTCGTAAGGAGGATTTTCCAATGTATGTGCCATCACTAGCCATTTCTTTTATGTACTGTTCAATGTCTGTGTCTGAAATCCTACCCTACTATTTTATCTGGCCTTACCCACCTGAAAGGTCGATGTTGAAGCTAATTGCCTTGAACACCCGTGGCTCAGGACAGGGCAGACTCCCTCTGGAAGTGTCTGTCTCCCTTATCATTTTACTGCAGAAAGAAGTTCTTCAGACCCCATGCCTAACGTTAGCTCAGACAGAACCCATCGCAAACACATGAAATATCATACACTATCAGCTCTAGTAACCTGTTTCTTGTGACATGTTTTCCAGTCTGTTTTCCAGTGATGACATGGGTCACTTTCTCAATGCCATATCCTCAAATCGCTGAGTAGCAGGTAGAACTTGGTTTTTTTTCAAGCCCCTTAGAAATACGCTATTTTTCCATGGAAGGAAGGAAGAATGACTAGAGATTGAATCTAACTGATGATGCAACTGGGAAGTGGTCCTTATAAGTGCCTTACATGGTACAACAACAACCCTGGCCTGGAGTAATTAATTTACTTCCAGTGTCAAAGTAATTTGTCTCAAGTGCTGAGCAGTCAAAACTACACAAGCACTGTGGTGTTACTCTTGTGGCATTGTATCATATTTTATATTGTGCTTCTAAAGCTGAAGATAAATATGTAAACAAGAAAAAACATCTGAAGTTGAGTTAAGGTTCTCTCTGGTAAATGCCATGTAAATTTTGGAGTGATCTCATCATATACATGTGTGTGTGTGTGTCTGTGTGCTCGCGCATATACACCCACATATAAATGGTGCTACATAAATAATAGATAGAACATATTTGCTTTCTCTTCTATGAAAATGGACAGCAGAAAGAGGAAAATAAGGTGAAGATTTTAAAATAATTAAGAAAAAAATATCCCCTAACCTTTTCTTCTGTTATCTGACCTTGGTTTCCATGGAAACAGGATCAGACATGTCAGTAGCAGGAAGAACTCTCACTTAAAGATGTCACCTACAGAGAGGAACTGGTACCCAACACAGACACACACCCCAGCGTGAGCACTTTGAGAGCTCAAAGTGCCAATGCAGATCTGCTGTCAGTGGTTTGAAGCAAAATATTAAACTTTCAAAGGAAGAACAGGAGGACCAGACCCTCTGCCCTCTGTAAATCAAGCCTTTCAGACACAGATCCTGCTAGGCAGGAAAAAATGTAGGTGCCCAACATCACTCGTTACTTTGGGTTACCTTGGCTTCATATCATACATATGTCTAAAATTTACACCAAAGGGGCAATGTCTGTTTTTGTAAATAGAGGGGCTTTAATTGTATGCTTCAAAGCCCACTTGCTGTTGAATAAGCTGATGAAATCCTAGGAAGGCTCCTGCACAGAGGCAGGATGTGGCTATAGAAACATCTCACCCTGCTGCAGCAGTGACTAAGCCTGGGGTCCCATCAATAGTATGTTCTACCAGTAGGGAATGAACACCGTCATAGCTTCATTGAAAACAAACATAAAAAGGAGCCTTTTTCTGTTAGATCCTGGCCACATATAAGTGGCTGACCCAGGGTACATCATTTACTTCAACTTCCTATTGATCCTGTCTCCCCGGGGTCTGACTCACTAGGGCCATCCATCCACTGTGCCCTAACATTCCTGACTCAGACCTGGCTCTCATGGCTCCTGTTCATGCTCAGAGTTTTCCCATCCCAAAGATAAATCTTGCTCAAGAGTAACTGCATTACAGATAAAGCTTTGTTACTTAATTAAGGTATAGAACTAATTGCCTATAATGATGTCATCAAAAGGCTGTTTGCTAGAGTACAGCGCTGGTATAATTTACATAGAAAAGCTTAGAGATGGACTGTAAATAACTCACAAAACCACAGTGTTCTTTGTTTCATTATAAAACAAGAATGAAGGGAGTCAGTCTTTGGCATCAGGGTTATTGACAATACAGATACACATCAAATCTATTATAGAACCTGACATTCCCGGTTTATTTTCCCTTTTGATTTTTTTAACACCCTATGTTACTTGTTTAACAAACTGTTCTCAATATGACGTATTCACAATAAGCCCATAAGCACAAACTGAAACACAATTTCCTGCTAGCTTCAGTAGAAATACATTAATCCACTGGATATTTCCCAGGACAATATTATCTCTTATGTGCAGGCTATATTTCTCTCATTCTGCTGCAAAGGGGAGAAAAAATCCTTGAAAATCTGTTTGAAAAGTGACATGCAAGAAAGTCATAGGTAAACTGCCTCTTGCTCATGTGAAGACTTCCCTATCTATTTATCTATCTACCATCTTTCTTGCAGCACATCATTTACTAAAACCCTCCCTGAACATGACAGCGAAGTTAAATAATGAAAGGAAGGCAAGAAGGTAGGTAGGCTGCTGTACTCCTGATTGCTGTGAAATGCTACTGTCATATGTTTCTAACTGCTCTGTATCACAAAAGCATTTTGCATATCAGGAAAGGAATAATACTGTCTGTTTTGTGTTTAAAGACAGGCATCTTTTAAACACCCACTGCTGTTATTCACCCTCACATTTCCAAGGCTACATATGCTGCCATACCTTATAAAAATGCAATATTAAATGCTACCAGGACTCTAGGGGTGGTTGGTTACTGGCCTCTTATGACCCACAAGGCCGAAACACTTTTTCTTCACCATCTTGTCAGCTGGTAATGGGAAACGTTTTCCTCCAAAACAAATAAAAACGGAAAACTACTTTAGAGTAAGCTCTAGTTTTAAGAACTAAGCAGATTTTTAAAGACTAAGCACTTTTTTTCCCTTGTCCTTGTCCTTGTCCTTTTCCTTTTCCTTTCCCTTTTCCTTTCCCTTTTTTTCCTTTTCCTTTGCCTTTCCTTTCAAGTGCTCACATTATGCAGGGCAAGTAGTAAACTTTCTGCAACTCAGAGAAGGGGCAGAGACTGGGCTTGGGATACAGCCCAAGATGCCATTCTGTATGAATGTGCGTTCCTCCTCGCCCTTCCCATGTATTTCAACAATATCAGATGTTTTAGACGACCTGCTGATGCGCTCCTAACAAATTCAGATTATGTTGATCTTACAGAGCATTGTGTTCTTGGTGTACACCAGTCCAAATCTAGCAGGCTGGGATCCCTGGTCTTTCTAGGGAAAGGTGGGATCTGTGAGAGACGACTGCATATCGCTGTAGCCAGTGCATATCTGCCATGTATTTTCTAGAGGCATTCTGAGGAAGCGCCCTGAGAATCTTCTTGCAAGAGCCAACTCCCTGTAATTGCAGCTGTCATAGTGGAAGCAGGGAGCCAAAACCATTGCAGCCAGGCAGTAGAGGAAAGAAGAAGGACAGATGGGAAATATTAATCTTTGGGCAAAAGTGTTACTGGGGTAACATGGGACTACTTGGTGGGAAGCTTTCAAATCAAAAGATTCTTCAGGGAAATTTCTGGCCAGGAGAGAAAATCTGCCAGAAAAGCTTTTTTCTTTAGTTCTTATTAATTTCTGCTTTGGGATGGAGCTGGGCATCAGCAGTGCTGAGAACAAACGTGTGAGAGTGGAAGGGAACAGATCACAGCTACTGAAGGTTTCGATTTCACTCCTCCTCCCCCTAGAAAGCTGCCTGGTTTCCAAGTGGGGAGATGGAAATCCTCCCGTCTTGCTGATAGCTGATTCCAGCTGAAAACAAACTCCATGATCAACCCGCCACAGGGGCTTGGTTTGACTCTACCGTGTCATTTGTGTGGAGGAAATAGGATCGGTAGTTGTGTGAATTCTTCTAGTCCCCTGCCCCCGATTCAAGTGTCCCTAATAAGTCAACCTTTGACACTTCAGAGCAATGGCTGAGCTTAGTTTATGTTTAATTAAACCACTCACCCAGTCCACTAATAAGCACCTCTGTCTTCCTCACTCCTTGTAATAGGATTGCGGTTTCACAGGCACGGCCATCAGCAACAGGTGAGTACTTTTGTTTTTCCAACTAATGAGTGTTCCCGAGTATATCTGAACAGAAAATACTTTATCCTTGGGAAGTAAGAGCCACCCAAAGTAAGCTCCTTTTCACAATGGAAATACTTTCTCTAGCACAAGAAGTAAAATATTTACTTGGGTCATGATGCACAGACACGAATATCCCAAGCAAAAATGGAAGATTTGCTGTTGAATAGAAATGGAAGTCAGAACACTTTAAGGGCGTGGCTATTCTGGCACTGATCTTTTAGCTGTCTCTGAAGGAGTGGCTTTTGCATCTGTGCAACCTCACGAATGCCCAGGGGCTCTCCCACAGAGATCTGCAGGGGAAGCTTTGGAAGTGAGAGTGGAAGGGGTTAAAGAGATGGACACAGCAACGTGGTACTGCATAGGTGCTTTTGCTTTTCACCATAGCTAGAGTTTTAGGTGCTTTGGAAAAAAGGGCTTAATAGTTCTGATTTGGAAATGCATCCAAACTGAACTTTCAGGCTTGGCACGCGGAAAGGATTTGTCCTTGGTTTGGGAAGAATAGCCCTTGGAGCTCCAGAGGGAAAGAGCAGAAAAACAGATGGAAGAAAATTAATTCAATAAAAATAAATTAGACCTTTTAAACAGTATTGTTTTTAATATTTATGATGCACACAAGATTTGCATTTTTCTGTCAGTAAAGTATATGTCTCCATTTGACCTTCACTCCCTAAGCGAACGCTTTATTTAGCCTGAATGGCAGACATTTTTCTGTCTTTTCATGGACATTTTAAGAAAACCTGGATGCTGCTATTTTTTTAATTCACATTGTAAAATGATCCTTGATGATAAGAAAATGGTAATATTTGCTCATACCACATGACTGGATCAAGGTAGCCAATGATCTGTATCTGGGTTGCTACAGCGTGATGTATTATATTTCATACGATTTGCTGCAGGCAGAAATCTTAATTAAGGCCTTTCCTAAAGAGTGACCTTCAGGGACTGCATTTCTGAATTGGTGTAAAAATAGACAAATGCCCTAACAGCATTAGGGGAGTTGTGGTAGGGAGTTAAAGGTACATTTCCTCACCTCGTCTACACAAACAATGATTATTTCCTGCTATTATCAAATGAGTTGTGAGGCATTTTCGGCAAACAATCAGCCTTAACGTGTACAGAAAGAGATTTCAACTTGGCATGCAGAGCTCAGTTACTCAGCTTCTCCTCCACTTCCAATGCAAGTTGCACGTCTAATTTGCGAATATACTCCCTTGGCTCTATTCATCCATATTTTACCGCGCTCATGGATATTCACTGTTTTGGGATCCCTCTAATTAGCTCACATGTGGTGTCTTGCTCAGCTTTCATCAATAATGCCCGTATCCAGCACGCAGTGGCATCTGGGCAGGCTCAGCTGGGTGAGAAGAGGATTGTAGAGAGCACTTAGGAAGCAAATTAAACCTACTCACAATAAAGAGTTTGTAACAGTAGCTACAGCCATGCCGGATGTTAGTGGGACGTGTACAAGTATTTCCAGGCTGTTTTGCTATGAATTCTCAGCTGAAACATCCTTATGGTGCCAGACACGGGCTTTTCTTATTTATTCCACCCAAAACAAACTGTCAGACCTCCTGGCAGTTTCGTGCTGTGGTCGTGCAGGGGCTGAGATAAGGCCACCAGCTTCACCTCCCGCTGCGGATCCAGGCTCAGATTTGATTTCCAGAGACAACAGGAGAAGGCATGCAGTGCCGGCAGCCCTATGCCCTCTGTGGGGCTCTGGCATGTCACGGCATATACGTTCTCAGCAGTGTCAGCTCCAGGCTGGCACTTCTGATATCCCCAAAACTGCTGCCTCAGCTGAACGGTTTTTGGTGACTGGCTGAGGGACACCATACATCAAGATAAGGAAAGCCGATTTCAGTTGCCGTAAGTTGGATAAGCCACTTAAATTTTGAAGGTGAAATATGCTTTCAAAGCAACTTTTAAAAAGCTTTTGACACAAGTTATCCCCACCCTGCTCTACAACACAGCTGCTGGAGCTTATAGAGAGCTCTTGTCAGAGACAGAGCTTTTGTCTCCTTTTTTTGACAAGCAGAAAACCCCTGGCTTTTTAAAGCTAAAGCCTATTGTGAGAGATACAAACCAGACTCTTGGCTAGACTCACCCGGCCTATTTCCACTGAAATAAGACTGCGCTATCAGTTGACGTGAGCCGAGGGACCGGCTGTACCGAGCAGGACTATGTGCTTTCAGGGAGCGCAGCAGCCTGGGAGGGGAGGGCACGGCACGTGCAGAGGAGCCTGAGCTGCCCAACTGGCCAAACCCTGCTTCAGCCCCTATGGGATGTGCTGGGCACTGGTGTCACCAGTGGCACCAGCCACACTGCTGGCACCAGCCTGTGGGTGGCCCTCGATGCGCTGCACAGCACAATACAGGCATTGGTCCCAGCACCAGCTCCCGTCCAAGCAATTTGCATGAAATGCTTCTAACATCCCATGCTTGGTTCTTACCACCACACTTTTCTGTAAATAAATATTCACCAGCAGGTCCCAGAGTCTCCAGCCTGACGGGGTTCATCCCTGGGGTGGCTGGAACACTGTGGCAGGTGGGAAAATTTTTCTTTTTATTCCCAGATCTGCTACCACTCTTCAAATATGACCTGAGGAAAATGACCTCATCTTGCTGTTACACTTTCCTGACCTACAAAACAGAGCTAATTTAGCTTATCTGACTGTAGCAGGGAAAGACCTTATGCTTGCCAAAGAGCTTAAACTTGCTCGGATGCAAGATGCAACAGATGCACAGGAGGATGACAGCAGACCTTCCCTCCGAAGCATGGTACTGCAAAGCCTGCTAATGATCCCAACAAAAACCTCAGCTGAAAAAACAGGCTGCAAGACATACATGCTTCCCAGCGGGATGTCCTGCGACATCCCTGCCCTCCTGCCACCCCAGAGGCACGGGGTCGGTGCTCCAGTGTGGGCAGGGATGCTGCGAGTGCCGTGATCTCACACCGCCTCCTCCACGTGCCGTGCCGTACCCGAAACAGCTTCTTGGGCTCTGTTCCAGGCTGCTCGGCTGGCAGCACCCTGCGCTAAGGAAAAATAAATAATGAACCAAAGAGACAGCTCACTCTCAGCCTCACACGTCGTTGAGGAGATAACAGGCCAATGCGTATAATGATCTGCGCTGAATCATTTGCCACATCGGTATCAGAAGCTCTCAGCTTCATTCAGGGGCTCTCTCATCCAAACTGCATGCAAGATGACAGCATTAATACATCAACGCCTGCAAAGGCGGCTGTAATGAAATCTGTCAGTGTTGCCCCTGCACCAAACACTACTTGAAAAAGCAGATGTGTAGCTCAGATTCGGTTTATTACTGTCTGAACCTTCCTCACTTACAAAACCAAAGGGTGATTAAGGGGGAAAACCCCAGGCTACGGCAAGTTGCAGTAGCTGTTGCATGCAGCTTGGAGCACAGCGGGAACAACACTGTCTGGAGCCTGCTGCTGTATTACTATTATTATTATTGATGTTATTATTATGGTTATCGTATCAAATTTCAAAGACCCCAAAATTTTTCAAGGTGTTCAAAAGAAACCTCATCAAATCAAAGTAGCCCGACTTTCTGCGATTACCGTGTTTGGACGATGTGTTACCCCTTGGAGAGCAAAGCCAGGATGGCTGTTCGAGCCGTGTGCTGTGTCCTAGAGCTACGCCTGTTTTACTGTGTGACCAGGCCAAGTCACCTTAGGGAACATTTTCATATGTGTGCAGTGCCTTCAAAGTTGAAACGTCATTTTTAGAACCTAAATTCTCCCAACTGCTAAGAACATGTAGGCTTATGTGTGTCTGAAAACGAGGGAAAGTCTCCTAAATAATTTTAGCACTTCCAGAGTGTATGAACTCATCTGAGCTAATTTCTCTGTTTCCTTTACAGTTACTGGGCAGAAACAAGGCACAGGTGTAACACAACTCACCTGTCTTCCCTGAGATCCTTCTTTGCATCCTCTCCTGCATGAGGAAGAGCCAACACAGGCACTAGAAATGCCAGATTCTCCTTGTTGACTCTAGGCAGCTCCAGTGGAGAAGTCTGCACCGTAGGCATCTAATATTAAGCTAAACGCACTCATGCGCTTTGTGTCCTGCTGTGCAAGAAAGGTAACACATCCCATCTCCACAGCATCACTTCTCCCTGCTAAGGTCTGTCCAACCCTATAAAGCTGCACCATGGACACAGCGTGCTCTAGTCTTGTCTCAGGTTCTCCAGGATGCAACACTCAAAAGCAGCATGAGCAAGTCCTAAGAAGACGACTGTCAGACACTGAAGAGGACAAGAGATTTTGCCATCCCAGCCTACGCTCTGTCACTTTTTCCACTGGAGAGACACAGTTGCAAGCAAAGGAACCTGCCAGACTCTAGCAAGTCTCTTTTCCGTTCTCCTGCCCCTACAAGGCACAATGAAGTCTCCAGCAGCTCCCCGGTGCTGCTGAACCTGGAGAAAACCATCCTGTTGGGCCATCTGCCTGTCCTCTGCAGCTCGTGAGGAAAGCCTTGCTCTCCATCCTGAGCAGAGCTGATGAGCGGAAAGGTGTAAAAGTTTTTCTTCTCCTGCCTTGTGTATCCTGGTAATTACAGCGAGTCAAATGGATGCAAGTAGAGGGTTATTTTGGTAATTGCCTATCTCAAAGGTATAAAACAGTATATTACATACTATCTACAAATTAGAATTCAAAAGCAAAAACATGTGTTTAATTTTGATTTTAATTGCATTTTTACTTCAAACATCTATTTTTCTCCCTGGTGCAAACAGACCTGAGCAATCTTGCAGAGATCAACAAAATCTTCCACAAATGCTAAGCATTTCTCTCTTGGCGCTGCTTGGCTCTCTGAGCATTCAATCTACTAACTTTGACAGAAAAAGCTGTCTGTCTTCTACAGCCTGCTTATTTTTAAATCAACAAATATTTACTGCACACTGCATTTTAAAGGATACAATTATTAGCGTACCTCTGTTTGATTACCAATGACACAGTAATAATACCAGCAGCTGCTGAATTGTAAGTGAAAATAACCCTTTCTTCTCATTTTTCTTATCTGTAGACTATAACAGCACTCACGGGGACAATAACCTATGAAATAGATTAAAAGCCTGTTAAATGCTATTTTCAGCTTGGCAGATCACCAAACCCTAGCTTACCCTTAAGCTCTGTTTCCTTTTAAATATTCCTTTTAGTATAGCCATGTGACAACAGTAATGTGCAATTTTACAGTGATTAAGTAACTGCACAAACAAGAGGTTTTAGGTTTATAAACTGAGTGGTGCTGCTCCCACAGGTGAAAAGGACGGTGCTCCACCGAAGACACCAAGGCTTCTGGAAGAGGCTGCAGTGGTCTCATTTGCAGATTTTCCCTCTTGCCTAGTGACTTTAAACTAGAGAAGGGGACACTTGGTTTCCCATTTCTGGCTGGCAGTGTTGAACCCCCTTTTTTGTCTCCATCCCCCTTTTACAACACTAGGTTCAGATTAGTAGGGAAATAATTCATATTTCTTCTCTGAATAACTGAGGAAGTTTCCAACATGATGAGTGCTGAGGGGGGTCATCAGTGGAAATGGTGCAGCCGGGGGCCATCCTTGGAGTGTCAATCTGCTTTTACGAACTGACTTGGGACTACTTTATCCATCTGAACAGGAGAACAAAAGAAAAAGAAAAAGAACACAAAACTAGGAGGACTAAAGGAACCAGCAAACTTCAAAGAGCTTCTAATACTGTAGGAGGTTTTGTTGGTTTTTTTTTCTTTGAAAGCAACAGATGGGGAAGACAAGGAAAACACAGGTCTAGAGGAAAATGGGAGAAGGAAGCTTTAGTACCAGTGGAGGAAGAAAGGCAAAGCCACTGGTAGACCGGCACTGCTCTGCGGGAAGCAGTTGTTTTCACAGGGTAGATTGTTTCTATTCAGACATGCGACAAAACAGATCTTGGCAAGAACAGCACAACAGGATCTGCATCTTCTTCTTCCTGCACTATTTTAGCACCTTTGGTTTTGACCAGAACCTCCCCCCCTGGGGCTCAGAAACTCTTCCTGAAGAAAGCTTGGTTGGAACTCTAACCTTTAACTCCCGTTCAGCCTTTTGGAATTAAAAAAAAGCCTGTAGATAAAATCCCAACAATTTTTTAATTCAGCTGATGGGAGGCAACATAAATAAAAGTTATCCCAGTTCTCACCACTTTTGAATAGTTGGAAATAAAAATTAAAAATGTGTGTGTTTATGGACATTTCTTTACGGAAATTTCTTTTAAAATTTTAAATTGGAAATTATTATCTGACTTCCATCCTAAGAATGAATAGCCTTTCCTCTTTTTGATGTATGAAGTTCTATCAACCTCTCACTGAAGGGACAATAAGAGCTCATGAAATTTTATGCTGTAAGAAATAACACTCCTCTACTTGAACTTCAGCTTGCTAATGGCACAAAAGACCTCTCACACACCCATACATTTAAAAAAATAGGAATTTGCCCAAGACTAAGAAATCTCTATTTATCTAGGCAAAAGTTTGCTGCCTTGAAAAGATCAACACCTGGGAAGAGGACCAGCATCCAAGAACCCTTAAGGCACTCTGTCCTCCTCAGCAACCACTCACCCTGCTGTTCCTCAACCCCAGGTGGTTCCCAGAGGTGGTTGCTCAGGCTCCTGAGCCGGAAAATGAGCTTTTTGCTTCTGGAACAAGGCCATTATGTTCTTTAACAGAACACACATAAAACATTCTTCTCCAAATCTCTTTGTATTTATATTTGCTTGCTGCTGAACTGTGATACTCCCCCCCTGACTTTGTTCTCCCCTCCCTTTGACACTACATGCATATTCAACGTGATACGATTTTTACCACATGGCTGGACATCACACTCAAATATGCTTCTAATATCATGATACACCAAAAAAATATATATTCAAGCCTTCATGTCTGTATATTGTCTGTATTGCTACTGGAAAACAATTTTTTGAGATGATGATAGGAATGATAGCATTTAGCACATTTCCTGCTCCATCTTCAATGTGCATAAGACACATCTGCAGTAAAAAGGGAAGGACACAGTCCGGCACCCTCACAGCTGCCCATTATTGAACAGGATGCTTAAGCCTGGAATTTCAAAGAAGTCTTTGCAGGTCAAATATCGAAAGTCCATTGTAGTTTTAAAAGCAATGATGCCTTAAGACCCCAACTGGAATATTTCTGCACGTGATGTTTTAATGCATGTCTTCAGGTTTCTACTCATTTCCGCAAGTCCTGGAGTTTCACTTTGAGCTGTAGGTTGAAATGAACACGAAGCATAAAGTGGAACTCAAATGAAAGCTCTGTCTTTCCTACTTTCAGAAGAAAACTTCAAATCCCACTAGACCCTTCTGTGAAGAACATTTTTGAAGCAAAAGCTTAGTTCTCTTCCCCTGATACATGCTATTATCTTTGTGCCTTAATTTCACCCATTTGCTTGTATCCCGTAAGGAAGAGAGCATGTTTCTGTACACTCAGATGACCTGGTTAGGGAGATAGTGTTTGCAGTTAAAGCAATAATATCGCAACTCTGAAAATGAACCCTATTTAAAGTGTATTTCTGTTACTTTGGCAGTAAATTGAAGCTACTGTATTTAATCATCCTCTGGATCTTCTGTACCTTGCGAATCCAGCATCCTGGGTTTATAACCACAAGCGTGCTGAGAAGTTACTGATGATTGCTGAACACACCGAGGTTCCTGCAAAGGAGGCAGGAAAAACACACAAGAGTTCATCCTTAGCAGTGACCTGGGTACTGGTACAGGAACATAAGACGTATCAGCCATATTCTGAGCATTATTTTTTCTTTTCTGATTCACTATCATTTTTTATTCAGAGCCTCAGGAAGATTTTCTGGAAAAAGCTGAAGAAGCCCTGAGCCTGAACTCTAGCTATTGTATAACCACAGAGCAGGAGAGACGGACCTCAAGAGGTCACCCAGTGCATTTCTCTGCCATTTACTATCCAAGAAGAAATTATTTTTTCTTAAATTATTTTCAAAAGACTCATCCAAAAGCCAGTGCACATCGCCAGTGTAGGATTTTCTCATAATGCCATGTCGATCATAACTCTTTTAACAGGGCTTGGGTACCCTTGTGATGCTGATCGCTGGAATGTGAACATTGTAGTCAAACTGTGAACATTTATAATTTGGTCCAAAACAGTGGGTTATCTAGCTACTCATTCTTAAAAACATAAACCAGCAAGGAAACCCCAGCCCCACACGACTGCGATCAGTTTGCAGCTTGCATTCCTGTGAAAAGATAAGCTTTCCTTGCCTGAACTGGGACAGATGGCAGCCCTATAGGTTGCCACTCCAAAGTGCCTCTGAGCAGAGCTCTCTGTACTGTAGCCGTTGTTACAGCAGCATATGCTTGAGAGATGCAAGCTGTTTTCCCCGAATCTAGCACTCTAAAACTGCATGCTGGGCTCCCTTGCATCCACGATTCATTGCTTGCCTTCCAAACCTCTCCATGTTGCCTTTTTTTTTTTTTTTTTTAAAGTGAACCTTTGCTTACCAGAAATGGAAAAGCACAACCACAAATCTGTGTGTACAGATAGATATGTTTTAATTCTTTAATAGGTAATATGTGTAGCTGCACAGGGAATTTTACAGGTGGTGTTTTCAAATCCAGGTCTCCACAAAAACGAATGGAGGCACAGTTATTAGGTGCTGAGAGCAGTGCTATGCTAGAGGTCATATGTTGAAAATCTATGTTCTTCAAGGACAGCAGAGTGGCCTTTGCAACACCAGGGAGCACCCACACTCTCCGGTTCATTACTGCATAAATAAAAGCAGGTCTCTGCTTAGCTGTATGATCAGGAGAACAGTTCTGGCTCCCAGAGGTAGACGTGGTCCCTTAGGATCCAGTGCTCAGCCTTAGGTAAAATCATTAGCTACTTGGAGCTAATGACTTAGGTTTGTCAAAGGACAGACACTACACAGGGTAAGGTGACACTTTTACACCTTGCATAGTCAAGCTGTGGAAATTCTTGCAGCATGATGCTTTGTATAGTAAATGGTTTCCAAAACCAGTTAAATGAGTTACTGGAAGAAAACTCTAACAGGAGTGACTGAGGTTGTACAGATACTCATGATCCTGAGCTGCAGATCACAGGAAGCTGAGAATGTACAACAGGAAAATATTTCTATATCCATTCCTTACACTCTTCCCTAGACATCCAACAAGGTTGTCATCAGAGACAACTTACTGAAGAACATGAGGAATATGAGTGACTGGTCTGAACCTGTGTGGTTGCTGCTGGGCTGCTCATGGGAGGCTGACACCTGTGCTGGTAAATCCTGACAAAGAGCAATGCTATCAGGTAGTCAGCAAGCATCAGAGATGAGAATGAGTGGGATACAGTGTCTTAAACTTAGGTGTCGAGTGTTGCTGTGGGGACTGCAGTGATTCCTGCCTCATCTCCAGCTTAATCCCATGCAGATTAGTTGAGCACCCTGGGATCTCAATTGGCTCAGCTCACCAAAGAGTCAATATACCCAAAACAGAGTCAGGAATGATTTGTCTCCTCTCAAAGAAGTCAATTAAAATAGATAAGATGAATCCCATATGAAAAGTGCCTATTTCTCTTCATTGACCGCGGAGGGAACCACTGGTGACTAGCTGTCTCCTGACACTAAGGGACACTAACTCAGCTCTGGACATTCCCAGTGCAGATGTCTAAAATTAGGTGAAACACTGAACATTCATGCTATGCAATAGCATATGGATACCAGCCCAGATTTCTTCTGGCTACCCAAAGTGATTTTCACCCAATGTTATCTTGAGGCAGCTGGGAGTGACCACTGGGACCAACCTTCATTAGCCTGGACCAGAACAAGCATCTCCGAAACATGTCCCCCAGGACTTACAGTGCTGGGTTTAGTACAGGTGACACTTGCTCAAGCATCCCATGAGAAGATCTAAGCTGGGAAGAAATATTACAGTGTCTCAGCCAGCCTGAGTGACAAAACGCTGAAATACTGTACTCCCTTGCAAGCTTCCCCAGTGCTAACTTGTGACAGTGTGACAGCAAAGTTAAGGCCCAGCACCTTTAGCTGACAGATGACCTTTAGCGGACTGAAGCTCCGGTACGTTTATTCCTGAGCCCCCCAAAACAAAACCAGGCTTATAAAGATTTGCAAAGGCCATGAACATACTGTTCTTGTAGATTTTTTGAGCAGGGCTTTTTTACTCACGAATGGTAACAAAAGCGATTCTGGTAATACTCTGTGAAAAACAGGGCAATAAATTGGTGTCATTTTAGTGGATTAGTACTGTCACATCAGCTGCCACAGCTTTCCACTTATGTCATCAGCTGTGCTGCTGCCATCCTCTGCCCCCATCACATTGCAATAGTTGCAGGCATTGAGATAAAAGTGGAGTCAAAGGCAAGGCATGTTCTGAATGGATCTGGAAAAACAAAGGCGTAAATGCTGGTATTAGAACTATAAAAAGGAGGGATGATTTTGTTTTAAACTCGTGGTTTCTGGGTGGCATCAATGCTACTAAGCATTAGAACTTTTTTTCTTAAATTTGCTTATTTGCATTAAGACAAAGTGGATTATGTACACTGATTTCTAAATATAAGATGAGATTAATTTAGCTTTCTTGAAACCACAAGAAGAATGACTGTGATAAACTGTCTGATGCTTTGTAGGTAGGAGAATACAAATCAATTGCTGTGGAACATATGACTAGTATCTTCTAAGCTTGGTCCTGTATCCTACCAGGAGACTTATTGTGCAACCTTGGGCATGTTGTTAATGCATCAGTTGTCAAAAGATGTGAATGACTCATAAAGGAGTTTCAGGTGCTCAGAAGGCCTAAATATCCAACTGAAATTCCCCCAATGTGTTTTCACTCTCCTAGTTTAAACAAGAGTCCTTTTTATCTATCTTTTAAGATGCCAGAGTATGAGGGACTGAGTGCAAAGTATTATTCCTTTAGCATGATAAAATGCAGGGCAATGATATATAAGAAGGAGATATGATCCCTACATATATTTACGAAGTCTTAAAATGAAACAAAATTATTTGGAGTTCACATTTGAGCAAAATACATAATCCACAACTTAAATGGACTAGAAATGCTATTTGGGCTGGAAGGAAAATGTCCCTTGAAGACCGAACCCAAGCTTTCCACTGTGCAACGAGCTGGAATAGAGAGCAGTCTGTTATCAGAACAAGCCTTTAACTGTAGAACGAAGGTGGGAATATCTCATTTCACATAGGGCTCAGAAACTTGTTGAAAATACAACTCTTTTAACATAAGTATTTTTCTAGTAAACTCTTATAATATGGACACAGGAGCCTGTCTGGAACACTTCTGTATCTTTTGATGAAGATTTCATTTAGATACAGTCTATAGTTCTCAGTAACTTCCCCCACCTTGTCTCAGGACAAACTGAGATAAAGGGATAGATTTTGGCATCCCGCCTGTCATGGTTTAACGCCAGCCGACAGCTAAGTACCACGCAGCTGCGCGCTCATTGCCCCGCTACCCCCTCCCAGTGCAATGGGGAGAACTGGGAAAAAGGTAAAACTCGTGGGTTGTCATAAGAACAATTTAATAATTGAAAGAAAATAAAATATTATAAGAATAGTAAAAACAGCAGCAACAACTGAAATGGGAAGAGAAAGAAAGAGGAATAAAACACAAGGAAAAAACCCCCAAGTGATGCACAATATAATTGCTGACCACCCGCTGACCGATGCCCAGCCAGTCCCCCCAGTTCGATCGAGCAGCGATCAGCTGGCCCCAGCCAGCTCCCCCCAGTTTATATACCGAGCATGGTGTTCTATGGTATGGAACATCCCTTTGGCTAGTTTGGGTCAGCTGTCCTGGCTCTGCTCCCTCCCAGCTTCTTGTGCACCTCCTCGCCAGCAGAGCATGGGAACCTGAAAAGTCCGTGATTTAGAGTAAGCACAGCTTAGCAACAACTAAAACATCAGTGTGTTATCAACATTAGTCTCCTACCAAATCCAAACCACGGCACTGCACCAGCTACTGAGAACAAAATTAACCCTATCCCAGCCGAAACCATGACACCAGCCTTGAGGCCAGGAGCATGGGAGTTCTTGGCTTCCAGACCATTGAAATAAACAGCACCACTGTTTGTTTCCAGGAAAATCCAGCAGAAACCTGTACTGCTGGGGAGAGGCGGATTGCCAATGGGTGCAGAAGCACTCCTCACCTGAGTTCAACCAGGGCTGTCATACCAGGGCTCCTCAACCTAATGGCACAATATACCAATTCTTCATTAATCATCACGTTCACTCTGTCTTACTGAGGACAATAAAGATAACTTCTACCTCATGCAACTTGAATCAGACACTAAGTTGGGCTTAATCCACTAAATTTTTAGCATTTAAGACCATCAGTCTTTTTCACAAACCCTCAAAAGGAATGTCCCATTCCCTTTCACTCAAATCTGTCCCCTTATTCCTACTTCTTTGCTTCTCTTTTTGCCACTTAAAGTCGCCAGAGGACAAGCCTGGATGTTTTAATTCCCTGCTGAGCCCTGCCCACATGTCTCCAATTGGTTTTACACCATGCAGCCTGTCTGAGACACAAGATTAAGTGACTTGCCCACAGTCCCAGCTACCTGCAAATTCAGAGACACTTGTTTATTTTGTTTTACAGCCACAGATTACACAGCATCCAAATCCCCTGAAATGGTTTTCAATTTGGGTATATAACTCCCTCTTGTTTCTCTGAGTATCTCTGCTTAATTTTTCCTCATTTCTCATAAACCCTAAACGTAACAGTCACTTTCAGTTAAATAGAGGAGATAACCTTCTGTGATTTCTGATCATCCTTTGCTGAGGTGTGGGGTGAGGAAAGCATTTAAGATCTGATTTATTGAGTTACATTAAACCTTAAACAGCTTTGCCCTTATCTTGTCTTCCTTTGCTCTCTTCTGATTGAGGAAGTCCTACCAAAATGATTAATTTACTTTCCAGTTCTGATGTAATTTTGTGTTTGTTTTTGTTTTTAGCCAAAAAGCATTCAGTACTAGGAGGTTCTTACCACAGAGATCTGCCCACATTGACCTGTGTCTTGCAGGCAATGTGATGGATTCAGATAAATTTGCAGGTCAAAGATGGATATTCACCTCTAATGCCTGAAACAGTAGTCAGCTATGGATCTGCATTCCAGTGCCTGAACACAGCAGGGCCAATATTATTGTCAGACAGGCACTTAATGAAGCTTTTGAATGCATTGTGAAAATTGTCTTTGATAATGACACTTGTCTGAGCCAACAACCTCTTGCCTTGCAAATGATGAAATGCTTTTCACAGTACAACTCTGTGCTGTAGTAATAAAGTGTTCAAGCAAAAGCCTCATGACAGTCTTTGGGAAACTTCTATTTAGAAATGCCTTTAAGCCTTATGTTTTCTATATTTCCTGATCTTCTTTATTAAGATATATGAACCAAAATCTCCCCTACCCAGCCACTGTTACAAAGGGTGGCTGTTTCACCACTTGAGCTTTAAGTCTGCTAATATTAGAAGGTAACAGATTCTCTCACGCCCCTCTAAAAATGTTTTTTTAGGGACAACCTGAATTTTGTTTGTTTTTCTGTACCTGTTTTTCTCACTAATATTCTATTTTATTCTCTCATTTCCCTACAGACTGTGAGTCTTGGAAGTAACATCTTGAAACAAGTATTTTATATGGTTCTATACCTCATTCTAGATGTTGCCAGGAGCATGGCTGATTTGACATTTGGCCGTGACTCTGGTTCAAGGTCCATTTAGGTCCTGTCATCTTTGTTGAAGTCTTGTTCTGGTATCCATCAGTTGTTGTTCCAGAGAACTTCTTGCCATAGATGATTATTGCTATAGATGGTCAGCACAGTGAGAAATGGGGTCAAGGAAAGAGTCAAGATCCAGAGAGCTGAAAGCCGTGAAAATAAATGTCTTAAAAATAAAACACAGTACTGAACAAGGAGCCAAGGGTGGTCTGTGATGAACTGAACTGATCAACTCTTATCAATCTGTGTTGCTGATGTGACAGGTCACCATGTGTTGGACCATCTGGATACTCTTCATCATGTTCTCCATCAACCCCTTGTACAGTAATGCTCAGTAATTTAATGCAAAGGTAACAAACACGTGGCTGCTTGATCTTCCTGCCACATGGCAGGAAAAGATATGGCCTTTTGATTAGCTAGAAGAAGATATTTCTACCTTAGGCATGTCTTGAGCATTCAGGAGCAACAAAGTACAGCAGAGATGGCAAAACCTTAATGGATCCCTTACAGCAAGGAAAACTGTTGTCTTAGTCAATTCTTTAAAGCTTTTCCTTTTCCTACCTCCACCTATGTGGTTCATATTTAATGTCTTTTTTAGTTCAGCCAGGCAATGACTCAGCTGGACTTTAACACAGAAACAGGGATAATGACACAGAAGTGAATGACTAACCAAGAACTGTGATTATTTTGACTTTTAAGACAATCAGTAAACTAACAGAAAGAGAAGGCTTTAAAAATGTTCAATGTTTTGAAGCTTTTCCTTCATATACAATGATTCCCAGTCCTTGGGCCCTGACTCCTGACCCCTCCCCAGCCCTCCTTCTCTGTCAAGACACACATCATCCTGTCTTGTTCCCGCTGCCAATCCACATTCTGTCGTGCTCCAAAGACAGCCCCCTGAGCCCATCCCTTTCCCTGTTCTGCCTGCAGCCTCAGCTGCCCGTCTCTCCTGCTCACCCCACAACACAGATCCAAGTGGAAGGGCTGAGCCGATGCTGGAGTTTCTCCATGGGGGAAGGGGAAGGCTCAAGGAAATCAAGGAAGAGAGCTTTACAGCAGTAATAGCTCCACTCTACTTGGCTAATCATCGAGCAATTATTATTTGTGAAAACTAGCAGGAAAAATATATTTACATTAATTACCCTCTCCTGCAGCCATGCCTGCCGCACTGACTGTGTAATGAGGGACAGGGTGAGAAATGGGACTGGGAAAGCACGAGGTTCTGGTTTGTGCTCAGAGGCACTGTGAAACATTCCAGGTGATGTTTGACTTACGTATTTAGACAGGAGATGAGCTGAGGGCTAAAAGTGGTTCAGAAATGCATAGATTTGTTTTTGCTTCATTTTACAGAAAATATAAATGCAAGCAAATGAAAGCAGGGCAGTTTCTGAGCAAGACCAATCCATTCCTAATAGAGCGCTGGTCCATCGTTTGAGAGGTGAGCTGTTCAAATAGAAAGAATGCAATTTCCACTGTCATGTATGCCATACAAAAAATGCCATTTTTGCCCAAATAATAAATGAAGCAACTGGAGAAAGAGGACGAAATATAGCAGACAGAGTGACAGACTAAAAAAGATTTAAAATGAGAAAAACTGCAACGGACTAGAAGAACTCGACAAGATGATGCTACTGCAGGAAACAATCAGTGTGTCACTAGGGCTTGGGATTTTGAATAGGAGAGTATGAACATATAGAAAATATCCCAAAGATCATATCTCAAAACCCCAGCAGTGACTGCTAAGGGCAGGTTGCCCAATACAGTCTCATGGCACTAGAAGACAGATTCTTTCCTGGCCTTGCTATGATCTTGGGAAAGTCTCTTCCTTAATTAACTGTTCTCCTTTCCTTTCTCATTTTTCTTCTCTCTCTTACCTATTTATACTGCAAACACTTCTGGGAGAAATGATACCTGGTGAAGCCCAGCATAACAACACCTGGAGTCTTGGATATGACTTTTTGGTTCTTTTTCATAGTGCTAGTAACATTACTGGTGTAACAAGGGAGTTCAGGCTGGGAACAGAAGGGATTCCCAAGTTTCTTTGAGAAGCTGAGCAGGACTTGATAATTGCATCCCCTTTCACACATTTTCTTCTTGTCATACATTAGTGGATCAGTATGCTTCTGCGACTAGCAGTAACAGCGCATAGAAGGAAAATGCCACTTTCCAGATAGAATGATCAATCTCTTTGACTTTCCCTGTAAACATGTTTCATCAGGGGGTCACTAATATGCTTTTATTGCCTCACTGTCAGAGATGATGCCATTACCAAGCCTGATAAAGTATTCTGTAGAGGGTTTCTTTTAATTTTATTTTTTATGTGATCATGAGAGACCGTAACCGATAAATTTAGTTCAATGCTTTCTCACTATTAACTAATTCTGAGTAAATCCATTGGGGCAGTCTGGGTACAAACACTTCAAAGAATTTTTACAGGATATTGAAAATGATATTCACCATGGGACAGAGGTTTAAGTACTGAGCTGCTAGTGTTTTCTTTACCATGAAAGCTACAATACTGCTAAATGTCATTTAGTCAAAACATTGTATTCAGAAGGATTTGTACCACAAGATGACTATTTGCTTTTAATAAATTTGTCGCATCAGGGTGGTTATGTTAGCTTATTTCTGGGGGGAAAGGGACTTTGAGAAAAGATGATGCTTTTTTCCTTTGGCTTCTTTCTTGGGGCTCAATCCAGCTCCTACCAAAGGCAATGAAAGGTTTGGTATTGCCTACAGTGGGAACAGTCCCATGATCTCTGAGGGCTTTGAAGTGTTCAAATCCAAATTAAAATACAGGGCTTTTTCAGAGACAGGGGGAGATGTGTCCCCCTCCTCCACCCCTACCCCCCCACCCCCACCCCCAAACCCAATCAAACAAAACCCCATAAGCTCTAGCAGCTGGAAAAAAATGAAACAAAGCAAAAGGGAAGAAATAAAGGTTTTTCTCATGGAGGGTTTTTTTTTCCAGGCTGCTTTCATATCCTATATAGCACCCTAAAAACTGGAACACAGGATGTGAAACCATGGAAACAGCTGGATGCTACATGATTTCTGAACTACTTTTGTCAAGATTTAGACTTTGGGGATTTGATTTTTTTTTAAGTTTAATTGATTTTCTTTCCCTACTGATATCCATAATGTGTTGAGCTTGTTAAACTTATGTTAGAGGTCACAGACTAAATTTAATTGGTATTTCTTTTGAGCCTAATTTAAAGGTTGATTTGGCTTTATGGACAGATTCTTAGCTGTTGTAAATCAGTTCAGCTATAATAGGGCTCTGTTTGCATCAGTAGAAAATATCACCATCTGAGACACAAATCCCGTGCAACATCTCAGGAAGAACATGAAAAAAAGTAGAATAAGTCCCTTTCCTGAAAGACTGTTTTAAGGGAACTTTCCATGAAGTTAAATATTTTTCAAGGAGATTAAAATACTGTGATTCTAGTTTCATTCGATCCAAGAAGACAGGGCTGTCCTGGAAATATGGTTATTTGTGGTTATATGGGCTATATGGTTTGGTTTTAATTGGTAGCACCACCACTTAAATCACAGCCAGCTCTCCAATCAGTCGTTAAAACACTTTCCAGCAGATTCCACTGCCCCTCCGGGGAGCCTTGGGCTCAATATTAAATGCCCCCTTCTCCTGTTTCTTCCTCCTTTGCTTGCTCAGGCTCAGCCCTGGCCTCCCCTGTGCATCCCTGGCATCGCCCTCGCCAGCCTTGCTCCTCCTCTCCTTCCCTGCATCCCTCCACACTCCTTCGCTCTGGCCCTGGAAAGTTCCCTGACAGCAGAGATCTCTGATAGCCTGAAGGAAGATCACAGTCAATTAAGTAACAGTGTGCTGCAGGGAGAAAGGGATTAATATTTATATTTTTCCTGACCGCCACCCCCCTAAAAAGAGAAAACAACAAACTGAAAATTGATGCTCGGAGAGATCCTGGGCCTTGGTCCTACAAGACGTTTAATTTCATGCATTGTGGGCAATCCTGGTTTTTATAGACCTATTCACAGTTCACGTGCATAAATCCTTCCAGTCTAAAAGACCATAGAGTGTGCTTAAACTCACTGCTGTGCAAAAGGCACTAACAGGATGCTAATACAGGGTGCCAGTGGCTTACAGGCAAGTGGCTTATAGACCTTGTGAGGATCATGAGATTACTTTGCACTTACAAATGCAATTTCCATAAAATGCATTCAGGAGCTGGAGTGTCTGCTGCACAGCTGTGGAGGTAGATGGTCAGTGTGAATGAGGTGAAACCCAACAGAAAGATGTGTGCAAAATTCAGTCAAAAGGTTTTTAGATCAGGTTTGGTTAAGACTATTTTTGCTGAATCCAGATGTCCTGGATGGAAGTACTAAAGAATAACAGATAAAACAAATAGATAAAACAAATGCTTGTCTGTCAGCTTTTCTAACTCAGTCAGAAATTGCACTTTAAACTTGAACACTTGAAGTGTTTTTTTTCTGAGCAGCTCGATAGATACAAAAGGTACTGATAAGCTTTTGACTGAAAGAAATGAGTCTCCTAATCTTTTGGAATTCTCTCCTCACCAGCAAATGTGCAAGGTATTGGAAAAGTCCGTGGACTAAAGGTCAAAATCATTTATGAATAGTCAGTAATGACAAAACTGTAATCTCAGTACAGTGGGTTAAATAACGGAGCCTGGGCAGCGCTGACAGCTGTGGTCTGCATATGAGCACCCCATCTTCAGTCGACTCTAGTCTTTACATAGAACCTAAACAGCTGTGCAATAAATATTTTACTGATGATATGACACATGTCTATTTTTCCTTATATTTATTAACTGAAAAAGTAATTTCTGTGTACATCATGCTTCAGTTAACTCATCTTGACAGCAATAATGTGAAGTGACAATCTCTTTAGACAACTCCAAACTTCCCGCCTCTGGAATATGTACTGGAAACTCTTTGTCCTTATACTTTCTTCACTAAGCACAGGTTTTGATAACACGAGTCATAGTATTGTGATGCCACAGAAAGCACCATAATGCTCTAGCTGTGCAAATCAACATTCAAACTCGCCCTTGAAAAGCTGATATAGTAAAGAAACATATTTAGAATGGAGGTTTCTGCTGAAAGGAAATATTAGAAAGATCATCATTCAGGCAGGTTAAGGGTCTTGAAAGTCAAGGAGGAAGATGTGTGGAGATAATCCCGAAGATGATAATTCTGGAAAGGATGAGCCTCACCAAAATGAAATACAACAGAATTATCCTATGGCATTTTTCCTCATGGTGGGTCCTGTTCTCCAGGGAGCAACTGAAGTCTTCACAATGACTTAAAAGGACTTGGGTTATGTCCTTGCAAAAAACAATAGCAGCAACAAATGTGTCTCAAAGATAGAGCTTTATCTTTGTTACAGATAGGAAACACCATCCTGAGGGCTGCTTTCTCATTAGAGCAGATGTTAGAACACAGACACACGAGTTGGAGCTGAAAGGAGGTCCGAATAAAATCTTAGGCTTATAGCAGCACAAGGAGAATTTTTCTCCACTGTGGCTATGACCTTCTGTCCAAACAGAGGGTAAAATTATTTCCATTGCCATAGAAAGTTACAATGCCTCTATAGAGAAAACACCTGAGGGTTTAAATTTGGTCTGGAAAAAAAGTCCTCACTAAAGAAATGAAAATTTGGTGAAAGTCAATGCATGGTTACTGATTTGTGACCATCTAAAAGCTGCCATTACACACACAGACACTCAGTACTTGTACAGCTCGCAGTGTTCACAGCCAAACCAAGATGCTCTGAAGAGGGCTGACCTTCAAGGGACAAAATCCATTAATTTACTTGGGAATCATTTGCTGAAACGGAAAGACCACACTCCAGGATACTGCAAAGAATTACACCCTGCTACAGTCCTGCTCCTCTGTCAGCCATGCCTGCGGCACTCTGTATGTGTGCATCACACAAGCCACAGTTACACGTTCACAGCAGTTTATATTGCAATCCAATTATATAGTGCCTAAATGTCATACTTCAAGAAACTGTTTTAAGATACTTCTTCAGGTGTCCATCTGAATAGACAGTACTAATTTTAAATGGTTGTAAAACAAGCAGTCAAGGAAGGTTTTAATTTAACTCTTTAAATTAAGGGTTTGAATCAGCTGCAAAGGAGGTGTGTGAGAGCCTCTCACTCACAGCTTAGGCTGACCAAATAAATTAAATAAACAACAGGTTAACTTTCAAAATAGAAAACAGAATTTTTATCAAAATTAACTAATCTCACTTAGGAAAACTGACTTGGCTGAAAAGAATAATAATAAAAATAAAAGATATGCCACTCGCATATCTAATTGTTTTCATCATACAAAATGTCTTCTCTGCTCATATCTGATTTCAACAAATTATTCCACAAACCCTGTGAAGAGCAACATGAAGTGTAATATTTAAAGGACAAGGACAAATAAAGTACATATTTGCATAAGGTGCAAAATTCCATTAAAGTCAGCAGAAACTAGCCTCAAATAAATTACAACTGTCCCAGAGTGAACAACTATGACAGTTCATTTGCTTGACCTTTTGCTTAGTCTTAATACAGCTCAAACATCTCCTCCCCGAATGTCCCAGCAGCTTCATTTCTGTTCCAGTTCTGAGCTAGCAATATCCTCCTGCGGTCACTTCTTCTTCTCAGACTGAATTCCTGGTGGGTTCACAGCTCAGGTCTAACCACAACTTGGCTAAATTTGGGAACTCTGGTTGCACGGCTGTCAACACGCTGTCATTGCAGACGGTGGCGGCTCTCCCAGTGGAGACCCCGTGGTTGCTCTGCCTGCCTCTGCTGCCAGGGGGAACAGCGCTGCTCACCCCATCCCTGCCACTCCCTCTCCTGCCTACTAACAGTGAATTAGCATCTGTTTCCTGACAGCAAAGCAGGACATCAGATGAGAAACAGAAACGTGAAGCTCTTTCCTTCTCTGAAGTGCTCCTAGGACAGTGTAGAGACATCTTATCTCTAATACAGTTGGTGTTTAATGTGGTTTAATTTTGAACCGGCCTTTATGGATGTGTGAAATGCTCGTTTAAGAAGCAAAGCATCTGTCCAGATGGTGTCAGCATAGCTGACTGTGCCTTTGGGCAACGAGATGGACTAGATGACCTTTCGAGGTCCCTTCCACTTCTGTTTTCTCTGACTCTATTTTCTACAATGAAAACTAAAGTGCTTTAACACCATCCACAAGTGAGCGCAACTGCCAAGAAAATACACACTGGAGGGAAAAATTCTCTTTGATTGCTCTAGGTTTTTTTTTTTTTAACCTAACGTACAGCTAGATCTACTCTCAGAAAAAGACTAATTTTTTACCATTTCTTGTGAGTACTGGCTATTTTTATTACTTTTGTATCTCTCATAAAGGCATTTCTTTCAGACAGAACACTCTCAGCCCTGGTAAGTATTTGATCCTTTTTTTTTCAAAGCAGACATCACATTCTAACCTTAATGCTTTGTATTGTGATTTTTTCTTCTTTTTTTTCTTCTTTTTTTCTTTTTCTTCTTTTCTTATTGGAAGCCTCTGTAATCTAAATATGTCTTTATTTCCAAGAGGATGACTGTTTCCTAGGGGATGACACTGCTTCTGGCCGAGACAAAAGCTGTTCCACCCAAGGAAATCTTCTGAAGTGCTAAACACAAGGATGTACTTTTCATTTCATCCTCGGTGCAGGTAGCTTTTCTCTGCTGCACGAAGGCCTCAGCTGCTGCGTTACCAGGTCTTCACCTGTACAGCTTCATGTGTTTTAGCATCCTTGGCATTCTGCTTTGGTAGCCATTTAACACAGGATTCAAGATGTAACAGCAAAAATTGTGAAACTGGAAAATATATGCCCTGAACATGAGTGCAGAGACCTTTGAGACAAGTCAGGGATGGAGCTGGTCGGGCATGGAGCTGTGGCTGGAGGTAGCTGATGACATGATGGACTTGCAGATGGCAGGATCCAGTCCCAGCTGAGCAGCACTGCTGACCCTAGCCAGGGTACAACTGAGGAAGGGAAGGTCCCCGAGGTCAGGGCTCCAGGCTGGGCTCTCCTCTTGCCCTGTTTCTGGGATGCTGGTGGTAACTCATCTGGGCTTCAACCAGTGCTGAACTGACTGAGATGATTTCCTCCCACCTCGAGGTGCCCAGCACCAGTTTGCAGAGTCTGGCAATGGAGCACCAAGTCTTGTGCTGTTTAGCAATTTGAGCACTATTAAGGGTTCACACTCTACTTTGACCTAGGCTTAACATGAAATAACAGAGCAACTGATGCCATTTTTCAAAGAGCCGCTGTCAGCATGAATAGAGGAGAAACTTGTTTTCAGATAGGGAATGACTTTTCAAAAAACCCCAAAACCAGAATACAAAAACCTCCAACTGCTTGAGTTGGCTGGAGAAAGAGGAAAGGGAAATACCTATGTAATAAACCCAAACCCAAGAGCCATAGTACTGTACATTTGACTTGCACTGCACTGACATGCTCCTCCTGCATCCTGGGGAACCTGGTGCTGACAAACTGAGCCCTGATCGCTCAGAAGATTCCCCCGTTGCTGTAGAGATGGGTGACACCACTGAAAATCACACCTTTTAGCAGGGAGGGAAACTGCTGGGTGAACAATCTCACAAAACAGACATGTTTTTTTTCTTTTCTGTCAATAGGGGAAATTACAATAAGGAATATATTAATAACAGGAAGAAATAATTGCAGCAAAGGAAACTGTGGCAGGTCATAAGGAGAAAGTTCCTGTAAAGGAACTGTAGAGGGTTAATTAACATTGATAATATACAGTTGTGGGCTTGCTTCAGGGGCGGTGTGTTGGCTGATG
>JAVJGI010000050.1:62229162-62289952 GCA_035590275.1 Ibycter americanus
GAACCTGGAGATGGCAGAGGCAAGAAGCAGGGTGGACCGGCCTGAAGAGGATGAAGAAACAGCATGGACAGTATATGAACTTTTGGAACCTTGTGTGAGACTGATGGTGGTGCTGAGGCATGAGAGGGCTGGTATGGGATGGCAAAAGCCTTGTTGCAGCCTGGTAGTTTTTAGTGCTGTGACAACTTCCTTGTAGTGGGAGGGGAAGCACAGGAGCCTCAGCTTGCTGAGAGCTTGTGGTCTCTGTCCTTGGAGGTTTTCATCCTTGACAGTATGTGTCCTGTGAAGGCAGCCCTGCCTCGAGCAGGGGCTGGGCTGTGGAGGTCCCTTCCAAACTACATTCTTCTGTGGTTCCAGAGGGAGATAGAAATCTAAAAGTATGAGTTTCTCTCTCCAGTCCAAGCTACTCCCATGCAAGCTCATGATCATGAGGCCACCATGAAAGACAAGGAGTTTCAATCCAAGGGAAGCAGAGAGGGGAGGGCAGGGTGAAGGAAGAGCAAGAGGGGAAGTACAAGATGTGGCTATGGCAACTTAAATGTGAAATGCTGTTTACTCGCCCATCTGAATGGCACTTAACTAAGGAGGAGATTAAGTAACACAGATCTCTGTGGTGTTGAATCTTACTGTGTCTTAGTTTTCCTGGGATGGTGTGCTTGGAGATGGTTGATCTTCCAGAATTTAAATTTGTGATAAAATCACTTTTATCAAACTTTAAAAATGGTAGGAGAATTTTTTATGCATGCTTCTTTGTCTTTATTTTTTCATCTTTGATGAAATTTTCTCAGTATTTTAGTACCAAGTTCTTATGCATGTACTGACTCAGCGCTGCTCCTGATTTCTGGATAAGCCCAGTTGGGTTCATTGGAAACACCCAGGCTGGGCAGAGCTATCCAAGTGGTTGTTGCTCCTTGATTCTTGCTGATGTCTCACAAAATACAGTGATATGTAACCTGGGGTATCTTAACCACGCTAATTGCCAAAGAGGTATTTGTCATGGGCAATTGTCCTAGCAGCACAAGCACAAACTCCCCTGACTCTATTGCATTCAAGAGTAAACAAGATGTACCTTTTGCCATCAAGATTAACAGAATGTTTTTTGAAACTTACAGAATCAAAAGACTCCAAAATATGAAGAATTTCAGTTTCTTTTTAAAAGATGATGTCTGTGGGAACCCTTCAGAGTAAAACTACAGAGTACTCAATTTATCTCTTTCTGAGAGATAAAAGGATGAAATGAACCCAGGTGGGATTTAAACCTGTTGTTTCATGGAGTCTAGGTGTTTCAGATCAGATGCTTAAACCACTAGATCATCCCACAAAATAGAATACTTGTGTTTTGCCTCTTTCGTTTCTTTTATGCAAAACTTCTGAGCTTGGTGGGATTTTCTGGCTCTGTCTGAATTAATTAGCACAGCAAACAGCACAGTACAGCAGCGAATGCACAGCCTGTCACATACTCTGTGCAGTAGACAAAGATTTTTCCATTTCATACATCATTTACAACTTTAGCAATTCCACAGAGTTAATACGTATGCTTAACTCCCAGAATGGTTAAAGAAAATGCTTCTTTATTTCCTCTTCAGTCTTGTCTCTGTGGACAGCAGACATCTCAGCACACATATGTATGCACATTTCCCTGACAGTCTATAGCTCAGCACGTGTCCAGGTGCACCCTTATCATTCACCTTGTGCCATTCTCTTCTGCCCCAACTGGGCAGCCAAAGTGGGTAACTGTTTTATTGGTTGTTGTGTCTTTTATGCACAAATTTGAATTTGTGCACATTCTCTGTGGCCGTGTGGGCCTGGGTGATTGTTCTCATATAGGACTGTCATGTTCCTGGGTGGCCTCAGTAGTGGCTACAGATCCTATAGCACCCATCATCTCTTTGCACCCCAATCCATTAGTTTAAATTGATGAAATAGCATTTGTTCTAGCTCTGCAAAAATCAGCACACAAGAAGAGAGAGCGAGACTATCCATTAGTCATATTTACGCAGATTTTGATATGTGGATGCAAGCCTATGAGAAACTCAAGGTTGGAGCAGAGTAAGAAAGAGTTTTTTTAGCCTGTCATACTTCCTGACATTTCAGAAATCATCCTCTTTCCCAGTGGGATGAAGCCAAGATCTCCTGGAGTTGTGTCAGAGAAGTCAGAGATCCTGACCACCAAGTCTGGGACAGCCTGGCACACACAGGGGAGTGGGAGACCCTGGTTCAGCATGTCGCTCTGTTTGATTCACTAAGGAGATACCAATAGGGCCAGAGAGCAGAAGTGATTGCCTTGATAGCTCAGTGATTTGGTCACTCATCTAAAACGCGGGAAAACCAGGGCTGTGCCCCTGATCTAAATCAGTCAAAGGAAGCAGCTAAATGCCTGTCGCTGGTACTCTGGTTGAAGATCTCACCACCAGACCAACGGTGTAAAACCCCTCTTTTTCATGAAAAAGTTCTCTCTGGAATTGAGAAACCACTACGTGGGAGATAATTTAGTTGAAAATACTTCAAAAGAGCTCTGGCTGTCAGATGGCAGTTTGGGGAAAGGAGACAAAAAGGGGCAGTTGTGAAATGCTTAGGGTTGCATAGTGCACACTGCCTGTTCTTGACCTGTGATTTGGGACTTGGTGGCAACAGCTGGCAGCACAGAGGACAAGCACTCACACATGAGGGGAGCATTACTTCTTGTGCAGAATGACCACAGGACTTTAGAAACATGGAAGTCATTTGCATGGGTTGCTGGAAGCACAATGCAAATTCCCCATTCTTCCATAGTCTATGGGAATAATGAATTTGATATACATATTTATTAATATCTGAAATCATGACTTTCCTGGGGAAAAAGCCTTGTTTAGTGAGTGTTTTTCATTTGTTCACTTCTTTCAATATTTATTGATTAGGCATGTAATGAAGACAGTTGGGTCATGTAGTCAGGAAGAAACACTGTTGTGCTCCTGAGAGCACAGGAATATCCTGTTCAATGAGAGTTTGTGTAGACTGTGACACCAGAAAATGGGGAACAACGCAGAAATACTGTGTGAGGGACTTATACATGTCTGTGTGATAAATGCATAATGAGGAACGGAAATAGCAAATCCCACATGGAACCTGATCACACGTCTTTCTATTCTGGGCTTGTTTCAACATCAAATACTTGAGAGTAACAACTAAAAACTTGCTGTAGAAATCCCACAATAGAGCAGTTTTTCCTAAAGACTTCTTTCTAACCTTGATTAATTAGAGATCGGCTTGTGCCCTGAAGCACAGGGATTTGTATTACTTCTAAAATCTTCTAAAATCCTAATATTGCTGGATATTTGTGTTGCCTTTATAAATACCAAATGGTTTTTGAAACCTGATGTATTCTTGGCCAAAAAGATACCATGTCAATGAGTCTTACAGACTAACCTGTCATAGCATGAAGGCAGTACTTCTTATCTTTCCTTTGTTTTATGAAATATACCTTTGTTTTCTATTATGAGATTAGCTAGGCAGTGCTTGTAAAGAAAAGTAGCCAAAGAATTGCATTTTATGAGCACCTAAGTGATTCAGGAATGCAAGCCATACAGCCAATGAGTTACATATCTTGCAAATGTCATCATAAACCTATTTTTTGAAAACACTTTAAAATACTCCTTCTAGCCAGTTATAAGGAATTTACATAGATTAATAATCCATACTTCTAATTTCTTCAGTGGAGGAAATCCTATAGATTTCTATAAATCCTATAAATCCTAAAGACTCCCTTACAAGCACATAAAATTTGTTGAAATGATTCAGTTCCAACTGATCATGCTTCAGGCAAGCATTTAGCTATGAAGTGCTGGAGGTTTAGGCTTGATCTTACATCAGCATCTTGTGGGGTAACACCATTTACATCAGTGGGCAAAATGTTAGATTCATGATTCTTAAAAGATTCTGATTTTAAGAAAGCCGTAGGATCAAATGTCTTCTTACAAAATTTCTACCTTGCCTTTTTAGGTACTTCTATAGTTAAGCACCAAGCCCGCTTGTAAGATGCGTCTTTCGCACTAGCTCTCCTGTAATGCAGAGAAGTACTGTTATAGTCATTTCACAAATGAGGAGCTGAGAAAACACTGATTTGCCTAAGGTCATTCAGAAGGTCCTTGACGAACATCCACCTATCTCCTCATCAGCACTGTAACTTCCTTTTAAAGGAACCTCTTTCCTGGGCTTTAGTCAGACCGCCTCTGCATTTCAAAACAAAATCCTGTTTCTGATGTTCTCCCTGTCCCTTTCCCACCACAATCACAAACTCTCAGCCTGCCATTACAAATGACTTGGTTTTCCTTTACTTTTACCATCCTTTCCAAATTCTATTAAACTTTTTGCAGCTTCTGGACCTAAAAACCATAGCTTTTTCACCAGACCACTGGGATTCAAATTCCCAGAGCAATTTCTCATTTGCCAGAAATGGAGAGGTCTTTCTAGCGCGGCGACAAGGCAGAGCACTTGCCTGTCCTGTTATGGTGTAAAGCTGTGACAGTGACGTGATTTGGGAGTATTTTTCTTACTAAAACTGGGTCCCCTTTTAGAAGCCAGTTATTCCTGCAGTTATGCCCAGATGCCTGCATACGATCAAGTGAACACTGTTCAGAGAGCTGTTGCAAATAAACTAAGCTGTCATAACCAGCTGGGGCATGCACCAAGACAACTGCAAGCGTGAAGTAAAACATGTCAGACTAAACCGCCCTCATGGCATTATAACAGCAACTCTGCATAGAGACTCTGAAGATACTGTTTGCAGACTTTGACAGTTCTCACTCGGTTGCAGGGCTGGATTGAAAAATGAAGGTGTAAATTGCTTCCTGTATTAACTCATCCACTGCAATAGCATCATCTAAATGGCCACCTGAAACTTGACCGGTACGTGCAATGGAGATGAACAACGTTCAAATGTTTCTTTTTTACTGCAATATACCAAGGTATATTTCTCACGATAAGGCAATATACCACAATGTGGATTATATACTTTAGCGGTCAGGAGGCTGTGAGGAAGTGAGAAACCTGTGGTCTCCAGTGTCTCCTGGTCCTCTGTTTTGCCACAGCACAGGGTAGCTGCGTGGCTATATTACAGAGGGTAAAGCATCACTGTCTGCACCCGCTGGCTGTTAAACTGTGTTTTACTCATTACAGATATTCTGTTATATGATACACCCATTGGGTCATTGTATTGGTTTTTAATCCAGCTCACTGAATGAGAAGAGGCTAACAAGGTTGCTAGAAAATTATATCTACCATCTCTCCAAGGACAAATGCAGATAGAGGCATCTAATTTAACTACTAATTAGCATTTCTCTGCTGGGTTATGCGAACAACGCTCAGTCAAATTTAAAAGGAGCCATTGCTCCCTTTTACTTTGGAGAAGCTCTGCAATCCCAGCATGACTATGTGGTTCAAAAAAAGAAAAATACAAAGCTATGAAGCCTGTTAGTACCCTGCTGTAATGGATCCAAGACAATTTGCTGGTTTGCCTTTGACTACCACAACACAGTCCATTTTCAGAAAAAAACCCAACATTCTTCACAGTTGCCTTCCAAGCACCAGTGGACAAGGTGTAGTCTTATTAAAAGTGTGCTCTTATCTGGATTACGTGACATGAGGTAATTAGTGTATGGTAAGAACATACTTATATAGGAGCCTATCCACCTAACTTAAACATCCAGGCTTCATTACATTTTAGGTACCTAATGAAGCAGCCTACATGGAGTGAGTTCCTAATATAACCAATGGAGAAAAGCAGATTATTGTGATTACCTTCTGAAGGATCTAAGGAGTACACCCTGTCTGCCTGTGTTTAGCTACCTAAATCTGGTAGAAAGGAACTCTCTTTGGAGGCCTCCAGAGGCATCTCATTATCTGTATTGCACGTATGGGGAAACTGGACACAGCTGCT
The DNA here is from genome assembly GCA_035590275.1 of Ibycter americanus. NCBI lineage: Eukaryota > Metazoa > Chordata > Aves > Falconiformes > Falconidae > Ibycter > Ibycter americanus. The sequence continues at coordinate 62,235,077 of JAVJGI010000050.1, forward strand.
TCATTAAACTGGTGAAAGTTGGGCATGTCAGATCTACAAATTAGGTGGACAACTTCCCATCCATCTGTTTTCCAGGAGAAGTAAAAATTGGGGTGATAGGCCTAGGTGAATGATACTTGTTCTGCCAGCAAGCTCCAGCGCATTTGGTCCTCATGTGCTGTTCCAGTTCCATTGGCACTGAATGTAAGGACACCAGCTTTCCACACCACCTTTCCACTACATTATGAAGACTCACATTCCACCATTTTTTTAACTTGCAAAAACTCCTACATTCAGCATCCCCAAAAGATCAGTTCTTGCCACTTAACCCTATACTTACATACCATCCTAAAATATCACCATGGCATGATAAGGAATTGGTAGCTACACACTGCAGATGTGGTACTGTCCGTTCATCTGGAGAAGACTGTAGGATCTCCCTGGATATCCTTGTTAATAGCTGGAGCTTGGATGAAAATTTGCCCAATCAAATATAACCCAGGAATGGTTTGTAGACTGAAGAAGAACGAATGACTCAAAGGTTGTAAAGTTAGTGTCTCATTCCTGATTGGATCAAAATGTGGAACACCACAAGAACACAGGGACACAGTCACAAATCAACACAGCCTTCCACTTGTTCCTGCTTTGGGAGGGCAGAGAGGCACCAAATCACCTTGTCATAAGAAAAAGAAGTAAAAAAAAGGTAGCAAGAACAAAAGCTTTTGTGAAGCTTCTATGTTCTACATAGGTCTTCTGTGCAGGAGAAGATATCAAGGATCCCAAGGATCCTGGAGCAGATTTTCTGATTTTGGCAGAGTGTGCAGAGATGCACTGCTAGGAGACAGAGGTAACTGTATGGTGAAGCTGAGCTATTTAAACCTTGAAATAAAGCTATACAGGTGAATTTATGTCTACACTATAAAAGCAAGACTCTTCAGAGTTCATGAATCTGCAAAATCAGTTACTATCATCTGCAGTGCTGTTTAATCCAAACTTCATTATTAAATAGTTCTAAGGATCAGCAAGCTACTGAATACCTTTCTTTGGCACAGAGTCATTTAACGTTCTGAAGACTCAAATGCATTTGGCTGACCTAAGTCATTGGGCTCAACTGAGAGCTAACTGGAAGAAATTTAATGTTCTCTGATATATAAGGTATCAGACTAGATGATCTTTTCTGGCCTGAGCTTTATAAATCTATGGAAAGTGAGGCTTTGCCATAAGTTTCACACAAAGGGCTGTCACAGCCAGGACACATTGTCCTACTGGCCTTCTTTCACTGATATATGAGGTCTGCATTTAGCCAGTGGCTGGGCTTGCCGAGTTGCAGCTGCGAACCCTCTAGGCTTTCCAGCTATCCTTTGCTTTGATTATTTTTCTTGGGATGTTGGCTCTGTATATAATTGTGCTAAATCATTTGTTCTCCTTGCATCTTTTATTAGAGGAGGCTTAGTCCTCCAGAACTCAGAAATACAGGGTGTGATTATTCATCCTATTCAATTATTCCCTTTGAGAAACAGTGTTTCTATATTTGACTACTTTTTTGCTTAGGTTGATGTTGTAAATTTAACCCATACGCACCTTTGGTAATACATCCACTTCTCTGCCACAGAGGGAAGGACCAAAAATATACACAGTAAGTTTTCTTTAAATAGACAGGACAGCAATGGGGAACTGTGACTGCTGAAATTTTCTGTTGCCCTCTACTAATTTTATGCAAGTGTCTTTTCTTTTGTTTCACAGTACAAAGCTCAGAACAATGTAGAGTTTCCAAGCATGAATTTAAAACAGGCATTGTGGAATACATTTTAAGTGGATATGCTGGGAATTATTTATCTCACTCAGAATTAGACATCTGCAGTCTTCATCTGAGCTAGTTACCTCCTCTTGTAGACAGTACAGAAAACTAAGTTCTCCTATTTGCCTTTGTCATTTCCAAAGAATCTAGAGATAAATGGGTAGCACTGAAAGTGCCTGTTTCTTCTGCAGACTAGAAAGAGAGCCTGCGGTGACTAGCTGAAGTGTAGATGCAGAGATTTCTAATATTAGATGAAATAAATCCCACCATTTGTAAATTCTTAGGAACACCTGGTTTCTTAGGACTAAGATAATTACTTTGGGAGGATGGTAGGCAGCAAGGTGGGTCAGGCCAGATTACACTTCTACAGGAATAATCGACATTTCATGTGCTGTGTTTACTCCCAAGTATAAGGTTAAGACAGTCTTTGGGGTTTATATGCTTCCCACAATGACTTGCAGCAGCTATTTGTAGCAGAGTAGAAACTTAATGCCTTTCCAGCTCTTTCTGCTGCCGTTTGTAGGAATTCAGAGGCTGATCTACCCCAAACATGCATTTGACATCCCCACCAGTGGCTATAACACTGCTCCAAGCCCTTTAACAGGTATTGCCATTGCTAGTAACAGGCCATAGGCTCTGTACTGAGTTTGCAGGGACTCGGGACTGAGACTTGTCGGGTTTGCTCTGCCTGAACTTCTGACCTGCCTGCAGCTTCGCTTCCCCTGGTTTAGCTGTGACAGCAATTCCTCTAATTGAACAGGTGCCTATGCCTAATTCGTTTCACTTATGCTTATCTCTGTGTTGTACAGCCCTAGTTTTATGTAGATAACAGAAATAAGCAATTATTCTGTGCAGAATGGGATTTTTATGACTCTAATACAATGACATTGTCAAGAGAGGTACAGACTTGGTATGACAACAGAGGTCTTGAGAGGCAGAAACACAGAGCAGGGCATAGAAGAGTTCAGGCATGGGATGATAAGGGACAAGGCACAGGCTGGCACAGTCTTCCCACATGGCTATAAACAACTCACCTATAGTCCCTGATGAAGCCTGGGAGCTGGACCAGGCTGCTTTTAGATGTAGCAAAGATAGCAAAGAAATAATTCCTAATGTGTGCAAAAGACAGCATATATGGAAATTTAGATGTAATTTGGAGCTGCAGACAAACGAGAAGAGTGTAAGATGCAAAAGCCTGTTATCAACCATGTAAAAATGGCCCAGAGTGGTTCCTGCAGTAAAAAAGAAGAACCTATCAACACGAACATCTTACTTCTCCCAAGGAGTCCAGACACTGATGACCCACCATAGTGCCCACCCCACTACCAGAATGATCCAGAGGATCCGAGGAATGGTGAGAATAATGCCAGCAAAAGGGGTAAAAACTATGAAGTGAGTGTATAACAATGTTAACTATATTATTATTGAAACTTTTTCTCTTTTTCTACATAGACACATTCTTTCTGTAATAATGAGATCTGGACCAATAGTAATACTTGCATTAGAGTATTAATATCCAGTTATACTAACAATAAACTCTTAGCTTTATATATAAGGTGTGTTTTCTCTCTGCCCACAAACAAGGTTTTGAGTATAACAGAAACCAGAATGAAGCAGAGAAGGAAATGGTTATTCTCCTCTTCTGTGACACTTGGCAGAAGCAGCACTGTCAGCAGCATGTTGAGACCGCTCCTCACCACGCTGAGGCTGCCTTCTTTTTAATTTGTAACCACCTGTCTTGGGGACACACAATTCCATTTCACTGGGGTTGAGAACACCTCTCCAGTTAGGCCTTCCTGCTTTTAATCTGTGTTTGTACAGAACCTCACACACCCCTAGAAAGGTTCCAGACACCATAAAGGCAGAAAAATTAGATAAGTGTAACTAACACTTATTCTTTTCTCCATCCCATCTCTTCACAGCAGAAAGTGTAGTTCACCTGGGAGGTGCCCATACCCAGAGTCTACGGAGGTACAGGTTACATTCAGTATGGTACCTTTTAGGACACTAAATTAACTTTAGAAATACAGATTATATCCGTTTTCCTTATATGCTCTTCTAGAATATATACTGTTATTTGTTAGAGAGCTGTATCACTGTTCATGATATACACCTCAGACTCTCCTCCCAAATATGTAAAAGTCCAATTTTTATCATCCATTTATATATCAATGGCTGCAGTGTCCCCTTCTCAAGGATGATACTATATGGAGTAGAGAATGGATCTGCTCCCTCATCTTTCGTTCCAGTGCTTTCATGATTTTTAAGTAGCATGAGGCAAACAATGCTGCTGCTTAAGGTGTTTTGCAATTTAGATTGATTATTGAAAGATACAGTGTTCAGGCAAAGAGTCTATGAATTATGCTGAGATGGAATATCTTATTATTCAGAGTGTCCCAAGAAGCAGCAATGAAAGTGAATGAGTAAATCCATACTGTATTAGCTGCATATAATGAACATTTTGCTAATTGGAAGATCTGCTGGATTGCAGAAGGATCTGCCAGGGGGAAGTTTTGAAGTCTGACCGTTGGGGACACTAAAAGCACAAGACAAAATAGTAAGCAATAAACCTACACCGTGGAGGAGAAACAGGCACATTAACCCACAAGAGCTTATTCACTTGTACGGTATGCATTTTTATGATACGTGTTGCACCAATAAAACCCACTGAAAAGCCAAGCGTACACCAAAAGAGTCCTCCGTTGATATTGTAAGTGATTGTGTTTCTGTAATCAGGTTTCTCAGAACCAAAATACACTTCTTGTAGTTCAGACACGGTTATTCTGCTCTAACAAACTATTCTTTTACAGAACTCCTGTGGCGAGACTGCAGACAGAGAAATGGAGGATTTCCCAAAGAAAATGAAGACTAATGAAGTTCACATTCCCAGTAATTTTCAGAGCAGAATATGCTCTTTATTATCAGACTGATGAGAGGGCAAATTCAGAACGGCTGTACAATTGCTAGGTACTGAATGAGCATTAAATTAAATTACTGTGAAACTGAGTTTGGCCCTAGAGCACAGAAAAGCTTAGCAGGACACCCTTTCATTCTCTGCCTTCTCCCCAGCCTGGACCAGTGGAAATAGGTGTGCAATGGGATGCCCACTGCCAGATCTGAGAACTAAGCCACAGTGCCTCTGCTCCTCCTCTGTCTTTTGAAGACTGGTCAGCCATCCTTCTCCTGGAGCACAGGGTCTTCTGCTGATGAGAGTGTTCTCCCAGAAGACAGATTCTCCAGGTTCTGTCTTTGAACCAAGTCAAATCATCTGCAAAGCTGGGGTCTCCCCTCTCCACTTTTCACTTTGCTTCACGAAGGCTGGAATTGGCTCAAAAATGGCTTACAGAGAACTCACTTTCTGTAAGGTAGTGCTGTTGACAGAAGGATGTAAGAGGAGAGAGGACAAAGCAACGATCCTCAGTTTTGGAGCAGGTGATGAGAAAGAAGAGGCGCAGTGGGTATATAAACACAAGGCAGCTTCTCTTTCATCTGGTGCATGCTGCAAATGCCTATTGCTTGCTCTCATTTTCACTGCGGTGAGTTGTTCTAGGTAAAGGGGCTGTAGTCAATTCCCTAAATATCCATCGGTCTGCACAAATCAAGAGATGGTGGATAAGTGGTGCTACTCCAATCCCAGACACCAGAAATCTGCAACAGGTCACTGTGTGAACTTGAAAAACTCCAGATGCTCTCTGAGCTACATGCACATTGTGCACCATATGTGCCAAACTGTGAAATCATGACTACTCTTGTTTTTTAAGGTCAAGGGGATGAAAAAATAATTCATATTGTCTATGAACCAGAGCTGCTAGAGCATGACAATGAAGATATAGTCACGATGTCTTACCACAGGAGATCTGAACACAGCCAGCGTGGTTAGCCACTTACCTATGTTCACACAGTGACAGAACAAAAAAAGGAGAAAAAAAACCCAGCTGGGCTTCTAGGCTTTTGTTTAATCCTGGAGATCATTCCTATTCCAAAAATAATACAAATGTTGTAAGATTAATAAGGCCTAGGAAATTACATTGAGTACTGCCTCCGGTTCCGTCAAACCTGGGTTGTCTTACAGCTTCTTGGTAAGAGAAGAAGAACATGTGGCGACAAAGGGACACACAAAGAAGATCAGGAGATCCCTAGGCAGGTTTGGGTCAGTGAGCAATGCCCCTGCCAGCAGGACCAGCCCGAGCTGGTGAAGCAGCAGTCACCGGCCAACAACTCCTCACGACGCTTCCTCACCCCGACTGCTCTGGAAAGCGCTGGTGGCAGCTCACATACTTCTCCTTGCTCTCTCTTACAGCTCCTTCTTCCTCTTGTTGACATTGCCCGCAAACCATTTCCACGCTGGAAGCAGCTTTACAAGGTCTGGCAACAGCTTGCACAAAGTGATACAACTGCAAGGACTTTGTTGTTGTTGTTAAAATACTGAAGATGTCAAGAACAACTCCCGCCGCCACCACCCTCCGACAACTTGGGAGTTAAAGGTTGTCTGAGCCCTGAGGGGGCAGAGAGGTGGGAATGGCAGGGGCGCAGTTTGCACAGCAGCACGCAGGCTGCTGGCACTTAGAAAAAGCTGCCTTTTCTGCTGGAGAAAGGCATCGCTGCCCTTATCACCTTCCATTAATGGCTGCGCAGCACCTCGGGGTGCCCCAGCTGGGCGATTACGTCTCCCTCCCATCACACGGAGAAACGTCCAGCCACTTTCCTTCGGGAGCACTCACAGCAAAATGGATTGAAACATTTTCAGGATCGTTTCGGTATGACTTGAAGGTCAGCGCTGAGGCAAAAAAGTGAGGAAATTTCGACAAACAAATGCACAAAACTCTGGTTTCCTCAGTCTTTGTGAGTCTCTCACTCCTTTTTCGAGCCAGGGAGAACTGCAAACCTCCATCCCACCTTGCCCACCTCCACCAGCCCAGGCCAGCCAGGCTCCAGCTGCGCCATCTCCTCGGCTAAACTCAGTTTTTGTCCGAAAGGAAATATCCTGCTGTGCGAACCCGAGCTGTCTCCAGCCGCCCGCTTCTCCTGCTGCACCCCAGCTAGAGGAGCCGGCGGGTGCTGGGCATTTACCACCCGTTCGCTGCTCCTCCACCTCACACCGTGCTGCTCTCGGGGCAAAGGGGGTCTGACCATCGCTGAGGCAGCCTAGGCCAGGCTGTAGGAAACAAGTTGTAACTTCTGCTCACCTGGTTTTTCAGTGTTTAGTTTAGCAGATGTTCACAGTACGTGTTGTGTGTGCGAGCACTGCCTTTATTTTCCTTCCAACGCTACTCCATTGAAGCAGTAAATCTGTGCGGAGCGGCGCGATGCTGAACTGCCTCTTTGCTTCTATACTGAATATGTAACAGGAGAAAGATTTGAACCTCTCCTATGTTAACCTTTGCCTCATGATGGAAGTCAGGTGTTTCTTTTTATACAGTAATTTTTTCAGCTTTCCCCCCCTCTAAATAGAGACAGCAGGTCTTTAGAAGAGGTGTGGGAAACAGGTGAGAGCGTTTTTGGAAGTAGACCAGAAGCTACCTGTGCAGTCAGACCGAAGCAGCTTTCACATGCTATTTATACATCATTTCAGCAGTGAATAGGATACTTTTCCCTTCCACTCATGTTATTTGCATTCTGTCTAAAGCAGGATTACAAACCCACTGCAGGTCCCCTAGCATCTGCAGAGACATGTCAGTTCGCACGTTCCTGAAAGGCGACCCTTGCAGAAACACGCCTCGCTTTCCGTGGGTAGTAGCCACTCGCATGAGCTCCTCTTTTAAGAAACAAAACGAAAACATGATGATAACACAAGCATAAAAACAAATGTCCCATTATTATTGCTGTGTATTGGATGCACTGACAAGTGCAGAGCTTAGGAAATTAGAAAACAACAAAGGCGCAAATTGTAAAGGCAATTACTGCGGGCTGCCTGCTTGCAGTTGTTAGACTTCATGAATGACACCTCGAAGGGCTGAAACAAGCTAAACTCCACCCGTAGGACGGTAGGAAGAGGGAAAGGCAGCAGTAAACCCTGTCTTCTTAACATCTACTAAAGTTACTGTCATTTCAACAAGCTCAAACACCTGCCAGTTTCTTCCAGAGCAGTGAGCTGACATATTGAGAGCTCGGGCTAAGAGCGTGTTTTAAGGAGAGTGATCCAGTTTCATCGCGTATGAGTGACTGACTTCACAGGCTGCGAAATTTTCATACCATCACACTGCATCGCTGTGGTTTGATTTATTCAGCAGCGACTGAAACACCGAAATGTGTTTCATCTCTTTCCTGATAACACCCAAATGTGGAACGGGTGAATGTACCGTCATCTACTCACTGACATAAAAACGCTGGAATTTATGGAAGTAAAAAGCCAGGGCTTGAGGAAGGCTTATCTAAGTAAGTGCCAAATCAGCATTTAGACCTATTTCTCTCTTTTTCTGGCCTTTAAAGAAAAAGATGCATAATATGCCATCATCCCCTTACTTGGGAAATAAAAAAGATTGCTATTAAAGTGAATACTACTGAAAAGGACTTTGCACTCTTCTTTGGAGATCCTTTTACTTATGGGCTACTCATCATTTTACAGGAAGGGTGAGAAAGGCTGGCAATGTCCTCCTGTTACGTGTGGGTAGATCAATGTACAGATGGGCCAAGCAAACTACCCATGACATACAGGCAATGATTAGCAATTTTGTCTTCAGATTCTATACTTTGAACACTCACATTCCTTTCTGTGTGCCCCCTCCTATGGTGTCTGCTATAGAAGAGACAAAATCGATGAACTAGGCTGCCACCATATAAATGTCACAAGGTAACACCTTCAATTCATCTCTGATTTTTTTCCAACAACTTGTCTTCAGAATGTCTTCTCTGACTCTGCCATCATCAATGGAGGGAAGAAAAAAAAAAGATTCAAGAGACAGCTTTTGGCAGTAATGCTCGTGACCTGGACACTTCCAAAAGGAATAGTATGCTGGCAGGTTTGCTATTTTAAGAGCTGCTAAACAGGAACAACCATGAAGAAGCAGCCCTGAATGCGTAACAGTGCATCATCTCTCCCTGGAATCTCACTTGTAAACCCCCAAACTATTTCTGTTGTCAAAACCGAACATTGCATCGTTTTGTTGGAGGACTTAACAAATAATTCGGCCTTTCAATGGAGCAAATACAGACTATACAAAAGAATCTTTCTACCTCATTAAAATTTTTATAAAATAGTCATTTTGATTTCAAAGGGTAAAATGAAATGAGCAATCTGCAATACCATAGCATCACTGCAGCTAAGTTCTTGGTAAACACAATATAGTGAGGTGATATTGTGCTCTGTTTCTTCAGATTAAATATATCTCATCCTCAGATTTATACTGGCACTTTATGGCTTCTGCAAATGACTGTCTCAGCACCGCAAAGTAATTCCACCCTGTCATATTTGTCTTTGGAAATTGTAACAAATTATGGTGATTTATAACATCAAACTCAACTCTTCCATTTTTTCCCCAGATGGGAACGTCGCTGATGGCAAGATGCTGGGCCATCCATTTATGCTGTGTGGAGGGTGACAGTGAAACATGTTTCATCTCTCTTGCCTGACACACTCTTTCCCTTTGAGGGGAGGCTGTCAGCATAACTCAAGCTGTCAAGGCACCTTTGCAAGGGGCCTGAAACAAATCTAAAGCTCTCCTACCTGCATGCCTACTAATGAGGTGTGACTTGCCTCTCCTGGCTGCCTGGCCTCACTGAATCTCCTTGCCTCTGACCCCTCGCGGTCTCTTCTCAGTCACTAGAAGTCAAACCATCATTTGTCTTTGAGTAAGGACAGGCAATGATCAGACATGGAAACTCTGGAGAAACTCACTCTGCTTGTACTTCTGTTTTGCTGTGCTTCGTCCAGGAAAAAGCGTCTTGCGCCAGCATCGTGAAAGCTAAACGAAAGCCTGTCTGGGGGTTAAACCAGCCTTGAAATATTCTCCTCACCGCTTGCCTAAGGCAAGTAGATTTTCTAATTGGCAAGTCAAGCACTGAGCTTTTCCTCAGCAAAGTATTTCCTCCCATAGCAAAAGATGAATAATAGATCATCTTCTTAAACTGAAAATTTTCCTGGTAGCTTTTTAAAGCAGAATTGCAGGAGAATTCCAGCTTCATCCCTAAATAAATAAATAAATAAATAAATTGCTCTTTCTAACATTAGAAAGGAAAAGTAGGACTTGGTTCAAGCAGGTAAGATACACGCAGCATTATTTTTGCAAATAAACCCACAGAAGTTTCCCACTGGGAGCAGGAGGATGCTGGACCTTACCGAAACCTGACCTCTATCTCAACAAGTGCTGGAATACTTTGAAAATCACAATTTTGGCAAAGAAAGTAACCTCCAGGAATCCTTGCCTGCAGGGTCCTATGGAATGGCAGAAGCAATACATGATACAAACAGGCTGAACTAGAGCTGTCTCTCAGCCCGCCTTGGTAAGATGCATTGTTCACAAATTAGAAGCTCAGCAAAAACGGTATTTATTTGCCACCAGTGATGGTGTTACAGATCCCTGCTTACGGCAGAGATCACTTACAGGGCTGTGCAGAGGGAGAGGTCAGCAAGGGGAAGGAGAGGTTTTAACACCCTCCATGGGAAATATTTCCTGAGCTCCCTCTGCTTTAGTAAAATAGATTTCCCATGATGTGAATGGAAAAATGGAAAGCTGAGGGAGTGAAACATCCCAAATCCACCAGGCAAGTCGGATGTAAATGTGTCATGTATTTTATCACGGGAGTATTGGAGCTGCAGTCGTTTCAGCGGTGTAGCAGAGCCATCGCGTTACCTGCGGTGGCTGGGAGGGTGCGGGCTCTGGTGCTCGCTGCCAGCGATTGCCAGCACCACACACAAGCGAAGGGGAAATGAATTGATCAAGGATATCCTAGACACCTATACCCTCCAAGATTAAGTAAGTAAGTAAATAAATACATGGAAAGACTGTCAAATACAATCAGTCCTGAGATTATTCTTGAAAAGACGGTTTTATTTCTCACCTCACCATGGTTGCAGAGAACTATCATTTGACAATTTTTGCTTGTATTTACAGTAGCTTGATAAAATGTGTTCAGGCAAGTGTGTATGTGTGCGTGCGTGTTTATTTTTAACATGCTAAGCTGGATGTGTCAAACTGAAACACACATAATGTGGCAACAAAGGAAATCATTTCACTAAAATTACATAATGTAAAACAAATAATTGGAATACCTACATTAAATACAATTTGCATGCAACATTGCATTATACAATTGCTGACACGCTGCAGAGAGGTATTAGGTTTAAAGTAACTACGTTTAGAAAGCAATTTGCAGAATTTCTGCTCTTTTTGCTGGTTTGAAAAGCAGTGATAATATGTTTTTGCAGCTGACAGGCGAACAAAAAACAATAATTGAATGGTACCATTTTACCCACAAGGCAAGCTGATAATTAAAGGTTTAACAGACAGTTGGGATTTAATGTGAGCAGTGGCAGCTACTCTTTTTAATTTTGCCTTGTTGTTGTTTAGGGACCAAATAAAGGGGGGGGGAGGGGGGGGGGGATGTCCCCCACTTGTCAATAACAATGGGAAAAATAAATTATTTTTTATTCCTTGCTCATGTCTGACACTGGGCCCTGGAGTGCAAACATGGGAAATGATTATGCACTAGAGGGCAATGTCTGGAGAATTTACATGTGAAAAAAATATATAAGAAAACAAGGGGAAACAAATAGCTAGGGTAGCAAACTGGCAGACATGCCCAGCCACATCTCGCTAGGGCAAAGGAAGCCCAGCCATAGCCTTCTCCCTGTCCCTGGGCAGCAGTTTCTGCTCCACTGCAGAGGTGGTGGGTGAGAAGACACTGGTGGCACCTCTGCTACCTCAGTGCAGGGTCTAGCACAGCAGGATGAAGGTGGTATATCCATGGGGTGCATGCTGCCAAGACCCCTAAAAGTCCAGCCAGAGAGGTGGAGGAATGGACTGAGAGCGTATGTTTAGCCAAAACAAGGGCAGGGCACTACTTAGCGATGGGAACTGCCCCAGGTCACACCCTTCAGGAGCAGGCTGTGATCACGAAGTGGATGCTCTTTTCAGGTCAAAAGGAGCAAGACCGTACCCCAGCTATTTCATATTCTCCTTTTCCAAGAGGAATAGCTGCTCTTTCACCCCAATGAGCCTTCTTGCAATAGCAGGTTTCACTTGTGCCTGCTCTATGGCTGAATTTTAAGGAGTTAACGTATTACTAATCTCTACAGTAAAATAAAACTTGCTGGAAAATATTGGCTATTAAACACTAATGAGTATATAAACCAATTTTATAAAACCACAGAGATTTCCTAGAGGGCTAGTCAGACTAGACTAAGAGTAAAGACTAAGCAGGCCATTCCCTTTCAAGCAATTTTCAATTGGTTTTATATTATGGCCAGAAGCAGAATTCTGGTTTTGCTTTTGGCTTTTAATAGTTTATTGCATCTGAAAGTGAGATCAATTAAAGCATCCTGAATAATCTTAGGCTTAATTGGAGGCCAATTAAGAACTTCAGCAATCTACAGATGATAGTACTCATTGTTAAACATGTTTATTCCCCAATGAATTCACATTGAATAAAAGTGTTCTGAATGCATTACATTTCAGATAGCACCAGGATACACATAAATTTCCATACAAAACTACCAGATGAAGGCCAATTTTTGAAATGTGGAACATAGGTAATAAAGTTTCCTTACTTCAAACAAGAAAGAAAACAAAAATTTTTGTTCACATCTTTTCCAGTAACTGAAAGCTTGCACTTGCTGTGAGCATATTAGTGGAGAGACTGTCATTTCAACTGATTGGCAAAACAATGTCAACATGTCTCATCTTTCTTATGATGGAACGCAGCACCTGAAAAATCCCTCAGAAAAAAGCAAGGCAATGGATTCTGCCTTTACTGTGCCTTTTGCCACAAACACCGGTATCGCCAAGCCTGACCCTTGCACCTAGAAAGTAATATTGCTCATGAAATGCTTTAGATTGACAACCATGGAAATGAAACTCTAGTTCCCACCATGGGTTATAACCTGAACTGACACACTGGGCAGTAACTATGTGGGCTGGTTCCTACACCGGCTGGCTCCCACTGTCCCTAAGGTGTGCCTGCAGTTCCACCAGCCCTTCTGCAAGGAAAACCCCTGCAGAAGCCACCGGAGACACCTGCTTGCCAGCAGCTGTAGGCAAGTCACCAGTTCCTTTTAGGTGGACTATTGAATTGCCACCAAATCCTCATCACTTTTACCCTGGTTTACATTCGGTGTGTGACCTAGGGAGTAAAAAGCTTCATAGCTCACCGCTCACCTTACAGATCGTTTATTTTCCTGATCTTAACTTTTAAAAGATTTGGAAACAAGGCAGAATAGGTGAAGTTTTAAGTATCAATTATTTTCCTTGAAATAAAATGAGAAGAAAAGCAGCTTTTCAGTGGAAGACTATATTAATATCCAATGCATAAGTCATTATTAATATTACTTTAATGAGTACCAAGTGAATTAATGATGGCTGGCTGCTTATCTTAAAATTATTCACATTTTTTATGTTTATTCTCAACTCAGCCATTATGCCCTTTATGTAGGACATGTGCTTAAAGAGCAGTTGAATTCAACCTGTAATAGAAGCACAAGAAAAAATCATTGGGAAAAATAGTTCAGATGGGAACAATTAGCTTGCAATATTCCCGACTATTTCACCCCTTCCTTTAAATGTATATGTCAGAGTGGACATTCTCCATTCCCGTAACATGCATTAATTGACAGGAATACTGGCTTGCGTACTTTCAGATGTTGAGTGCTCAGACTCCAGAGCACTCCTTTCTCTGGAGATGAAAGAACTGAAAATCAAATGTGAATCTTCCAAATAAGAATGCGGTGTATTACCACTCAGTTATTAGGGAAGAAAAGTACTCCTCTGAATGCCCAACATCAAGGTCTAATTCCTAGACCTACCACAGTAATGAAAGTAATGAAAGACCTACCTGAGTAATGAAAGTCACTGACAAAGTCACTTAATCTCCCCATGCCTCAGTATCCAAAGTCACACAAATAAGTCTCAAGGCTAGAGAGGACTCAAGTTAAACTACTGCTAAAAAAAAAAAAAAAAAAAAAAGACATCAAACCTGCAGCCTGATTTTCTGACTGTGGCAGGAGTTTTATGCTGGAAATGAAGCCATTGCTTCAGGTTATAAAAACACACTGAGGAGACAGACTTTGCGAATAGTTCCGTGAAGGTTTTGTGCTAAGCCTCCGGCAGTGTGCCCCAACAGCTAGCCTACAGGGTGTCCTTCCTGGTCTGTCCCTAGTTGGTTTGGGAGGGCTACGTGTGGCCGTGGTTTGCTCACCACATCTCAGAGTCATGTGGCCACTTCCATCTCCACTGTGAATCCCAGTTTTATGATATCCATAATTTCAGAAGAAGAAGCTCTTGACTGAGCTCTCAGAGATACCAGTGTCATTCTCAGCCTGTTGGGAGTCTGTAGGAATATCTGATCAGGTAAACGCTCTGTCACACGTGTTGCAGATGGGAAGTACCCATGTTTGTAGAGCAATAGGGCAATTGGGATCTCTGGTGAGCCACATCAAACACTGTTTTCCTTATGTCAGCAACACAGAATTGATTGTGGGGCTTCTGCAGCTCTAGCAATTGCTGTCAACAACTCCAAAAATAACGTACTACATGTAAGCGTTGTTTAAAAATCCCAAAACCAACAATGCCTTTTCTTACGCTGAACCAGTGCACAGCTTCTTTTATGTTCAATTTGTGGTGGCAAGAAGCTTAGTAACATGTTGCCTACAGTTATGACCCAGAATAGACTTGCCATTTTCTCACAAGTCCCTTTCTGGAGAAGAAATCACCATGTGGGATATTATGTATGGAAGTAAAAGGATCTATAATGTATTATGTATGTAATTTTTTGTGTATAAGGATATGTATGAAATATTCACTTCACACTTCTGTTGCCTGGGGGCTGGCAATATGAGAGACAGGGGAAAAAAAAAAAAGTAAAAATAGGGCTATGCTGTAGTGCTTTGTTGGTGATTCGTGTTAATCTTTTTGGTCTTCAACAGCAGACTGGACTCTAAGGGGACTACCAACCCCTGACTTTTCTTAGCAGTTTGAATCTCATTTTTCAGCAAGTTATTACACAAACAGCCAGGTTGTCTGACAGCCCCCACAGCAACAAAGAGTTAATGCTTCCTCTCCAGTCTTAATTCACCCCATTGTGTTTGGGATTGCAGGGATGGAAATCACACAGTGAAGTGCTGAAAAGTGCAATCTCTCTAGACACAATGGGGTTGAGTTAAAGGACAGGAGGCACTTAACTCTGAATTTCCTTGCTTTCATCCAAACACTGTTACTTTAACAGCATGTTTTTGCAGTTTTGTTTCTTCTGGTTTTATTTTATGACACAGAAAAAGTTAGATGCTCATTTGATGCACAGCAAAATTGTTACATGCCTGCACTTCCAGGCCGAGCTGGGTTTCTATACAAAAAAATCGACTACCAAAAATAAAATTAAAAAAAAGAAAAAGAAAAAGGAAGAAAAGGAAGCTGCATTTATTTAGAAGCCTTGCCTTTTGCATGTCAGACTGCGCCCAAAGTGATTTTGTCAGACAAAGGTAATGGGGTGGTCCTAGGCTTATGCCCCAGTAGAACATGGTTCACATTAATGAAAGCTGATTTAAATGTTAGTAACTTGCAACGATTTTCTTTTCCAAGTGTGTTAATTCTTTCCTTATCCCTCAGCACAGATTTTTAGATGCTATGAAGATTGGTGTTATCAGCCCTCCCAGGATGGGCAGATAACGGTTTCTCTGTCAGCAGCTGTCAGATTACAGTGAAACTGGCTTTTCTGTTAACAACACAGGCATGTATATACGAAGTGAGCTCCCATACAGAATGCTCTCACAAAACAGGCCAAATCATTCTTTGCTTCCATATCTGTCCTTTAAGGTCTGGGCAGATAGCCTCAGGATGGAGAACTGCAAATAAGTTGTAGAGCATATGGAAATACTTCTTATGTTAACATGGAAATATGCAACACTCATGTTAAAACAGCAATAGCCCATAGCGACTTATTTTCTTATGCATATTTTCTGTATTATGTAGTCCAAGCTATGTCCTGCTCCTATACAGATATCCAGGGGAATAAGTGGGCACCTATATGCACTTGGGGCTGTACAGAAATATGTTCCAGCCTGGTTAAGCACTTCTAGCACCAGTGGACAGACTTTGTTTTCTGCAGAAAGTCTGTGCCATTTCCATATGGGAGACCCCACCCAAAATTCCCAACCTTCCTGTGGTTCCCCCAAGGTGCGCACCTATGCAGTTTCTTAACTTACAGTTACCCCTTAGGGACATAATTTAGCCCTATGTAATGGTGAATGGCTTGAAAGAATGCCTGTTCTAATTATTAATTACATAATAAATGTCAATTCAGTAATATCACACAAGCACAGATTTATATTATAAATTGGCATCTGCCAATTTAATGGCTTATAATTGTCACATTTCTGAAAGTTATACAATGCAAAAAATGTTGGACTGGATTCAAAATATGTTGGCATGCATGCAATTACTGAAAATAGGGAAAAAAACCTAGAACAAATATTTAATTTAGTATCAACAGCACTGTAGTTTTATCAGCCTGCACAAATGCTATAATTGTCATCTGTAAAAAGACCAAAGAGAAAATACATCTCACATGTGGCCTAATCCATCAGTCATTGCATTCACATGTAATCTTTATTCAGCTGAAGTCAACAGTGTTAGTTATCGAACAGGGGTGACAGGGCTGAATGGAAGTGATAAAAAATGAAAACCTTTTAATGAGAATTTTTTTAGTATCAGGGCCTGATCCTGTCAGTATTTTCTATTGGACATGCCACTTACTCCTGTGAGCAACTGACTTTGCTCTCATTATGTCCTCTTAGAAGTGCTGGCAGCACGACTCCCTATGCTTAACAAAACCCAAACGCGACAAAACAGAAAAGAACAGCTTTAATGGACCTGCCTATCATAAACCTGCAGCCAAGCCTCATGCAGTTATTCTTCATTGCTCAGAAACCACCCAAGCCCAGCAGCAAGTCTTTACCTTCCTAACATTTATGCCAGGAGGATCACAAGGACACATCTACCCTGGAGGTATGCCCGGACATTTCCTACCGAGTCAGTGTGCTTGCTGCAGAGCGTGATGCTCGTGGGGTAGCAGCACTGCACGGTCCCAGCTAAAGCTCTGCCCTGATGCACAGCAATGCTGCATCAGACACAGGACTCAGGTTGGGTTGGAAGTCTTTTTGAGTAATTTATCATAACTGTTCAAAAGAAACACTTTACTATCAAAGCGTAAATCACCTGCTGTTTATAGTTTCTTTTGCAGACATTTTGGAGGGTAAGCCCCAGGGACAAGCCCAGCTGAAGCCCTCCCCTTGCACGCTCTGCCATCATCACCTCTGCCTGCAGCACATCTCACCATCCCCACCTCACACTGCTGTTCCCATGGCAGGGTCTGCTCTAATCACAGCTCTGGGTTAAATATAACCTCTGTCTTTTTCTTGGAGGCGTGTTTTTAACCTGGATCATGTTAATGATTCAGATCACAGGACAGCCCCTCTGCGAGATGACTGGCATGGCCAAGGTGAGGGAGAAGGTTGAGGTGCGGAGCAGAGAGGAGCAGGCAGAGTTGGTCATGCATTGCTGTCTCAGAGTGATGCTGTCATGGTTTCCTTAAAGACTTCATGGCAGGATGCAGCAACCGGAATAACCTCAGCAATGTTTATCTCATCGGGCTTTTAAAATCTCATCCTCTCTTCCTTCTATCCTTGTGAAGTAGGAAAATTGTCCATGTCCATGCCTCCTCCATGTCAGAAACAGAGGAGGAGAAGAAGGCTCTGAGAAGATGTAACCCCACTGATCTTGGTGTTTAATCCTTGATGGAGACAGCAGCTCCTCCCCACGGTAAGTCACAGCCCCCACTTAGCACCTGGGCTGGGTTCACTGAAGGTTTTTTCCCTGCTGTTTTGGGGACTAACTGAGCAGCCTCTGCACACTAGCCTGTTCGGACAACAAAGGCATTGATGAAACGATTAAAATACCAGTGCACATCGGGAGAAAAACTATGGAAGTTTTCCTCAGAAGAGGGGAATCACTCCTTGTGAGATGTATTTTAAGAGCATCCACAGGAGTATTTTTTGAAAGCCATATGCTACTTATTCACATGCGTGTGACAGAACTCATATATGAGGAGTGATACAGAACACAAACGTAGGTGTTGCACATTTCGTATGTGCATATGTTCGTAGCCTATTCCCGAGTTCTGTTTCTGAAATACTTTATTACACATATGCCATTTTCAGGTTCAGTATTTGATTACCTTTGGCTTAAGAAAAATGCATTAAATTTATGATTAACATGTTCAAAAAGACATGGCATCTAAAACATTTTTATTGGCAGAATTACAATAGTTGCTTTTACAAGAAAATTATGTCAAAATAGGCCTAAGTCTTCGAGATGACTCAGTTCGACTTTGTAGGAGTTGGGGCGCCACTGGATCAGAACACCATAAAACAGCACAAGTTCACCCTCTTTTGCCTCCCTTGCGCTTCCTCTCCTTTCCCTACTCAGCACAACTCACGAAGTCCAGGGAACTGCAGTTTGCAAGTTGATGGCATTTACTTTTCTTAATTGGCAAAAAAGTTGACCCTCATCCTACAAGGACTATGGCAGAGTGTGAGTCATTTTGATTTTGGTAACTGAGAGTTACTGAAACTCCAAATGTGTTTATATCAAGCTCCGGGGAATGTAACCTATCAGCCCTCTGCCTCCTACTCTGCTGCCACGGCTCTGACACTGTGGTTTCTCGCTGGTGCCTCAAACCCACATATCAAACAAGACAGTCACTGTGGGAGTTGGCTCCTGAAGCAGGAGAAAAATGGCAGCACTTGTTGAGTAGCCAAAGAGAAGTTCTCCTGGCCACAGACCTGTGCCCAGCTGGACGAGCACAGCACGAGCTCAGCCGTGGGGGCAGCCTGGGATGCTCGGCCAGGGCAGCTCCTCCGCTGCTGCTCTCAAAGGAAAAGGTGTTCACAGGACTTGCATTTGAAAAGTTATTGACAGGAAGAACAAGTGCTTGAGCCAACTGTCCTCTGCTTGCCCAGGATATACCCAAGAAAGTGGTAAGCAAGCAGCCAGGGGAAGGAGGTGACTGCCACGAGAGGACTCCTTTTTGCTTAATTCTCGACTTCCTCAGGTGTAGCTATTTTAGACTACATTTAGACTGTAATTATTGTAACCATTTAGTTGCAGATTTCAGCTTTTAAATTGTCAACCCTCAGAAAAAGCTTAATGAGCTACAGAAGGACATAAACTGTGCTTTCCCACTGGCGAAGCAAAGAAGCAGAAGGTAGACAAATCAATGTTTCCTATTCTGATTTTTTTTCCTCCCTGTTATCTACGAAAGCCACCGTTGTTTTTGAAAGGCCTGGGAGCTTTCACTCTGTGACAATGTTACAAACATTCAGAAACACCCACTTACTTGTTATCACACAAGATGCTTTTAGCCGTTGCCCCACAGCCCTGTAACACAAACACAGACAGCTCTGGAATTATACTACTTCTTAGCACATGAGGACAGACCCCTGTCTTCCAGAAGCAGTTCTCCTTAAACTTGCATAAAAATTTGAGGAAAACTTTAATTTTTCATGGAAGTTTCTCATGGTACTTTGCAATGTCTTGCTCTACCTCTGGTCAAAGGCACAGAACTCTCCACGGGAAACATTTAACATCTATTTGAATACTACATCAGACAGATGGAAAACCATGAGAAATCATTCTGACAATCATAAATAGAAAATAATGTCACTGTACTAAGGACAGTGTTTTAAAATCAACAATGTAATTTTTCAGATGAAAAGATTATTAACTCTTAATTGATAATACTGATAAATTACATAATGAGAAAACACAAGTAGCTTTTATCTGGTGGAACAACAATGCAAAAATTTTAAAGGCAGTTGTGGAATGTAAAATACAGTAAGTAACACACCACTTTAAAATGGAAAGAAAAAAATGTTTGGAACAACTTGTCAGAAAAGAAAAATAAGGAACAGTCCTTCATGCCAATACAGATGTGAGTTAGAAAGAAAAGCTGATAGGAGCAGTTCATCAGAAAAAAAGCGAGAACCAAATAGAACAAATATTTAAGCAATTTTTAACTTCCCTCCTTCTTTCAAGTCAAGAATTATACCCAAGAACAACCCTAATATGAGTATTACTTGTCTGTTTTCTTCCATGTATTTATAATTTTATAGTATGCTTCATAGATCAGTTAAACTGGCATTACTCATGTACAGAATGGCTCTGGATGGCAAGGGAACTCCATCACAAATCTGTTACTGTGATGTTCATTTAATTCCAATAGGAAAGGCAAGAGGAAAAGCCTGGCTGGCAGATTTATTGATTACATTTCACCAATGACCAGCAAGAGGAAAGCACTCTGAAAATCCCCAAAGGTGATCATTAGTACTGAGTAACTGTCACTAAACATTAGCACCATCAGCAGACTGGAACTAAAAGAAAGTGTGATGCTTTAAATGTGAGGCCCAAGAGGGATTGCCTGTAGTCCAAAGAAAAAGTGGAACATCTTACATCATGGCACCTGTGTTTGAGACAGCTGAAACGCTTTATATATATGTGTATATATATATTCATGCTTTTATAGATAGACTTATAAAATTGGTCTACCACGGTCAGGCAAATTGGGCAGGGCTACCTACTATAAAACATAAAATTAATGTGTCAAGCTAATTTCGCGGTCCACTTGCCTGGAGCTGATTAGGACCAAATTAAACTTGGTCATAATCAGCCTGAGTGCTTTGCAGGTAATACAGAAATCCATGGAATATGCTTATTACTGTAAAAGCACGTGCACATTATCTGCACAAGCAGTGTAAGAATAGGTTTACCAGAATAATTTGTGGTTTCACACTTTCTAATGCATTGCTAGCTTACTTATTTTTGGTGGATTTTTATTTGAAAGTCTCATGTTTCCATGGCACAGAGGAATCAGACATCAAACATGATTTTTTTATTTTCCATACTTGAATCTGATCTTCTGATCCTTGTCTTGGCCGAAGGAGCACTTTCTGCATCTGAGGTGAAGAATTTAGATATTACAGGAAGAGAAAGTGTATGAAGGGTTTTGCCACTTCCCATTAGCTCCTGGCTATCTCCCCCTTTTTTATCACGTCCTGTGATTCCCATATGTGTGCCTTTGTTCCATGGGAAACAGTAGGAACAATACCCTTTGTATGGCTGGCAGACAGCTGCTTCTGATAGAGACACACAGCTGCCTTTTGTGTACTTGAAGCATTGCCTCAGCCAGGAGAAAGAGACTATTTGAATTCCACCCTCTTGGTCAGTCTATTGTCCTTGCAAGCCCTCGCTCCGAACACAATATCCCAACAGAGAAAGTTATTTCTTGCAGTGACCTAGCACCAGCCCCTTTCATCAAGGGGCCACACCGACAAAAGCATGATGCTGTCGCAAGTCCTGCCTCTCCCAGTGGTACCTGGCAGTCTCAGCAGAAAACAGAAGATGTAGGAACAAGCTTTCACCAAAAGCATCTTATCATCATGTGCCTTCTCCTGTCTTGCGATTCCATGTGAACAGGAACAGAGCCACTGTATCATGCTACACAGGGTCCTGACTGCAGTATGTAGTCCAAAGAATGAGCATTAAGGATGAGAATTTCATGAACTTGAGAGACTGATGTCTTATGAAACAGGATTGGCATGTCGATTAAAACTTGAAATTAGATGTGTGGCTTATAAATGGATATCTTCTAGAGGACAAGGTCTAAAGGAACAAAAGGAAGATGAGCTCCCTCACAGCTTTCCGCTGGTACTTTGGGGACACTCAAGTTCTGCAGTATAAAGATGAAAGGAAACTGGCAGTGTGGTTTCTGCATGCAGCATGGGACACTGGGCATCAGGGGACGAGGATACAGGTTTGCTCAGTTCTTCACTGAGGTCACACGAGTGACCTCAGAGCCCTCTGCTTCCTTTGTTCCACTTCCTGTCTTCTTTTCTCTGATTTTCATCAAAACAGCCAATCTGTTCAGATTTATCAGCACAACCATGGTTCAAGCTAGGCTCACGCGTCAGGGCCACATGGCACAGCTGGCAGCAGGGCTACATGGCACAGCTGGCAGCAGACCTATGCTAGGTGACCCGAGTCCCTGGCTGCTGTTGGCTACCAGGCATTGCTGAAACCTCATTGCCTGTGCCACTCCTGTGGACACTCAGCTTAGCATCCTCACACAATCCAGCCACGGGACACCTGGGGAACCACTGTTACCTTCTGCCTATCTACATCTCTCAAAGACCAACCTCTTTGGTGGAGGAGCAATGAGGCTTGTTAATACGAAGGCACTGGGAAACAAGCCCAAGGTCAGTAAGTCTGGCCATCCCTGACCTGGATGACAAGTCCTGGATGAGAGACTTCTCCTGCCTCAGTGTACAATCCTGCAATCTTTCTGGTAAACTGTATGGTTTCTACAGCATCCATACAATCTGTACAACAGACTGTGTTAGAAAACAGTTCTTTAAAATCAGGAGAACAATGAAGACAAGTGTAGGCTCACTAAAATACCATGATTTATAGTGGGGATGGATGCAGCTCTGCAGGGTCCAGCTCAGTTGTCTTGGGCTGTTTTACATTCTATTTCTCAGTTCCAATTTGTGTTTCTAAGCTTCTATCCCTAGAGAGATGCATAAGAGGCAGCTTTGCAAAATGCTTACTTCTATGCCAGAACCTGTATTTTCATCTTCAGAACCTATTAATTTTGTATCTCTTGCAATGATTTAAGGTTTGAAAAAAGGACCACTGGCTCAAAAAAAGGAGATAATTCCATTTGATTGTCTTTTATTTCTATGTGCATCTGGTAGCATTGCCTGTCAGCATTCAGGTGGTGTTCTTATACTGTGATGCTTTCACTCTCTTTAAGAAACAGTCTTTCTGAATAATGAACTCATGCTTATAATTGCTGTTGCCTTAAAGAAAAAAAAAGTAACTTTTCAATACTTTGCTAAGTCTTATCCTCTTATTTCCATATTGCATTAAGATATTGGCAATTATTATTTAAGTCAAAAGGGAAAACCAAAATCATCACTGCTCTCTTGCATGACTAAATTACAAGACACCATGGCAAATCAATCGTGGGGAAAGGAACAATCAGCATCAAACACTGTATTTGTGTGTATAATCTTTTTAATATTTTCTGACCTCCTATATCAAAAGAGCAGATTGAATTCTGTGAACTTTAAGTAATACAAAGCTGTTTATCCCAAACTCCCATGGGGAACCTCTAATCTAATCAGTTAAACTCAGGACACAGCCATAGGAATAAAGAGAACAGACCTAAGTCAGCACAAATTCCAAAATCTGTTTGCCATTCAACTTCATTTCCATAGACAGTAAGGTCTTAATACAACAATCATCTCCTAAGGGTGTATGGATGACACTGTATGCAAGAGGACCTGGCTGATTGTAGCAGCTAATACTGCGATAGTTGTGCTTAAGGATTTGTCAGTAGATGCCAAGAGACCTTTGCTTGCTTTAGGAAAAAATTAAGCAGCCCCTCTGCTCTTCCCTTTTGGATGAACCTGTTGCCTTCTTGCTTTTGGAGGCAGCTTACGCTCCAGGGCAGGAAGGTATGGGACAGGGGAGAGGATGTGAGTGAACTTGCTATCTTCAAGAAGATAAAAAGCAAGTATTGGGTCTAAATTCACCAAGGAAAACACATTTCCCGTTTGTGAGGAACGTGAACACAATGAATATACGTGTGAATCTCAATTGCTGCATTTCACTCCCAGGCTTCCAGAAAAATTAGTGATGCAAAAGCCTCCACAACAGTGGTCTCTCTGTTTGTGTGTCTCAGAATGTTTGTGTGCCAAAACAGGCTTGATCCATTGCGTTAGTACAAGCTACACACATCTACTCTCTGCAAATGCGTCACTCTCTAGGAAACATCTCAGAAGGTAAAACTCCAGCAGGACTCTTGGCTGTCTTTCCTAAGGCATGCAGCACATGCCTGCCCTCCTGCTGAACAATCACTCGGTGCCTTCTAACATTTACATATCCACTCTTATTCTTTCCCACAGTTAAATCCTCTTTTATAATCCCCTGCTTCAGGGTCACAGTTCTGTAGAGACTAGCATTAAGGGGATTCAAGCAGGCAGACTGAAAGGAAAATAGACCTCAGAGTTAATTTTGGTAGGTGCTGCATATATCCATGGCCAGTCCGTGCTTCAGAAGGTTCCTGAGTGAACTACAATAAATGGAGACCTAAAAGGAGGATGATCTAGTCCTGTTTCACAGACGGAGGACTGGAGCACTGTAGTGGTAACTGCTGAGTGACTTCCTCAAAATCATAAAGGGACTCTTGAGCACATAAAAATTTGAATTCAGATCACTCACATTCGTAGTAAAATATTTTGTTTTAGGGCTTTGGTGGATTTCCAGGGGTAGAAGGAAATCTGAGTTTTCTTAGTCCCTGGGGAAACAAAGAATTCATAAAACTCATCAACTCTTAGCAACAGACGCAGAACTGCCTGTTGTGGAAAGATTCTAAGTATTACCAACTGCTCAAAAATTACTAGCTGTTTGATCTACTATCCTTACTGTTTTGGCATATGTGCGTGCGTGCGTGTGTGTGTGTGTAGCACACATAATAAATGCTATACCCCTGTCTCACCCCCCTGCTCTATCTTCCTTCCTCTCATATGAACTAAGTGTCCTAAATTTAATTTTCCCCCTTACAAATTGGCTGCCCTTTCATGTCAGGAGAGAAAACGCCCACTCAGCATAGCTTGAAAGGAACCTGTCTGCAGTTGGGAGGGAAGAGTCGAGGTGCCGCTTTAACTAACTAAATTAAATACAACTCGAGCTCCAAGCAGCTGGCAGGTTTGATTTGGATGTAGGATGCTGTGAGATAGTGATAAGTGAGCGCTCAGGACCAAAGGGAATTAAAAGCCTGTACTTTGGTTTGATGGAGTCACTCTCTTTCTGTGGCGCATCCATTAAGGACACCGTGCCAGCACGCGGTGGTGTCTGCACCACTTAAACTGCAAAAGGCCAGCTTCAAATAAGGCCGAGCTTTGGGCTCTGAAGGACACAAGTGCATGGCTTTTGAGAGGGGCAGAAGGAGGTCCTTGCTGTGCTGTCCTTAGCTTCCTCGTAGCCTTGTGAAGGAAGTGACAGGTTCCGCTGGACCAGAGGTTCGGACCCTGCTCCAGACCATGTGGAAAATATCTGCCAAACAACCTAAGAGGTGGTTCAGAGAGTGCAAGAAAAATCACATTACACTGAATGAGAAATTTCTCTCTCTCTTTTAAAGAATTCCTTACACCTTTTAATGAAAAGAATTATGGAAAAGAGTTTCTTCCCCCACCCTTTTCAGTTTGCTTAATAGTGCATTAGACAGCAGTTTGCGTGTAGTCAGTATTCCTTTGCTCTCTCCTGGTATTAGTATTACTCTTGTTCATGTAAGCCCTTCCCTGAGGAGCAATGAAGATGGGAAAACATTTTTTAAAGATTATGATTCAACTGTAAAACCTTATTATTTGTCAAGTGTCACCAACAGGCAGGTGTAATGCCTGAAAGTGTCTTTCAACTCTGCTTTCTAAAAGAACTAAAAACGTCAATGCAACTTTGATTTCATAATTACTACAATAGATTTGACACTTGTCTGCCTCTGGTAACAAGGGGAACTTTCCTCACATCCACAAAATACTATGAAGCCTCCTCAAGGAAGATGTTACAAAAGTGAAAAACCCTGACTGGGTGCTGTAATATGCTGTGCTTCAAAGCAGCTACCCAACAAGACACCTCCGCAGACAGAACAGGTTAAACATTCAATTTTAAGGCTTTATATTCCTTTTCTTTTAAAAAATATTAATTTCTTCTCTTTGGAGAACTTAAATTATAAATGCTGGAGCATGGAAATATTGGTCGCTAGATGCTGACAGTGTTTATTATCATAAGGAATCCCCTTGAACGTCACACTTTCTAACTAATGCTAGTTAGAAGACTCAACACTAGAGTAATTATCATGACAATGAGTTTGACAACCCCCATTTCCAATGAGCAGTCATTACAGAATCCTTGGTCTTTTGCACAATTCAGAGCTAATCTTTAATTTTTGTATTTTTGTGTATATATGACACATATATATATATTTATGTGGTAAAACAACTCAAGAGCATGTAAATATATTTGTTTCCTCATGCACAGAGAGGCATAATTATAAAGAATTTTCTGTAAAACCTGTGCCAAGGAGAAAGGAGAAATTTTTTTGAATAAGATTTATTAGTTCTGTACAGAGAAAAAATTGTATTGGGTTAGGGTAAGTGCCATGTAATTTGAATGATTATTAATTTCAAAAGGAAAAGCACCAAGTCACATGGCACTGTACAAACAGTACAGGCAAAACCAAGAGAGATTCACAATAAAGAAAAGAAAAGAAAGAAAATATCCCTCCAAAGATGATGACTCTCCAACCAAATTCAGTCCTCTTCTTCACCTTTAATTTATTTTATCTGATAGTTTTTCATTTGTCCTCTCTTGGAGGTGAGGTCATTACTACTCCCTGCATTACAACAGCAGCCAGAAACCCCAGCTGCGATCAAGATCCCATTGTGTCAAAAGCTATTGTGGAAAGAGACACTTTCATCAAAAATGTCTTGGAAAATATAAACTGTGTGACTAAGAATCAAATGCCTGAGGTGGTATACTTGCCTAACAAAACAGTGCAAACAAATAGGCTGCATTTATGCAATTAGAGATTGCAATTACACTGTGAAAGCTGTGATTTCAGTGAAATTTCTGCTTGCTTTAAATTTCCAGTGTTATGCCCACTACTACACTATAATTGGTAAAGATGGGAGAGAAAAGTAATGGGAAGGTGTGATAGTTATCACTTTGAATGCAATTATTTTAGTCTATAACAAAGATAGTTTGTCGTTTATTGGTATGGTGTGTTTGGTTTTGTGGGTTTGGGTTTTTTTTGTTTTTGTTTTTTTGTAAGGCACAGTCTTTTTAAAAGGTGTATTGACAGCATGCGCTGCACAGAAAAGATCTGTAGGAAGGTCTTAATGGAGTTTCTATACATCAGTTTTAGAAAAAGTTCTTGTTCGACATTTTAGCTGTTGCATCTGGATATCAAGATATTTCCGGCTACTTATGTAATACTGTGCTCTAAAATAATGACGATAGTGACTTAAGTATTTCACTGTAGATCTATATTAAAAATGTTAAGAAATGAATGGCTGTCTGACATTTCCTAGCTTATCAGCCCTTTTAGATGCCCATTAGTTTCTCAACCAACTTCCCATTAGAAGTGACAAGGCTTCCTCAGATAGAAAACATGCAATTTTGCTCTACTTTCTGTAATCATGACAAAATAAATTTCCAGTGAACCTTTATTGGAAGGGGAAAATGAAAGGAGGTGAACCTGATATTATTCATCCCGAAGTTATTTTGAAAACCTTCTGGATACAACATCCTGACACATAAAACTAAACTCTGCCTTCAAAATAAGTGACTTTGGCTCTGACTAATTTAGTAAGAGCCAGCGGTATTCAGAACACATCCAAACCTGCTCATGTCTTTTGAAGCGTCATATCAATACCTAGGATCCGAAATTAAGGTAGAAAAATTTGAAAATCTTTGCGTTAAGAGGGAAGTTAAGGAAAAACAAATTCGAGAACTGATGCAGCAAAGAATATTTTTTAGAAGGCTGGATCTGAAATGGATCTGCATGTCTAGGTGCCTTTAGGTGTCAAATCTGACCACTGCCACCGTTGTGTAGGTAGGGCTCTGACAGTGGATTTTTAGCTGATTTAGCTTTAATTAAAGAAAACTCTTCACTCCTGACGTCTCCCAGAGGTTGCCAACCCCTTGCCAGAGCAGGAGGGAGCAGGTGCTGGTATCTTCAGCATCCCAGCTCACAAGGCAGTGCCTGAGCTCAGCCTGGGCTAGGCTGTCCCTGCTGGGAGGCCAGCCTGCGACGGCAGCGCCTGGAGGACAGGTGTAGCCAACGCAACAACATGACCATATGCTACCAAGTCATAGAAGCGTCTAACCCTTCTTTTTCAACCAAATTAAGGCCCTTGAAGAAACGACTATGGGGAGCAGGTCTTTAGAAGCACACAGTAGTATTTTCTGGTACCTAGGAGTACGGCTTTGGAAGGGGAACATTTCCCGCAGTAATCACAGGGTGATGCGCTCCCTCTCCTACCCTGGAGGAGGAGATCCATTGGGTGCGTTAGAAGGCTACCTTCTCTCACAGGATCTGGCCTGTGTTCAACTTCCACACTCCTGTTTTCACAGCAACACTGAAGGGATCCTGAGAGAGCTACCGCAGACTGTCTTTAGGTTCAGAACAGTTGTTCAGCCTAACCTGGCAAAGCATTTTAGTGGTATAATTACAGACATAGTAGTTAAACCTGTGTAAAACCCCTTGGGGATCTCTTATTCTACAATATAATTGCTTTGTCTGGTTACTTCTATTTTGTTTAGCTTACGAGGCATGAACCCTGACCTATTCTACAAAAATCTCTGGAATTATTTCCTTTTTTTAATGCCAAATACCGTTCCACCATAGCCACACATGACAACCAGCAACACTCCTTCTCTACACATTTTCTCAGAGCTCCCACAGCAACACAGCTATGCAGGGAAGAATGATGAACAAATGGAATTAATATAGTGCAGAAAGTAAAGTTCAGTTAATAAAGCAATATCTGGGTACATTCCGCTGTAAAAACCTCCTTGTTTTCCATAAGAAATAGAACTGTGATTTTCCAAAGACACCTCAGTAAATACAATACCTTCCTTACATTAGTTTAAAAAATATCACAGGAAAAGCAAGCAAATATAGTTAGACTTGAAGTACCAATTCTCTTTATGGTGGCATTTCTCCTCATTTCTGCAGAATTATTCACCGTTCTTTTTGGATGGTACAAATGTTCCACTGAATCTTGTTTTCAGCTGAGTTCTAAATGTGCTTGTATGACAATAATAGATTTTGTTCACAGTGTCTGAATATAGTATCTGGGCAAATCCAACTGAACTGCCAGATACTGGTTCACTTTCCTGTACATTATTGTCATATGCAATTATACATCAGATGAAAACATATGCTGAATTTTGGCTAAGTATTGAAAAACCTTATAAGCATTTTTTGTGGTATTGAGCAGGCATTCAGCTACAAGAAGTAGTTTTATAATACATGGCAAAATATAGCATATTTTATTTCATTTGGTCATGCTGGAACTGTTTTGCTTCCTTCATTCACTAGGGTTTTCTGGTGGCATCTTTAAAACCAATTATTATCTATCATTACTGCCTGCAAGGAATAGCCATACATTTTCTCACTGTAGAAATAATCAGCAGTAACAATGCAATATCAAGCTGCTACCTTTTTAATGAGCTGAGAAACATAACCATTAATTTATTGTAGCTTCTTATGTCACAATAAAAATACATCCATTATTATTTTAATAAAGTCAAAACCACTGAAATTATTCTACCTGTAAAACACACTAATAAGCATTTGATTGAATTAATTAACATTACCTGCTATTTTAGAGCTCTTGATCACCTACAGACCATAAGTCCAGCACAGGTTCATAATTCTTAAAAATTAGTTTAGAAAATATAAATTCATAACATTCAAATTAGAGAATTACCTGCTAGTTTCCCGTAGTTTAATTATACCAAAGATAAAATATCCAGAAATGCCTAAGTGGACAAAGAATACAAAGGCTGAAATTCTTAAAAGTTTAGAGGCGTCCAAGTTTTACAATTTAGATGTTAAATACTTAAGGACAAATTTTAAAAGGCATTTCGGTGTCTAATGGTGCACACCATTGAGCTGCGTCCTTTTTATTTATGCCCATTTAGTTCAAGATACGTTGAGCACGCAGTTCTGAGAACATCTTTACGCCATCTGTGTCTGTACTACCCTAAATTTAGTACCCTAACAGCATTATGCTGTCAAATGAAAACCCTAATGCACCGTTTCCATCCTTTTTCCTCCCCTTTTGCTTCCGCTGCTATTTTATATTTCCACACAGCTCGTACCAGTCTTCTGTGTGGTCATGTAGGGATGGCCTCAACTCTCCAGATGTGTCCTACCGGCAGAACAGGCAACATAATGCCCACCTGGAGGGCCGTTGCTCAGCTTGGCTATGAAATGGCACGCCGTCACCAGGACACTGCCAGTTTTACATATGCCCATTAGCAGGCACACAGATGTTGAGGACATTGTCTCAGCAGAAACAAAATGCTTGGCGGCCAGGTGCAAGCGAAGGGCCCTGACCTGCGCGCACTGCGGCAAGCAGTCAAGGCAGTGAAGACGATCTTTCCTTCCAAGCCTTCCCTCCTGCTGCCTCCCAGCATGACAGTGGGAGGGAAATTGCACAGTTCAGAGGAGTCTAAATTTGAACAGCTGAGCTCGAATGAGAGCTTTTTACCTCCTCAGGATTGTTTTATAAAAGTAACTATTTGTCTTTTTTGTCAAAGATGAGCAAAGCAGCAGTGGAAAGCACAAAAAATATTTCAGATTAAAACCAATGCTGAACTAATTTTATATAAAATTTTGCCCACTGGTTTTTCATTCTGAGACAATTGCTTTTTTTATCAGAGACTTATGAACCCCTGAGAAGAAAAGTG
This sequence comes from Ibycter americanus, assembly GCA_035590275.1. Classification (NCBI taxonomy): domain Eukaryota; kingdom Metazoa; phylum Chordata; class Aves; order Falconiformes; family Falconidae; genus Ibycter; species Ibycter americanus. Next base: position 62,265,596 of record JAVJGI010000050.1, read on the forward strand.
CATAGAAATACTGACACAGTAGCATTATTCCCAAGTTATTGACCTTATTATATCAACCCTGGTGACGATGCTGCTTGATTTTTTAAGAGGCTTCTGTTCATTCCTGATTACAGTCCATACTTTTTTTCTGTATATTGGCTGTAAGTAAAAAGGAAAGTATGTTTGGAATCTGAAGTCTATGTATACTTAATCCAATCAAACCGAAAATACTTGCCTTAGCAGTCTAATAGCTTCTTACAGAAACATGCTGCATTTCATTTACATGATGATGAGATGGGAAAATGGATTAAGTGGTGGCTGATCATCTTGGGATAGACAGAAAATGATGGAGCCCTACGACACACCAAACCCTTTATGCGCAAGGGAACTGCCCCAGTGCCTCTGCTGTGTAGGGAATTCTCTTGAATAGCACACTGCCACCTTGTTCATTATTTCCATCTTGCAAAAGTTCCTATAGACTGTGGTAGACTGGACTAATACCTCTCCCAGGAGGAGTTTTTCTCATGAAGTCCCACCTATGCTCCAAACCAGCATGACCCATGCCATAAAGCTGTATTAGTGCAGGACTGCTACTTCTATGTTCTAGACCCCCACTAATATTTTTCTAGACCCATTACATACATCTCATTTTGAAGAAATAATCATGAATAAATTTACGTGCACAATAGTGTAACTCCTGCCTTAGCTGCCATTCTAAATCAAATGACTCATTTTTATTCTTTTACTGTCAGTCACTGTGACCACACTGCGCTGGTGGAACAGAAAAGCATGGCGTTACCCTCTGAAACACCTGCATTTTCTTCTGTGCAGTACCCTGTACACCAGTGTCACTACTGATCCCTAATCAACTTTTTTCCTCTGGGACGGCAGGAATCCCATTGCTATGCATTCAGAGGGGAAGGAGAAGTTGCCTTGAATTGGCCGTAATTTTTGTTCTGTTGGTGTCCAAGCTGGAGAGCTGTCTCACTGGAGATCTGAAAACTCTTGGGTGGCCTTTCATGTCTACCTTTTTAGACACCTTTACCACCTGAAAGCTCATTTTCCTGAAACAGATGAGTCCACAAGAGCTGGCAAAAAAATTTCTTCCACTCTGGCGAGTGTAAGTACTTCCATGCATGAAAAGCAAAAAAAGTAGCTGATATGTGAGGTGATGTTCAAAGCAAGACCATTGTACTGCTGCCTCTGCAGAACAGAATTATTATTTTCTGCTGCGGTTCTCTGCATGTGAGTGAGGCCGTGAGCCAGACTGATGTCTGTGGCAGAGAAATAGAAAGAAACACAAACATGTTTTCATGCCTTATAGCTGAATTCTGCAAGGCATGGCACATCTTTTTGGAGGCTGTGAGCTCCCCAGCGAGGTCAGTTCAAACACCTTCTGGGTTTGCACCCCTAAGGAGAAAACATACTCTTTCTATGTTATAAGTGTCAAAGAGCTATGGCCTGTTAAAATGTGTTACTGCCTTCTGGGTAATTTTACACTGACCTTAATTATGTTCCATCTTCATTTGAAAGCCTGATTAGCATACAGTTCAGTCGAAGCCACGTTGCCTGCCCACCTGCATGCAGACCCACTGTGTGGGAGGACTTCAGAGACATGCCAGAGATATAGCAGGTACTGAACTACACCAGGAGTATCTCACATCTGTACCAATTTAGTACCCAGAAGAAGAACTAATAGCCTCTTCTGCTCTTTCAGACCCTGGGATGTCTTGAGTATCACGACTTAGATGCTAAATACTGCTCTGACTTAAGACTATGCAATTAAGCCAAATTTCCCAATCCTGTTCCTTTATCAAAGGTAAGAGAGTTATACCAGCAGAACTGTGCCACTGCATACATAATGAAGACTAAGACTGGAATTAAAGCTGTGGTTCATGCATGATGGTACACTAGGAAGAAAAATATGCAACTATTTGCCATTCAGATTTTAGTTTTCTTACGCCAAGGTAGGGGATATTTTATTTCATTAATACCCAAAAAACATTTGCTTCATCTGACTTTATTCCCATCTAGTGCAACACTGAAGCAGAACAGAACTCTAGATCACCTTCAATCAAACCAGCTTCTTAGTATTCGTTTTTTATGTTAAGGGCCGAATATACCAGCATTACTCAACAAGGATTACAAGCAAAACAAAGCAATATATTTCCACCTTGCTATGACACACAACTTTTGTTAGACATCATGCACTAGGACAAGCATGATGTTCATGTAGTTTCTTCTTCTTAATTCCAGGATGCTCTTGGGTTTGTATGTTTGGGGTTTTTTCTATATTTGTTGACATGCTTTTGCACCATTGCTCATTCTTCGCTGGTCTGCAGCTCCACACATCCAAATTTCATTACATGAAGATTTTTGCATATGTTAGATACTATTTCTGTGTTCTCTGAGTTACCCCAAAACCATTTTTTTTCCATCTCCATGTCTGCATGTCTTTGACCACTATTGGGCTGTCTATAGCCGTGGGGGCCGCAGTGCCTACCTGTGCCCTGTCTCTTGTCACCCCATGCCTGCATGCCTCTGTGCCCATCCTACGTCTCCATCTCTCAAGGCATCTACTATCATGCCAAGTCTGCAATTCTCTGCATGACATCGCTGTGTTAGAACCGTAAATATCTTATTCTACACAGCATAAGTGCTTGTTACTGCTATCTATATCAAGCTATTGGTTTTACCACACAAAGTAAAACAAATTAGCCATAGCTACCTGGTCAATTAAAGAATTTGCTGTCACAGCTAAACCAGGGAAATCAAACAGGCAGGTCAGGAGTTCAGACAGAGTAAACTTATTAAGCCTGAGTCCTGAGGCCTTACAAACTCAACAAGGAGCCTATGGCCTGTTACCTGCAATAGCAATGCTTGTTGCAGGGCTACATGGATAGGGGCACGAAACTGCACTGTGCAGAAGATGGCATGTCCTGTGAAGACTGCAAAGCTGTGAATTGAGACTGGGACGCTACCATAGGGAGATCTGATCCTATACACCTTTGTCACATCTACATCTCCAATTGGGGCAAAGGCATTATTCTCTCAAGCTAAATTAATCATTTATTATAGGTGTCTCAGGCTCTTTATCCTATCACCAAGGTCTTTAGGAGAGGTGGACCCTGGTGAGGTGTTTGCTTTGAGAGCTTGAAGAATAAGCAGGCTCTGATCAAGTGAGGAGATGTGTTTTTTGAGTTTATTTAACTTTTTTAACTATTTTAACTTACTTTTTCATATGTCTTTTAGCAACAGTGAGATTTTTTCTTAAAGAGCAGTATTTTTCGCTAAGTACACACAGTATTTAAAAGAGTGAGCACTGCAGCTAGTCAGTGTTACAGAAAAGAACAAAACTGAAGTACCTTCAGCCACCTGGCATCTTGAGTCACTCAGGCAAATACAAATCCCCTTTGTAAAAATATTTCTTGAATAACATTCAAGTTATGACAGCATGAAAATTTAACATGTAATCTTAACTTTACCCTCCAGGTGAATGTCTAGCATTACTGAACTGTAATATCAACATGTATCCTTTTTAAAATAAGCTAACATTTGAAAATCACTTTCAGGCTAGGCTTTAGACATTTTGGAGTCCACCGAAATTTAGGACCTAGATGGGTCTGAAAAATGCACCAGCATTTGCTGGTGGTGGTAGCTGTCATCTCCTCTATCCCAACCTACACCACTCTTGACTGCACTTTAGTCCTCAAGCCATGACTTGGGCCCCTGGCTCCTCACTCTCCTCACACACATCCTCACATCCTCATCACGCTCATCCCTAAGTTCCTGCCTCTCATGGCTAGTACCACTTTTCCCAGACTAGTGGCACAGATCTTGGTTTAGTCTTTGCTTTAGAACAAGAGATTTGGGAGGGGATTATCCCTCAGCTCTGCAGCTGCTACCTCTTCGGGCATCCTTGTATCTGCAGAGAAGAGTTCACCTTGCCTAGGGATATGACCAGCTAAGCTGTGTATGTGGCCAGGTACCAAGAAAATAATCTGATCATCAGGAAACTGGCCTGGATGAATTGGACAGGCATGCAGAGTCCCAATAAATCCCTTGAATTTTTTACCTAAGGCTGACCCTGTCTGTGGACTCTGCTATTTATAAAAGATAACCAGAATCTATCAATCTTGTGCATAATAACTACAAATTAAATAGCACTGCACAACTTATTACAAACACAATATAGCAGAATAACAAGGCAAATATATGATCTTATCTGTGCACTCTCATATTGCCTGCTTATCTTGGGCCTATCAGTGTAGTCATCTAAGCCCTTACATGAGCATCAATATGAACAGCAAAGACCCTCGTGGATCATCAGTGATGTTTTATTAACAGCACCTTACTCCTCAACAAAAAAATACTCTCATTAGAGGTGAACTCCAATTGGAATAAAGAAACTTCTAACTTTTTTTCCAGTCTATAACCATCCCTAACCTCAACAGTGAGTCCAGAAAACAATCCTGCCCTGACTAAACCAAGTGCAAAACGTAACTGCCAAAGTAATATCCACTGGGGCAGGGTTTTGAGAAGACAGGGGACCTGTCTGCATCACCTGTGTGTCACCATTTTATTTCTTTTTACACTTTACAAATTTTGAAATAAACACAACTTCTGTAGGGCATCACACCTGGCAGTGCTGAGTTTCTCCAGTTAGCTATGTGAGTCAGGATGGCATGGAGAACGCTGGTGCTCCCAGGTATAACCCACCCACACAAACCACTTTACAGGAATGGGAATCCTTGCAGTAAAGTAAACATCTGCACATGATGGATGGTCTGAAGCCTTAGGTCCTTCCATTTCACAGACACCATCAAAATGCCATCAGTCATAGCAGTACTCAGTCACGACATCAATTAAAGCCATATTTTAGTAAATTTTAGCAGAAACACTTTGCATCCTGAATTATTAGATCTCTGCCTCTTGGTGCTTATGGTATCATCGTATTTTTCACTGAATTGCTTTGAAAAGAGCAAATGCAAAAGTTCCTGGAAACAAACTGGAATCGTGCTGGTTTATGCTTATGCAGTAACTTCTAACAACCCTCTGGAAGAATTAATGGCTAAAACGAATGTTTCTAGCTGGTTGAGACAGTAAGTAGCAAACAATTTTCAGTTAGAGTGAATGTCCTAAGCCCTCATTCAGACAGGAAGACAGGCTAGATTTCAGCCTTTTTAGGAAGGAATAAAATTAGCCTAAGCAGTTCTTCAGTTTTTATGCGGTTCAGCAAAAGAGAGCTTTTCATGCCAAAATCAGAACAATATGGAAGCATTGCACAAGGTGAGTTTTAACAAACCTGTTTTTGCTATGTCCTTCAGACAGGACAAGCACAGACAGAGAAGGTGTGAAGACAAGGATTTTGTGCTGACAGTCCATAAAGCCAGGCTGCCTTGTGCTTCAGGCAGGACAGGCAGAGGTTCAGATCCTGCCGAGAAGCTGGGCAGCCCCAGGGGAGGGTGTGTTTTTCTCATTTAACGAGGTGAACTTTGTCTTCATATCTAAGCAGCACAGCAACGGCTGTGATGAGGCTCAGCAGGTATCATCTGTCCTAATTCTAATAAGGTGGTTGTGTTCAGAACTAAATCTCCAAACAATGTAAATCAAGGCAATGCTATGGGCTTTCATGTACCTGTACCAGCTGGGCATCTGTCTCATTCCTTTTGCATCCCTCATGATCTTTGGGCCATGAGAGGCAAATCCAGATGTGTAATCCTGATCCTACTGAGGACAACAGCAAAGCACCCAAAGTCCAGCAGAGTCCGAGCTGCCACACAGAACTTGCAGCTTCAGCAGACAACCCAAGCCCTCCCTTCTCAAAGCTTATGGCCTGTTTTTCCTGTAACCCGTGTTTCAAGGTAGGGTATTGACCCACGAAATTCAGAGTATGTCTTTGTACCTCTTCTTCAAAGCACACACCGGCTCCCATCACTGAAGATTATCAACGATTCTCAGAGAAACAAACCCGCGTCTGGACAGTGACACCACAGCAGAGCTGCTTTGAGCCAGCTCCACCAACCATTCCCAATGGATCTGAACAGCTCCTGTGCATTGCCCTGCCTGACGGACATGCTGTTTGCTTGTTTGGTTAAGACAGGCAGTTTCTTTGCTGGTTCTTCAAGGGGATGAAGGTACAGATGCTTGGGTATGCCTCATACCAGCGACAAAACTCTCCTGCACAGGTCAGTGCACTGGTATACAGCTTGAGAAGCCTTCTAAAGCTGAGAAGCCTTAGTAGCCAGCTACCCACACCTCTGAATTTTGGGACCAGTTAATAGCATCTACATTTCTAACTCAGATCTGCCCATACAAAAGGCCATGTCAAATCTAATGGTTCTGGCACCGAGCAGTCAGTGGAGCTGCTTGGCTATTGTTGTGGTCTATGGAATCAATTTGGAACTCTTTCTGTTCCAGGGGATGGAAATGCCAATTCATATCCAAAAAGCAGTAACAAAAAAAAAAAAAAAAAAAAAAAGAAATGAGTACTTACAAATGCAATAGTATACATTTCACTCTAACACCATAATGAATGCCTTTGGCTGTAGGTTCTTTGTGGTTTATAACTTTATAATTAACAACCTGTAAAGACAAAGCAACACACATGCAGAACTTTAAATAATTTGGTATACCGCATTTCATTTTTGAAGGTGTATTTTAATAGTTCTTTACAACACATTCTGGAGTATATCATTACAGAAATTTCTTAGACTGAACTAAAACAGTCTTTTTTTAAAGTTAAACTTGATATCATGTTTTCTTGAAAGCTGTCGTCTTAAAAATATAGTGGTGTTTCAATTTAGCTGAGATATATTGAAAGAAAGGAGGAACCTTGTGCTCAATTTTAATGTGTTTTTCAAGGTCTACTGATGTTTGCTATATTTGTTTTTAGCTGGTAAAGGAAAATGAGATAGAAAAAGAAAGTTGAGCTGGGTGAACGGTTCATAAAATTAGTTTGAACTTGCCTAAACAGAAATTTTATGCATTCCAAGCCTCATTTTTCTACTGAATGTTCAAGTCTGACTTTCAGCTACACTACTCCTCTTTGCTTTTCCCTATGTCATTCTAAAGATATTATTACCTTTTGTGTGATTAGAGAGAGTAAAATGTTTCCTTAATACATTAATTTTTTTATTTCACACTCCTGTAAAGGAAAGTCAACAGAGCTACATCGATGTGAAAGAAGTATGGGAGGCATCAGGCTTAGTTGCCTCTTGGTAACTAAGAATATAACTAAAAATGACAATATGGATGGTTATTGAAGGCAGAGTAACGATAATCTCAGCCAAGTTCCTCCTCATGCCCGTAGAGTCAAGCCTGACCGTTTCCAAAGGAGTTACACTCTCCTGGTACGCAATACCCTTAAAAGTTCAGGGGTCTTTTCCTAGTTCAACTCATCATGTTTTTAAATTGTTTCTTAACAGAGTAGTAGTAGCAATACGAGCTGGCAGTTTGATTACAGAAACCATGAGAAACATGGTGAGCAGAGTGCCCGTGGACATCACCCACAGGAGAAATCCCTGCAGATCAGCACGGAGATGTATCCATCTGCAGTGTTTGGAAGATAGTTAACAGTTCATTTCCCAGAAGTGTTTATGGCTCCTTACATCTGACCCAACATTCACCAATTTTTTTAAGACTTTCACCAAACATATACAATTCCTGAAGCATTTCCATTCTAGGAATTACAATTGCCCTGTCAGACTTCATCAGGAAGATGACATTTGTGTGAAAATCCAAGCAACACTTTTGTTATAAGTGCTGCACCAGAGACAGCAGAGAAAAATGCTTACTATCATTATTTTTAAACAGAGGGAAATAAGAAAACATTGTCAAGTAAAACAGGAGCTGCAAAACTAGGCAGAAGATTAATCCATTTGATTAGTCCTCTGTAAATAAGGGTAGCTCTCCAGGTATTAAAGTAAAACCTACATAAATGGAAGGAAAGCTGGCTCAGAAGTCTTTTGTTCTGATCCAAATGCATGACAAGATTGCTTTGATGCTGATGGAGGAAACTGTTTCAAAGATATGATGAAGGATATGTAATAATCTATTACTGTTTGTAAAACTAGAGTTCTCCTACTATGCAGGCTCCGGACAAAGATGTGGTACTCAGATAAAGGGGTTTACAAGAGCACAAAGGACACGGAGGCATGGGGCGAATGTATGCCAAAATTATGATGCTGTTTTCTTCAAGTGTTGTTTGGTCTTGCCAGTAGTTTCTAAAATAATTGTGAAAATTTAAAATAGGGTCAGTGGCAGGGGACCGCATGAAACAAAGCCAAGGACCCAAATCAAAGCCTTTGGCAGCTCACTGGGCACCTCAGCCTTACTTTGGACAGCCTGAGGACAACCATTTCTGATGATGGTGACTAGCCCAAGAGCGTGTGCTGCCCTCCCCCGGGGACCGCAGCCCCAGTCCCATGGGTGGCTTCCCACAGGGTTCGACTCCAGCTGATCTGGCTGAGGGAGTTCACTGAGATGAGACTGTACGTAAAGGATGAATGCCTCAAAACACAGCCTTTACCTTTTCGGGGTAACTTGGCACTAGCTATTTTGATATTTAACGAAGAGTATTCAGACTTAGTAGAAGGGAAGCATTCCAGGCTTTCCAGTGGTGTTTGTTAAAAACACGAGAATCCACATTTCAACTGAATCCTGAAGCTTGGGTCTAGAGATATTTACTAAACCTTCTCTGATGAGATTTTTACCCTAACTAGTTTGCAAGTTTTCCATCAAAGAACATCTGCTAAGGGCGGCGTAAAGCATTCGTGGCACGATCGGGGAGAATGACAAGCACGTTGGTTATTCATCACTGGCAGAGTAGTGACGGCTCTAGTCCTACAATCTAACCACATTTCCAAAAGGAAGCAGGTGGATGTAAAACAGAAAAATGCCTGAAAGTGAATCCTGGGAGAAATCACATGGACTGACTGTCCAGCCCTCGAGCTACCAAGTTACCCTGGATAACAACATGGCAATGGTTCTGCAAAAGGACTTGAGCCAACTTTAAACAACAATGGATAAGTCCACCTGCTCACCCTCCAAGAGACACCCTCTAGAGATGCAACCTGCCAGAAGATTTAATAAACTAGCAGAAAGCCTGTCTCATGGCTACGGTATTGGTTAAAGCACCGAGTCAGTCTATCCCTTTGCTGTCATCAGCAAACAGTAAGAAACAAAAGAAGAAATGTTACATGATCGTACAGGCCCTTCAGGTTAGCATCCTCGCTCTCCAAAACCCTTAGGAAAACAGCCATCTGACGTGCAGGCAGTCAACACTTCACGTTAGGTACCGATCTGAAAAACGTTTTTAGTCAAAGGTGATCGTTGCCCTCTTTGCTACGGGTGAAATGTCAAGAGCATGCCTGCTCCCAGAAGGTGATGAGCATGAGTGTGTGAGAGAGAAAGAATGAGAGGCGGGCAGAGAGGAGTCTGCAGGAGATCTGGCAACTTCATTTGTACTCATTCACTGAGGGGGATGCATTCTCCCCTAGGAGGAGAGGAGGGATATTGCTGGCAAAATGGTAACCTCATAGGCAGCAGGAAAGTTTCAGCTCTCCTGCAGCTAATGTTGGACACCTGGGCAAACAGCCACTTCTTGCCCAGGTAAGCCTGGGTCTGCGTATCCATGCCCTAAAGAGAAGCTGAACTCCACCTGCGTTCCTGAGGAGAAACGTTTGCCTCGTTATTGTAATATGTGGGATTTTTTCACATATTAGATGTTTTTCCAATAGACTTGGATTATGTAAGTCCTCTCTTTTGTTATCAAAAATAAAGAAAATATGAGTTTGAATCTTGCTGTGGCTGAGGTCTGCTGACTGTAAGCACAGGGGAGAGAGCACGCTGCGTGCTGCACGTCTTGGCTTCATTCAGACGTGCATTTGCTTCAGTCTGGTCTGTATATGTCCCTTTCTGAATTATAGCACTTCAGAATAGATAAAGTGAATATTCTCTGAATATGCACTGGAGCTGGCATAAATGACTTCTATGAAGTTGTGCAGATAATTAGTTGCCAGATTATTTTCTTAGCACAGGTTGAATACTAAAATACACAAATGCACAGATTTGAAGTAAACACCTGTAGTTTGCTAGCAGTAAAGCTCTTGACAGATACCCAGTGCTTCTTCTTAAACACTAATAATGTTTCACAGAAGCTTTTCGGTACCTAGATGGAGAGAAGAGGAATTTCTTTAAATGAAAAAAAAAAAAAAAAGTACTTATTAGCTAGCAAGGCTCTAAAAATATCAATTCTGCTCTCTCAAAGTTACGACTTCTCAATACAAAATGTTAAACCTTTCTAATAATATTGTTTACTATTGTTAAAATGTGAAAGAACAGATTATCTACTCACGCAAATAATGAGAAAAATAATTTCCAGATTCAGAAGAGTTATACAAAGAACGATTCTGCCCTAAAGTAAGAGGTTATTAGGATTATGTCCTTTATATGTTTTATTTAATACTCTTTCTGCAAAGTGAAATCAAGCTATGCGCTACATCATGGAGACTGCATGACAGCCACTGCTTTGTCAAAAATATCCCAGGGACTGCTGCGGGTCTTACATGGTGTGATATCTACCTCTACAACCCAAACGATGAGACAGTACTGCATCCCTGCAAATGATCCCAAATTAAGGTGAATGGCTTGTCCTCCAGCAGGTAAAGGTTGGAGAAAGCAGAATTTGGAAAACCTGGAGAATCTGCTGGGGTTCAGTAAGTGAACTGTTCTGCAGCAGGCAGGACTACCCACTGGGAACTGACTTGCTGAGAGTAACAGCCCTGCTGGAGAGGTCCTGGTGTAGTGATGGACAATGAGCTGAATGTGAGCCAAATGAAGCAAATAAAGCAAAATGCACAAAGGGCTGCCTTAGAAGGAACTTAGCTAGCAGGTCAGGATAGTTACAACCCACCTCCAGTTGGTACTGGTGAAGCTAAAAATGGAATATTGTGCCCAGGTTTCTGCCCCATGTTTAGGAGTTACCCTGAGAAACTGGAGAGAGTCCACCACAAGGCTCCACAGATGGTCCAGGGCCTAGAGCATGGGACACTAGACATCTGAGGTTGCTTGGTCTGGGGAAGGGAAGGCTAAGGGGTGATCTAGTAGCAGCCTGCAAGTACCTGAAGGGGATTTACAAAGGTGGAGAAGCCAAATTCTCCATGATAGGAAAGCATGACAGAGCAAGGCTGTAGAGGGGCCATCCTTGGCTAGACATATCCATGCTGACCTAATTCAGTGTTGGCAACTGGTTTGTTTTGACTAGGAGTTTGGACTGGAGACCTCATGAGGTTTGTTTCAACCACCATTTTAGAAATTTCATTATTTTGTAATGTATACCCTAATATAATAATTTTCTAATATATACAGAAGATTGCTAAAGTGAGAACTCTCTATTATAGTCAGATGCAGCTTCATCACTAAAGTAGTTAATTCAGTTGACTGACACAGAATTTTTATTTTGGAATGGTCAAACATGATTTACTCTGGCACATCAACATTACTCAATACAAAAAATTCAGAATATTTTCCACACATATTTTAGACCATTATTTTAAAAATTCTTACATAAAATATTCACAAGAAATCCTGAAATAAGCAAATCTTTTTTAGAATCTCAGTTCAGTTGCACTGACTATTTTCCAAATCTCTTCCAATTTACAGCAAAGAAAGATAATGACAGGAATTTTAATAGTTCTAGTGTGAAGCCAAGTGAAACTAAGTGGTTTCAACTGATACATTCAAACATGAAAAATCAATTCAAAAAATGTGAACATTCACAACTGAGAGAAGGCTTAGAAGAGCTGCTAATGGCAACTACCAGGTTCTCATGTGACTAATTTTAAGCAAAAAATATTCAGGAACTATTAAACGCACAGATCAGAAATGTTCTTCTTTCCCTCTTACATGACATATACCCATCTTTTTGTTCTTGCCTCCTTGCTCCTGAATTCTCAGCTCTCTGTCATTTCTTTCTTATGGAGAACACCAAAGAGTAGTGCTTTTGTCAATACTTACATGAAATTAAGAACTTAATTGACTACTTAGCTGCATTTTTCCTACTTTGAATTTGGATTCCCTGAGACATATTTATATATTTTTAAAAACCCAACACATTTCAAAAGACTATTTGACCATGAAATAAAATTATTTGGTCAAATAAGAGTAATTTTGGTGGAGGCCAAAATAATGGAGCAACCGATTTGGCTATGACTTTCCTATATTGCTTAGATCATAAAGCTAGGGGGAAAAGTAACTTTTGTGAGGTATGTGACAAATTATTCCGCTGATGGAAGGAATACGGTTGGAGAGTACTCAATATTCAGGTAAAAACCCCCAAAAATAAGAGTTTGCAAATTATCTGTAGATTTAAATGTTATTACCACAACATTTCTGAACAATTTGAAAAATACACCTTGTATATTTGCAGGAGCACCACTTCACTGCAACTCAGATGTGTTTGTCTTCCATATTCAAACTCATATGTCTTCCATAAATTAATATGCAATGGAGAGAGCAGTGAGCTTTCCTAGCAGAGCAGGGGCGGGGGGGGATTTCAGGTTTCCTGATCTAGCGGTTCATTGTGCTTTGCTCTGAAAACTCTACCATGTGCATTCCTGTCAGCCAAAGTTTTTCTTAAGATGTTGGTATTTACATCACAGATGTGAAATTCAGTCAGTCCTTTTTGGAAACAAATAAATTGTGGTGATGTGAATACACCGGAGATGGAAGACACAAGCGAGGGTAGTGGTTGATGCAGTAAGGCATGGCCCTTGTAGCAGCCTTTGCAAAGTGAAAATAAATGATAACCTCAGAAAATTTATCTTTTAGTATGGGGCTCAGTGGTCAACTGGAAGCATTCAGGGTCAACAGAGTTCCTATCTTCTTTCTCCAGGGAAGCTCCATGCACTGCTCCCACTATCCATGCCATTTCCACTGCTGAGAAGACTCCTTTGCCTTGTGCTTTCCGAGTGCACAGCCCTCACTGCCGAGTCAGGGGTTAAAGCAATGGCAGTGCTGCCAAGGGCTTTTAATAAGGCAAAAGAGAACAATTTTGACTCCAGTGCTTCCGCGTGTGTCTGAACACATATAGGGTGGCAACTGTCTAGCTCTACCCTGACAGGTGGATATTTTAAATGGATTATTCAATCCATCTAACCAATTAAACTAGCAAACCTCAAGAACAAAACCCTAAATTGTTAATCCAGTAGAGTTACTCACACAATGGCAAAGAGCTTTGGAGAAATACCAAGGACAAGCTAAAATAACGAGGCTGTAAACCCCAGAAGGAGACAAGCTTGTGAGTTATCCCAACTGGTACAATTCCCGCAGTGCTGCACAGTGAACTGCTAGATGTGGGATCATGAAAAACCCAAGTGATGGATCTGTGATGAAGAAAAGCCTTTCAGCCTTTGCCAATGAGGGAGCAGAGAGCAAGACAAGGGAGACAAATGCCAGTTCCATCCTGAGTAACATGTAATCCAGTTCGTGGAGCGGAACAGGGACAGGCTCCAAAGGGACATGCCTGCCAGTCCTGTTAGCAGGAGCGGAGATGTTAAAGTTGGTTCCAGAAAGAAGAGATAAAATAGAACAGCAAAAAGAGTGGCAAAATAAATAATTTCGCTCAGTGGCAAAAGATTTTTTTAATGTCACATTTCCAGTCTTTGAACTATTTTGGCAATGCCTTCTTTGGCTTATTTGTCACTTGTCAGATAAAGAAGAAGTTATCTCCATGGCAACACATTATATTAAATGTAGGAAGCAGAATCTATCTATCTATCTCAGCATCTAAGCTTACCAAAGCTCATTAAATAGTAACCTACAGTAAGAGGGGAATAGGGACCCGTACTGAAGCATTTGTTCAAGGAAAATAAAATACACTAGTAGATACCAACAAAAAATGGAATATTACCTACATGCAAGGGGCTGAAAACAGTATCCAAATAGATTTTTAAAGAGGATCAGCTTTCTAGGCAGGGGAAGATCTGCAGGTCTGACCAGTGCTCTAAAAGTAACGTGCAGTGTAGAGAAATGAGATGCTGAGGCACTTTGTGTCACTCAGGAGGTAGGGTAGAAGCAGCAGTATAGGGAGAGCTTTCTGAAACTGGAATCCAGGCAAAGGAGTGAAACACACACTGCATAAGAAAACAAGTGATCAGAGGGACTGGAATTAGCAGAGAAATTCTGCTGCTGATGGGTGACTTTGACTTGGACTTAATTAACTATAAGTCCACTTAGCCCTTGTAGGCATGGACCCATAAATCAGGTAAAACTTGGGACAACTGCACCAAGGCAGCTTTAGAAAGAACAGCTCATATACAGTAAACTGAAAAGAGCTCCGAAATAAATTGACTCTGTGGTTTTATGCAATCATACCAATTAGTCTTAAGCTGGACAATCTATATACACCAATCACGTCATTTACGCACATTTTTTTTCCCTGTTATTCCTACAGCAGTGGAAAACACTAGGTCTAGCGCAGGAACTGCTTCAGCTGCTGGTCAGTGGGTGGTGAGAGACTATTCAGAGCAGCACGTGCGCTGCCCTCATGTCCACAGCCGGCCACTGCCAGAGGCACAGGACTGAGCTCCACGCACGTCTGCTGCGAGCCGTAGGGCCACTCTTAGGATTTTACAATAAAAGTAACATTCACCAATCTCTGAGTTACTTTTCATGTAAAGACCAATATTTCTGATGTATATGTCCCCTTTTAACCTGCAAAGGGGTATTGCTGGAGTTTTCCTCTGTACTCTGTACATTAAGAGATCTGTTCAAATGTTAATACGAAAAGCTGCTTGCTAATAGTTGCATATCTGAGATTACAGACTCTCCTACTACTGCAAGTGGGTATTCCCCATTCGGATGAGTGTTTGTAGCTTGCACTTCCTGAGCCCAACGCCAGCAATTCGTGTGTTGCTCTCGGTTCGCAGCAGGCAGATGTGAGTGGTGTGTGCTACAGAAGCTGCTAAATACTTTGACTTCCAGTTTCATTCAGTTAGCATTTGGGATAAGGTTAAAGTGTGTTCTTAATCTGTCCAAACTATCTTGCACAACCCTGATAAGCAAAAAACATGAAAATTAATTAATAGCTTACTTTGTCCGCTTGGTTCATTTTCACATGCTTCATTAATGAAATACCTTTAGGCTTCCTATCCACAGCAGGCACCAGGAGATAAATGAAAGTGCTAAAATGAATGAACAAGGGGCTTGTTCAAAAGAGTTCACTCTTGTTAAAAGTTAACTGAGCAGGAAAGCAAAGAGAATAAATAGAACAAAGGCCTGATAGAAAGTGGATCACATCGCATCTGTTCTTGCACCTTACAAACTAGTGCTGGGCTTCCAATCACAGGTAAAATTTTATTTATATTACTCATCTAGATAGTCTCTATTACATCTTTTGTGGGAAACAGAATAGAAATGCAAAGTACAATAAGAATGAATAGGAGAGATATTTGAATGGGTTTTAGTCAGCTGAAAGCTGACGTGTCCCGCTTTGCTATGGGGAAAACAATCTTGGAGAGAGCAGCCTTGGAACCCCGGTTACAGTATTATTTCAGGAGTTGCTGAGTTCACTCAAGGCTGTGTTGTGCTTTCCCTCTGCTCATGGCTGCCAGCTGCAGCAGCATTCTGAGACGGGGGCTCCCAGGTGTGTTTTTTATCAGCTGGACTGTAATGCTAAAAGATGCAGCTCAAATGATGCCTGGGTAATTTACTGTCATACAGATACATGCTTTACTGTTTGCACTTTGTGCATTCCTCCAGTACAGCGACACGTGTTTGTGAGCTGGGTATCTCACCTTTCAGTCTGTGCTACTCAGACTCACAGTGGCTATAAAAAGGTAGGCTGAAGTCAGAGTGAACCCATTACGCCAAAATAATTTTCAGGAATGAGAACATTTGGTGCTGTAGTGACCACTTCAATTAATAAAAGACTGCAACAGAAAACCTACTCAACAGATTAAACCAATACTATCTTAAGATTTTTGGTCCTTAAATGCAGCCAGCATTACATAATATGTCCTTCTATAGACACAATTCTATACAGGAAAAATATGACCTCTCTTTCCTTTAAATCAAAATAATCATGCAATGACTTTTCCAAAGCTCAGTCTTATTAGACAGGACCAACACAAGAGTCACAGCTACTGTATTTTCTGTGTCTGTCTGTAACAGTTTTATGAAATTCATCTGTCTGAACAAGAAAATTTTGACATTGGGGTCTCAGAACTGTAAGTCATTATCAGATGCTACTGTCATCCTTTCAGTACCATTGTAATTTATTTAGGAATCTTTACATGACCATATTAATACTTACAGTAGTCTGCAGACTGGTGGAACAACACTGCTTTTCTCAGCTTTTCTCAGCTTTGCATAGGTGATTCTCTATGGTATAAGTGATGACAGTCAGGAGACAGTATATCCCTGAAAGATCTTGCCTAAAGGACAGCGTTTTGATGGAGCAGGGAGGCGAGACAAGACACTTTTTTTTTCAATTGCCTTCCTTCAGCTTCTAATTTGTTAAAGGAGAAATGCCAATATTCTTCAAAAGTTCCAAGATCATTTATTCCTATTTCAAAACCAGCTATATGACACTTCAAAGGAATGCTCTAAAGCTGATAACCTGCAGGAAATGACAGCAGAGAACTAATGACATGCTTTTTTTTTTTTTCCCCAAGGTGGAATTCACCATTGTTTAGGGATTTACACAAGAGTTCAATCCCATTTCATCAGACAGGCTAATGGTTCCTGCTCATTCCCCACCAAAGCAGAACAAAAGGTATGTTTTTGAAGCAGGTCCTGAACTGCAAAAGGAACAACCATTTGGTCAGCAGAACAGGGAACAGAGAAAAGACGTTTGAATCTAATGCTCTTGGTGTTACTATAATAATGAGATTCTAATATGACAATAAATTATAAACACACATAATTATAAGGACTTTAAAATAATGTTAGGTTGCATTCAAAATCAGTAATTACTAAATATTAAGATCTGACCTTCAGGATGACTATGTCAGCCTAGGTACGATGTGTTTCTTTAAGAGCATCACACTCTTAAAGCTATGATGTATAATGGGTATCTCAGAGGATTCAAATCAGAACCCAGAAAGACTTCCGTCCAGAAAATATCCGTTTTTGTCCTGCTGCTATCTAACACATTAACTTGCACATCAGGTGTTGTACAACCTGTGCAACCCGTGTAACAGTGAAGCTATGTTAGCATGCATAGACCACTTATGTTTACAAAGAAGATAACATTACAGGGATAAGTATTGGCCTGGACTTCTGGGAGGATTCACTTAATGTATTTTTGGGGTGAACTACTAGATAAATATCTTAGCTATGTTGCAATGTCTACTAAATATCTGTGTGATGTACTATGGCAGGGTAATTTGTAAATCTATAGAGAAAATTAAAAAATGCTACACATACATAGTCCAGAATTTTGTAAACATATGTATATGGACAAACTCCCTTATTTTTCTACAGAGCTTTTACCTCAATATTTTCCAAAAAATATTTCTTCACTGATGCCAGGATGGAATTTTGGAATATTTTTTTAGTCCCTAAATAAACAATGCAGTCTGTTCACCTTGCTTCTAAATATCTTTATTTATAACCAGAAAAATATCTAGGTGTTTTGGTTTTTTTTAAATGAGAAATCATGTGAGTTTGTATTTATCTTTTTTTTAAAAAAGAACCTTTCCCTCATCGACACCTTTATAGAACTTTAATATAACCAATGAAAAACAGACATCTTGGAATTTTGGTTTTTTTACCTACATCTGCAATTTCAAAATTGACTGTGGCTCTTACTTTTCCCTGGAATACATTTTCAGGACAAAGGTCCATGAATTTTCCATAAATACAGATTACAGAAATTAGCCCTTCAAAAAAATTGATGTGCTTCTAAAGTTGTAGGAAAAAACTCTACAAGTAGTGATATTACTCTTATACAACATCATTAAATACCACCGTACAACCATTAGAAAGACTTTTGTGGTATTCTTGAAAGTATCCAGCCACATAAGGTTTCTACCTTGACGTGTTACCTGTTAATTAATCTCAAATGTTATTTTGAGGAATAGCACACTGACATTGCCACCAAGCTGACAGGGAGCAGTATATATCAGAACAAACAACGAACCATCACGCACGTCAGTACTGTGCTTCTCCCCTCTCCAGAAAAGAATAAGTTGATAAGATTAACGCAAAACAGTGTGTTGATTTCTACAAAGTACTTTCACTAGTGTCCCTAGAAAAATCACTGCTTTAGATCTCTGTTTACAGAGCAACAATGTAAAAACCCTTCAACACAAAAAGCTACAGGAACAGGGCTCCCTGGGGCGTGAGGAGGAAAGACAACGTGGCTGAGAAGTTGTTCTCAGCCAACACACACCTCTTCCAACAATTGTGGTACAGAGAAGAGGTTAAACTCTGCCCTTCAAGGTGTCTGCTCAACACGCCTAGTTCAGGCAGGGCCAACAGATAATGTCCTGTAGAGTTATGATGGGAAACTCACTCCGGAGTGGTTCAGCCTCTCAGCAGTCATAGCCCTGCAGCCTGGTCCACCCTCTTGGGCACAGAAGACTTGCTCTTTTGTTTCACTGTTGCTTTATCGGAAGACACCCAAAGCCAGTGCTGCTGCCCTGCCACCATCAGCTCTCTCTCCCGCCGGCAGGCAGGGATGAGGGGCTTTGCTTCCCAGCTGGGCAGGACATCCCCTTTCACCTTGCAGTGCTGCCCAGCCCAGACCCAAGCCGAATGCAAGCAATGCCAGGAGCACCCACCACATCACTTTGGCTTGGACAGTACTTGGTGGCTGGCTGTGCTGCCATCCTCCCACCATGGGGAGGTGAAAGCACGGCAAAGGTTAACACTCCTCCCAAATGAGCCTACAAAAGCAGCATGACCTCTTTCTTTAACAAATGTGTTACACTTCTAGAAAAAAAAACTAGTTTTCTCCAGTCAGACTAGATTAATTTTCCTTTAAAGCTATTTCAGTTTGCTCAAGGCATCTTAAGTACCCTGTATAAATGAATTAGGAATGACAGTTTCTCCAGTAAGGCGATAGGTGACCATGTTCTTTTCTTGTACAGTACATACTTTCTGAGAACAAAGAATAAAAGGCAGCATGTTATCTGTATGCGTGTTATTTAAATGGTTCTCTCCCCTTCCTTTGTGAGAGTTTAACATTCCCAGTGATGTGTGGAGAAAGACTTTGAAACATAAAAATGGGACTTCAGATAACATAAAATTACTTCTTAGCAACAAATGCACACATCTGACGGTCTGTAGATGTGCTAAGCAAAGCACAGTGGAATTTTACCAACAAATTTACAGCATGTCAAAAGCTTCAGTGAGAAAGCAGATTGAATGATGCTCTGTAATAATGGTACCTGCCTAAGAGTGCTCCACCGCAGCCTGCCTGTGCTGCAGGACACCTGCTGCTGCACAGGGATACAAATCTTAATACCTTAAGCCAGACAGACACTTATTCGTTCAACAAAATTTTCCTGTTGCAATCACTTGCCATATTCTTGTAATTCTACGACCTTTTTTATGTCTTTGAGAGACGCAGCAATTAAACCAGACTTCAGAAGACCTAACAGGGTAGAACCTTTTTCCTAGGTAAGTGAGATTTCTGCTTACATTAAAATATTAAATAAATACATAGTCTTAATTCCAAATTTCAGTTTGGACTGCATGGGGTAAAGTATCCCCTGTGTCTCTTCTTCTGATGCACAGTAAAGTGCATGATAGGCTCTCAGCAAACCTTACAGCACCTACAAGACAAGCTAATAACATGTCCAGACCTCCTGGACCGATGGGCATCCCCCAGAACAGGGGCATGCAAGGAGCATGCAAGGCAATGACAGGAGAACTGCCACGGTGTGCCGTGAGGCTGGGACCACGCAAAACAAGTTATCAGGCCGGCTCTGGGCTGGCGAAGCAGGCTGGGGAACAGTTTTCAATTTTGCTCCTTTCAAAGCAAGTGAAGGAGAACAGCTTCTGCTAAGAGCTAAACAAACTTCTGGGAAGTATTTATGTGCCCAGTCTGCGGTTTACCAGCCCCTGTTCTAATCAAGGGATTTCGATTTCATGTGGTTGATGCTTTAGTTATGGAGTTACTCATTGCAGCAAGCTGTTGCCTTGGTAGCTGGGTGACCCAGGGGGTTAATAAAGTGAATTTTCACCCCAGAGATCTGTGATTCATGCCTGGCTTAACAGACAACAGTAAATGAGTTTGGTGGTCTCAAACTAGCCCACAGACTCACTGTAAAATCCCAGAGTCGTTTCAAAGGAATTTACCATAGCTGGGATTTTCTATTCATAAGACAGCTAAGACTGGAATAACAGGGTTATGTTTCAGGGCAGGATGAGAGGCCACTAAGTAATCCTAGTATATTATTAAGTAACGTAAGTTTAAATACATATGCATAAAATGTCTGGAATTAAATTTTAAAAAAATAATTTAATTCCATTACGAGTTCAACTTCTGACCAAGTAGTTGCAAGGAAGAAGGGAAACAGTCTTTCCGATACAGCGCTGAAGACAGTGTTATTTCACTGTGTGTGCGGTGACAGCGTACAGCTCTCTAGGAATGATAGCATCACTCGTGGAAATGCAGTGTTCCAGAAGTGTTTGAAGCACTTGTTTCTACAGTTAGTTCTATAAAGATAATTAACTCATTCATGCCAAGACATGAGATGGTTTTGAAGTATTTCTACCAACAACAGCCCTTAAATGCTCATCTCCTCAAGAGGCTAAAGATTTAAAACACCATGGACTGCTGCTAAAAGGCAGCTGCCTGACATTATCCCACAGATATACCACCTTCTGAGGCAAATGTGTATTTCAGTCTCAGGTTCATCAGCTTACTCAACATTGTGCTTCATGTCAGAAGTCAAAAATATAGAAACAGCTGTTTATAGATAATTTTAAAACATAGTCCCAGAGCAATGTCAATACCCTGACATAAACAGTGCTTTTGCTTCTTTTGGGGGAAGTAAATCTCAAACACTTCACATGTGGTTTTCTGTTCTCCAAAGGGGCAGAAAGAAGGTTGGAGTGTGTTTTCCCTCTGCCCATGGCTCTGACCAGGTCCCAAGCCAGATCATTCTGTTGTGGTCCTTAGTTTCCAGATGAGGATCTGAATCTTTACTTACTGCCTTGATCAGCGAGAAGTGGAGCCCAGAGCTGTCAGAGGGCTATCACTGGGCAGGTATACCAAGAAACCCAACAGACTGTAGTACATTTTCTCTTTATAAAGTATAAACAGCCCAGATGTTTATGGATGACAGCAGTACTGGGAAGGAGGCGAGAGGGAGAGATGTGAGGAGTGACAAATAGACTGTAAATTAAAATTAACTGCATCAGAAACTTGAAGGAAAGATACAAGTTGGGTGCTGTGTGTAGAAAATATCTTATTGCAGTCAAGCCTGACCCTGTTCCTTGAAAAGCATTTCTCTGATTTGTTCAGGTCACAAGTGGGATGGAAATGAGCCTCTGTACTGCTTCTTCACACATCCGGATTTAATAGACTTTTTTCCACTGATAAAAGACCACTAATGAGTTCATTTTCAAGCTATTAAATTGGCTAGAATAGCTAGTTCTGCTGATGATTGCACAGAGACCTGACGGTCACAGTGGGTTTTGTCTTTGGCTGTTAACCGTTTGCTGTCTCAGGGTTGCAATACAAATATTTAAGTAGAAAAAGAAAGGAAATCAAGCAAAAGAAACCCTGTGTTGTACCTCCCCCCCCTTTCTTTGCTCTAACCTTTCCATTTTGTGACTCCGTGCATTTCTCAGATGCCTGTAGACATGAATACTCCCTTCCCAGACAGCTCCTGGATCAGTAGCATCCCACATGATCCAAACAATTAGAAGCACATTCACAAGGACATTTGAGTTTGGTTCTGGACCTGAGAGCACAAGTTTATATTCTCTTTTGTTCACTGAAATGTTTTGCTTCAGAGTATGACAGTTCCTTCCTGGACCTCGCACTCATTTTTTGGCTGGGCTGGAGTCTGTGCCCCTAAGAAATACATACATGGGATGCCAGCATTAGACAATGCTGCCTGAAATCTTAAGGGAACAACTTATTTCTTTAGCCATACAAATGACTGCAATTAAGGAATCACTAAGTGATTTCTCTTTCGGTTTAAATACTCATCACTTACACTATCATGCAGTCTACCAGACTTTTACAGGCAAACAATTAGCTGCATAGCTGCTCCATGCTGGAAACTGCCCTCCTCAGTGCTTGGGGGAGGCAGGGACAAGTTGTTCCTGACACTTGACAGCACCATCTCTTTCTGTTTAGAGAAACTTCTAATGCAGTGGTGCAAAATACATTAGAAATTATTTGACCTCAGTGTTTAATATGTATGGGACTACAGATTAGGCATCATGGAAAATTAGTTGCATACCTGCCTTTCAACATATATCTGTATCCTGCACCACTCCTTCTCCTTCAGCTCTGTCTTACCTTAACTCATCATTGCTTTTGGTTGGATACCCCTGGAGAGAGCCACCCACAGCAGCGCTAGCCATCAAAAATGTGCTCAGCACTAGACACAGCAAAAACCAGGCTTGAAATAGATCGGAAATATTGGAAAGTCCTGTGTGCCAGTTACTTAACATGAGTTAAGGATTTGGCTTTGTCCTTTTCCACCTGGCCCAGGGGAACGGTAAGAAGAAGGAAGGGTAGTGGGGAAGCTGACTTCGGGCACTGCCCTTTCACATCCTGGGAAGCTGTTTCTGTCTCAGTGACCACAGACTATATTACAGGTGTTAAACGAGAGAAAACGTCAAACTGTTAAGATCAAGTACTGTGCAGCAGTTGTAGAGGGCTGAGAACACATTCATCCTCTCCAGTGGCTTTGGAAATCCCATGTTTTAGGTTCCTTCCCTGTATTCCACCAAGCCTCTGCCCATGTCACAGGCTCTCATCACGTAATGAACACAATTTTGCCAGTTTTTCCATCTTGCTGGGACCTGCAGGAGATTTCCCTGCTTGTTTGTCCCTGTGCTTACCTTCTAACCTCCTGCTGTACTCAAACCTCCTGTTTTTCAGTTCTCCACAACCGGTTCCTTGGAACTGCCCATAATGAGACAGGATTTATAAGGAAAATGCAGCACTAGATTCCTTTTCATATCATACAAAGTTACTGATTTGTGCATTTGTGAATTTTATGCTCATTGAATATTTCCTTTAAAGCCTAACTGATGTTTTCACAGACAATCAACCTGCCTTTCCAATGATACATCCCTTGTTTAACTTTAAGAGGAATATAAAGAAAAGGTACCTTGTCACACAGACTAACATTCATGTGGCCTTCCTTTATTCTTTACTGACTTAATGAAGTTAATGTCCCTTTTGCTGTCCTTTTCCTCCATGACTTCCAGACAATCTTTTGACCACCTTTACCATTACCAGAGTGCAGACAGTGCACTGCTTATGAACTACAGCTCATTCCCAGCTAAGTTTGACAGTTCCTAAAACAAAAAACCCCAAACATTTCCACCCATCAAAATAAAGCTCTTGTTTCCAGATCTTCGCGTTGCTATGTTGGGATAGTGTCTTGGTGACTTAAAGGCCAAATGGCTACTGTGGCACTGCACAAAAGATGCTGTGTGGTTTAAAGGAGTTCCAGGTCACAAGCTGGGAAAGCAGCCTGCAGTTGTCTGATTGCTCCAGCTGCTGCACGGGGATAACAGCTGCATAGAGTGAATTAAATCCCTTGTTTTCTGCACTTGTAAGCAGGTAAAGATCTCAGTTTGATTTTAATGAGACTTTTCTGGATGAAAGTTTCAGAGAATAACCTTATTTGTTTTTAATGTCTCTTTGGTTGAGACTGGCATCCGTAAGACACTGGAGGCTTTTCCTGGGAGGCACCAGAAGTGGGTCCATCATGATATTGCCATTTCAGTCCAAATGTTTGACTGATTGTACTGGGGCTGGAATACCACCACTGTGCAAAATGCCTCCTTGCTGCTTATGTGCCATCCCTGTCCTGTAGCACTAGTCCAAGGAGAGGAGAAATAGCAGGCACCAAACAAGAGGGAAAGGCAGGGACATCACGTAACATTTCAGGTATGGTACGTGTGTCAATAAGGAACAGATTCACAGACCTCTTTGGAAAGAAACACCAAAACATATGGAAATGTAAGGTATCCCAACACTTGTCTTCGCAGGACTTGCTCCCAAACATGGGTGTATCAAATGGTGATCATACAGTCAGAGCCTAACCATAAGTCAGAGTCTACACCTCTTAAACGAGGAAATTTTTGAAGCTAATTTTTTTTTTTCTTGCCTGGCTGCAGCCACACACTGAGCCTACCCACAATATCCTTTGCAAATGGACTGCAATCAAT
>JAVJGI010000050.1:62290052-62315038 GCA_035590275.1 Ibycter americanus
AACAAGAGGGAAAGGCAGGGACATCACGTAACATTTCAGGTATGGTACGTGTGTCAATAAGGAACAGATTCACAGACATCTTTGGAAAGAAACACCAAAACATATGGAAATGTAAGGTATCCCAACACTTGTCTTCGCAGGACTTGCTGCCAAAGATGGGTGTATCAAATGGTGATCATACAGTCAGAGCCTAACCATAAGTCAGAGTCTACACCTCTTAAAAGAGGAAATTTTTGAAGCTAATTTTTTTTTTTTTCTTGCCTGGCTGCAGCCACACACTGAGCCTACCCACAATATCCTTTGCAAATGGACTGCAATCAATCACCTCATCCAGAACGGAGCTGCCACACGAGTGATGTGTATGTGCCATGGGCTGTTTGTTCCGCCGAACACAACCACTCTGCCTGCAGAGCAGTCGCAACCTGGAGCCCTCCATGCAAAACAGAAGTATTTAAAATCAGCCTTTTGTCATTTCAAATCTTCAGTCAGAGATCTAATTCAGTCTGTAAAAATTATCAGAAGGCGACTTCCCCTGTAATGGAAAAATGACTTACCTCTTCAAAGATTTCAATCCAGTCCTGACGTACCTCTTGTTGGAACAAAAGTTGTGCAGGTCTAAATTTATCTTGTCTTGTAAATGTCTGTAACTGCATCTCAAGAAAATGATTTTTGATGTTTGGTACCTGGTCATCACCAAGATGACGGCAATCCTATTATGAACATGTCAACAAGAAATCATAGAACTTTAAATGTAATTATGCTCATGACACCATTTCATCTATTAAAATTTTGTGATGCCTGATCTCAAACATCAAGAATCTGCTCATATTTCTATTTAGTTAAATCCTATTCTCCACGTGATGACACAAGTTACTTGTTGATAATTAATTGAAACTGAAATTTACCTTAGAATATGTTGGCAGAGGAACAAATTTCTTTTCAAAGAAAGGGAAAAAATTTCTCTGAACCAAAAGCATTTCTTTTTGGGTTATATTTAAGAAGTTTCAGTAGGCAAGTCATTAGAAGGAAAGCTGGCTACAAACTGGAGAGTTAAGAAAAAAAAGAGTAAAAATCAAAATGCACTACGTTTTCCTCATTTCTCAATGCACGCCCAAAGACTACTTCTGAAGAACCTTTGTCAAACATATTGAAGCATCCATTTCATCCTCCACAAATGATAATTTTCTAAGTTATGCAGGCTCACTTCACAAAAGCCATTGCTTCTGTGACCTACTTACTCCAAATGCAAAGCAGGGCCCCCAGCCCGTCGCACTTGCAAGCTGACAGATCTGTGCTTAGATGGAGCAGCGTGCTCTGCGGGGCTGGGGACCGCTGCTGTGTGAAAGCCCGTGCAGGAGAGAGCCCAGATCACACTGGAACAGGCAGCAGTGTGCGTCTTTTAGAGGTGAGTCCTGGGAACAACAGTACGTTACGAACCCTGTCATGAAGCAAGCACTCTTCGACAGAGGTAAATATGTTGCTGCTTCTCTAATGCTTAGGAAAAGCACCAGTTTGACAAAGTAAGGCTTTTTCTCAGAGAACCTGTTATAGACAAAGGACAGTACAAGCAATGACCAGGTAAATGACATCGAATGAGCTTTTTAAGTTGACTAAAATACATTGCAATTCTATGTGGACATTTCCAAAGTGAATTAAGCTAAAGCCAATGAAGACCACTTAAATTTTGAATACGGGATTTACATCATATGACTTAACAATGCAGTTTAAATTGACATTTTTAGGTAATTTGGATTCAAATTTTGTAGCATATGTTGTATAGGCAAAACATAAAGCCCAGTTCTAGCAGCGCGCTGTAGCAATGAAATCTGTAACAGGTGAGGAAGATTTCTGTCTCCATGACAATATTGCTTAGGTTTTCTGGCTAAATACTAAATGGTGTTTAGTACCTTTTTTAGCAATTAAATGCAAGCGAGACTATTCAAAATAATGGTTAGAATCTGAGTCTTGAGGTATTGTAGAGGTCAAGAAGCATGGCCAAAGGTTGTAGAATTTCAACTCTGACCATCACATTGCAGGCAAGGTAAAATTCAAGAAAGAAAAAGGGAAAGGTCAATGAAAGCAATGACCAGGAAAGGTATCATTACCAAAGCAGTGCGCCTATTGCAACTAGCCTCAGCTATTCTGAGACAGACAAAAAGCTCGTCCTCAAGAAGCCATCAATACACATCGCACAAACAGTCCTGTCTGGCAGCCCCAATTCCCAACCCTTGTGTTACAGGTTAATAATTCATCTCCTCTCACCAGTCAGATTGTACCTTGACTCTAAGCCAATTCATAACAACTGCTATTATAAAATCACAAAAACCTCAGGTTAATCTAATGTTTAAGAAGATAGATAGCCCAAGTGCTGATGCAAAATTTTCTTTTTTCCTCTGGACTTTTCAAGGTTTCACAGCTCTTTTTTGACATACAGGTGCTGCTGAACAATAACTGAGCTGGATTGCTCCTGATACGCAACAGGGCATGATTATTTTTAAAAATGAAACACAAGGAACCCTTAGAAATTTCATTTACATGTAATCAGCATCCATTTCCCGCAAATGCAATGCCCAGTCAAGCAGAAGAAAAATGACTTTTAAAAGCAGGTGTTCTTTCTAATTATTGTTGATTCGAGCAAGTTATTAACACTTACGTGCACCCAGGTTTACCGTAATGTAACCTTGTTTATCTGTCAGCAGACTTATGATTGAGAACATTATCTTTTGGTTTAGTCCTCAAAACTGGAGTTTAGCAAGAAATAGTTCAAATTAGCTAGTCCTGCTCTTACACAAATAGCATAGTTATACCTTAACGTACATAGCTAATAACCAAGATAAGAGCAAAACCCAGCCTGCTCTGCTGTTGCAGCATGGAAGAAGGGTACCACATGAACAGAACAGCAGTGGTTAAACACGCACAGAGAACACTGATATATTCAAGTAGTTTATTTCTCCAGGCTTACAAATTTGATTACCATGGAGTACAAAGCTATTAAAAATATGACCTTTCTATACTGTACAACTTGGCAAAAAGCCAAATAATAACTTTGTTTGACTTGGGTAGTATGATAGAGTGCCTATTCAGCTGGAAATAAAATTACTTTTCTTTACAGAAAATTATACCTGGAAGACTTAATGTCTGTCATGAACATAACACACATACAGAGTCATAAATCCAGACTCATGACAGCCACTCTCATAGAAGTAAAGGGACAGTGTTTGTAGGTGTAGTAGAAAATGATGTAAAATTCTGCTGCTTGCCTGGCATTTGCTCTGTGATGGTGAGAAGTGAAATAAGCACTGATAGTAAGTGATAAGGCAGAAAATAAACAGATTATATAACTAGTATGTCACTGATACTTTGTAACACCTTGTCTTGAACAAACAGTTCTCCTTCTATAGTTTTTGGTATGGAAACAAGGGCAAAATATGAATCTTACATTGATGTTGGACAGATAAGACATTTGATACGCACTCTTGTTAGTGCTTCCACTAATACCAATAGCAAAAGTAACAGATTTTAGTGCAGTTAAGAGTAAAATCAAAAAGATACACATGAAAGAAAAGATGCCTGGATAGTCCTCCAGTTTTCAGGAGTGTTGCACATAATTCTGGCTTCAGGAAAAAAAAACAAAAAACCAAGAAGGCAGAAAATGGTAGGTGATAGGAAAGGAAATGATCATTTCAGCTTCCAGGTATCTTTGGCTTTAAAGATGTATTCTACTTTAATTAGACTAGAATGACACATGACAAATGTCATCCTTGGTGAAAAAAAAATATTCCTGCATAATTAAAATTTCCCCCTTACTCAAAACACTATGATTAATTATTTTGCTGACTTCCATTGTTTTTGCTTATTATTTATTGATTTACAGGGGCATAGAGGATTTTTGAAAAGATTATTTTTCTGGGAAAACACAATAATATTTTTTTCTTTCCCAGTTGCCTAACTAAAACATTCTTGTCTGTTTCACTTGCAGGCAGAAAATGAGCTTGCGAAGGCAACTCCAGAAAGTCAACCAAGTAACTATTGTTTCTGTCTTTACTGCTTGGTTTTTTTTATTGTTTCCTCATTTATTGTCATATAGTACTTTCCCCACAAACTACTTCCTTCTTTTCCTGTTTTCAAAAAAAGCATTGTAATCAGAAAGGTGTTATTAAAAGAAATCCACTTGAATATGCAGGAGTACTGAATACTCATGAATATAAGTTGATTAAGATATTGGAACAAGGACATTCTACTTACATGGAAAATCACTTAGACTTTGCAATTACCACCCATGCTCTGAAGTTTTATTTCTTGTCTGAAAATCAGATTTCAAGTGAGTTGCACTTTTCTATTTAGCTGTGGCGATCAGGCACAAGGAATTGCACTTCACTTACTTAAAGCAAGGTATTAGGAAAGCAACGTCCATCTATCGCTCACCAAAGCGCTACAGAGGAATAGCTTAAGAGAGATGACAATGAACAAAACCCCACTATTCTTTCCAGATAGAGTGAAATATTGTCAATCACATTTCTTGCTTTGTTTTCTTGACTTTTTGTATGAAATACTTTCAGGATGAGTTTATCTCATAGGAGTTACCTCAGAAAGACAAAAGTTGCATATCATATAATATCCTACTGAAAACAACTTTTCATATCATATGCTCCAATTCTGAGGAAATTCACGTGGTCTGAGGAAATTCTGGTCACGTGGGAGTTTTTCTTCCCATTCCCTCATTTTAATGCTGATTTTTGGCTAACCCCAGAAACTTACATCCTTTCCAGTTTAAGAACACTAGGTTTGCATCCTCCAAAATTAATAAAAGCCACATCAATTCAGTGGAGGTTTTCACTTTTTGCTGAAGTATCAGGTCAGGTATGGAAGCCAATTAAGCCTTCATCTTAGGTAACACTTCATGTCTATGTGCTCCACAGACTTACTGTGAACTCTGAAAAGGAGTGGGTGGCAGCAACCAGAAAGGGATCCGACTCCATAGCTGTGTCATCAGCACCAATGGAGTTTTGAGGGCCTAGCTTCAGTCACTCCTGAAGAACCCTTCCACCCATACCAAGAATTTTTATTCACTCTTTTGATCCCATTATCTTCTAAAAAGCATTTTGTTGCTGTGCTTTTTCTTGCAAGTCCTTGAAGATGATTTTTTTTCATCAGGAGACTTTCATTTCTGAACTGGTTGGTGAGGAACAAGGAGCAGTAAGGTTCAAGCAGTATATTTCACTTCTCATATTTAGTGAAACAATTAAGAGTGTATTTAAGACTTTTGATCAGTCTGCCAATGACCACACCTTCTATTAGCCAGACGCCTTGACCACCAGTGAATTCCTTCACATTCAATTTTGAAATTAAAGCAGACTTTTCTTTTGTATGCAGAGGAAGAGATATGGGTGGTCTTCCCACCATGAATTTCTTAAGGACTAGGAATGCATACATCCTTCACTTTAAAAGTCATTTTTTCCTCCTGTTTTCTTTCTTGGGGATTAGGTGAGTCTGAGAGTTGTGTTTGAACTGAGTTTGGAGAGCTGCAGCTCTAGATATTGAGACCCTCTTTACTCATCCATTAAGAGTTCAGGTTGAACTGAAAGTGTGCTGCAACATGACAAACTCCTGTGCCCTTTTACTTGCTCTGAACTCACTTCAGGGTTAAGAGTCTAGTCACTTGTCAAGTGCCAAACAGCTATTAGAGTGGATTGATCAAGTGGAACATGATGGCAGGAACAACAAAGAAGGAAAAGAATGAATGCAATTTTATATGAATTATGAAGCCACCGGTATGCACACAGTGCTGATCATGGTTGCTTACCCTCAGCAACGCTGGGCAATGAAAGGTTGTTTTCAGGTTGTGTAAAGGTATCCTGTATCAAAATAGTGTCACTTATTTGCCACGTTGCGACTGTGCACATATATTGCCTGTTGTCTTGTCTGCTGGAAAGATTAGAGGCATGAACTGCTCCTGCTTCTCTATGATACTGCCTTCCTAGGAGAATACCAGCCACTAACTGCATAATGGAGTGATAGTAAACATATTAAGAAATACAAGTCTCAAAGCATTCCTTCTGCTTGCTTCTGCTTAGGGTGAAGAGATACTCTTAATACATACTTTGTGAAAGATCGAGAGGGGACCTCATCAGTGCTTTGTAATAAGTGAGTATAAATCCAAAGCTCTATGGGTAGTATCCATGATTAATTGCATTCAGTCGACATTAGACTCTGTCATTATCAGCTACTTGCTGCTCAGCATTTGCTATGCTGTTAATTATTGTAGTGTGGCTCTAAGGGATGTTTTCAAAACATTTCAAATTCTTTTACTGTAATAGCACAGCGAAGAAATCAATAAGCTGCCATTTAGCAGATGAAAGACGGATACTTTTATTAAGACATTTTGAATAATTCTGCTTTATCTGAAACCAGATAAGCTATCACTGATAATAAAGGTGCTTCCAAGACAGCACTGACATTTGGCATCCTATTTAGACTTCACTGAAACTTTTTTTTTTCATCCACTCACACATAAAGCAATACCCTCTGGCACATAAGGCAAGTGAGAAGATTAAAAAGGTTTCATTCAGATTTCAGATTCCAAAATTTTGGAATTAATCTTTTAATCAAATTTTTGATAGCATATCCCTCATGACTTGGAAAAAAACCCCCACCCCACATTACTACTACTACTACTACTACTACTACTATTATTATTAATATTAAGGAGATGGGCATGGTACTAATGATCTTTTCATAGGAGAGAAAATACTATGTTACCAAACTAGAAAAAAAGGGGTTGCCTGCTGATACAAGGTCTGCCACTCACTCTCTATTATGCCAGTACTTCAAAGTCAGCACTAACTTCACCAAAACACGTGCAACTGATCATTTTCTGCTGCTATCCTTCTTTTTGTAATGGTGAGCTTTAAAATTTTTATCCATGGTGCAGTCGTGGGGAAGACATGCAAGACTGCCGTGTACAACAGCAGTAACAGGCTGCTATGCCTTTTTGTAATCTGTATCAGTAATTACCTCTGATAATTCAAAGCAGATTAAATTTAGGTAACAGTCTCAATAATGGAAAGAATCTAAAAATGAGAAAAATATTTTAAAAAATTCTTTAAAATCTATTTCTCCTGAAACTTTCCAAAACAAGATTTTCTGTTAATTCTGATCTGCAGGAAATGTTGAAATACGCTCTATTCTGATTCAGAATCAAACAGATTTCCAACATGCCAACATTTCTAGAGTTGGGACCTTTATTTAAACTAAGCGGAATAGATCCAATAGCTGAGAGAAACAGACTCCACATTGAAATTGCTTGAATACACACTTTGGGTGTGGGAGAGCAGGATGAACCAAGGATGGAATATGTGGGATGCATAAAATCTGAGTTATTGGCACTTGCCCATTCTGGGATGCCATCACTAGATCCTTCTGACCACAGATTACATCCCTGACCAGGGAATCTGTCATGATTAAATTTATGACCCCACTGGCCTCCTTCTGGAAAAAGGCTTTAGAGACATTCAGTCAGTTTGGATTTCTTAGGTGTTTGGGAATGCACTGGGCACTGCTAGTTACCAAATTACCTTCAGAGCTGGTGGAACTTGTGTTTCATTTTTATTCCTTAGGTTTTGGTCTATAAGCCAACTCCAGTCAGTTCCATATGGGAAGAGCTACAACTAGACCTAAAGAGCAAATGTTTAAAAATATATAAAGTGCATAAATGATCCATTTAATGAAAACATCAAGAGACCTTGTAAATCAATTCCTGCTATCAACTACTGTTATCTAAATGAGATGTAGTGTCTGAGAGCATCTGCACATGCATCCCTATGCTTATACAATGAGATTACATATACAAGAGATGTGCCTACATGCAGAGGAGCCTAAGCCTGCTGTAGGGCAGGAAGGCTCTGCAGAGGGATCTGGACAGGCTGGACCAATGGGCCAAGGCCAACTGTATGAGGTTCAACAAGGCTCAGTGCTGGGTCCTGCACTTGGGTCACAACAGCCCCAGGTAATGCTACAGGCTTGAGGAAGGGTGGCTGGGAAGCTGCTTGGAGAAAAAGGGCCTGGGGGTGCTGGCTGACAGTCGGCTGAACATGAGCCAGCAGTGTGCCCAGGTGGCCAAGAAGGCCAACAGCATCCTGGCTTGTGTCAGAAATACTGTGGCCACTGTGGTCAGCAGGACCAGGGCAGTGATTGTCCCCCTGTACTTGGCACTGGTGAGGCCGCACCTCGAATCCTGTGTTCAGTTCTGGGCCCCGCACTGCAAGGGGGACGTAGAGGTGCTGGAGCGTGACCAGAGACGGGCAATGAGGCTGGTAGAGTGTCTGGAGCATAAGTTTTATGAGGAGCGGCTGAGGGCCCGGGGGTGGTTTGGTCTGGAGAAAAGGAGACTCAGGGGAGACCTTACCGCTCTCTACAAGTCCCTGACAGGAGGCTGTAGGCAGCTGGGGGTCGGTCTCTTCTCCCAAGTAACAAGTGACAGGACAATATGAAATGGCCTCAAGTTGTGCAAGGGAGGTTTATATTGGATATTAGGGAAAATTTCTTCACTGCAAGGCTTGTCAAGCATTGAAATAGGCTGCCCAAGGAGATGGTAGAATCAGCATCCCTGGGAGTACTTAAAAACTACGTAGATGCGGTGCTTAGGGACGTGGTTTAGTGACGGACTTGGCAGTCCTGGGTTAATGGTTGGACTTGATGATCTCAAAGGTCTTTTACAACCTAAATGATTCTATGATTCTGTGATGATTCTATGATTCTAAAGGAATCCAGAGGAACCAGTTTCACAAGCCCAGATGTGTAGAACAGAGATCTGGATTATGTGTGCCTGAACCATCACCCAGATAGCAAAATTGCATGTTGATTACCATCCTGTTGAGAAATGGGAGAATGAGCTAGGGAGAAAACGAGAGCAGAGTGTGCCAGAGGCCAAATGATTAATATATTTTCTCAGTATTAGCATCAACAATGTGCTGCCTCAGAGGAAGTCACAGTTAAAGAGTATCCACTAACTTGATGCAAAGCTCAATAAAATATTAGAATAAATAGGATAAAAAATTACCTTCATATCTTGCAGGAAGGCTTTCTGATCCACCATGTCTCCTATTGCTTTGCTGGGCTAATTTCAGCCTTACTTTGTGCTGTTCATGAAAAATCAATTATGTGACAGAAAGAGTGAGACACCTAAGAGGCATCCACCTCTGCGCCCAGCAACACCACTGGCTGGAAATTGATGTCAGACAAGTTCTAATTAAGAATGAAGCACAAATTTGCAACAGCGAGGGTGACTAACCACTGGAAAAAATAATTAAAGGAAGTGGTGGGGTTTCTGTCCTTGTATCTCTTCCAAGCAACTGTAGAGGCCTTGCTGGAAAGCATGCTTTGGCTAAGCACAGATTGCAGAACTCTCCCGTCAATGAGATCTAACAGTTTGTAATTGACTGGTTGGACTGGACAAAATAATTATTCTCCTGGATCTAGTTTTCATGAATCTGCAAACACAAGGAAGCTACCATTTGTGTCAGGAAGAAGACGAAGAAGACAAAAGCTCCTAAATTCGAGATTGCCAGCTGCGTAACAGTGTTTGGCAGATTTACCCCCCCCGAAAATACAAGAGAAATGTAAAAAGTTACAAAAAGAGGCACTTCTTTGTCTTATGCTTAAAGCACAAAATCCTGTTATCAACATAATTTGTCATTTGTACTTGAATTTCAGCTCTGATTTATATTTCTATTTAAGCATCACCTCAGCCACCCAAAGTGTAACAGTTATTGGAAAATGGGGCAGCCTAAAAGGAGATTGTAGTTGGGTATCCTGTTATTATTCTACCTCTTTTAGCCCCTATAAATTTGATAAAATATTAATAAAAATGACACATTTATTTTTACTTTCCTAGGAAATAAGTGATGAAGAGTTAGTGAAGAAGATAAGTACTGTGAGGTATTAGTGATGGAGCCTCATATACACAGCTGAGCTTTAGGCAAGTTCTGTCTTGGGAAAAAAATTATGTTTTGGAACAAAACCAAGCCCCAAGTGTTTGACTGTGTTTCCTTCACAGAGATGAACAGTTTTTAAGCAAGACACCAACCATTACACATCCCTACCTGTAAACAGGACAGCTCTTACGTTTTCAAAGCCTGTACTGGCTTTCAAGCAAATAGCTCTCATTTCTCTTTCTCCATTTAGATCTGAGAGATTAATTAAGCTCATCTACAGTTGATTAATGCAGGTAGGAAGCCTGTGGCTTCCTCCAATTACATTCAGATGATGTGGTACTACTAGATATATTTATTTGGCTTTTAAGAAATATATCTGTAAGAATGATCTAGGCAATTGTCATGTCAGATTAAAATACATTATAAAATCATTAGTGAACCAAACCAGCAGCACATTCTGCCTAGCCATCTGGAAAAGAAGATGTTACAGAACAGATCAACATCTCTTCTTGATATGAGAAGGGACTCCAGTTCAAATGTATATACGTGTACTTCACTAATAGCCGCTCAGTTATTTTATTACTGTGGAAGCAAGGAGATGCTAAGCTATGGAAAAGGGATGTGGTAGCAGAAAAAGTTTATTGCAAAGAAAACTCTATGACCTGCTCCTTGCCTGGGGTAAAACTGGAGACTTGTTGGTGCCATACTGGTGCACTGCATGAAACTATTGCCTGTGACTGTCTTTGCATCTCCGACAGTTTCATCTGCTGAAGAATAGATCTACTGGTTTAACTGGGTAAAATCCCAGCATAGGAAGTATATTACAAAATAAAAGTAGATAAGTCAGGTTTGATTTTTGTTGTTGTTGGTTGGTTTTTTTGGGGGGGAGGGCGGGGAGCAGCAATAGTCTCAAACATATAAAATGCACCTTAGAAGTCCACTGAGACAAAACAGAGACCTCTCA
Source organism: Ibycter americanus (assembly GCA_035590275.1). Lineage (NCBI taxonomy): Eukaryota > Metazoa > Chordata > Aves > Falconiformes > Falconidae > Ibycter > Ibycter americanus. The sequence continues at coordinate 62,300,949 of JAVJGI010000050.1, forward strand.
AAATCAGAATGTCTTGATCCTATAAAAATGATCCCATGGCCCTTTCTTTATGCAGTACATATGGAAATACAAACAAAACAGGAAAGTTCCCCAGCTTGAGAAAAATGCATCCCTTTTAATGTTTTCCTTTGCCACCTACAAATCCAATTGCAAACACTCCACCAAAGTGAGAATTGGGATCGGAAGCTTCTGATTAGGGGGGGGATGCAGCTCTAGAGCTATGGAGCTGAGCTTGGAGAATGAGAAAAAACATCTTTAATCACACTCCCTATCAGCTCTTTGAGATCCTACACTGTATGGATGAATATGGGGTTTCCTGAATTCAAGAGCATCATTCCCAGAGGTTTATGTACTGCCTGAACTTTACTGTGGGCTCCTTACCGTGCCCAAAGGAAACACAAGTGGGGCAAGTCACGCTCAGGCAGGAACGGGACGGTCCCCGTTTGCACAGAGCGCTCCTCAGTGTGGCCCTGCCTCTGTCGCAGCTGTAGTTTCTCCAGCCTAGAAGAGGACAAAAAGCAGGAAGGTCACACAGCGGATCAGCTCCTCTCTCTGTTAAATCTGTGGCTCTGTAATATACTTTGCTTATGTCTCTATTAAGTCACACAAAAATCCACTGTCTAATGCACAAAAAGCTATGCACAGGTTTAAAACTACACAAAAGAAAGAAGATAATAATATGGCAAAACATTACATGAACATACCTCACTGTATAATTCTGACCTTCCCTAAATGCCTTGATTTTCTATTTTTTTTATTCCAGTGAATGTGATCCCAGACTCCCAAACTCCTGCATCTCCTAGATGAATTTGTTAAAGAACAGCTATACATATAAATTAACAGTTACAGCCATGCTCAAGTACCATGCTTAATTGCTGCTCACAGTTATATACTGCGTAGTACAAACACACACAGACTACAGCCAGGATACCTCCTCAACTCATTTATATTCAATCCAGTACCTGGGATTAATTCTGTGCTTATTTTATCAATTTCAATGGGATTATTCTTTTTGCATCAAAGACTTAGGTGTTACCACTACTGTTGCCAGTTTAATTTTTCTAATTGATAAGGTTTTGCTGAACCCATTTAATTGAATTCATTTCATTAACAGTGGAACTGATACTGATATATGGAAAGAATGTGGTTTAAAGAAATGAGCAAATATTCACCATTTCTATTCAGCCCAATATGGCTTTTCACTGAAATCAGTAGTCACTTCTCAAAACAAATGCATTTTAATTCCTTCTGATTTACTTCCCCTCCTACCACTTCTTTGTCACAGTTGGATGCATTTAAGTAAACCTGTTGGTATTTATAGAAGCCAATTTTCATTTAAATCCTTGAAAGATAGTTTAAATATTTCTTTAGCACCCACTGCACATTAATTGCAAGTAACACATTTCTGAAGTGCAGTAGGCTTGCTGTTGATAATACCACAGGATTTTATTTTAATGGTATTCTTGTTTCCCTCTTCCTCCCAGTAATTTAGGCAGATCAGATTTCTAAACAGGAAAGATTAGTTTAACGTTTATATTCTAACTTAAACCTCCACATATGTTCACATACACTCCATCATGTTTTCACAAAGCTGGTTCTTTTCTGTCTCTGATGCTACCAGGCTGTGCTGATCCAGGCATCTCTGATATGGCAGCCACTGGTATGGCTCACTAAAATGATCCTCAGTGATGATCCAGATGTAGGCGGCAACTCTATTCAGAAATGTGGAGTTTACTTAAAACATCCAGCAATGCTTAATTTATAGGACCAACAGGACAGTAGTTTTGGGAGTTCAGGGTTCAAGTCGGGGATGGAGCCACTTTCCTAAGAGGTAACAGGCTGGCACAGATCAAAATACATCCTGTGCTCCTACAGAAGTACTATAATGCGGTGCTTAGGTAGGAAGTGCTACTTTTTAAAACCCAAATAGTCACAAGGGTGTCTTAAAAGTTTGGATTCAAAGCAACATTTACTTACAGCATGCAGTGCCACACTGATCTGAATGGCATGGTTTGGGTGCACTGACATTTGAGTACCAAGCTGTCTGTTCAGGACAGCTTCGTTGTCGCTATGAGGTGATCCAATACTTGCAGCCTAACTATTTAGGCTTTCTATAAAAGTCTATTTTTTTATATATATATATATTTATATAAAAGTATATAAAATATAAAGTAACTTCTTTATAAAATGTCAAAACTTCTAAGTTACTGGCAGCTGTACTTAAAAACTGGCTGTAGTGGAGATCCCTGTGTATGATTTCCAAGCAGTGCACAGGTTTTCACCTAAAGTTTGGTGTACAGTCAGAACAGGACACACGCTTTTCCTCCAGATATCACAATTGCTTTTCAAAGCATCCTAAGCACATTCTTTTTATTCTGGTTTTATATGGCCATCTCTTATTTTTTTAACACTGCTTTATTACCAACAGTTGCATACCAATCCCACACATACAAAGAAGTCTACTGCCTGGTGATGTTTCTATGGAAATTGGTTTCATTACGTCTTTGCACAGCAGGAATATATACATTAATGAAACTTGCTGTCAAATATTTGAAGCTGGTTATTCCAGAATTCACAATTCACTTCACTTCCATGCAACAGTTACAAGATTTCACTGCTTGTAGCACTGGGGACTTAACATTTTTGGTACATATTAACAATAGGCGTCCTCCTCCTTCACTTTAGCAAGTAGAAAGTCAGCCCTGTTTCTTCCAGAATTTCAGATGAAGAGACAATGCTCCTTGAAGTGTATGTACAGCTGCTACTGATAGTAGACTTTCATACGATAAACAAAGAACACAGCCAGTAGAGATAACCTTCTTGTGCTTTCTTTTGATTCAGCTGCCAGATTTGCTATTGTCTGTATATAAACTATGGGAACCTGCTGCACGGATCTCAGCTTTGCTAATGTTCAAGTTGATTTGCAATTAGCAGTCCAAATCCTTAGAGGTGTCATGCTCCTCTGACTTCCACTATCACAGGAAAGTTCCCTGACCTCCTGACACTTATTTACTCTCCGAAACTGCCAAGAAACCAGCCAAAGATATATACTGATTTTACTGCATTGCCTGGAAGGTGATTTCTATAGGGATTAGCCTGTGTGCCTTTGTTTAGTTAGAGGAGAAACCTGAGTGGAAGGGTAACAGAACCTGTGAGGATCCCTTCCTTAATTATCACATTGTTTTGCTTCAGCTTCCTCTTCCCTTTTAACTTGAAGATTAAATCAGAGATCCAGAAATGGACAGTCTTCATTTCCCTCCTGCTGTGCCTGAGATGTTGCTATCTCTTCTAACCTGCTGGCTACCTGGTTCATCCATGGGCATTGGTGACTTTGTGACTCCCTCAGGCACTTAATGGACTTTGCTGGGGTGATGTTGGGATTGTATCATTTCCTTGTATAAAATACGGTTAAGGTATGTCACAGTCTTCCCCAATTTTTTTCTTTTTTTTCCACCTACTAATGAAAAATGCCTGCATTCCCTGGTAACAAGCCATCAAGGAGCACATTCCAGGTGTACCTGGCCATTGTTGGCCTGAAGGAGCAAGGGACTGCTGCAGAGCACAGAACAGCATTCAACAGAAATAGCTCCATGCAGACAGAATTAGCATCATGTTCATCGTATCTGAGAAACAGGGAAGGGAGGACAGATTAAACTCACAGGGACGGCTCAGTTTATAAAAAAAAGCAAAGGGTCATAAAATGTTCCCCTGTGTCCTTCCACACATAAATTATTTCAAACACCACATTCCCTCATAACTTGTAAAACCTTTACAAGTACTCCAGCCTCTTTGCAGCCAGGTGCTGAGTGACGTGCCCATATATCAGACACCAAGGTCAGCAGACGAAGGAACTGGGCTGGAGGACACCTGTAGATCACAGCGACCCCACAGCTGAGAATCCGCTCGTCTGACTTCAGGCACAGGAGGAGCCAAACCCGCCACCTCACAAACAACCTGAGCATTGTCTTGTACTTTCATAAATGCATCAAATTTCCATGTTTCTGCATCTTAATGAGATACTTCACGAAAACATGAAGTTAATGATTTATTAGTTTAAATAATTTACTTTACAACTGAATTAACATGCCAGCCGTGTTGCACACTCTATAAAGGAAGCAAATCCTTTTAAAGTGCCTCAGTAATCTAATTAGCATGTTCCTTCTCTTTCTGCCATGTTTCAACAGTTACTATATATGCTTGGACCTCAAAGTATCTCTCCCTTTGGTTAGATGAGGAGAAAGTGGTTAATGTGGGTGTGCGAGAAAGGGAAGGTGTTTAGGAAGCAGCTCTGTGTCATGCTTTGATAAAAAGCTCGGAAGAGGTTTCAAATGAACATACACGACTGGAGTTGATTTTGAAGCTGACAGCTTCAAAGGAGGTGCAGGATTGTATGGTAATAATGGGCATTAAATTACCTTCTCTCCAGCAGTGTGTATCATTTGGAGTCAGGTCATAAACAGGGTAAGGGAATCTTAGCTTTCCACTCCTCGCTATACGGGCACTTTGAAACAGCAGAAGAGTCTTCACAAGTCTCATTAGCTGCCATTACTGTTCTCAAAGGACTATGTTAAACTTGAAGCTAAACAGAAAAAATGAACAGATTTCTAATAATTTATAATGGCAAGACTGATGTAGAAATTACATTGCAACATCGGAAAGTAGCTTAATATACGGACTTCACCCCCAGAAAATAACAAAAAGTCCGACATTTTGGGAAGAGGTATGATTTTCTAGGTATGTAGGTTGGCAAAATGTTCATGAAAAAGCAGAAATGTTGTTTACTTATACCTCTGACTTAACGAGCCAAATTTAATAGTGGTCTACACAAAAGCTGTAATAAACCAAAGCTCAAGGTTCTGTACTTATCCTCCAAATGCTCCTTATATTTCAAATCTGCATGCAGACGGATGCCGGCTACCTTTTTTTTTTTTTTTATTGCTTTTATTTGATATACATTTTATTAAAGCCATGTGAATTGGTGGGTTTTGTCTATGACACTTCCAGCAGACATTTAAAATCTTGTCTAATCAATAAGTGGTATTCCAAACCTCGGTAGGATGATCTTTGGTGAATGTGACAGAAAATATTGCAGAGTTACTCATTCATAATTTAAATTTTAGTAGCATCTAGGGGCCCTGTGAAAGACTGCAGCCAGCTGAACTAAGTACTGAGTATATATATGCCATAAGACAGTATACAAAGCTTACAGTTTAAATATTTAGGGCACTCAGAAAGGAATGAGTATTTCTGGTTTATATGCGAGACACTGAAAATGCTGAGGAGGGATGGCCCAGACCTCAGGGAATTTTTCAGCTCTCCTGAGACCCAGGTCAGTAATTTAACTCTGGCCATTTTTCATCTCTCTTTAATAAAAGATTTGTGTTGTATGCTGTGCGCGTGTTGCAACTTTGTGTTGTATGGTTATTGCTATTCCTGAAGTCTCCACAACACATAGAGCCATAAAATACACAGAAAATAAACTCCTTACACTGAATGGATAGTCCTCTAATAAGGAAATGAAATACTTACAAAATCACAGGAAGAAATAACTCCTGCATGCTCGTACATAAATGGGACTACTTTTGTTCTCACTGAATGTATCTTGTTCGGAGCAGCCAAGTTGTGTTGTCCTCCCCATGCAATTTTATGCAAATTTAATGATCTGTGTTACATTTTAATAGCAATCTGCCATGGCTGTAACATTATCCTAGATGCAGTCTTCTGCAATTGGAAGTTCTACCTGTGATGGCAGAAATGATGCAAAGCATGTCACAAGCTGCCCTCAACTTAAATTGTTCTGGAAGGTAGGGGACAGCCGGCAGACAGCTCATGTGGCAACAGCTGGTTTAAATAAAAAGGAAAGGGCTGGTTCAGTGCCTCTTTCCTCCTATAGCTGTATCTCAGCATGCTCTCCCCAAGCCTCTTATTTGTCCCTGCAAGTACTTCAGGCAAGACACGGATGAGTAGGGGGAAAGGAAGGCCCAGCTGCCTCATCACCTGTCACCACAGCCACCCCTGGCAGCCCAAGGACAAATGCCCGTGACCCCTCCGGTGCTCTGTTGAATCAGTGGGAATTGAGACCAACAGAACAGAACAGAACAGGAGCAGGCTGCCAGGCATGCCATGCTTGGCAACCTTCACCAGTCCTGAGAAAGGACTTGAGGAAGGACACAGCAGTGGGGAATTGCCACCAGCACAGCAGCTAAATGCAGCTGGGGCATGGAGGGCAACTTCTACGACAGGCAAACGTCACCAAATGCAAACATTGCCATAAAAACTGAGGGCATTGCTGGAAATGCCCTACTATATATAAAGCAGGCTATTGAAGGTGCATCAGTCAGACCAGCAGGACTTTGTTTTTAGGAACTAAAGAGCACCTTAGACTTCAGCCAAATCACACCAGGAGAGCAAGTACCGCTCAGGCAGTTGGATGTCAACTGGTCCTGGGACCATGTGTGTGCCAAGCAGCACACTGCCATGGCGGGAGGAGATGCGGGAAGAGCGGCTTCCAGCTCACAGAAGCTGAGCTCTGTGACACAGGACATGGCTCCCTTTCACAGCTATCAACAGATCTGCTGCCAGGAGACCACGGGGTTTCTGGTTTGAGTTCTACGTGTGCTCAGCAGGGCCAGCAACTGGATGGTGAACTCTCCAGTTGGTGAAGCTGGCTTTCGTATCTGGCTGCCAGTGTCAGGCATGAGAGAAAATTAGCTAATTTCCAGGGTATTCTAGCAAGCAAGGAATGCTTGGAAAAAGAGCAACGTGAAGTTGATTTGACATCTGATTTTAAAAAGGTGCAAGTTTAAATACTAATAATGTGGAACAGGAAATCTGACATGAAGACCCAGCAAATCAGCAATGTTTAAGTAAAGGACATTAAATGCACCCATTACAGGCAGTGAGCTGTCTTTGAATAGTCTGGAAATACAGATAAATGGCGTTCAAAGAAACACCCTAAAAGATGTTGAGTTTGGCAAAAGCAATGACAAGGTTTGAATGGAGTACAACCGAATGCAGATGGTGTAATCGTAATCTCATTTAAACTAATGATGTGAACAGTTCAATACTAGTCCTTGCAACAGCACTGAGTCTTTTGTTCACAATAGCACATTTCAATAGGGAAGTGGAGGGAAGGAAGATTTGTCTGAACCATTTGCATAATGAAGGAGAGTGTGGCTATAGACTGCATTCATCATCCAGAGGAAAGGATCTAAGGATCCTCCCAAATCTGGTTTTCTTGCAGTGGTGGGAGAAACAAACATGCTGAGTAGAAAATGTATACCTCTCAGATCATACTGCTGCAGTGGAGATGCAATTCACAGCCCATTACTCAGCTCAGGAATTCAGACATGCTTCGCCATACAATCAACAATACTGGGCACAGGAGGGGCAGGACACCCTGTTCTGCACTGCCTCTTTGCACCCCATCAGCAGCAGCGCTGCCACCACCCCTCGAATAGTAGGCTTGCTTCCCAGCTTCTTCCTCCATCGTTCCTTGTGTGGCAAGTCTGGTGAGGATACAGAAGTGCATCCTTCTGGGACACGAAATGCTCCATCTGGCAGTGGGAACCAGAGGCAAAGAAATAGAAAGCTATAAAAGTTTGAAAAGGATTTCAAGCTCCCCAGGGAAACGATTCTATTCCTTATTTAGCACTAAATACCTCTTGAAAATCTCAGCCGCCCCCACTTTCCAATTAGGAAGGCACCTGCTTTATTCCCGTTGTATCTTTTCTGAGTCTAAGCAGACTTTCTGAGGCAACTCCATAAACGAGGTCGACTCGATAAAAATACCCATTGCTGAAGGATCTGACTAGCGGCAGGTGACTTACAGTCTTGCACAGCTCCAGCAGTTAAAGCTGTCCTACTGAAGTCAACAGGAATTTTGCTGTTTGACTTCAAAAGGATCAGGATTTCATTCCAGATGATGGAAGCCGTTCCTACTAATAGTATGGCTTTAGAACACTAAATAATAATGGGATTTATATTCACCAAAGTTTCAAAATGGGAATCTTTAGAGTGGATTTCCTACTTGTCCAAAAGTCAGAGACAATCCTGTACATAAGAACTGTCTCATCTGCTGTAATTGTATGAAATAACTTCCAGATGTAGTGCTGATGATATAAGAGGTAGAAACAGGAAAAGCTGAACTGATCATGATGGTTCCTTCCTAGATTGTGTACATCCTTTACCGTATTTTTTAAACTTCCATGCCTCAAGACAGTTAGACTTGTGGGGAAATATATATGGTGTACTCCTGACTAGAAGCAGAGAATCTGAAAATCCAGGAGGCAGAAGCTGCAACAAGTAATATAACAAGAACTATCACTTGTTACTGCAGGGTTCCTAAGCTGCGAGGATAAATTATCAAACTCCTAGTATAAAACATGTATACCTCAAGTATAATTTTTAAATGTAGGGAGTGTTTCCCCAGGGCTTTTCTCTGGCTGCAGCAGCATTGGCAAATGTGCCAAGTACTCTGCCACTGATTTAGTGGGCTGGAAGCCGCACTCCATCATTGCACCTTACCTGCCATTACCATCAGGTTTTTGCTGTCCCTTGGCATCCTGCTTACAGCAGAAAATTATTCAGTTGCTAGTATGGTACACAAAACCCACACTATTTTTAGCCACCTGCATCTATCACAGCAAGTTTACATCAAGACTTCAGGGATGAAGAAAAGAAAGGAGGAAAAAGCAACCTGCGTGGAGGGTTTCCTTTGTCACGCTCCTGTCGCCCCCCACTCCCACGCGGTGCCACAGGTTAGCACAAGCAGTGACACAGAAAGGTGCAGGCTGCTCCTTGAGCTGTCACTCCAGCTTTGTCTTTTCCTGGAGAGCACCGTGCTGAATGGACAGATGATGATCACAGTGGTATGAATGCAATTTTTCTTGTCTGCGGTGCCTCAGCTCAATGGGGTTTTGCAGACACAGTCATGGCCCGTATTTTTCACAATGACTCAGAAGCATTTTAAATTATTTTCCTCATGAAAGTGAGCCTTTTGTTGGCAGTTGGAAATCTCTGCCACAGACATTTTACATTTTTAGAGTCTAACTTTCTGACAGGAAGACATCTAATTTGCCATGTGATGAAAAGTGCATTCAAGGCACTTTCTAACAGCACCGTGCAAATATCATCTCAAGCTATGCCCTCTCTGAGAAAAGCTGCCTGACTCATTTCTCTCCCCCCTTCCTTCTTCTGCCCACAATATGGGAGAGGTAATAACACCAGCCTGCTGATTTACAAGTGCAGAAAGTTTTGATACTATGGTTCAAAGCAAGGGTTAACACAGCAGGACATAAAGGCTGTCCTCAGAAGGTTCCAGTCAATATTGAAATATCTGATTCAATGCATTCAAGTCACCCTCTCAATTTGAGGAAGATTAGCAGATCTTTAGATCCAAGAGAGCCATAGATCATCAACCTACTGGAGAAACCATGCAAGGGAACTTTCCAGACCATTTTCCTTCTTTTAAAAATAGCAATCAAAACTTGCGGTTTTCCCTCCAGTCCACAAAGGTCATGAAACACTGAATCAGCACACCTGAAAATTCAAATCCTCTGCCTCCATATAGTAAGTACAGCACAGACAATAACACCAAAAGTTTCTATCTTTCCTGTTAAAGCTCCTTTACTGAGATAAACAAACAACATAGGCAGGAGTTTTGTTCAACTTCCACTGGAGACTGTCTATAGACCATAGCACAGCCAGCACAGGATAGGACATTAATATCCTGTGTCAAAATGCCAGTGGTATCTAGTTCCCCATCAATGTTCTGTGAGTACAGTTGCCTGAAGAAGGAGATGGCAGATAAAAAGGAAAATTCCAAATAAACTCCCCTCAAAATATTGTTTCCCATATTGTGGTGGCATAATGATTTCTCCGACAAGACGAGCCTTTCCTTCATCTGAAAGCCCTGACTCTGTCTGAGCTATGTTTGTAATGACACTCCTGCCAACAAAACACCTTCTGTCGGACCTTCTGGTGATCCTGGTGATGTTCTGGATTCTGGCTTGCTCTGGTGCTACAGGACATACAACTATTGGGCAGTTGTGTTGGACTGCAAAGCAATAAAACCAGAGAGGCATGTCAAGTACATATCGCCAGTGTGTAGATCCTAAACATCTGTATTACCTTCACGGTTAGGTTCAGCCCTGTCTTTGAGGGCAAGGAAGGAAGAGGGACATGCCATGAACGACACATGGGACTACAGTAGCCTATATTTGGATGTTAAGATTCAGTTAGCCAGGCTCTGTTGATATGTACTGTAGTTTAATTTGGATAGTTCAAATCATTCCTGACACTAAGAATATTTCTAAATACAATGCCATGGTGCTTTTGGGTCTGACAGCTCTTTTTGGAGCTGATAGCTTCTGAGAAGTTAAAATATATGCAAAGTGTAAGAGCTACATGCTAGTCCATCTGCACACGTACAGAAGGGTGTTTGCTGTTCAATAAGCCAAACCAAATACTCTGTTCCTGATAAAAATGTAAAGTCATACATTAAAAATAGAGCAAAATACGAATCTTCAAATAACTTCTCTGTATTAAAATTTAGGCAAATCATTCTGTTGTGAATGTTTATGTTGCTTCATGCTATTATACTATAGGGTTAACTTGTGCAGAATACATTCATCTTACGTTTTCAAATTGTACAATTAATTATTATTTCTGTTGGGGAAAATTTCCTGTGCTTTGCAAAATTATCAGAACTATCACTTTGCAAAGACATTGGAGAGGGCATATTGGCATTTTCCTTTATCATTGTCTGTATTGTTTTTTTCAAAGAGTTGAAAATTCATTTCAGACACCTGACATTACACTTAGGAAAATGTAATATAACTGACTACTACAGGATTGGAAAATGTAGATGTAAATCACAACCCAGTCTTATCTTTGCTAATAGCTACATCAAATCTGTTAACAATTGAGAAGCCATTAAATGCTAATGAATGTGAAGGATGATCTATGTTTCACACTCCAACTTCTATTTTTACAAAGGCAAAACACATGAAAACCCCAACAGTTCTCTCCTGCTGAAAGAATTTTTTACAAAGGCAAAACATACATGAAAATCCCAACAGTTCTCTCCTGCTGAAAGAAATATGAAAGACTGTTTAGCTTTTGAAATTATGACATTGTTAACTTGTCTGCAAGATAAATTGTTACATTACTGCCAGCATGATTACAAAAAAATTTTAGGGCCAAAGTTATACCAGAAAAAGTCTTAAATAATTCCCTTTAATTTGCTTCCAAATACCAAACAACATGAAAGAGCAGTGAATTTGACTGCCCAAGCTGTGTCAATCTTTAAGATGCAAACTTCAGAGAGATGCCATTTACTCAACCTTCTGGAAAGCAAACTACTTCATAGGCGTCCTGAGTGAAAACCTCTCAAAGTAAGCCCTATAATATTACTTATTTCTGAAAATGCTTTCACCGTGCAGTAGATCTGGCCCAATGCAAACGCTGCTGCTCACATGCTTTTCCTAGCTAGCGTTTTGAGAGTTAAAAGAGAAAAAGATCCCTCACAGTTACTGGAATTCTTTTAAAAGAGGTATCAGTGCTTTCCCAATCCTCATCAAGGAATTTTATCTTTTTTCTCTAGCAGACGAGCAATGACAAACTCTGCTCAGGCTTTAGTGAAAGTGGCACATTTTCAGATGTGCTCAGGTGCGACTGTGTGTGTGTGTATCTGGCACTAAATCTGTGAACTCACTGGTCCCTGAGTAGCAGCACATGCATCATACTAATGTAATCCTGCCATCTCTTGTATCCCTTTAATCAGCAAGCAGCTGTGTTTCACTTGCTTCCAGAAATATCACAGTCTTGAACATCTCAAACAACATGGAAAACCCCACACTTTTATGGAGGTTAAAACAAAGAGGGTGAGGGGAACACGTTACAGTCAGCTCTCTGTGCTGTTCCCTTTATTGTTGCCTAATGTTCTTTATTACAGCACCATGTTTCTTTTGAAGCATAATTAAAAAAGATAAATAACCGTACAGTCTCCCACAAAGATAAATTGATAGCTTGAGCCTTTTCCTGTTGGATTGCCTTTTTCTAACACATAAGACTGAACAAACCTTTGATATCTTTTTTTCCCATTCTTCACAGGAAAAATATCCCTTTAATCTACTTTGGGGTTCCCTGAGTTCCCTGCAGTAATCCACCGCTTTGCTCTGAGTCATCTATCATCCTGCTACCATTTTTGCCCTTCACTTCATGCTTAGGCAGCCACTCTATTCCCCCCCAGGGTGGGCAGCTGGGCAGTCCTGTGTCTTGGACACCCGTCCTCTTTGCCCTGCTTGAGGCACCAGTACTCAGGGGTGCAGCTCCCGTGGAAACCCCTCCTCTAGAAACCCCTCCTACACCTCCCAAGCTGTAAGGGATGTGGCTGTTGTGGTCCACGGAGCTCTGCTGTAGCTTCAGGCTGCTCTCATCTCCAGGGCCTCATTCCTATATGTCAACTTTACCAGCGTAAAGATGATGGCAGATCAATTCTGTTCCATGTTCTGCAAACAACGTGAGGCACTCTTGTGCTTTTCCAGTAGCAAGTAGACACGCTGCTGAGTAATTTCAGTAGCATTTCATTTATTATAAAGTATTTGTATCATAGAAGTACGAATACAAATCCAAAATTAGACTCTCCAGACATAAAACACAACAGATTTTAGCTGGAATACAAGGAACAAGAACAAGACTGTCACCTGTCCCACGTGGTATTGACAAGCGAGACAGGCGAGTGAGGAGGAAACTGATCAGTAGGAGTCAAAAATGCCAGTTAATACCAGTCAAGTGCATAGATAAATAGAAAAAGATTTCCACTTTACCCACTGTCTCCTCCACTTTTGTAAACAGCAGAATTCACAATGCAGCAAGACACAAAACAATGAGCTTTCAAAAGAGATTTGGCTGAAGGCAGCAGATGATCATGAGGCTCTTTCTTACACTGCAAAACATTTTTGTTACTATGCTTTTAGCTCACTCGGTATACATGTTCAGAGTTATGTCTGGAAGAGACAACCTGGATTAGTGACTTTGTTTTAAGAATAGATAATCTCTTGGTAAATATTTGCACTGTGCGAGTTAGCTTTGCCGGCAAAATTGTCTTGACAGTTTATCAGGCTGAGCACAAAGCTGACTTGCTGATTCTTTCGGGATGTTGCTAAAAATGATACAAACTAATGATGCTTGTACTTGCATACGAAGCAAAATTAATTAAAGGGGCAACTAGACTGGCAGAATTTTAGTAAACTGCATTATTTCCTAGGTCTGAAACTGCAGACTGAAACTCTTTGAACTCACTTGTGTAGATTTTAAAACATGTCTATCAGAATCACTGAATGGTCAGGGAAGGGAGCTCTGGAAATCATCTACTTCAACCCCCTGCTAAAGCAGGTTCTCCTAGAGCAGGTTGCGCAGAGTCACGTCCAGGTGGGTTTTGAATGTCTCCAGGAAAGGAGACCCCACAGCCTCTCTGGGCAGCCTGTTCCAGGGCTCTGTCACCCTCAAGGCAAAGAAGTTTTTCCTCATATTTATATGGAGCTTCCTGCATCGCAGTTTGTGCCCATTGCCCCTTGTCCTGTCACTGGGCACCACTGAAAAGAGCCAGGCCCCAGCATCTTGACGCCCGCCCCTAAGACATTTGTATGCATGGATAAGATCCCCTCTCAGTCTTCTCTTCTCCAGGCTAAGCAGGCTCAACTCTCTCAGCCTTTCCTTGTAAGAGAGATGCTCCAGTCCCCTCATCATCTTCACAGCCCTCTGCTGGACCCTCTCGAGTAGTTCCCTGTCTCTCTTGAACTGGGGAGCCCAGAACTGGACCCAGCACCGACCCCTGGGAAACACCGCTAGCTACAGGTCTCCAGCAAGCACTTCTTGTTGTCCTTGATCTGCCTGGCCAGATTTCATTCCAAATGGACCTTAGCCTTCCACGTTGTGTTCCTGCATACTCTGACATCCCTATATTCCTCCCAAGTGGCCTGTCCCTTTTCCTACACCTTGCAAACTCTCTTCTTCTATATGAGGTTTGCTAGTATCTCCTTGCTCATCCATGCAGGCCTCCTGCCCCCTTTGCTTGATTTCTCACT